>CM042061.1:53560000-54235833 GCA_023525745.1 Arctium lappa | reverse complement strand
CTTACCAAAAATTCGTGCGATCATTGTTGGTTTTAAATTTCGATCGAGGTTTAGAGCAGCTATTTTAGGTACGATTGTTTCTCAAATTCTTATATGCGTTTTAAGACTCAAGCTAGGAAGCGTAGGCGTAATTGGGACATATTAGGGTTAAGCGAGTTAAAAGTTAATTTGACGGGATTAGCGATGTCGAATGAACCAACTAGCACAATCCAAAGTCAAGATGACTTGGATGACCTTAGGCGCTTAGCGCAAATACCTGCGGATATCACCATAAACTCTCCGGGTCAGATTCGTCTTGACATGTGCCCGGAGGGGTTTTTCGTGATCTACGAATACCCTTTCAAAATTGGGTTCAAATGGCCTTACTCGCCACTGTCAAGGTTGTTTATGCTCACGTTCAACCTTGCACCAGTGCAACTTATGCCCCAATTTTGGAGAGTCGTCTCAGTTATTAAGCGACTAACTGCGGAGTGGAGGTCACTAGGGGTGCTCATGGGTTGGGTTGACCGGGTTGAAGACATTTCAACAACCCAACCCAATGTTGGCGGTTTGAGAATTTTCAACCCAACCCAACCCAAACATAAATGCAACCCAACCCAACCCAACCCGTTCGGGTTGGTCGGGTTAATCGGGTTGTGTTCAAACAAAGTAAAAACAATGTTGGAAACATAAAAACAAGAAATTTTTTATTTGAAATACGATCCATCATTCAAAAGAATAAACGAGTTCGTCAAATATTTAGGTATTACCTATAACTTTCCAATAATGTCCTCTTATGAGTTCCATTTCTAGTTATTGTCGAGTTTGTTGGATCATAAATTGTATTCAAGATTAAAGTTAAAGTCAAGGGTTTAAACTGCAATTGTATTAAAGTTAGTTAGAGGGTTTATTATGTAATAAGTAAATAGTTATTAGCTATTGGGCCTCAAGCCCATAAGCCCATTAGGCCTAAAAGCCTGGGTATTTAAAGTTTTGTTTAGTTTAGTTTTAGGCTAATCCTTACAATTACTTTCATAATCATATAGTGAGGTAGTTGTTTTCTCTGTATTCAAGGGTATCAAGAACACACAAGGTTTAACCACTTATTCAAGGGATTGGTATGTTATTCTGATCTTATTATCTCTTGATCTATATTTGTTTGTGTGTTTAATTATCAACTAGATTAAATCTGGGATTACAGAGTTGTTTTAGGTAACTTATACATATTAAAGAGAAATATAAATAATTTTAGAGAAGTCGCTAAAATGTTTATTGGGTTATTGGGTTCGTCGGGTTACTTTGAGCCTAACCCAATATCACCCCAATAGCTTCGGGTTGTCCTAATTTTGTATCGATTATATGTCGGGTTACCTCGGGGTGATTTTTTCCCGAGTTGGTAGGGTTGGGTTGGTCGGGTTGGTCGGTTTTTTAAGCACCCCTAGGGGTCGCCGTTTGATGTAAACGACCTTCTCACGGCGTACGTCGTGAAGACTGACGATTTTCACCGTTATAGTCTTTTCTCTAAGTATCGGGGTGATTGCACCCTGGTACTTAACACTGCGGTTAACGACCGTAGGTGGAAGACTAGATACGCTTTTGTGTGTATGGCCTCACTGGTTTCAGACAGTGACTGGCTCGAGCCTGACTAGAACACGTCGAGCGAGTTTTAATCTTTTATCTTCGTTGTTTGTATTTTATTTGATTTATTTACTAATGTTTTCTTTTTGTTGATTTCAGAAATCAAGTTCGACGAGGTTAAACCGAACAGTGATTCGGTGTACAAGTTAACCAGTTTTTTGGGTTATAGTGTGGTCGACCGATCGTACTCTCCTCTTTCGTCGACAGGCAGCGACGATGACGTTACCATCGTCGAGCCTTCTGAGGTCAAAGAGGAAGAGAAGGAGGAGAAGGAAGAAGAAGAAGAAGAAGAAGAGATGGCAGGTAATATGCTCGATGTTTCTCCTTTTTATTTAATTTCCTTTGTCTTTTCGTATTTTAACTTTGTTGTGCATTTCTGCATTTTCAGGCGGATCACCTGCAAAGACCACCAGTGCGGCAGATCGGAGGAGGGCCCAGCTGGAGTTGGAACGCAAGGGCAAAAAGAAAAGGAAGGTGGTTGCGACTAATGGGTCGAGTCTGCCCAAATGTACACGGATGACGGTTCCGAGGGAGCCGTCATCGATGGGTGGCGATGCATCGAGCATCGCTAGCCCCGAGAAGGCGAAGATGGGCGACCCAATTTCTGCGGTCCCTATTAGTGTTGTATCTATGATGGTGAATCCTCCGGAGGTGTCAAACGTCGATCAACCACCTCCGGAGCAGGAAACTCAGGCCTCCGGTTTTGTCCCTACGCCCGACAAGGGGAAGGGACGTGCCGACGTCCAGACGGTCAACTTTACGTTGCCGTCGGACTTTATGGCGGATGACGTCCTCGATCGGGTGAGGATATTTTCCCACCTGGGGAAGTATCTGCTTCCTCACTTCGAGGGGAAGTTCAAGGACATGTCCGTTGACGATGTTGGATCCCACGTCTCTGGTCTCGCCTTCATGGTAAGTGTCGACATTTGCCTGCTTTATATACTTTTTGTTTAACTGTTTGTTTTTAATATCGTGTACTAATCGTCGTATGTCATTTTTTGTAGACGTTCCAAGCCTCTCTCGGTCTCTACGGGGAGATGGAGAGGATTCGGCACCTTTTGCCCACTGCTCTCAATAGAGAGAAAGCGGCACTGGAGAGAGAGAGAAACTTCTCTATCCAGGGAGAAGAAGGCCACGTCTCGAGTGGAATCCTTGACCGCGAGGCTCGAAGAGGCTCATAAGATCACGGAGGTCTCTAATCCCCAGGTGGCTGATCTACAGACACGTCTTCACATATCGTGCGAGATCCTGAAGGGGGGCCCGGGAGGAGTTGGAGTGGGCTCGAGTAACCCTGGTCGAGAATGAAAAAAAGACTAGGATTATGAGAGCGAGTGAGGTTGAACAAAAGGCTAGAGTTGCGGAGCTGGAAGAAGAACTTAAGTCCATCGAGGCTTTCACTCGGTGGACGACAAAGGCGACGATCATGAGGCGCCATCTTGCTGGGAAGAATCCCCTGGCCAATGCTTCTGAAGACCTTAAGACTTACCTTGCGGACGTCGGGAATGAGAACGATTTGGACTCCGAAGATGAGAAGGATGTTGAAGTGGTCGAGGTCGATGAAGAGGAGGCTAAGATGGACGAGACCCAAGCTGGTGATATTTCTACGTCGCAACCAACAGAAGACGCTCATCCGGCTTAAGTTTTTTATGTTTTTAACTTGTAATTTTTGCTTTTTCCCTGGTCGACCATTAGTGGTCGAGCCTTCCACTTTAACCATTTATTTTTGTTTTTAATACAAATGGTTTTTACTCTATGCCACGTTTGTCGAGTATCATGCAAAACATACATGACATCATACAATAGGAACATAAATCAAATAGAATACTTAGGATTGTACGACCAAACAATCAAAGTACAATTCAATCTATAGTCAATCATGATTTATCATTAACAGACAAACTTGCGACTAAGGCATTTGTTCATAGTGAAAATTCTATTTAAGTTAAGAACTTGGGTCATAGTTCTTTAAGCCTTGCAAGACCAAGTCATGCGAAAGACTTACTATCTTATGTCGTGCGATCCTGCGAGAAAACAATGTCAGAGGTTGGTCGTTGGCTAACCAACGACCCTCCGATGCTTAAGTCAGTATTGGTTGTAACAAATAATTGTTAAGGAAAAAATCAAGGGACTTAGAAAAAATACCTCTTGAGGTGTGTTGCATTCCAACTACGTGGGATATCTTGGTCGTCGAGAGTTTGGAGCCAATAAGCACCTTTTCCCATGACTCTAGATATACGATATGGACCTTCCCATTTAATGGAAAGCTTACATGCGTTTGTCTCTTGAGTGTTTTGGAACACTCGATGTGGTCGCCTTCTCGGAAGACTTTGGTCTTTACATTTTTGTTGAAATAACGTTCGACCGATTGTTTCTGGGATGCCATTCGGATTAATGTTGATTCTCTCATTTCTTCAAGGACGTCGAAATCATAACTTAGGTCGACTAAGTTATGGTCGACCGAATTATGTCTCGATGTTGGTAAATGGATCTCGACGGGTATAACCGCCTCACAAGGTATAACTAGGAGAATGAGGTTTGTCCAGTGGACGTTCGTAGAGTCGTACGATTTGCCCATAGGACTGACGAAAGTTCTTCGACCCATCTTCCCTTTGCTGCTTTCAAACATTTCTTGATCGAGTTTATAATAGTCTTGTTGCTTGATTCTGCAAGTCCATTCGATTGAGGGTATCGCGGTGTCGATGTCGTGAGTTTTATATTGAGATCCTCACTGAACTGTTGAGTTTTTTCGCTGATGAACTGAGATCAATTGTCGCAAACAATTTCGGATGGTATCTCAAACCTGCATATAATGTTAGTCTGGATAAAGGATATGACCTCTTTGTCCCGAACTTGGGAAAAAGCGTCTGCCTCTACCCATTTGGAGAAATAATTTGTAAGAATAAGTAAAAATACCTTTTGCCCAGGGGCAGGAGGTAACTTACCGATGATATCCATTCCCCACCTCATGAAGGGACAGGGAACTAACGTCGAGTGTAAAGGTTCAGAGGGTTTATGTGTCGTACCTGAGTGTCGCTGGCATGCATTGCAGTTTTGTACATACTTGATGGTGTCCTGCCGTAGTGTTGGCCAATAGTAACCTCGTCGTGATATTCAATTGGCTAGACTACGACCGCCTGAGTGATTACTACACTCGTCGTCGTGCATTTCTTGTAAGATGTTCTGGACTTGGGTTTTACTAGTAATGCATCGTAGATTAAGTCCGGTGGACGATCGTCGATAGAGTCTATCCTGTATCACGACATATCTGGATGCTTTGAATCTAATCTTTCGGGCTTCCATTTTGTCTTCAGGAAGTTGGTCGTGTGCTAGATAGTTCATTATATCTCTCGACCAATCTTCTTCTTTACTGTCGATTTGGACAACGTCATCGTGATCAATAGATGACGTCATGACACGTACCATGGGTACCGTGTCAAATAATGGTTTGCTAAGTGTCAATCCAAGATTAGCTAAGGCATTAGCTTGAGTATTCAAATCTTTTGGGATTTTTTTGATCGAGAAAGGTGTTGGTCCCGATGGTGCTTAACAAGTTTGTAGAACGGGGGGGGGGGGGGGGGGGGGTTGAATACAAACACAAAATTTAAAGTTTAATAAATTGTTTATTGATAAATCAAAATACAATTTACAAGTTTGTTGCGGAATAAGATTAAGTAAGAACCTAATCTAAACAAACTTAAGAAACACTAAGATGGTTACACAAGAATTAGAGAATGGGGATTAAGGGAATATAGAAAACAAGGGTTTCTATATTTTACAGAAATATTGAAGGCTGAAGGCTTAAGGCAACTCCCAGATGGAGTTGTGATCTTTCTATTTATACCCTATGCATTAAATGCTTGGCAGGGTACTTTACATGTGTCCTTCTCTGGTTGGTTGCATAAGTCTGACTTTTGGAGACATGCTTTTGGTCGTATGATGAACAGTTAGATATCAGAGTTATTGTACGAATTGTTGCAGAGGTATGTCTTTTCTGACATTCGTACTAGGTGCATAGATAAGACAAAAGAGACTTGAGGTATAAGCAAAGTGATCATCGATCGCTGAATATCTCTTCCTTCTCAGAGATAGAAAGAAATTCAGCTATCGCTGAAGCTTTTCCTTAGGCTTCTTCGCGTGTATGTAGACTTGTCTTGTTTTCGCTGATATCCGTATCAGGTCATGAGTAGACTTGTCTTTTGTTCAACAACTTTGCCTTCGATTCAGCAGTGAACATTTTTTGTCGCGAAACTTGTCTTCAGGGATTACGTCTAACTATTTACATGAGAAATCATCAGTGATACTGAACATACTCAGTATTTGATCATTGATGGTGAAAAACTAATACATACAGATGTTAAACGTAATTTTCACTAAGTATTATAAAGGGTCATTATCAAATCACTAAGAGAGTTAGATCAACAATCTCCCCCTATTTGATGATGACAAAGTAACTATGAAGAAAATTACTTAAGTCAAAATAAAGGATAATCATGACTCATAACATACATGTCCCAATTACTATTTTGAGGGATCTTTTACAGTACTGATAGAGTTAAGTACTTCACTGAAATTTTTATTAATTCAAGGAAAGAATTACAAGAAGAGGTATGAAAAATATAAGTACAAGTGAAGATCTAACTACTGTAAGTCTAACTAACAGATTACAAGAAAAAAAGAGAATCTATCAGCTATCTAGATAAGACTTCAGGACCTTGATCATATAATCTGGTACTTCCTCTCCTTTTTGTCTTCGATTAGCTGATTCTTGTCGAATGAGAGTCTTAATTGGTTCAGCTGAGGGAGAGTAGGTATACCATAAGCACATAAGGTCCTTGAGATGATTTAGAGGGCAGAGAGGGATTTCAGAGACTCTTTGGAATCTGAGCTGACCTTCATCATCTCTGAATAAGATTCCAAAAGGGTTCTTCAAAACTTTCCCTGTGATGAATGGACCACCAGAATGCAGAGATAGATCAAGAACTGAGAGATCAGGAGGAGGCTCGAACAGTGCTTCTTTTGAGAATTTGATAGAGGTATCGTTCTTGATCACTACGACATTATCAGAGGAGGAAGAGGCAAGCTTTCTTGTGATTTGCTTTGGATTTGGTGGAAGAGCTGAAGGCACTTTCAAAATTGCAGCGACTCTGTTGATTAGAGCTCCAACGAGAACTTCAACATAGCCTTTATACATTGATTTCGATTTCTTCAGCGCTTCTTTGAACTCTAGCCACTCAACATAACCAAAGTGTTTAGGACTTGATACGAACATTGCTTTTGAGCTTCCATCCTCTCTGGTTATCTCCATAGTTATTGATGTTCGGTCCTTCTTCTTTCTCCCAGAGATAGTAATAGCGACGATCTTCATTAGGTCAGATCGATAGTCTATCTTTTGTTTGCACCAGTCTAGACTTTTATCGCTGACCTCTTTTTCTTTTGATCGCTCCTCTTCAATCTCTTTCAATATAACAACTTGAACTTCAACTACATTTTCCTTCATTTTGTCGTCTTTAAACATGGACGCATGTACCTTGAGAGCTAAGTCAGCATCTTTTTGGCATTCAGCGAGCAGTCTTTCAGTTCTGACAGATTCTTCATATTCAACTTCAGAGAGAAAGTTTAGTTCTTATGGTAGAGACTAAAGAGGGATCGTTAAACGCTGACTCTCTAGATGAGAGATCATCTCTGTTCTTCTATTAAGTTCATCCTCTAACCATTGAGTTGGTCGAGAGGGCCTTCCTGGATGGAGCAGGGTTTCATCTTCTTCTTCCACTTGTTCATCAACCTCATTGAAGGAGGTTAGGAATATTTGATAATCAGCTGTGAGAGCTGGGATTATTTGCAGTGATGGAGTTCCCTTAAACAGGGGAGAGAATTGTCTGAGCAAAAATATCAGGGAGTTAGTGTATAATATAGGAAGAGAAAGATAAAGGTTTAGAATGAGAGGGGTGATAGGTAGGAATAGAAGGAGAGAGGGACAATGGAGAGGCATACCTGAGAGGGTTGCTCCCCCTCAGATGGTGATAGTAACTTCAAGTTTCCGTTGGCAACAATCCCCTTCTGTTTGCCTTGAGAGGAGCAAACTGAAGCACTATCCTTTTGTCTCCCCCCTACTTCATTGATGACAACGCCTTTGGTCTGAGGCACTGATGTTGCTGAAAACCAAAGAGAGGGATCTTCATCTTCTTGATCTTGAAGATCAATGTCTTCCTTGTCTTCTTCTTCTTCTTTATCCTCTTCTTCTTCTAAAACTTGAGAAGGAGAAGGAGGGACCTGAAGTTCAATGGCTAAAACCTCAACTATCTTCTCCCCCTCAGATTGAGAACAAGGTTCTTCCGCAGCTACCTGAGCTTCAACCGTTGTACTTTTTTCAGAATTCATCTCTCCCTCTTTGTCATCTTCACGAGGGAGGTCGGCCTTTGTAGGAGCAGCAACATTAGCGACAGGTGTCCGGAGGGCATCAGCCTCCAGCTTGTCTAATCGTCCTTCAATATCAGGAATAGTTGAAGTTGCTTGATGAATGAAATCAACAGCAACAGTCAGCGACATCTGATCGTCATGCGTAAAGGAATGAGTTGGAGCAGGAGTTGGTTCATTCAGTTTGGCCAGTAGCTGAGAGAGCATCTGATTGGCAGACTCCATCTTGCTGTTGAGAGTGTCGACTTCGCCAGTCAAGTGATCAACATGGCCAGTGAGGAATTGGAGTTGATTTGTGTTGCAGGCCATGTTATCCTTCAATTGATTGACCTCGTCTTGAAGGGAGCTCAGCTGAGAAGCATCAGCTTTAGTGGCAGTTGTTGAGGTTAAAGTCTTCAGCTCTTCACCTGCCTGATTAACGGTAGTGGTGTTGGTGTCGAGAGAGGCAGCGAGACTTTCCACCTTCTCAGTGAGCTTGTTGACGTTGGCGTTAACAGTTCCCAAAGTAGGACCTGAAAAAGAAGTTAGTAGCTGAGCGAAATTATTCTCAGGCTTATTTAGAGAGGTGGGAGAAGTGTATATGGTTTTGGGGTTACTTGAGTTGTCAAACATGTTGAAAAAGTGCATGTCCCCCTCAAAAGGTGAGAAGGGATGAGAAGTTTGAACAACAACAGGTCCTGTAGTAGCAGCAATAGAAGTTGGTTGCTGTAAAAATGAAGGGTTAGGGACCAAAGAAATAGAAGGAAAAGTAATGAGGATAGAAGAAGTAGCACTGGTTATTATAGTAATTACCTCAACTGTTTCAGAAGCTGGAGGAGTTGGGTGGATCACCGGTGGTCTAACAACGATTGTAGTCACTAGTACGGTTGTGGTGGTTGTTGATGTGGAGGAGCGACCCACAAAATCATCCAAGGTAGTCTGTTGAGAGACCACCTCAGGTTCATTCAGCGAGGGGATTGACTTCTTAGTCTTCTTGGCCTTTTTAGAGGGGCCAGGAAGAGTTGATGACTGTCGTTTAAGAGGGGTGGTAGTGGTAGGGATAGATGATGAACGAACCATCGGCGTGACTACTGAAGTCGAAGATGTGGAAGAGAGACGGAGGTGTAAGGTCTGAAGACTTACATCGTTTTCAGCAGGCTTCACTTCTAGAACACGGGGACCAACTTTTGAGAAGTTGCAGTCGCCTTCAGTTGGATACTTCTGACCAAGGAAGAAGTGCAGAATAGCATAGATGAAGCAGACGTAGGTAATCTTTGCATCCCGTTCAGGCTTCTCAATCTTTGACATTAGATCGTCAAATATTGCTTCTGCGTAGTCGAAATGCTTTCCAGCCAGCAACGAGTAGCCCATCTGAAGTTGGATTTTGCTGGCATGGTCCAGCGATCCAATCTTTTCATTCATGCTCTGGATGATGTGAGTGAAAATAGGCAGGGAAATGGGCCCCGACCCGTCGGGGAACCTGGTCCACCCGCCCCGATCGGGGATGGGGATTCCCCGCTAAACCGGGGATGGGGATGGGGACGGGGATCCCCGTTTGTCTCAAAGCGGGGATGGGAACGGGGACGGGTATCGCACTCCCCACCCCGCCCCGTCCCCGTTATATATTTTAATTAATATTTAATAAATATTATTTATTTAAACTAAATCGGTAATTCATAATTTTCTATTTCCTAACTAGGTTTATAATATAAAATTGTTATTTTTTTGATGTTAGTATGTATTTTGGATGTCAATCAAAATACAATTACTCGATATGGTTTTAAATATTACTCGATATCTTTTGATACGTGTGAAGTTAAGTTTTTTTTCCCGAATTCGGTTGAATTTTTGTTGGTTTTAAGTTATTAATTATTATATGATGTTGTGCTTTTTTTATACTAAATTAAATTTCTTTCGATTTTAGGTTTATTGGAAATATGTGATATTTAAACATGTGCGGTGTCTCATATATTTGATTTAAATAGCTTACATAAACGGAAAAGAAAATCCCCGTTTCCCCGATGGGGATCCCCGTTCCCCGTTGGGGATGGGGATGGGGATGTGATCATATTCCCCGGCGGGGACGGGGATGGGGACGGGGATGAAGATGAGGGATTGGGGACGGGGATGGGGATTGAGGTCCCCGCCCCATTTCCATGCCTAAGTGAAAATGTAGTTCATCTCTGAAGACATGTTCGCCTTCAAGATCTTCGTCAGCTTCTTGTTTGGGATGGTGGTTCGAGGCTTATTGTCCCACTGATACTCCATGTGATTCAGAAACTAAATCAGTTCAGCGTCAGAAGGTAGAGGGTCGAAGCCTTTTGGAGTTTTGGAGGGAAATCGTAGTGTGGTGCGAACAACCAATGCAGTGATGTTCCCTGGGCCATGTTGAGTAGTGAAGGAGATGGCAGGGATGAGTTCACCTTTCTTGTTGACTATTGATCCCTTGTCAGCAGTGAACCAGAAGTGTTGAAGAAGAGCCTTGTTGGGTTTGGGATCCACTTGTAGTGCATAGAATAAGCAGGACTGCTTCAGAAAGTTGGTAGCTTCAACAAGATGAGGGAATTATTCAGCATCAAAAGTCAACCTTTCCAGATGGTTGTTCTTGGGAATTTCAGAGTCAGCGAGCGAGAGTTTGACATTCTTAGAAGCAACAAGAGTAGATTGGGTGGCCATTTCTGGAATAGAAAAGAGTATAATATAATAGAAAGTTTAGTTTCTAAAAACATGATAAATTATTTTACCAGTTTCCCTTTGTGGAAAGAAACTTGAAAAATAAGTTTGTTTTTAGAAGAAAACAGTGTTCTTAAAGAAAGAAGAAGAATAACAGTCTTAAAAGCCAAAGGTCTTTGCATAGAGTAAAATCATAAAGAAAATGATTTTAAGAATGAAAAACACTTTGAATCAAAGACAATAGAAGTTTTAGAATCAAACACGTGTTTTTATTAAGAAAAAGATGAAGAACAAAAACCTGAAAGTCTTGAGGATTTGAAGATTAAGGAGTTTGCTTTTGTTTGCTTGAATGCCTTGAGTACTTTTCTTGCCTTGGAAGTTTTTGAGATCGTAAAAGGCAAAAATGTAAATGACATTCCTTATATATGAGGAGAGAGAAGGAATTTGGAGTGGGAAAAGGAGGTCATCATGACACGGACACGTCCTATGAAATTGATTGGACATGAAGTGCAACGGACGAACGTGTCAGAAAAAGACGTGCCATGGATTATCGTTTAGAATGACGTCATAGGAGAGAGAAAACGTTTCGTTTTTAGAAAGTATCACTGATAGAAATTCACAGATAATTTTTCTTTTCAAAGGATCACTGACAAGAAATATCAGTGATAAGATTTTTTTTATCAAAAAGCTTTTAACCACTTGATGAAATTCAGTGATTGAAGATTTTGATTTTTGAAAAACGTATTACTGAATAAGATTCAGCGAGAGAGATTGAGAAAACATACCTGAGAGTTAGAAACATTTAGTCAGAGATTATATGATGAAGTGGAACGTATTATCACTGACATAATGCATAAAAGCTGAAGATTTAATCTTCAAGATTCAGCATTCCAAGTTCACTGATTAGAAAGTTAAACCTTGTCTCATCACTGAGAGAGTTGGATCAACAAAAGGTTTAAAATTTTCTGATTTTGTTTTGGTTATTCTGCGATACGATGTCTTCTTTGAGTCTTTAGTCGTGAATTCGCCATTCATTTGGTTCACGACAAGGAGGGTGTCACTCTTGACACGTAACCCTTTTTCCCCCAAGTCGTGTGCCATGTTCATTCCTACGATCAGGCCTTCATATTCTGCTTCGTTGTTAGTTGCCTTGAAATCGCATCATATGGAGTACACCATCTTGCCCCTGTGGCGATTTTAAGACAACGTCCAGTCCTGTATCTCTAGCATTGGACGAACCGTTAACATATAAAGTCCAGGGTTTGTCGTCGTGAGTCGCCACAGAACAAACTTCGTTTTGTGCTTCTTTCTCTAGTTCAGGACTAAAGTCGGCGACAAAGTCTGCCAAGACTTGCGATTTGATCACGGTCCTGGGTTTGAAATCGATGTCGTAACTGCTGAAATATATAATCCATTTTTCCAGTCGACCTATCAATTCTGGTTTTCTCAAGTCAAACTAAAGTGGAAAGTTAGTAACGACAGTTTGTAACATTCCTAAATTTATAAGGTAAGTATTTGTTCCCTAATACTTTATTTGTGTTTATCTAAAAATATGAGTTTTGCATATATGCATGTGATATTTATTTATGGGACTAAGATGCTATCTGATCATATTATAATTGCATGTGTTTAGACCTCGTGCTCATTTTCGAAATTTGCTAAGTTTTTGGGCTGGGGTGAGCTTGGCGCGATAGTGCCATCGCGATAGTGACATTGTCACTATCGCCGGGTACAATCGCCAGGATTGTACCGAGAGGGGGGGTGTCTCGCGATAGTGACATGCGAT
Organism: Arctium lappa; assembly: GCA_023525745.1. NCBI lineage: Eukaryota > Viridiplantae > Streptophyta > Magnoliopsida > Asterales > Asteraceae > Arctium > Arctium lappa. The sequence goes on along the minus strand of CM042061.1, from coordinate 54,223,364 downwards.
AGTGACACGCGATATTGACAATTGTCACTATCGCTGGGCATACTCGCGGAAGATGTACCGTGAGTGTGTGTGTGTGTTCGCGATTGTGACTCGCGATAGTGCCCTTGGCACTATCGCCGGGCACTATCGCCCGCGTGGTCTGGTTGTTTTAAAACACCTTAGCAGTCTCATTTCTCACATTAACACTTTGCAAAAATGGGAGAACTCTTCTTGGAGGCGATTTTTAGGGTTTCATCACCTACCACATTCATTTCTAGGGTTTTGGGTTGTTGGGAGCATTAAGTGGTCATCAAGCTTCATCCAAGTATTCCCATTGAAGTGTTCTTCAAGATTCTCATTTCTCACTTTCAAGACTCATCTTCTCCAACTTCTAGGGTTTCCATATTTTCTAGGTTTTGGATTCAAAACCTAGATTGTGAATTTACTAAACCTTTGTAAAACTAGATACACATCATAATCTCCTACTTGTTACTTTATCTCTATATGTTCAAATGTTTGGGGATTTCTTCATGAAAATAGTTGGAAGATGTATACATTGGATGATTGGCCATGATTATTGTTATATGTATCCTGATTGGGATTTGTCTCATAGCTACATGATGTGGGTACCTTGATATGTTAAATGTATGCACAAATGGGTATTATGATGATTCTAGTTGGAGCACCATTTTGGTGATATGTTTATATGCATGATGAGCATGATTTACATTGGGTCTTTTGTTAGACATCATGAGGATAAGGTGGCGATATTATACCCGTAGTTGGTATTGAATTTTGTGGATTGAAATATATCTAAAGGACCCCTTATAAATGTTATGTGGACGAACCAAGTCAGTACACGAGGAGTATGTAGTGTTGGGCGCCACTGTGATGGTATGTGCCTAGGCCTCCGCCACTCGGGGAATTTTCTTAGCGATAGTCTTCGGGCGGGTCGGGCCTTTGGGGTGTTCCTTGCTAAGGGCATCAAGGTATATCGACTCTTGGGTGGGACTTGATTGGTGCTTTGGGTCTCCCCTAATGACTCCACATATATTGAACACTGGTTAACTGCTGATAAGAATTGTATTTGTTCATGCATGCTTATTATTGTTCAACTCACTAGGCTTTTTGGCCTAGCACTTGTTTGGTGTCGATGTATATCTCAGGTTCTAGCGGCGGTGGTCTTAAGCAGGTTTAGTTGCTTTGGGGTGAGAGCTTGGGGATTTGCACATGGACTCGTTACACTTTTGGAAATAGACCGTTTGGGTCTATAGATGACAACCCTTTTGTAATCTCTTTTCTAGATGTAGAAATTATATTAGTTGGTTGTCGTTTTCTGTCCATTAAATTACCATTGTGATTAAACAGGTTATATATATACATGTTCCCCATTTTTTGGGAGGCTCTTGCTATGGCAATTTTAGCATACCTCATGTCCGTTTTTCGGATTTTTGTTATCCCTATTTTTAGGGTGTTACACAGTTATAGGATGTGATTCGAAATAATGTCGCAGTTTTTTAACAGCTGTTACTAATGATAATAGTAATTTTACCATCGACGAGTACCTGGTTTCAGCATCGAGTAGAGACTTACTTACATAGTAGATAGGCAATTGATGTTTGTCATCTTCTCTTACCAGGACTGCACTTACCGCGTTAGGGCTAATGGCTAAATATAGTTGCAACACTTTGTTGTCCTTAGGTTTTGATAACAGTGGAGGAGACGCCATATATTTTTTTAGTTTTTGTAATGCATGTTCATGGTCGTCCATCCACTGGAAGCCTTTATTTTTTCATAAGACGTTGTAGAATAGGTGACATTTATCTGACGATCGAGATATGAACCTGTACTCGACCAGTCAAACATTGCACCTCTTTGAAGTTCCTTGGTGATTTGATCTCGATTATGGCTTTAATCAGATCGGGATTAGCTTCAATGCCTCGTCGAGTCACCATGTACCCTAGAAATTTCCCGGCGCTTACTCCGAAGAAACATTTTGTTGGGATAAGTTTCATGTGGTATTTCCTGAGAATGTCGAACGATTATCGCATATGTTCGACGTGGTCGATAGCTTGTCATGACTTGACGAGCATGTCGTCGATATACACTTCCATGGTATCGCCTAGTCGATCCTTGAACATTTTGTTAACCAATCGCTGGTATGTGGAACCTGCATTTTTTAAACCAAGATGCATAACCTTATAGCAATAAATACCTTGATCTGTCATGAAGCTTGTCTTTTCTTGGTCATCGACGTGCATAAGTATTTGATTGTAGCCTGAGTACGCGTCCATGAACGTCAAGAGTTAATGTCCAGCAGTCGCGTCGACTAGAGCGTCAATATGTGGTAAAGGAAATGGATCCTTTGGGCATGCTTTATTCAGATCTGTAAAATCTATAAACACCCTCCATTTGACGTTTTTCTTTTGTACGATCACAAAATTGGCTAACCAATCGGGGTACTTTACTTCTCGGATCTTCCCGGTCTTAAGGAGGTTGTCGACTTCATCGTTGATCACCTTGTTTCGTTCTGGAGCGAACTTTAGACATTTTTGCTTTATTGGTTTGAATGATGGATCCACATTCAATTTGTGTGAAATAACATTAGGGTCAATGCCGACCATGTATTCGTGCGTCTAAGAGAAACAGTCAGCATGTTCCTGCAAAAAAGAGATTAGTTTTTTTTAATGAAGGGATCGAGAGAAGAACCTACGAAGACGACTTGGTCCGGTTTTCTTTTGGTCTAGGATAACTTCCTCCAAACGATTGTTATCGACAATATCGGGAGCATCATGGTTCTGTAATTGCTAGATGGACTGCTTTCGAGGTTTCATCGTGGTCTTGTAACATTCTCCAGCAACTTTTGGTTCACTCTTGATCTCCAGGATCCCCCCACGGTGATGGAAACTTCATTATCTGATGACACATCGAAGGAACTGCCTTCATGTCGTGGATCCAGGGTCGACCAAGGATAACATTGTATGTTGGTGAACAATCAATGACGTTGAATCTAGTCTGCTTGTTGATTCCTTTGGCGTAGACTGGTAAAGTGATATCTCCAAAGGAACTCGTCGCGTCCCTATTGAAACCAACCAGGGTCGTCGAACGCCGAACGATCTCTGACTTTTCGAGACCCATAGCCTTGATGGTGTCGAGAAAGATTATATTCATTGAGCTTCCTCCATCTACCAACACTCTTCGGGTCAAACGGTTGCCAATTTTGAGCTGAATGATTAACCCGTCGTGGTGTTTTTGATGCATGTCACCCAGGTCGTCTTGATCGAACGTTATCTTCATCAACTCTAGATCCAACTCTTCCTTCGGTCGTAAGGATCGATGGATTGGTTGGTTATTTGCCCCCTGACTGGCATGCCTTTTCGCTATAGAGTATGTCAAACCACAGACGTCGGACCCTCCCGTAACACAGTTCACGACTTTCTCATGGACAGGAGACGGTGGTCGAACGTTGTTATCGGGTGTTGCTGGTTCATTGAAAATATCCTTGAGGTTGCCCTTCGAAACATGCCAGGCAATCACTTTCTTACGGGCTATGCAGTCGTCCGTTGTATGACCATGGTCATCATGGAAGTTGCACCATTTAGTCTTGTCCTTCTTGTCGTCAGCTTTGTCACTTTTATTTGGCCATAGAAAAGTCTCTTGTGCATTTCTCAATGCTTCGACCAAGTATTTAGAAGTCCCTCTGAATCAATAGGAGGAAATCTTAGGGTATTGAGGAGAATTGGTCGTGGTCGAGATCTTCTTCTTGTCGAACCTAACGTTCGATATTTGTCGCGATGGCTTTGCTTTAACTGCTACTATGGCCTTGAACTCAGATTTCTTCACACTTAACAACTTTTTGTTGCTAGAGTGTTTACGTCGAAGGGCAACATCTTCTTCAACCCTCATATAGGCCAAAGTCCTTGCTCGTACGTCTTCAAAGTTCTCTGCGGGGGTATTTTGTCAGATCGGTGTATAGACCTGAACTTTTGTATGCCTCGATCGCGGTCTTGATATCGCAGTTTCGGACACTAATCATTTTTGCATTGAAGCGGTTGAAATAACTTTGGATGGACTCTCCCACCTTTTGCACAATATATTACAAATCACTAGTCTGCTTCTCCATCTTGCGACTACTGGCGAATTGTTGGGAGAATTGATTCACTAATTCGGCAAATGAACCGATGGACTTTGGTTTAAGGCCAATCAACCATCGGAGGGTTGCTCCTGTGAGGGTCGCCCCAAAACTCTTGCACATACACACCTCTTGATATTGGTGTGGGATCGACACTGTCCACATCAACTGTTTGTACTGAGCGACGTGTTTAGTTGGATCTGAGATGCAAGAATACTTTGGTGTGAATGTCGGGATGTTGTATTTCTTCTGGACGTCGACCATTGTGATCTCATCGACAAAGGGTGACGCTTGAAATCCTATGCAGGGATCGACGTCGACAGGTACTGCTGCTTCTGGAAGCTTAGCAAGTAATTACAGGACGCGTTCATTATGTTCTTCTAACATCTTCAGTCGTTGTGTGACGGGATCATCCTGAGTATTCCCTTGAGTAGCCGTTGGAATGTGTTCTGAATTTTGGAAACCATTCCATTGCGACGAGTCTGAAGCATATCCATTGTACTGGAAAGTGGGTACGGCATTGTAGGAATCGACGTTGTAGGAGGCATCGAAGGAACTGGCATCGTCGAATGGAAGAATGGTGGAACCGACGCCATGAATGGCATCGAAGGGATTGGTGTTGTCGAAGGAAAGAACGATGGAGGTGTATGTGGTATCGTTGGTGTAGGATGACTGGAGATTCCAGGAAAAAGAGGTCTTGGATAATTGGGAAGCGGATGTCCCGACCAGGGCATGCTAAATCCACCTTGACCATGCGAAAGCCTTGCTGCGTTGCTAGCATTCTGATTCCTTAGAGATGTGATCTCTTCTACTGCTTGCCTATGTTGACTTGTAAAAGCATTGATACGAGCACGGGCAGCGTTCAACACCATATTCATTTGAACCATAATTTGTTCTTGGGTTCCCTGAGGAGCTGACATTGTTCTGTAAAAACAAAAATACTCGAGGAAACTGTTAGTACTGCACACGATTGTCGAGGATTTTCTTTAGGCGCCAAACTGTTAATGCCAAAAATCACTCAAAGGATAATTTAAGGTTGGTGTGGATCTTTATCCAACTAAAGAAAGTAACCAGACGACAATATGCTCAATAATATAAAAATAAAAAGACAAGAGATTTGGTGATGCGAAAAAACCTCATTGAAAAACCGCGGATGACAGGGAGATGTCGTCGTGCACTATGATCACCAAGTAGGGGTGACGTCCTTATGTATTACAATGTTTTACACGATGAATAGAAAAAATAAGTGTATAAACTAAGAACAAATATGGATCGTGTATGAGAACACTTCTGTCGTGTGCATAGTATTGTTGTCGTGTATTGCGAGAAAAAGATTGTGATTGTTCTTCGTATCACTTATGAATTATGGAATTCAGATATCAGATGTCCGATTGAAGTGTGTATCTTCGGTATTTATAATCTTGGATCTTCATAAATGTGTCTTTGTAACAGTTGATCCTTCATAATGGCTTTGATGGCCTTGATCGGTTATAGTCGTTGGCATTTATGTGTATTAAACCTGCATTGAATAAACAAGAGAAGAACGTTGGGTCGTTCATTAGTACGATCGTGGTCGAGAGTAAATCCTTGCGATGGTCGTACGACGTTTGACCGACATTCGAGATGGTGTCGACGGGAGTCGTAGATATACTTGGTCGACAGAACCTTATCTTAATACAAGACAAGTCGCGTGAAATATGCATTAAATGCTTCTTCGTCGTGGTCGTGGAATTTTTCCCAAACAGTTACCATGACATGCCATAGTGCCATTAGCACAGTCGTCGGGCACTATAGCTTGGCCTGTACCGCAAGATTTTCGACTGTTACTCGACCGTTTTCCTGGCCGTTCCTCGACCGTTTTCCCGGACGTTCCCCGACCTTCTTCCCAGTACATTTGATGTTGTTATGCCAATTATTGTGACATTGTCATAACTCCATGTCACATTCGTTGAAACGACCAAACACTCGATAACGCCAGTGCTATTGTGACATATATCACAACTGCATGACACTATAGTCGGGATTACCACAATTTCAGTACCATTTGTACCATTGTGACAAATGTCACAACCACATGTCACTATAGCCGAGACGACCATACTCTTAGTACCATTGGTGTTGGTCAAAATGAGAAGTGTTATATGTTCATATGTGAACCCGTTGATTAGTTCACATGTGAACTATTTAACTGATTCACATATGAACCTACGGGTTCATATGTGAATCAATTAATTAGTTCATATGAGAATCAGTTAATTAGTTCATACGTGAATATGTTAAACTAGTACATATGTGAATTACACGGGTTCACATATGAATATATAGTTCATATGTGAATCACACGGGTTCACATATGAACCCGTTTGCCGCATATTTGTAAAAGTTACAAAACTACCTCTCTATTTTTGGCATAACTGCAAATTTTGACCAATCAAAGCTGCAATTCTAGACCAAAAATCCAATTTTTACCATATGAAAGGCTACGATTACTTTTATACTTCTCATATATTTAACATTTCTCATTTGAACCTATGGCTCTCTCTCTCTCCCTCTCTCTCTCTCTCTCTCTCTCTCTCTCTCTCTCTCTCTCTATATATATATATATATATATATATATATATATATAGGGGTGGGTTCAAATGAAAACTCATCTTTCATTGTGCACATGAGGACAAATCTTAACCATTGATCAAAACTTAGAAAACTAATCAATTATTTAATACATAATAAGGTTAATTGAGAAGTGATTAAGGACAAATTTGTAATTTTGAATCAACACCTACCTTCTTTGACTTTTTTTTTTATTTTTAATTAAAAAAAATTTACCCCCTTAAACTTTAAAAATCATAAAAATTACTAATGTTTTAATCAAACAAATTACATCAAAAAAACGAGAATTTCGTGCTCTTCGATATGACATCCATCTCGATATAGTTTTTTTTTGTTTTAACCGTTTTTACGTGAAATACTATATACGTGTTATATTCATTATGAATATGCATGCACGTCTTCGGGTGTCCACATTCAGTATGAATAACAAAGGTGAACATTCATTCACTATTCATTATGAATAATACCGTATGCAGGATGAATAATACAATATTCAGGATTTTTTCGTTTTAACCGTTTTTTACGTGAAATTCTATATATGTGTTATATTCATTATGAATATGCATGCACGTCCTCGGGTGTCCAAATTCAGTATGAATAACAAAGGTGAACGTTCATTCACTATTCATGATGAATAATACAATATTCAGGATGAATAATACAATATTCAGAATGAATAATACACGAATCCATGATTCATGTATTATTTATCATGAATCGTGTATTATTCTCCCTGAATGTTCTATTATTCATCATTAATGATACATTATTCATGATGAATAATATATGAATGACCCGTGAAGGTGTAGGCCCATGGCACACTCTCTTTTGTTTCCCAATTCACAACCGAAATTTAGTTTAATTCATTATGAACATGTATGCGCATCCCCGGATGTCCCACATTCAGTATGAATAACAAATGTGAACGTTCATTCATTATTCATGATGAATAATATAGTATTTAGGATGAATTACACAACATTCATGACAAATAATACACTAATTCATGAATCGTGAATTATTCACCCTGAATGTTGTATTATTCATCCTGAATTATACATTATTCATGATGAATAAACATGAATGACCTGTGAAAATGTGGAGACGTGATGCACTCTCTTTTGTTCCTCGTTTCACAACAGAATTACTCGATATGTTCTCGATTCGTCTTGATGGGTGTTGGGTTACGGTGTTGAAGAAACGTGATGCCTTACGACGTTGAAGAAAATGGTGAAAAGGTGATGTCGAGTTACATACTTACAGTGTCGAGACATTGTACAAATTTGAACGTGCATAAATATTCATAATGAATATAACACATATATAGCATTTCACGTAAAAAAAAGGTTAAAACGATAAATAAAAAAAAAACTATATCGAGATGGATGTCATATCGAAGAGCACGAAATTCTCGTTTTTTTATGTAATTTGTTTGATTAAAATATTAGTAATTTTTAAGATAATTTATTTTAAACTTTAATTGGGTAAAAAGTTTTTAATTAAAAAAGAAAATAAAAAGTCAAATATGGTAGGCGTGTATTTAAATTTTTTTCCAATTTTACCCCTAAGCATTTTAAAATTAAAAACTCTATTTAATATGAGTTGTTGGATCAAAAGAGATCCAGTGGCAGAGATTTGTCCTCACGTACACAATGAAAAATGAGTTTTCATTTGAACTTTCCTCTCTCTCTCTCTCTCTCTCTCTCTCTCTCTCTATATATATATATATATATATATATATATATATAGGGGCAGGTTCAAACGAGAACCTAAACATTTTGCGAGAAGGCGAGAAGTGTGATATCATATATGATACACAAGCTTAATCATATATATATGATTAAACAGATGTTACATTGACAATACATAGATGTTTAATCATATATGATTAAGCACACCCACAGGCCGTGTAAATATATATGATATCACACTTTTCGCCTTCTCGCAAAATGTTTAACTTCTCGCATGATTCTTCCTCTATATATAAAAAAAATATATATATATATATATATGCAAATCATGTCATATTCTTATTTTGTTTTATTCAAGAATAAAAAAAGTATTATTAAAATAATATATATTTATAAGAAGCAATGTGTTAGTTTGTTTCACATCATAATTTTCGTGTACTTCACCCCTACATTAACTTGAATGTAGGGAGAGGGATTGCACATGCTCTTGTGGACTTATGGTAGTATTATGTTGTAAAATATTGTATCTACTAATGTATAGTTATATTAAGGCTCATTCTTTTGTTAATCAACACATTAGTGTTAACCGCGTTAACCAAAAATTGACCAATGAGTTTCTCGTTTCCATGTTGTGTAAATCCTGTAGATCTCAGTATAGTGCAATCACGAACAAATCAACAATAATTAATCAATGAAGAACAATATCTAAGCCACAACTGCTAGTCATATGATTAAATGTAACAATCAAAGGTTTAGGTTTACAGAGAGAATATCTGATCAGAGAATGTAAACCTAATAACTAGCAATCTAATAATGATTTGTCTAACCTGAAATATGAACTAAATATGCCTTTATATATGAGGCGCTTACAAGCTTAATGGGCTTTATGGGCTTAGGGCCCAACTATCAACAAAACTATTAAAGAATTACATTTTTCACCCTGAACTTCTATTTAACATATAAAACACCCTAACAATCTCCCCCTTTAAATAGAAGTTCGAAATCACGCCAGTTTGGAACATATGTTTTTCGAAACCCAAAACTGATCTCGAAATAGCGCATTGTAGTTTTGTACTCCAGCCGCTCTAAAATAACACCCAGTGCTTCGAGAACAAGCTTCTTGTATTTCTGATCCAGAAGCTGAATACCTTTTTCATCTTGATCAACTGCACGCTTCAACTTGTCTTTAAGCAACATCAAAGTACCATCGCAGAATCTAGCAATCTGACTGAATCGGATAAAACGCATATCACCTTTGTTGTTCACATATGCCATGCCTAATTCTGGAAACATAAGGACAATGAAGGTTGGTACATTTTGGGCATCAGAAGGAATCCTCAAATCAGGTTTAAGCAGATTGATCTTCGTTTGGTTGCTTTCTAACCCGATTTGAAAATCTTCTACCGAGGCAAGCTTCATGTATCTCTTGACAGTTTCGAGTGCATCTGTAACTTCCCCTGGTCTGATAGTTCTGGTCTTTAAGTCTCTAAGCAGGAATAGCAGATCTTTAGGTTCAAGACGTGGAAAATCGGCTTCAGAAAAATTCCACTTCTCACCATCTTCTTTAGTTACCACAAAGTATGAATACTTTACGCCCATGAAGAAGCAAGAGTGAATCTGATCAACGGATGTAATTCTGAGCTTTGTCTTGTTGTACCTGTCTTTGAAGTAGTTATACACAAATAGAATTTCGCGCTGCTTTTCCTTACTTTTCATCGACTAGAGACCATGAACCACAACTTCATCATACTCACGAATCCAATGGGCAAAGATTTTCTTCTGAGTTTTTTCAAGAAATGGAACTTTAATTATGACTCTTTCCCACTTGGACAGCTTAGCTGGCGGAGTACTATTTGTTCTCAAAACTGGTGATGCAGGAGGAGATCGAACAGGAATATCTGACGGAGGATGATCAGGGTGATCTGTAGTATAGGTCAAAAGTGGTACCCCAACAGAAGTTTGTACATCTGGCTGATAATCTTGAGCCATAAATTCAGAATTGATAATCTCATCAATCTCGGATTGAAAGACTACCAGCGCTCTTTCAGTATTGGCCTGTTCTTCTGTCGGGTCTGAAACTGAATACGAATCGACGATCATAGCCCAGTTTTCTGGATCTATCGGTGAACCTCCATCTTGTTCCTTAGGCTTTTCAACCGTTGGAATATCATATAAAACCAAATCCATCGACTGCTCCTGTGTCTGTTCTTGCCCTTCCGATCAAGTACCAGAACCCGAACCACTTTCCGTTTCCACCTGTACTGTGCCCACTGACTGTGTCTCCGGCTTGGATAATCTTTGGCGCTTCTCCCCCTCATGGTGATCAGGATCATCCTGGTCATCATGTCGGCACTTGAGCCTCTCTGCCTGGCTGTGGCAGGTGTCTTCCACGGATGATAGTCGTTCAGTCAATACAACTACGGATTGCTGCAAAGACTAAAGGAGGGCTTGTTGTTGCTGGAAGGCTTCTGGAGATATAGTAGGTTGGAGGTGTAGTAGGTGTAGATGCTTGGGCACGTAATAAAGAGAGTAGATCACCATCTTGGGTGGGTTCACCTTGAGATTAAGCAAGCAATTTGGCGAGGATGATAGACTTGAGGTCATCGATAGACATATTGGCAACAGTAGTAGAGGGTTATGATGTAGGAGGTAGTGGTTCAGGCTCAGTCGCTGGACCTTTGCCTTTGATCAGTCGTTTCAGCGCGTCTACCTCCTCCCTCATTTCGGAACGCATGGTAGAATGGACAGCCTTTAGGGCGCCGTCCAGGAATTCCCTTGAGACGAACTCGGGGTTACTAACTCCTGGGTCACTTAGACTTTCAGTTGTGGTTACGACTGTAGAAGTTTAACCGCCTACGTTCACAGCTGGCGTCAAAATAGCTGTGGTTAGGGTTGTAAACGAACCGAACGTTCAGTGAACCGTTCGGCGGGAAGTTCGTTTATGTTCGTTTATTTAATAAACGAACGAACATGAACAAGTTTTTTTCGTTCGTTTAGTTAAACGAATGAACATGAACAAAGGTCTCGTTCGTTCATTTATGTCCGTGAACGTTCGTTCATTTATGTTCGTTAAGGTTCGTTCGATTATGTTCGTTTACGTTCGTTAAGGTTCGTTTACTTATGTTCATTTATGTTCGTTAATGTTTTTTTACGTTTATTTACATTTATTTACAAACAATAATGTATTAACCACTAAGTAATAATTATAAAAATAGCTTTAACTAATATTAATTAATAATTAATAATGATATAAAAAATAGTTTACATTTTTAGATGAAAAAAGAAGTTAAAGAAAACTGATTGTTTTTGGAATATGGCCATTGATTCCCTTATATACATGCTTTGGTGTTTTTTATTTTTATAAAGCTTCGATGTGGGATAACCTCTTGTGCTTTTACTTTTTAAAGCTAGAAATTTCTGATTTCCTTCCCATATTCCCATCCCACATCGGTGGGATTTACATTCTCTTCCTTTCATCTATACTATATATATAAACCTCATCTTGTCCATTTTCTTTCATTAAGACACTCAGCCGTGGATTGAGCCTTTTGGCTTAAACCCTTTGGCTTGAGCCCAAGTGTCTCTTTGGTGAACCGTTCGCTTATTTGTTCGTTTATGTTCGTTTAGAATGTTAACGAACGAACATGAACGAACACGAACAAACCATTTTTCTAAACGAACGAACACGAACACAAAATTTTTTGTTCGTTTACTGTTCGTGTTCGTTCGTTTGTTCGTTTAAGTTAAACAAACGAACATGAACAAGCTTTTGTTCGTGTTCGTTCGGTTCGTTTACAGCCCTAGTTGTGGTAGGACTTCCACCCAATCCTCGTAAACCAACCGAAGTTGGAATTACTATGGGTGTTCCGGTCGGGCCACTAAGGCCTCCAGCAGTAGCCGAGAAAGGTACCTGTGTCCTAGGAATAGGAGATATAACATCAAAGGGCTCTAGACGCTGTGCACCCAAAGAAGTCGAGGACGGGGGCAGCTATCCTCTTGTTTCAATACCAGAACTCTCTAAGCGAGAGACTGGTAGCGTTTGTGCTAAATCCCTGTGTGAAATTGAAACCAACATCTGTTGAGAGATGTCGGAGTGGCTAGGGGGGCATGCAATTGCATTGCTAGGTCCACGACGGCTCCTTCAATACCCTGTCTCAACACATGAGACTGGGTAGCAGATGTGGCTACCTGGCTGGATAGGGTTAGGGGGAGGTCAACCATATATGGTTGCCTCATCACTCGTGTACGCTCAGTATCATATTTACTCTTCTTTTCCCTCTCTCTGCTCACACAATCATGTTCGACTAAAACTCCCTCCGCTCTCCTTGTCTCTCCAGGTGAGGGCTTGTCATCGTCACCATCAGAGTCAGAAGACTCATCACTTGATTCCGATGCTTGGGTGGCTGATTCCGACTGAGTGTCAGATGTACCTGATGTCTCCTCAGATTCGGTGGCAGAAGAGGACTGAATGAGAGCGGTTTCTATAGTTGTGTCCTCTTCCACCGTCAGAGATGTTGTCGGTGATGGTGTAGGCGGTCTGCGAGAAGTACTGGTCTGGCTTTGTCTGACGGCGCTACCCGCTCCAGAACCCCTCACAATATTTTCTCTCTACACACCCTGTCCGGGAGCCTCAGCCCTCCGGACGCTACCGCCTCTCATACGTGGACCCTAACGTCGCTCAGGTCTCGCTCCCTGGGGAGGTCCTTCCGGTTCTGGACGGACCATAGGAGCTGGTAGGTTGTCTGTGCGCCTATAATCTATCACACTCAGCGCCGTCGGACTAGCATAGGCCAGTAACCCGTCTGGAATCTGTCGTGCGACTATACCTTCGGGATCAGGACGAGTCGGGATTCGATGAGTATGGTTTTGCGGACATGTCTGGTGAGAAGATCGGCGCGCAATGGTTGGATGAAGAACCATGTAGTTGCGGATGATTAGCTGGAGAAAACGCATGAACGGAATGAAGTTTCGTCGTCTTGTCGTCTTGTCTCGGACTTTCTGAACCAACTCGAACCAGAGAATGTCGATGTAGTCGGCATGGCGGTGGAATGCCACAACATGGAACAAGCGGAGGATGTTGATACTAGTCTGATCTATGCCTTTCGTGATAGCCGAAAGGCACCGATTAAGATATGTGAAGAACGTGTACCATATGGTGGTGAGATTCTTTCGGTTGAAACTGGATGGGAGACGTAGAATTGAGCTGTATCCCAAGGACTGGATGTCGGAGCATAGAATTGCGTCGGATATTATGGGATCAAAACTGTTTCTCCTCGGGAAAGAAGTTGTGTTGGGCAAGTGGAGAAATTGGCGGAAAAGTTCTCGCGTGAGCAGTATGGACGTATATTCAATTCGACCTTCCAGAAGAAATCCATCGTCGGCCTCGACTGGAGTGAGTGAGCGCCAGAATTGTTGCAGGTATATATGTGGAACGGCGGCGGTCTCGGTGAGAGCATAAGAGAGTGGATGGCCACGGAGGATCTCGACCATCACTTGGTATTGACACTCAGGTTGAGTGACGTCGAGATGGAAATTGTTGGGTGTGAGAGGAAGGAACTGATTCTCAGGAATCAGTTCAGCATCAGCTATGGGGTCAATCACCTGATTCGGATTTTGTGCCATTGTACATGGTAAGAATAAACATATTAGGACGTAGGTACTTTCAAATTAAGAGCTCCTTGGAATGGTTAAGTCAATGGTTTAAAACCATTACCAATTCAAACTCCAATTCATTGATTAATACAAACCCTAATTCGTGAACCAGGGTCAATGAGCAAAACTGGCAGCACACAACAGAATAAATTCAACCATTTGAAGGTGGCATAAACTCAACTATCACTCTCATCACACATAAATATGGCAATGAAACACATAAGAAACTGAAAATCTACCAACACAGTTTGCAAAGAATAACACCAATCCGACCGGGGATAGCATCGACCGGTAGGGTCAATCGACCGGTAGGATCAATCGACCGGTAGGGCAAGCGACCGATATGGTCTACGACCGGGGTCGAGACGACCGGGGTCTACGACGACCGGTAGCAATAATCGACCGGTATTGACCGAGGTCAAACGACCGGGGTCGACGACCGGTATGGTCAAACGACCGGTGTTTAAGACGGACCGGGGTTACCTCGGTCGACCGGTGCCACCCAAAACAAATCGAAGTTAAAACCAATAAGTCATAGATAAACGACGACAATCATAACTATCATAGACAGTAATATCTCAAACACATCGAAGTTAAAACCAATCAACCGCAATCAACGCAGAGTAAAGTGATAATCTTAAGCACCGGGAACAGATCGACCGGTGTCACCAAGACGACCGGTATCGACCGGGGTTAACCTAGTCGACCGGTGTGGTCAATCGATGGACTGGTGTTAAACCAATGGCAAACCAAACGACACAAACAAACCCAACAAAAACATTCAAAATCCCAGATCAATAAATCGATATCTTTCACAAACCCAGACTAAAGAGAAGTTATATTATCGACTTGAGAGCTATTAACCAACCCAAAACAAACAAACTCCAAATTAACCGGTGTCATAAACCAATCGAACGGTGTCGCCATAATTCGTCCGGTGGAAACTAGTTGACCGGGGTCGACGACCGAGGTCTAACTCGACTAGGGTCGACCGGTGATGTCGTCTAAATCCAAAAACAACCATCAAACGATTTTCAGATCGAAGTCTACACAAAACCCACACATATAAATGCGACATCCGCGACCGGATTAAACGAATCAAAAACTAGGGTTTCGCGGATTCAGAAACCCAAATCGACCGAAATCCCTTGACTCGAAATCGATGGGAAATAGGTCTCGACCGAGTCGGTCGGTGGCGGCGATCGACCGGAGTTACCTTTAGCGGGATCAGGGGTCGAATACCATCGACCGGGGTCGATTAAAGCAAGAACAGAACAACGAGATACATACCTGTTAAATGATTCAGCGAGGACGAGAGATAGGAGCAGATCGAGTGCGAGAGAGAATGAGTGAGCGATAGAGAGATCGAGAGATAGAGTTTGCGATTTAGAGAGAGAGAGAGATGGAAAGAGAGCCCCCCGGGGTGTTTAAACCCCCGGGCTGATTTTAGGGCTGTCGCGGGTTGGTTCCGGGTCGGGTCGGGGCCGGTCCAAACTCAACCCAATATATATATATATATATATTTTTTAATAAAGGAAATTAAAAAAAAAATTTAACTAAAAGCCAACTTAAGAATAGAAAAAAATAAAAGAAAGCCAACGGACCGGGGAAAAACAAAAACTTGATCCGGCTCCCCCTCAACTTGGGAATCACTTATGCTCAGACAAGAATTCCGCTCCCCCTTAATGATTGCGGAGAAGTAACTGGACACAAGAAAACTTACCTGCTCCCCTTCGAACGGAGGACTAGAAAACCTTACCAATCATCTTGCGATAGTGTTCCCCCTTAACACATGAACATCTTCGAAAAATCACCACAAACGACATACTCTTTAAGTGATCGAACTACTGGACTGCAAAAGCAAAAGAAACACCATGAAGAAAAAGGAAACACACGAGAAAAAATCAAGCACTCTTACGTACTACCACATTACCAATTGTCATATTAACAGCAAATCAAGCACTCTTACGTACAATATCCCCATAATAACATTAGCTAAGTGAAATTATGAACATACAACACATAACGGTTCTTGTCACCACTACTACAACGCCTGATAAACGTACTTTCCGTCGACTCTAAGACTAACCCAACTTAGGAGCTCTACCCAATTCTCGCGGATCAATTCTTAATATACTCAGTCTAAGTCTAGACATCTTACATTCATGCCTAGTTCGCTTAAACTAGAGCTCTGATACCAACCTATCACACCCTAAAAATCAGAGTAAATTAAAACCTGGAAAACCTGACAATATGACGAAAGTAAATCCATTAACTTTCCATAAATGGGATCAGTCCTTTAGACTATACAATCCTATACAAAAGATTTCATCAAAAGAATGGGACTTAAAAATGCCCATCAATCACTATTACAACATCTCCAAAAAACCTCGAGACTCAAACTCGTCTCTCCAAAAACCCCGGCACCCACCGCTAATGGAAACCTGTTATACACATCATTTGAGAAAAAGTGTCATACTTTAAAGTCTGGTGAGAACATACAATTTATAAGCTCAAAAGATAAAACATCAGTTTCAAGATAACATTTCCAAAGAGATTAAGTTTATAATTTAGGTCCTTGCCACAATCGGGCTTTTTCGTTATAAACATGCCATAAAAGGACCGAAAACAAAACATTTTACCAAGGATAGTGGCGTAACACAAAGTTAGGCCAACAATCCGAGTTACGAGCTAAACCAATGGGAATCCGCGGATACGAATCACAAAGTCCGTGCTTCAACGTGAGATCAAGCCCCAAGCGCAAAACCAAGGTATACTCCTTCGCTAGGATCACTATGAACCATGGCTAGTATCGTGCCTCACATAACCGTACTAAGTTGCCCTCTAGGAACAAGTGATCCATAGCTACAAATTTGGGGAATGTATCATCCCAGCAATACAGTCTACTCAAAACCTAGGGATCCACTAGTAATGGTAAGGACTCGTCACAACAACATATGTGACCAACCATAAATAAATATATGGTATAAGTACATTTTATAAACAAAATGTTATTCCTAGTTCAACTTCTGGTAAGAATGAAAATCATTAAAATGAGTTCATAAACATTCTTTTCAAATGACCACATAATGTGCAAGTAAAACATCATTTTACTTCAATAAGGCGGAACCTGTCATTTTGGTCAAATCTGACCGGGAACCCCGAAAATCACCAAAACTTCATTTATGGCAAAATGTAGATAACATAAAATCATACCGTAGAAATACTTCAGATTTCGCAAATAAGAGTTTTGACATGTATAAAGTTTGTAAAATGGTAGTAGGAACTCACCGATAGGTTTTTGGAATAAAACCCAGAAAACCAGATAACGATCACGACGAAGAGGTGAAGCTTAAAACACCGACCCCTTGCTAGAAATATCGAAAACTATCAACCAAACGAGACTTCGAAGATCGAAAGATGACAAGAGAGAAAAAGGAAGAGAGAGAAAGATATTTGAGATTAAGTGATAATGAGATTTGGGAAACTGAACCTCTTTAAGACGGTCTATGCAACTTCGCGGGTTATGCCGCGACTTCAACCCGCGGCATAACTCGCCCGTGTCCCAAAAACCCTAATCATCCAGTGGGTTTCGCGGGTTGTGCCGCGACCTCTAGTCGCGGTATAACTCACGTAGTTCTCAAAATCCCATATCCAACAGAGGGTTACGCGGGTTGTGCCGCGACCTCTAGTCGCGGTGTAACTCGCGTAATTCACTGTTTCTCCCCAAACTTCACAAAATCCAAAACGACAACCAAACAAACACGGAGCTAACGACAAAAGCTTAACATAAGAATAGCAAGGTTACACAACGGAAAATCCGGGGTGTTACAGATGGTACCTCTTTCCACGTTATGCTCATTTGAAAAGTTTTACTCATGAGGGCTGAGAAGTTCTGACAGTACTTGGGGTTTGTGGAGCCAAAGATTATGTCGTAGACATAGATCTGTACAAGAATAATATCACGTTTTTCCTTTTTAATAAATAAGGTTGTGTCGATCTTACCTTTGGAAACGCCATATTTAACTAAGAAGGATGAGAGTGCATCATACCAGGCTCGTGGCGCTTGCTTCAGACCGTATAAGGCCTTGTCAAGAAAATAGACGTGATGCAGTTTATCGGAATTCATGAAGCCTTCGGGTTGCGAGACATAAACTTCCTCCTTGAGAACGCCATTAAGAAACGCGGATTTCACATCCATTTGAAAGACGATGAAGTTCTTGTGAGCGGCGTAGGCAAGAAACATGCGTATCGCTTCAATGCGGGCAACCGGTGCAAATGTCTCATCGTAATCTATACCTTCTTGTTGGCGATATCCTTTAGCTACCAAACGCGCTTTGTTCTGGACTATGATTCCATCTTCGTCCTTCTTGTTCTTGAAAATCCATTTTGTCCCAATCACCGTCTTATTCTTTGGTCGGGGAACAAGTCGCCACACTTTGAGGCTCTCAAATTGGTTGAGTTCCTCTTGCATAGCTATCACCCAGTTTGGATCATTCAATGCTTCGGAGACGGTTGAGGGTTCGAGACGGCTGAGGAACGAAGAGAATAAGCAGTCATTCACGGTGGTGGATCGAGTCTGAACAGGTGAATTGGGATCACCGATGAACTGATGTAGGGGATGAGCTCGAGTCCACTTGGTGGCGTGTGGAAGAGGTTGATATGTCTATTGTGAGGTATCAGAATCCACATAACCACCGGAGGGAGATCCTGAACTGCTTCGAGGGATGACGGCCTGTGAGGTGGAAGCTTCGAGGCTGGAGTCGGGCGTGAAGCCGAGGATGACTCAGCGGGTGATGAAGCGATGACAGTATCCGGGATTTCCGGAGAGGGAACTTCGGTAGCACCTTCAGCAGGGGTCGGTTCAGGAGTTCCAACTGTTGCCGGTGCGACAGTAGGAGGGGGGTCAGGAAAGGTTGAATCACCTGAGTCTGTTGGACCAGTGACTTGTGTCACTTCTTGTGCTTGAGTATCATTCCTGTTACATGATATATCATTAGTTGTAGAAGGAAAGTAATCATCATAAAAATGCTCAAAAAGTAAATCCAAATCTGAAAGATGTGCTCTTGACGTAGACGCATGATTTGGATCTACTGGAGATTGTATAGATCCTGAACGTAATTGTCCAGAAGCTAACACACCAGTTAAAGCGGGTTCTGAACTGAGGTGTTCAGAAGCCATATCAGCGGCCTCGTCAAAAGTCACGTTTACACTCTCAACGATGATCTTTGTCCGTTTGTTGTAGACTCTGTAAGCTTTGGCTTGCTGTGAATAGCCGATGAACACTCCTTCATCCGCTTTTGGGCTGAATTTGCCGAGATCGTCCTTGTCATTTAGTACGAAGCACGTGCATCCGAATGCATGGAAGTAGTTGATGTTCGGGATGTGTTTGTTGATGATCTCGTATGGGGTCTTGTTGAACCTCTTGTTGATGATAGTACGGTTTTTTGTGTAGCATGCAGTAGCAACTGCTTCTGCCCATAGATATAGCGGGAGCTTGGACTGAGATAACATCATGCGCGCGGCTTCGACAAGAGTTCGATTACAGCGCTCTACTACCCCGTTTTGTTGAGGAGTACGAGCAGCTGAGAAAGTGTGGGTAATACCCACTAACGTCAGGTAACTAGTGAGCACTTGATTCTTGAACTCTGTGTCGTTATCCGTCCGAATGGTCTGAACTGATTGGTTGAGACTGACTTGAATGCTCTTCAGAAGAGAAATGATCAGCTCAGGAGTTTCATCCTTTGAACGAAGAAATCTGACCCACGTGTAGCGAGAAAAGTCATCAACCATCACTAGGACATACTTCTTGTGATTGATACTCTGAATGCGCATCGGTCAACACAAATCCATATGAATGAGTTCGAGGGACCGAGAAGTACTAGGAGTGGCTTTAGGCTTGTGAGAAGCCTTCTTCATCTTGCCCATTTTACAGGCGGCACACAAATGATCTTTTTCAAACTTAAGATCTGGCATTCCTCTCACGTGCCCACCGAGCACCAACTTATTGATAGTCTTGAAGTTCAGGTGCGAGAGTCTACGATGCCATAACCAGTTTTGTTCGGTTGAGGCTTTGGACATCAAACAAACTTCCTTATCTTCTTTCAGAGACGAGAGGTCTATCGTGTAGAGATTTGTGCGACACGTTCCAGCAAGAATTTCTTTTCCATCTTCAGTCCGAACGATGCACCTTTTTGCTTTGAAGGTGACCTCTAGATTCTTATCGCAGAATTGACCGATGCTGAACAAGTTGTGACCAAGATCTTCGACGTAGGACACTTTCTTGATTGTGAGATTGTCCTTAACGATATCTCTATAAGCCATAATGGGAGAATAATGATCATTCCCAAATCACACATTTCCACAAAACTTCTCGGTGAAGTTTGTGAGAAGTTCCTTTCTTCCGGTCATGTGCTTAGAGCAACCTGAATCTAAATACCACACATGACCGTCCTGTAAAACAAGTTAATGCTTTTTAGGTACCCATTCGTAAATGGGTCCTTTTGGATTAGACTTAGCACCCGATTGGGAGACCCGTTTGGACGTGGGTCTGTTTCTATGGCGGGGAGCATCAAACTTGGAATGATAATTAGAAACATGATACGACCCAAACCAATCAGATGTAAATCTATGATCAACAAAACCATTCAATCCACAGTAGGAGCAACAAATACAATCATGTGACAGTTGAAGTAATTGCTTAATGGAATAAACTTTTAAAGGAAAAAATCCATTACATTCAACCAATGGTTTAGAATTAAAAACATCATGATTGTTATTGTTTTTCTTAGAATTTAAAACGGGATTAAGTAATTCTGTCGTCGTCGTGCTCTCCTTAGACTTCTTAGCTACCCACTCGTACTTGACTGCTTTGCGTCGACCAAAAGTATCTGAAAGACCGTTAAACCCATAGTTAGAAGATTTGAATTTTGATGATTGTTGCTTTTTAGAGCGACCGGTCTTTTTCTTCTTCTGTGAACGTCTTTTGGATTTAGAATTTGAAGAATTATTCACAGAAGAGTTTTGTGGGGCAGATGTGGAACATTCACCCTTGTAAAATTTTACCGGAGGCTCACAAGTAGAAGTTAGAAAATCAACGTGACTTGGTAGAAAAGGATTAAAATCAAATTGGTCTAATTGGCTGTCTAGACACACCTCAGAATTCAGAAAGGCGGAAAATTCCATTTCCTCATCAGAAGGAGCCTTATCACTTGATGAATTCAGGACATCGGAAGGATTTGTTTCTTTAAGCGGATCATAGGCGGAAGCATTTTGAAAATCAGAACAATGATTCGTTTCTAAAGATTGAGGATCTTTTCCTTTGTTTGAACGAGTTGGTGACGAGTCACCCAAAAAGGCTTTACAGGAAGATGTATCCGAGGATGGATAGGAATTTTCAGACAAATGAATTTTCTCAACTTGGAGAATTCCAGGCTTAGCTTGAGGTTGAGCTTTGTGAAGTCGCTCTTTCATCAGATCTGCTGCCACAGCAGCCAGTTGTGAATTAAGCTTCTTTATTTCTGTATGAAAGAATTCTTTTTCCTCCTCCGACACAGTTTCCTTTTTATCAGAATTGAGACACTTAATTTGGGATAAAAGCTCTTGTTTTTCCTTTTGAAAAATGTTCCTCTCCTGTTCAAATTACTCTTCTAGCTGAACAATTTTTTTTCTAAAATCAGAGGTGGAACGTAAACTTTATGGTCTATTAGTTCCTCCTCAGTTTCAACGGTTTTAGCATCTAGTTCAGCTTGAGTGTAGCTTCGAAAATAGTCATTTGACAGGAAACAGGAATTTTCAGCGTTGTAAGATGCATTCAATGAATCATAAACAAAAGGAAGTTTCATTTTGGAAGAGTTCTTCCTTCGCAAATTGTCCTGTTCCGTGTCCTCATCATCAAGTGGCTTGGTCCAATTGATTTTGTACTCTAGGTAGGTTTTATCTATTCCAAAAAATTTGAACGCGTATAACGTAGGAACTTTGGATAAGGCCTTTTTCAGATAACGTGGATTATCGTAACCGATACCCGTATCCGCATACTTGGGTTCTTTTGGTGCAATTAGATTCAACGTTTGATGAGATTGACCAATTTTATAAAGTTTCCGTTCAAGATCCTTTAATTGATTAGATAACCTTTGATTTTCATTTTTGTAAGCCACACTTTAAGTCACAATATCAATTTTCTCATTTTCTGACATACGTAGCTCATAGGTAAGATCATCTACTTTGGTCTTTAATTCTTTGGATTCTTTTGAACAACTCTCACACTCTTCTTTTAAATTTTAAATTATGCACAGGTTGCCAGCAATATCTATGCTTTGTTGTTCAATATATTCAGACTATGCAGACACACGTTTTTCCAGAGATGAGATGAGTTGTTCGTTTTCTTTTATGGTTAGCTTGCAGGAGTCTAATTTGTGCACAGTGATTTGCATCTGTTCAATTAAGACTTCTAGGTAAGGAGCACATACCTGACATGGGGAATCACGATCATCATTATCAGTATCGGATTATGTTAAGTGCTTGCCCATGAAACACAGATGTGCTTCAGGATCATCATCTTCTTCATCAGATACGTTCAGCCAGTAGTCATATTCTACCATGAGAGCCTTACATGCTTCCTTTTCTTTGGCCAACAGCATCTTGGCTTTATAGTAATCTGAGTTGCGCACGACAGGCTTGCAACAATCTTTGGCAAAGTGACCCAACCGACCACAGTTATAGCATTTGATCGGCTCCTCTTTCGCTTTCTCATCAAGCCTTTTCTCAGTCTTCTTTCCTTCATCAACGCGTCTCTTCCCTTCATACTTCTCTTTATGATCACGTCGATTGAGAGGAGTTGTGGAGTATCTTTGCTTGTTTGATGAAGACTTGTTGAAGAATTTCCTCTTCTGGAACGCTTGCATTAAGAACAGCACGGTTTCTTTAATCTAAGTGTATTCGGGATCCGAGTCACTGTCAGGATCTTCGGGTTCAGAATCACTTTTTACTAGCTCCTTTTCAGGTGCGCGGCTGACAGATTTACCTCTCTTATCTGATACAAGCGTTAACGGATCAACCACTGGCTTTTCATCTACCTTTTGATTTCCCATCAACTCAAGAACTTCCTCTTCATCCTGGAGAAGCATTTCATATAATTCGTGTAGAGGAAATCGTCTCCAGGTGATACAAGCGCTAACGGATCAACCACTGGCTTTTCATCTGCCTTTTGATTTCCCATCAACTCAAGAACTTCCTCTTCATCCTGGAGAAGCATTTCATATAATTCGTGTAGAGGAAATCGTCTCCAGGGTTTGAGTATGACGGATATGAGAGACGAACGGCTTCCATTCAGGCTGGAGATTGTTTAAGAACTTGATGTTGTTCTCGGTGTTCGTCTTCGTGATCTTATTTTTCTGAAGATCGTTCAGAAGCAGGTTGAACCGTTCATAGGTTTCTGTGAGCGTCTCGCCTTTTCTTGCTTTGAAGCCATCATATCGGGTGATGCAATTTGTCACCTTCAGCTGAGTGTTTATTCTGCTACCCATCATCATCTTCTCAATCTGGTGCCACATTCCTTTTGCAGTCTCCTTGTAACTATCGATGCAGGCATATATGTCGTTGGGTGGGCTTTGTAGAAGATAGGACTTTGCATGCTTTTCAGCCTCATACATGCTCTTTTCTGGAGGGGTAAACTCACTGAGTATTTTCCGAACCGAACGGTCTGGTCGACCTTCGGCTGGGTTTCCAGGAAGGACTTTCATTGGACAGGGTTGCAGCCCCTCTTTCAGACACTTGTATATTTCCTCGTAGTTTGATTTCGCTTCGATAAAGTTCATAAAGCGATCATCCCATTGTGGGTATTCTCCCCGATAGAGCACCGGGGTTTTTTGATCTGAACCGATGGCTAAGGCGTCTCTCGAATTCATCTTATCTCTTTAAACATAAAATGCACTGTAGCGATCATGAGACAAACAAGATGATCCAAAAAGTATATATAAAATAAGCAGGACAAGGACCCGGTCGAGCAGGGATCCGGTCGAGCAGGGACCCGGTCGAGCAAGGGTCCGGTCGACAAGGCACCGGGCGTAAAGTATCGGTCATTTGGGTATCGGTCGCATACCAGTCGAGTCACAAAGTACCGGTCAACAAGGTACCGGTCGATAGGTCCGGTCGAGCAGGGTACCGGTCGAGACAGGATACCGGTCGAGACAAGGTACTGGTCAAGACGAGTACCGGTCAACACAAGACACCGGTCCCCAGCAAGGATCCGGTCAAGTACACCGGTCAACAAGAGACCGGTCGAATGAGTCCTGTTGCAGGGTATCGATCGAACAATGTATCGGTCAACAATGTACCGGTCGCAGGGTCAATAAGGCCGATAGATATCGATAACAGATAAATACAAACGATAGCAGATAATTCGATTAACAGCTAAACTACCGATAAAATCGATGAACCTGAAATCGATCGACCTAGAAAATTTTGCCAGAACCTCAAGAACTTATGCAGTTTTGAACTCAGAACAGATTTAATTTTGAGACTGTCGACCGATCCTTTTTAAAAAACTTGATTTTTAAAGTCAAGGGAAATCAACTTAACCAGGGAAGACGATGAACCAGAACACATATCAACCAATTTTAAACCCAGAAATCGATTTCAAAGAAAAATATGCAGACTTGTCTCCAATATAATCGATTTACAGATATGAAACTGATCTTAAGCAGATCGAAACCACATATGAATAATCTTAACCCAGAAACAGTTATGTAGACGATTTTGCAAAAATCTTAACTCAGATTCACTAAACCAGAAATCGATTACTTGATATGGCAGAAAACAGTAAGTCAAATTCTCAGATCAAATCGATAAACAAATATCAATCCAGAAAACAATTAAGCGACAGAAAGCAAACACTCAGATATCAGAATAATGATTAAGAGTTTTAGACAAACCTTTTTGGATCAAAACTTCAGTCTCTTTGCTCTGATACCAATTGTAGATCACAGTACAGTGCAATAACGAACAAATCAACAATAATTAATCAATGAAGAACAATATCTAAGCCACAACTGCTAGTCATATGATTAAATGTAACAATCAAAGGTTTAGGTTTGCAGAGAGAATATCTTATCAGAGAATGTAAACCTAATAACAAGCAATCTAATAATGATTTGTCTAACCTGAAATATGAACTAAATACGCCTTTATATATGAGGCGCTTACAAGCTTAATGGGCTTTATGGGCTTAGGTCCCAACTATCAACAAAACTATTAAAGAATTACATTTTGCACCCTAAACTTCTATTTAACATATAAAACACCCTAACAAATCCACATACCATATTTTAAGGAAGGGTAAAATTGGAATTGCTTTCAAGACTCACGTGGAAGAAGTAATTTCCTTGATTCTCTTATTACTAATCATGGTAATTTATTAATTACTAGTGTTGGGCCCGTGCATTGCACGGGAGGATAAATTTTTTGTTGGAATATTGAACCGAGTTAAAATGAAACGTAATTTCTCTGTTAACCGTTAATGAAATACAATGTGAAAAACGAATGTATTTTCATAAGTGGTTAATTTGCATATATTCTTAACCGTTTGTTGTTATGAGCTTGTGCAATAATATTGGTAATAGTTTTGTATTATATTATTTAAAACTCAAACGACATGTCTCGAAACATATCACTATTATTGAAATAATTATAAATATGAACATACGTTTTTACAGATTTTGCAATTTTTCTGAAACCTTCTCGACAACATTTGACAATCACTTTGAACGTATAAATCTGTAGATTAATTAACAACATTCAACCCACATCAAATATGACAAAGAAAATAAATGATTTCTATCTTTTGTAACCGGCAACTCAACTGGTATAGTTCAAATTCACTTAGTACCACTTGAAAATTTATCTGACTATTGACTTCAAGACCTCATAGTATTAGTCGATAAAAATAAAGATATGTATATATATCTTATTCCCCTACTTCGAAAAATATGATTATGGGTTTTGAAAAATATAAACAAATCCTCAGTAAATAAAATAAAATATAAAAAAATAGTTTTTCAAAGAAACAAAAATATAGTGGAATATCTTTTGTTCAGTTGCAGGTTCCGTCATTGACACCCGACCGTTCGTCTTCTTCTTGTACTCGGATGATACATAGAGAAGCTATATATATTTATAGTGAATGTAGATAATATTTTAAAATCTTTTATTTTCATTTTCGATTTTACATTTAAATGTAAATATATTAAAAATATGGAAGAATATTTTTATATCTACATTGTTTCTATTTTATTTTCTTTACACTTGGTTAATTTGGAAAGTATTGCGGAATATTTTTATTTTAAAAAATACGATAATTTATTAGTGTATCTCGTTATTTTTTATTTTTAATTCATATCAATCTTCTTTTTTCTTCTTTTAATGCTTGTGAAAAAAAATACGTGTAGATTTTATATTATGCTAATATAAAACTCGTGTAAATTTTATAAAATAAAATAGATTTTATATTAGCAAAAAAAAATATGGAAGAAAAAATAGTTTATATTACATCTCATTATGTAAAAAGATTTTATAAAATAAAATATGGAAAAATATTTTATAAAATAAAATATGGAAAAATCATTATGAGATGTAATATAAAAAAATACGGAAGAAAAATGATTTTATATTACATCTCATTAATATAGATTTAAATGTAAAATCTATATTTAAAATAGATTATGCTAATATAAAATCTATTTTATAAAATCCTTCACTAAAAAAACAAATATTTATATTAATAAATAAGTATCAATTCCACAAATAGATGATTATGTGAGATACTGTGCTTGGAAAGGTTGTACTAAAGCATTAAGAAATTGTAAATTAAGTAATTGGCTTTAATTAGTTGTACCTTGTGCTTAAAATGTTGTAATTAAGAGTTTTTTATGTCATTTTTATAATATAGTATAGATAATTTTTTGGCATTATCCTTTATCAATAATTTCTTAATTTGTTGAAGATTATTTCTTATTCTTTGTCATATGATTTTCAACTTTCTAGATAAAAGTAGGAAAAATGTTCACCTTACATAATTTTCACCCTACAAAAGGCACAAAATGTTCATGTATGCACAACCTTCTCGTATGCCCAGTCTGAACGAATGTTCATGTTTGCACAATCTACACTAGTGCACAATGTTTAGTTGCACATAGTTACCATGTAGTGATTTTGTGCATAGTAGTTAATATTGAAACAATGTGCACTTGTGCACATGATGTATTGTGCATATGTGTAAAAGTATAATTAAACAATTCACCAAAGTCAATTTAAATTTATGTACACACATAATAAACGGGTCAAAAATGAGTTGTCTTTCATTTTTTCCAATAATTAAAAAATGGTTTCAAATCTAGAAGGTGATCTTTGAAAGGATGTTGATAAAATTTTGAAGTCGGATTCCATTTTAATCTCCTATTTCTTTTTTTAACAATCCTATTCTTTTTACCATTAAACCCCTCTTCATGTATGCACAACTTTGTAAACTCGTAAGCCTTTTAATTTATTAAATTAGTTAAATTAAAAAAATTATAGTCATTGATCTCATACATAAATGGTTGTGATTGGTTAACATGATTAATACTAATGAGTTGGTTAACAAAAAAAGGTGACCCTAGTTATACTTATATACAAATATATATTTTTTTCAATTTCAATTCAAGATAGTACTATAAATTATGAGGGTTGAAATGATTCACTAACATCCTGTATTATTTATTCTCTCTTTTGGTTTTAATCAAATTATCAAGTTATATCAGTAAATTTCATTAAAATTAAATAAACATTAATATATAATTAATTTTACTGTTAATATTAAAATAAAAATATCATAATATTTAGAGAAAATTACCAAACTGGCCAATTTTTCACAATTCTTTTATCAATTAGTCGCTTTTTATATCAAGAAATAGTCGGTAATTTCGTAAATGTGGATCGTAGTTTTGCTAACATGTTTTTATACAAAATTTCGTAAATCTAACATTTCCTGTACCATCAGGTTTGCGGAATTCATGGCTAAAACTTATTATATCTTAAAAATCGGCTATTTTTTTTATCTTTTGGGCTAAAAGGATATTTTGGTGACTTTCCCTAATATTTGGTTTTTGTTTTGTGAATTTAAATTAGAGTAAACTATGTGTTTCATCTATATGGTTTGTTGAACATTGTTATTTTCTTTCATGTGCTTTTGAAATTACGGTTTTCGTTCTTGTGTTGCAATTTCTTTATGTTTTCGTCCTTGAAACTAATTCTGTTAAAAAAATCTGTTAGTTGAAGGGCATTTTAGTCTTTTTACATTTTAAAATAAATAAATTACATTGTACATATGGCTAAATCATGTACAACCCATTGATACACCCCAACCCTTATCCCTTGGCGACACCTTTTGATAGTCCCTAATGTGCAATTCAAATCAAGATGAACAAGAATTGATTCAAGATGCCATATGCATTTCAATCAAATCACAGATTACAAAACTCTCTCTATTATATATATTCTCTCACTAGAATGTATAAATCTAATATATGCTCCACCTTAACAAAAGCAAAACCCTATTTATACTAGCCATTATTACAAAGGCAAACCAAACAAATTAAACTAACACTTTGACTTTTCTCCTTTGAGCTTTAACTTTGACTTTAGCATAGAAGACTTTGACTTGGACTTTGACTTTCAGCTTCAATGATCTTGGATCCAACATTTATACATTAACAATCTCCCCCCCCCCCCCCCTCTGAATTCAAGATCATCTTCAAAAAGAAATGTAGCACTAACGAACAAATTCCCCGTTGTTTGATCTTTAACAAATTCAAACTTCCTTTACAGTATCTTCACAAAGATAAGCATTTAAACTTCCCTTTGGAGTCAAAACGAATTTCAGCATCAAAAAACAATTTCCCTCTTTATGTCTTGACAAACAATCTTCCTCTTTTGAAAATCAATCTCCCCTCTTTCGTAAATAACACTGATCAACTTCAAAAACTATAACAATCTCTTCCTTTCTTTGAAAAATCTTCAGGTTTGCAGTATTCTCCCCCAAAGTCTGTGAATATCTTCTTCAAGAATTTTTAACGATCTCCCCAAGGTGTATAGCAACCTCTTTCAGATTTCAGAAAAGAAATTATCTTCAGATTCAGCTCACTTTGCTTCAGCAAATAATCTTCAAAGAAAATTTTAGTAAACTTCAGCTGAAATCTTGAACGTTTCTCTTTTATTCTGAATATTATCCCCATATATCATTCACCATATCATTTCTTGTATCTCTCTCCCATATTCCAAACATATAATTTTCTCGAATTCCAACATTTCTTAATCATCTATCCCCCTTTTTGATGATGTAAAGCATAGAAATCATCAAAACTGTTTTCAAGAAATGTTATCCATCCAATCTCTGACCATGATCTTTCCAAATAACTTTCTGAACATTCGTCAATTCATAAATGTATTCATCCGAATCTTTTCAAATTCAGACAAATAACAGTGTAACCCTGAATCAACAATGAATCAGTTATAAATGCTTGTAAGTAGCATTGAGCCACTTTGTGCAACAGATACACTTTGGAAAGGAGTTTTTTAATGTTCACTCCCCCAGGGCTTCCATTCAATCATCTAAAATCACAAAGGAATTTTCTATAAACGTTATGACAAGAAAACGTATTCCTTGTGTATTTGTGCATGTGTAACAAAGATTGAAGTTGCTTAGGCTTTTCATATAGGCTCAAATTGTGTAAACCATTGAGACAACAACAGTATTACACGGACTCAATTGTGCATGATCGAAATGCAAAGGTGGGGCAACTTTCCTTCTTTTTCAATATCCAAATCTTCCAAATGAAGATGAGATAGATTATGTGTTAATTCCCCAATCAAAATTGAAACATCTTTCTGTTGAGAAAAAGATGAGTAACTGGTGGGGTTTAAATCAAAAGTTGGCATGGGCTAGTACCTGTATCAATGATGGTTGGCAAATAATGTGAACCAACAGTAGATGTGGCTGCCCGACTCAGAAAAAATTTGGTGTAGAGTTCTGATATTCTTTTAACTTTGTTCTCACACCCACTTTCTTTTTATCATATAAGCTCACTTCTAACCAAACTCTCTTTTCATTTTACCTCATCACACACCTACACTCTGATATTGACCCCTCGCCTCTCGATCACTCAAAGATAAACTTCTTGGGTAGGAAACACTGGTTATCGTGAATACGTATGAGTTCTTTTAATCTCACACATTGATCCCGTGAATTTGTCCTAAAACATTAATGTTGCTCAACAATCTAACTTCAACAGTTAACACGGTAATACAAAGTACAATGTCAGATATATGTATGCTCAGTAAGATAATCATGAAGATTTGAACATTTTAAACATGGAAGCTTTTCTCAAAACAAATAAATTGAATGAACGAAGTGAAACCAATAGATATGTTTTGAGAATCTGACAATGTATGGAGAAGATCAAATATGAATGATTTAACAATAAAACCCTAGGTCATGAAATAACTAGAATTTGTCTACATGAATCAAGTATAGACATTCTTGAAAGAAACGTTTTGAATGAATTAACGCTCAATAAACATTAAATGTACAAAAGGAGTTTATTACCACCGAAAAATTGTTTCATTTTGAGACATGGTAATAACAAAGTCAACAAAAATACTAAACTGGTGTGTGAATACTTGACAGTATATGGAAAAGATAATACACAAGTGTTTATCTTTGGAAACACACGGTTAGTTAAACATTAAAGCTCATAACTAAAAACATTTAAAAATCACACTTCTATAATTCATGAAATATGTTAAGAATTGAGAAGTGGTTTGAACGTTTAAGCAAATTTGTTTTTCTATGTCTGAAAGTCGTCCATCTTTCAAACATATATGAGATTAAGAGTAGAATTATCCTTACGCACAGCTTAAATCTCATGAAGTCAGCCTCATAGTCATGATTGATATGATCATGTAAGCTCTCCCTCAAAATCTGCAAATAATCAAAAAGTCGTCAAAGCAACAAAGTCTTATTGAAAGAAAAATAACAACATTTAGTGAAAGTAAAGACTTGAAAAGCAAGTTAAAACTTTTATAGTACGAGTTCTAAACTGAATATTTAGAAGTCAATTATCCTTACTCCCCCTGAAATGATGCATTCACAAAAATATGTCAGTACATAACAAATGCAAAAATTCTCTAACTCCCCCTAGAAAGTAAATCATCTAATCACTGTTTCACTCCCCCTGAAATCATTAGCAAACCTTCAGTGTAGGTATCATTTAGACAAAAGAATAAAGAAATGAAGAAAAATTACAAAATCAAATTGTACTAGGTAAAAACGGATTATGTTTTTAGATTCAACATACCTAATTTCAAAATGAGAAAATTAAATCTCTTTTCGTCCAAAGGTTTAGTGAATAAATCAGAAAGTTGATAATCCATGTTTACAAATTAAAGTTTAGTTGTATCTTTTTCAACATTATTTTTTATAAATTGATATTGCACGTCTATGTGCTTTGTTTTCGTGTGTTGAACAGGATTAGCAGATATCGCGATGGCGCTCTTCGAATCACAATATATTGGTATTTTGTTAAAGTGGAATCCATAGTCTCGAAGTTGTGTCCTCATCCACAACACTTGAGAGCAACAACTTGCAACAGCTACATACTCTGCTTCAGCGGTTGAAGTGGATACACAAAGTTGTTTTTTTACGCCCAGCTAACGAGCTTGTCACCCAGAAATTGTATGTAACCCGATGTGCTTTTCCTGTCGAGCATACAACCTGCATGATTTGCGTCTGAATACGCTGTTAGCTCAAAACCAGTATCTTTAGGATACCACAAACCAAGGTCTGCAGTCCCCTTCAGATATCTAAATATGCGCTTTACTGCCGAGAGATGGGATTCTTTAGGCAAAGCTTGATATCGAGTGCATAGACATGTAGAGAACATAATATCTGGTTTACTAGCTGTTACGTACATTAAAGAACCGATCATTCCTCTATGGGTTCTAAGATCAACAGTTTTTCCCGAAAGATCAACTCAAATATTAGTTCTAGGTGCCATCGAGGTTGAAATAATAGTACAATTTTCCATTTTAAATTTCTTCAAAATATCATAAATGTATTTCGATTGGTTTATAAAAATCCCCGTAGAAAATTATCTAACTTGTAATCCGAGAAAGAAATTCATCTCTCCCATCATACTCATTTGAAATCTGGACACCATTAGAGCAGAAAAGTTCTTACAATACTTCGGGTTTGTTGAACCGAAAATTATGTCATCGATATATATTTGAATAAGAATTATATCAGTTTTTTCCTTTTTGATAAAGAGAATGGTATCGATTTTACCTTTCGAGAATCTTGACTTGACTAAGGTCATCCACAGCGGTGGTTTGTTTTAAAAGTTCATAACCACGTGGCATACCATGGACTTCTCAACAAAAGTTCATATCATTGGGAGGCAGAAGTTTATGCCACATATGTGGAGCGGTTCCTCTGTGAGGATCACCGCTCCATGTGGTCAAAAATATGACTTTTTTATATATTATAATTTATAAATCAATTAAAAAATAATTTAATAATTAATTAATTTTCAACTTTTTACCTACATAAATTAATTAAAACTTTCAACTACACAAATTTATTATTCAATTTAATTACTAACTTCCAACTATACAAATTAATTACCAATTTTACCTATAAAAAATTTACCTACATCATTTCAAATTATATCTTCCTATCTTTCTATCTTCAACTCTTTCAATTTTTTACCCTCTTTCAAATTTTTACTCTCTTTCAATATGGATCATAACCATACAAACTACTTTACGAATTTGTTGAACTCACCCGTCAGTGATACAAGTTCACCAAATACAACAAATAAAGTTCAACCTAATTTTCTACCATATCAATTTCCACCGCTTTACGCACACACTCAAGATTTTTCTCACGGTACGTCGAATGTTAGTCGTTTTTTATTTCCGCCACACACTCAATATTCTATGTTCACACCAAATCCATATATGCCTACATTTCCATCACAACCCACATCGAATGCACCGAATGACTTTTCCGAAATTCCACCATTTTCTACCCAAGAAAGTTTAGAAAATAAGGATTTTGATGAAAAAAATCATTTGAAAGCATTAAATAAAGAAAAATGGAGTCATAAGGAAGATGAATTAATGATAAGTGTTTGGCTCGTTATTTCCACCGATAGCGTGATTGGAACCAATCAACAAAACAAAGATTTTTGGAAAAGAATTACGGAGTACTATAATACTTATCGCGCTTCTTTCATCGAAAGAAAAACAAATGTTTTAAAATCTCATTATTATAGGATAAATCCTCAAGTAAATGAATTCAATCAAGGTTTTATTCGATTAAAGAATGAGCATCATAGTGGGTGGTCCGATGATCAAGTTATGGAAAAAGCTCGTGAACTTTACCACACCGAACACAATCGTGAATTTAAATACGAGCATGTGTGGAGAATGGTTAAGGATGAACCAAAATGGAAAGGTGGAAACTCTATTAATCTATCAGGAAAAAGAGCGAAGACCTCGGCATCGGGTACTTACACATCTTCAACGGATACTTATGCAAGCATCAATACCAACGATGTTGAAGTAGAGATTCGACCAATTGGAACAAAAGCGGCCAAGAGGAAAGGAAAAGAAAAGGCACATGCACATGACAAAGTTCATGTCATTCAAGAAGAATTGAAGAATCTGAGCACAGTCCGACATTCAAAATTGGAAGCCATTAGAGAGGAATTAAAAGACTTAAATGAAAACCTCAAGATCTGCAACCAAGCAAAACAAGATAAACGAAAACGAGATGATCTACTCGTCCTTACACAGAATACCAGTCATATGGCATCGCAACAATTATCCATCCATAACATGTTGTGTGCCGATATCAAAGCAAAATATGGTATTAATTAGTGTAATTTTCATTTCCGTAATGTTATTTAGTGTAATTTTCATTTCCGTAATTTTATTTTATGTAATTTTTATTTCCGTAAATCAGTTATTAATAGAAGAATTCTCAAATGATAGAGAGGAAGAGTTGATCAATATGCTTGAAGATGTCATACGTGAAGAAGGTGAAAGTTCAAACCATCATCGAGGCAAAAAAAATATTTGCATCGAGGTCGTGAAGACGGGCACACTCGTCTTTTTAAATATTATTTCGCAGATAATCCGATATATCCATCTTCTATGTTTAGAAGAAGATTTCGGATGACCAAAGAATTGTTTCTTTAGATTGTCGAAGGTTTTCTAATCATTTAGAGTATTTTTAAATGAGGGTTGATGCAACCGGTAGAGCTGGACTGTCTCCACTACAAAAATGCATTGTCGTGATTCGACAACTAGCTAATGGTACACCTGTTGACTATAGCGAAGAGTACATACGAATAGGCAAAAGCACTGCCATTGAATGTCTAAAAAAATTATGCCGATGTGTTATTGAAGTATTTGGAGGTCAATACCTAAGAAGGCCTACCACTCATGACGTCCAACGTATACTACAATTACATTCTGAACACCACGTTTTCCTGGTATGTTAGGAAGTATTGATTGTATGCATTGGGAATGAAAAAATTGTCCAGTAGGTTGGAAAGGTCAATTTACACGAGGTGATCATAGAGTGCCGACAATTATGTTGGAAGCAGTTGCATCTCAAGACCTTTGGATTTGGCATGCATTTTTTGGTGTTGTGGGTTCTAACAATGATATAAATGTCTTAAATCAGTCTCCCTTATTTAATAATGTATTACAAGGTTGTGCTCCACAAGTATAATTTGTTGTGAATGGAACAGAATATAATAAGGGATATTATCTTGGTGATGGCATATATCCGGAGTGGGCGACGATCGTGAAGAATTTTTCACATCCATCAGATCCTAAAAAAAGTTCAAATAAATGCAAGAGGCGGCTAGAAAAGGTGTAGAACGAGCGTTTGGTGTTCTTCAATCTCGTTGGGCAATCATAAGAGGAGTAGCAAGATTATGGCAAATCAAAATATTGAGTGACATCATTTATACATGCATCATATTACATAATATGATTATAGAAAACGAAGGGATTTCAGCAACTAGTTGCTATGACGACCACGAAGATCCTCCAATGCCTGTATCTCAAGGTCTCGTTCAACAATACCTTCAAATGAATGCTGAAATACGTGACCGTTCAGTACATCATCAACTTCGAGCAGATTTGGTCGAACATATTTGGGAAAGGTTTAAGGAAGATTGATGTAGATTTATTAAAATTATTTTTTAGTTATTGTAACTTTTAGTTATTATGGTTTGTTATTGTAAGTTTTAATTATTGTTTTTTAATTATTAATGGTATTTTAATTATTGTCTTTTAATTATAATAGTAAGTTATTATTATTATTATTATTATTATGATTATGATTATTATTATTATTATTATTATTATTATTATTATATTTTTATTATATAAACTATGGACCGGTTCATGATTGAGAGTGAAAGGTTTATGAAATGTGTAGAAAAGAGAAAACTGATGTGGCAGAGAGAGAAAGTTGATGTGGCAAAGCTATGGACTTTTGATAAGGTTCATGATTGTAGATGTTCTAAGAATTTGGATAGAACATCATACCAGGCTCGAGGAGCTTGCTTTAAGCCGTTGAGGGCCTTGTCAAGGATGTAGACATGATCCGGTTTTTCAGTAATGACAAACCCTTCTGGCTGTGAGACATATACCTCCTTCTTCAGTATGCCATTAAGAAAGACAGTTTTCACGTCCATTTGGTAGACGGTGAATTTTTTGTGTGCGACGTAGGCTAGAAAGATCCTGATAGCCTCTATACGTGAAACTGGAGCATATGTCTCATCATAGTCTATTCCCTCCTCTTGCCGGTATCCCTTCACAACAAGTCGAGCTTTATTTCTGACCACGATACCGTCCTCATCCTTCTTGTTTTTGAATACCCACTTCGTGCCTATAATCGTTTTTCCTTCCGGTCGAGGCACGAGTCTCCAGACTTTGAGCGCTTCAAATTGGTTGAGCTCTTCTTGCATAACTATTATCCAATCAGGATCTTCTAGAGCTTTAGATACTCTGGTAGGCTCTATCTTGCTCAGAAAGGAATCAAACATGCACTCGTTTGCAGTAGCAGACCTAGTTTGCACCATCTTTGACGGATCTCTGATAATTTGATGTACCGGGTGCTCTTTGGTTTACTTATTAATGTGAGGGAGTGGATTAGATGTAGACTGGTCATTTTGATCATTTAAGTATCCAGTATCTTCATGTTGGGGTTCAGTTGAAGTGGTAGGTGCCAAAGCTTCAGTTGGTGAGACACTTGTTGTCTGTTGGATAGGCACTGTTTTACATCCAACTGAATGTGATACTTCAGGCTCTTCACTCTCTTGTGAAACTTCAACTGACTGAGTAGGTATTTGAACTTGTCTGAACTGGGGAGACTGGTTCAGTTGATACATCTGAAGTGATTGGTTGATTACCACTTGAATCTTTCGATCTGTCAATCACAACAGGTTTAGACACTTTAGATCCGAGAAACTCATCATAGAAATAATCAAATAATAAATCTAAATTTGTTAAATGCGATGTAGAATAGAAACATTATCAGAATTAGTAACATTAGAAACAGGTTCTGGACTGATTTGTCCAGAAGTTAATACTCATGTTATAACGGGTTCTGAACTGATGTGCTCAGAAGCCATCTCCATTGCTTCATGAAATTTGACATTTACGCTCTCCACCACGATCTTTGAATCCTTTAAGTAAATTCTGTATGATGCGGATGTCTGAGAGTAGCCAATGAAAATTTCTTCTTCAGCTTTAGGACTGAACTTGTTCAAGCTTTCCTTATCATTCAACATGTAACACCTGCATCCAAAAATGTGAAAGTATTTAATGCTTGGTGTTCTATTGTTTATCAAAGCATAAGGCGTTTCACCAAAGCGACGATGGATGATAGATCTGTTTTGTGTATAACATGCAGTAGATACAACTTATGTCCATAAGAATAGAGGTAAGTTTGACTGACTGAGCATCGTGCGTGCAACCTCAACTAAGGTTTTGTTCCGTCTTTCAACTACCCCATTCTGTTATGGCGTTCTGGTAGCAGAAAATTGATGAGTTATCCCGACCGATTCGAGATAATCTTCAGTAGTCTTGTTCTTAAATTATGTGCCATTATTTGTTCTAATCAACTTTACTGTCTTCTGCATGTTCACTTGGACAGTCTTGAGACACGAGATAATGATTTTTGGAGTCTCGTCTTTTGATTTCAGAAACTTGACCCAAGTGTATCTGGAATAATCATCCATAATCACTAGAACGTACTTCTTGTCGTTGATGCTTTGTGTTCGCATGGGACCATAGAGATCCATATGCAATAACTCTAAATGAGCACTTGTACTAGGTTCATGTTTGGGCTTGTGTGAAGCTCTCTTCATTTTGACTTTCTCACATGCATCACACAGATGTTCTTTTTCATATTTCAGCTCAGGTAATCCCTTAACCAAATTGCCAATCACAAACTTGTTAATGTATCAAAAGTTGAGGTGAGACAACCTTCTATGCCATAACCAGCTTTGTTGCATAGAGGCTTTAGAGAATAGACACACAACATTATCCATCTTGACATTGGGCAGGTTGATAGTGTAGAGGTTTGACTTTCTCGTGCCGACCAAGAGTTCTTTTCCAACTTCGGTTCTCACACAGCATCTCTAGGCTTTGAAGTTCACCTCTAGATCCTTGTCACAACAATGTCTGATGTTGAAAAGATTGTGTCCTAGTCCTTCAACATAGTTCACCTTCTTAAACGTTATGTTCTATTGCACGACATCTCCATATCATAGTATTGGTGAAACCTGGTCATTCCCAAATCTGACGTTGACGCAAAATTTCTCTGTATAATTAGATAAAATATCTTTTTGCCCGGTCATATACTTGGAACAGCCCGAATCCAAGTACCACATATGACGGGTCTTCATAAGAGAAATCAAGAAACAATTGGTTTAGGTACCCATTTATAGATGGGTCCCTTCATGTTGGTCCTAGATTTTGGCACCCATTTGAATTTTGGTCTTCTTTGCATTTGAAAATCATTAGAATAACAAACATGATATGAATCAAACCAATGATCAGAATATTGTCGAGTCACAAAATCATTTCGACCATATGTGGAACACTGAGTAGTTGAATGAGATAATTGGATCAATTGTTTTATTGTATAAGTCTTGTAAGAAGTTACAAGTTTTGTTTTATGAGAAGCACATTGACCAAGTACATTAGAAACACTATCAGTATCCCTATTACATTCAGAATCAGAAAATGATTTTGTAGTCTCTTCAATCTTCTTCTTTGGTCTCTATTCTAGTCTCGCTTCAGACTTTTTCAATCTCATATCTGAAACACAAGATTTAGATTTGTAAGAA
The DNA here is from genome assembly GCA_023525745.1 of Arctium lappa. Lineage (NCBI taxonomy): Eukaryota > Viridiplantae > Streptophyta > Magnoliopsida > Asterales > Asteraceae > Arctium > Arctium lappa. Next base: position 54,184,833 of record CM042061.1, on the reverse strand, counting down.
CCATGAGATTTCAAAGTTTGTCTTTTTCTGGGTTTATCAGTGTTGGTTCGTTTTTGTGAGCGCCTTTTCTTTTGCTTCTTACATTTAGCACTCATAGGAACCGATTCATCAACTTTACTTGACGATTCACCTTTTTCAAATACACTTGGTAAAATCTCAGATTTAATCACAAAAACAGAGTGATCTGGAAGTTTAGCATTGAAATCAAACTTCTCAACACACTCATCAACACATCCATCGGAATTTAAAAAATCAAATTCATCCTCAAATAAGTCATCATCATCATCAAACTGAGGAGCTTTGGAAGCATTTGGAAACATAAATTCATTAAATTCTTTTGAAAATTGCTTTTGTTCGGGAGTTTGTTCAAATTTTGAAGGTTTTAGATTAGGAAATATATCACTCATGAAGAGTTTGCAAGATGAACTATTTGAATAAGTAGAGTTGTTTTCACTAACTCTTTCTGACTCTGACTTATCATTTGTAACTTCAGATTTTAAACCAGTGTTTAAAAGTACAGTGTAAAACACAATCTTTTCTAGACCAGCCAAAATTCTCTCATCTACTAGGGTGTTCTCAAGCTCATAAATTTTACTTTCCAAGATGAGTGGAGGAACATAAATTTTAGCTTCAACTGGTTTTGCCTCCATTACCTCAGTAGAGTAGCTTTGAAAATAGTCATTTGATAAAAAATTTGGTTGCTCAGATAGATAACTATCATTCAACTTATCATAGCAGAATGGTAGTTTCATTTTTGTTGTGTTCTTCCTATTTTCATCCTCCTTAGCTTCCACCTCATCAGATGATTTTGTAACAAATTTGGGTTTTAAATAAGGGCACTTGTCAGCCACTTGTAAACAATCAAAGTTGTATAAAGTTGGTTGCTTCCGAATAGCTTTCTTTAAAAAATGTGGGTTGTCATACCCAATGCCCCAATTATCTTTAAAAGATTTAAATTCCTTTGGCTTGTTGAGATGAATGGTTTGATCTGTTTGTCCTCTAGCATAAAGCTTGGCTTCCAAACCATTTATCTTTTTCAGCAAAGTTTTTTTTTCAAACTGTAATTTATTATGTTTAATGACAAACTCTTGCTTCTCAAGTTCACATACATTGAACTTGGAAACTGCTTCAGAAATTTGATTTTCAAGACAAGCTTTCTGTTTTTCAAAATTATTGATAGCTTTGTTCAAAGAATCAATCAAGTTTTTGTTCCCATCATGGTTTACATTTTCTTTAAAAAATCACATTTTCAATTTAGCTTGTAAGTCTTGAATCTCGACCATCATGGCTTCCATTTTCTTTAAAAAATCACATTCAGAAAAATTGTTTACCTCCTCAGAAGTCTCATCATCAGATTCGTCAAACTTCACTTCCTTTCCCATCAGACACATGTGTGCAATTTCATCTCTGTCACTTTCAGATTAGAAAAATCCAACCAATGATAGTCCTCGACCATCAAAGTTTTAACCGCTTCTTTCTTCTTGTCCAAAAGTGTTGGGAACTGAAGATTCTACTAAGTGTGGTTACTACTGCTAGTACAAGAGTGGTTACTACTACTACTACCAGAGCACTTTGAAGGATAATACTGCTGAGTATTACTACTGCTAGTAGAATTACTACTGCTAGTCAAAGTTAGTGCTGCTTGAACAAAGTTAGTACTGCTTAGCTAGTTAGTAAAGATGGATCAAGATGACATCAACAGGAAGTTCCTCAGATCTCTTGGGGATGAATGGACTATGTACACTGTCTCTTATAGGCAGAGTGACAATCTGGAGGAGAAAGAACTTGATGATCTATACAATGATCTAAGAGTTTTTGAAACTGAGGTAGAGATCAAGAAGAAGCCTACTGGTTATGTCCACAATTCTGCACTTCTTTCAGCAGCAACTGATACTACTGCCATCCCTGAAGCAGTTAGTACTGCTGGTGGAGCAAGTTCAGAAAAAGGATCTGAAACAATCTTTGAAGCCTTCTTGTCCAGTCATAGCAACAACTCATTAATCAATGATGATCTGGATCAACTTCACCCTGATGACCTGGAGGAGATGGATATCAAATGGCAGATGGCCATGCTATCCATGAGGGTGAAGAAGTTCATTAAAAGAACAGGAAGGAATAATTTCTCTCAAAGAAGAGAGGATGGAGCTGGTTTCGACAAGACCAAAGTGGAATGTTATAAGTGTCACATGAAAGGACACTTTGCTAGAGAATGCAGGAGTGCTGTTTCTAACAACATCCACCAACAAGCTCAGAATGGTAGCCACACTCAGAACAAGAATCCTGCTCAAGCCCTTGTTTCTCAACAAGGAATGGGATTTGATTGGAGTGATCAAGCTGAGGAAGCCATTCAGAATCAAGCTCTAATGGCAGAAGTGTCTGATCTTCCATCTGAGGTAATTTCTAACCTTTGCACTAAAACTTGCATTGACACTGTCAAAAGATACAGGGATCACAATCAAAGTATGTGTGATGACCTCAAAAGGTTAGAAAAGGATAGAAGAGATTATGTGCTAATAGTTGAGAGATTTGAAGAACAAATAAAAGGCTTTCAAGCTAATGAACTTCAACACTCTTATGATACTAACTACTGGAAGTGGGAAAAGAATGAGTTAGAGACTAAACTGTCCAAATCCTTAGAAGAGAGTGATAAGCTAAAAGAGGAATTGTCCAAAGTTAAACTGGACATAGAGAAGTTTTCATATGCTTCAAAAGCAATGGATTCTCTTCTAAAGGCTCAGATACATGATAAGATGAAGTCTGGTATTGGATACAACAGTACACCTCCTCCTTATAACAACAATTACATCTCTCCTACTTCAGACTTGTTAGAAACCAAGGAGAAAAAGGACTTATCTGAAAAGGCCTTTAAGATAGACCCTTTGGATGAAATAGTGATTAAGGATCTAATTGAGAAAGAAGCCAGTAAAAAGATAGATAATGATATAGATAAAGAAATCCATGAAGAAAACAATATAATCACTAATGAGGGATGTGGGAAGGACTGGATAGAGTCCAAGGAGATAGAAACGACCAAAGGAAAAGACAACAAGGTCCATTACAAACAGACCACAGTTGTGAATCCTGCATCTTGTAAACAGTGTGATTGCAGTAAAGCCAAGAGCCTAAATTCTGGTTTAAAAAGAGGAAATCAAAGAAACTGGAATAATCAATGGGCTCAGAAGCAAGGAGTTGATCTGAGTAAAATCAATAGACCAAAACCTTGCTTCATATGTGGCAAGTTAAATCATCTGGCTAAATATTGCTTCTTCAATCCTATTAATCAACAGATGACCTTTCAAAGATGTAAGCAAAAATCTGTTGATTATAGGAAGGCTGGAAAGAAACATGGTGAAAAGAAAGGCCCTATGAAGAAAAGTATTTTAAAAGAAAGCATTAAAATGTAGGTGCCCAAAAGCACTAAAACTGTTAGTACTGCTGACAGGGTTAGTGTTGTTGGAAGTTTTACTGCTGCTACCTGTGTTAGTACTGCTAAAAATATTAATGCTGCTAATACAGTTAGTACCTCTTCAAAGGCTAATACTGCTAACACAGTTACTGCTGCTAACCCAGTTACTACTGCTAACAAGGTTAGTACTGCTAAGCATGCAAGTGCTGCTAAGGCAGTTAATATCTCAAAAACCAGTACTGTTTCCAGCACACATGTTTCCAAGCCTATTATTGTGACAAAGTACTCTAAACATGAGAAGCTAAAATTCAAAAATCTTGTCAAGAAGGAATGCAAGTATTTTGATGAGAAAGGGATACCCAAGACCACTTTGGCTTGGGTTCCTACTTCATACTAACTGATCTATCTTACGTGCAGGGCAACCAACAGCTCAAAGGAAGGAGCATATGGCATGTTGATAGTGGTTGCTCAAGGCACATGACAGGCAACATGTCATGTCTTCAGGATTTCAAGCATATCAATGGAGGACATGTTGCTTTTGGAGACAATCTTACTGGTGGTAAGATAAGTGGAAAAGGTAATGTCACCAAAGGTAAGATGACATTTGAGGATGTCTACTATGTTGATCAATTAAAATACAACCTGTTAAGTGTATCACAGGTTTGTGACAAACAACATAGTATATTATTTACAAATAGTGAATGTATGATCCTTGCTCCAGGGTTCAAAGTAGTTGATGAAAGCATGATACTACTAAGAACTCCAAGAAAGGACAATGTTTACTGTCTAGATATGGAAAATGTTTCAAGTGATTCATCTCTAAATTGTCTTGTTTCAAAAGCTTCTGTAGATGAATCATCTCTATGGCATAGAAGGATGTGTCACATGAATTTTAAGACTATGAACAAACTTGTTAAAAACAACCTTGTAAGAGGTTTACCTTCTAAAGTCTTTTCATGTGATGATCATTGTGTTGCTTGCCTCAAAGGCAAACAGCATAAAACTTCTCATAAGACCAAAGAGATAAATTCTATTTCTTCTTGTCTCCAGTTATTGCACATGGATCTGTTTGGTCCTACAAATGTTATGAGTATAGGCAAGAAATCTTACTGCTTAGTTATTGTTGATGATTACTCTAGATTCACCTGGGTATATTTTCTAAGGACTAAGGATGAGACAAGTGGACTGATCAAGTCCTTTATCCTGAGAATTGAAAACCAAACTAATCAAAAAGTAAAAGTCATTAGATCAGATAATGGGACTGAATTCAAAAATTTTGATCTAAACACCTTTTGTGAAGAGAAAGGGATTGAGAGACAGTATAGTGCTCCTAGAACTCCTCAACAGAATGGTGTTGCTGAAAGGAGAAATAGGACATTAATAGAGGCTGCTAGATCTCTGTTGGCTGATTCAAAACTGCCAATTACCTTCTGGGCTGAAGCAGTTAATACTGCCTGTTATGTCCAAAACAGAGTTCTAGTAGTTAAGCCAAAGAACAAGACACCATATGAGCTTTTAAATAAAAGAAAACCCTTTATTGGTTTTTTCAAACCTTTTGGGTGTCCTTGCACAATTCTCAATACCAAAACTCACTTAGGTAAGTTTGATAGCAAAGCAGATGATGGATTTCTTGTTGGTTATTCATCTCAAAGTAAGGCCTACAGAGTGTTCAATTCATCTTCTAGAATAATTGAAGAAAGTGACAATGTCAAATGCAATGAGATCAGACCAAATCCTATTGGAACTGGTCCTCAATGGCTATTTGACATTGATTCACTAACTAACTCCTTTGGTTTCAGTAGTAATGATCATGCAGGTTCAGGAGGTGAAGGATCAGGGACTACACAAGTTCAAGAAAGTGTATCTAAATCAGTGATCTTTCCCACACCCACAGTGAATTCTTTTGAAGACTGTGAAAGGGAACAAACTACTGGACCAAGTCAGAGTAGAGATGAAGAGAATCAAGAAGATAAAGAATCAGAAGTAGCTGCTGAAAACATTTCAGTTGAGTTGAATGACTCCAATCTAGAAGCTGATGTTAATGAAGAACCTAGTCATAACACCAGAGTTCAAAAGAATCATCCTCCACAGCTGGTAATAGGAGATATATCATCTCCTATGATGACTAGACATCAGAGCAGACTTCAAGAAATGCAAGATCAACAGCATACAGTGCTGTCTTGCTTTCTATCCCAGCTTGAGCCTAAAAAGGCACATGATGCAATGAAAGAATCCAGCTGGATAGAAGCAATGCAAGAAGAATTGTTGCAGTTCAAACTACAAGATGTATGGGATCTGGTAGACCTTCCTAAAGGTCACAGAGCAATTGGCACAAAGTGGATCTTCAGGAACAAGAGAGATGAAAGAGGAATTGTCATAAGGAACAAAGCAAGGCTAGTGGCTCAAGGGTATACTCAAGAAGAGGGTATAGATTATGAAGAAGTCTTTGCACCTGTGGCTAGGATAGAAGCAATCAGATTATTCCTAGCCTATGCTTCTTACATGAACTTCAAAGTCTATCAAATGGATGTAAAGAGTGCTTTTCTCTATGGATCAATTGAAGAAGAGGTATATGTCTGTCAACCACCAGGGTTTGAAAACCCAAGCTATCCAGACAGGGTATACAAATTGAAGAAAGCTCTTTATGGACTGCATCAAGCTCCAAGAGCATGGTATGACACTCTGTCATCCTATCTCTTGGACAATGGATTTGAAAGAGGAGTCATTGATAAGACTCTATTTATCAAGAGAAAGAAGAAGGATATCTTGTTGGTCCAAATTTATGTTGATGACATTATCTTTGGATCTACAAGAGATAACATGTGCAAGGAGTTTGAGGATCTAATGCATCAAAGGTTTAAAATGAGTTACATGGGGGAACTTACTTTCTTCCTTGTTCTCCAAGTTCAACAGAAGTCAGATGGCATCTTCATATGTCAATCAAAGTATGTGCAGGACATTCTAACCAAGTTTGGTTTCTCAGATTCAAAACCTGCTAGTACACCTATGGAAACACACAAACAGATAACAGCAGATCTTGAGGGGGAGGATATGGATGTGCATCATTACAGATCCATGATTGGCTCTCTCATGTATCTCACAGCATCAAGGCCTGATATAATGTTTCCAGTCTGTGTTTGTGCAAGATTCCAAGTTAGGCCAAAGCATTCTCACTTTCAAGCTGTTAAGAGGATATTCAGATATCTCAAAGGACAACCCAGATTGGGACTTTGGTATCCTCATGACTCACCCTTTGACCTAATTGCATACTCAGACAGTGATCTAGGTGGGGCAAACTTGGACAGAAAGTCTACTTCTGGAGGATGTCAGTTCTTGGGTGCTAGACTAGTTTCATGGCAGTGCAAGAAACAAACCACAGTGTCCACATCTACAACAGAGGCAGAGTACATAGCAGCTGCAAGTTGCTGTTCTCAATTCTTATGGATTCAGAATCAAATGATGGACTATGGGGTAACCTTTCTACACACTCCCATCTTTATTGATAATAGCAGTGCTATTAGCATTGTAAATAATCCAGTCAAGCACTCTAAGACAAAGCACATTGAGATCAGGTATCACTTTATAAGAGACTGTAATGAAAAGAAACTTGTTCAAGTTGTAAAAGTTCATACTGACAACCAGTTTGCTGATCTATTCACCAAAGCCTTTGATGTGGGTAGATTCACTTTCTTGGTAACAAGTGTGGGAATGATCAACTCTGAATAAGCTTTATCCCAAAAAGTGAATAAATATCTGAATATTATAGATTCTTGGTGCTTCTAATCAATCTTTGCAGGGCATGCATAGCAGTACTCAATTCAGCCTAAGCTTCAAGGAGTAAGTACAGTTAATACTGCTAGTTGGTTAATACTGCTAGTTGGTTAATACTGCTAGTTGGTTAATACTGCTAGTTAGTTAATACTGCTCGCGGTTAATACTGCTCGCAGTTAATACTGCTAGTTAGTTAATACTGCTCGCGGTTAATACTGCTCGCAGTTAATACTGCTAGTTAGTTAATACTGCTCGCGGTTAATACTGCTCGCAGTTAATACTGCTAGTTAGTTAATACTGCTCGCGGTTAATACTGCTAGTTAGTTAATACTGCTCGCGGTTAATACTGCTAGTTAGTTAATAATGCTCGCGGTTAATACTGCTCGCAGTTAATACTGCTAGTTAGTTAATACTGCTCGCGGTTAATACTGCTCGCAGTTAATACTGCTAGTTAGTTAATACTGCTCGCGGTTAATACTGCTAGTTAGTTAATACTGCTCTAGGTTAATACTGCTTATAATCCGAATACTATAAATACCCTTTGCCCGCCTAAACGTTCATAACGACTCTTTGCATACTGTTCACTTGCTCTTCTAATCTTTTTCTCTCAAGTACCTAGTCTTCCAGGCAAGAACATCCCAGTTCAATGGCATCCATGGCGTTTATCGACGAGCACAATGAGATCGCAATGCTACAGAAGCCCAAACAAGCCGAAGGGTTCCACCAGATTGTGGATTTCCTCAAGTCGAGCCATATTGCTCATGCTCTTACAGTTGCCCCTACAATCTACATTGAGCATCAAAGGCAGTTCTGGGCCAATGCCACCATTGTTACTGAGAATGGTGTGCAGATGATCAAGACCAGGGTGTGTGACCAACCCCTAACTGTATCTGAAGAAGTTATTCGCATCAGTCTACGTCTAGACGATGCTTCTGGTATAACTTCTATTTCAAATGATGAATTGTTTTCTTCCCTTACAAGAATGGGGTATGGAGGCCCATTGGGTGTTTTCAAATTCTCAAAAGCAAAATTTTCACCCCAATGGCGTTTTCTTGTTCATACCTTGATGCACTGCATCTCCAAAAAGACTACTGGATGGAGTGAGTTCAGCAGTCCAATTGCCTATGCTTTGGTCTGCTTGGCTACAGCCAGAAAGTATAATTTCTCAAAAATGATATTCAATGATCTTGTATCAAACATGGGAAACAAAAAGAGTTTCTTTATGTATCCCAGGTTTGTCCAAGAAGTTATTACTAAAGAATTGACGGGCATACCACAACCTGTTGGGGTATATGTACCTAAACCCCCCAAAGGCAAGGTTTTCTCAAATATGAGAAGGTCTGCTGGGGACTCGGAAGGAGTTGACACCCCATTGTTCTCTACAATGATGGTGGTGTCCCAAACCACTGAAGGTATGGCAGCAGGGTCAAGGCCCCCATTAGACCAACCCACTGCTAGCTAAACCCAACCTTCCCACTCAAAAACAATTCCCCAGTCTCTTCTTGAAAAACCAACCTCTCCTATTACCCAAACCTACAAGAGGAAACAGGTAAAGAAGGCTCCTTCCCTTCTTGTACCTTCATCCCCCAAGCCTTTAAGCCCTCTAAAGAAGAATTCTCCTTTAGAGAATATCCACAGGGAAACCACAAGGGTGTCTCCCAACCCCAAGGAGGTGCTCTCTGAGGAGGAGGAAGAGCATATGGGTGATGAGGCTGCCACTACTCCTGCTAGCACAGAGGAGGAAAGTGGTAACATCAATAAGACCTCCCCCATGGCAACTTCAAATGAGCAATCATTTGAAGGTCCCTGGTGCCAAGAAACCACGGGGGTGAACAGTGCTTCTGCTAGGCAGAAGACTTCCACTTCAAAAAGATCCAATGATCCTTCAATAGGGGGTAACACTCCTGGAGAAGGTGAGGACAGATATAACTATGAGGAATTGATGGAAACCATGGGAAACATCAACCAGGATGTCATAAAGCAAGGTAAAGAAATAGAGGAGATGAAGTTGGTTATCCTATCTCAACAAGTTCAGATCACCAAACTAAAGAAAATGGTGACAAGATTGTTACAGAAAAAGAGAAGGAAGCAGTTTGTGTTAAAGAGGAGGACAAGTGTTCAAGATGATTTCAACAAGGGGGAGAATTCAGAGGCTGAAGCAGAAAAAGAAAGTATTTCTGAGATGGGATTTGATGGTAAGGGGGAGAAAGCTGCAGAAACAGAAACACAAGAAGTAGAAACAGATAATGTTCAAGCAGCAACAGGGCTATCTGTTGAAGAATTGGAAATAGCTGAAACCTTAGTAAAAGCAAAGAATGACACTCCTAAGGCTACTCAAAAGGCTAAGGGAGTGGTCATCAATGAAGGAGGTATTGAAAAGAAGACACAAGAAAGAAGTGAGGCAGGGTTGAAGGATACAAAGGGTAAAGCTAAAATGATTGAACCTGAACAACCTGCAAAGAAGAAAAATCAGGTAGAACTGGATGAAGAAGTGGCAAAGCAGCTTCAGGCAGAATTGGAAAGGGAGGAACAACTTCAATCTCAGAAGGATAGAGAGCTTGCACTAAATATGGCCAGAAAACTAAATGAAGAGTATCAGAAGAGCATAAAAACAGCAACTCAGGCCAAGCAAGCACAAGTAAAAAGGATGCCATTCAAAAAGCAGAAAAGACAACCCTCCAAGACCTTTTTGGCCAATCAGGAAAGAAGAAAGATGATAAACTTCCTGAAAGGTGCAATTGGTGTTAAGGGGGAGATGTTTACTCATATGGCATACTCTCAGGTTGAAGAATTATATAATAAGGAAATGGCCAAACTCCAAGGGGACTCAGCACAAAGGGAGGAGGCTGAGAGAAGGATGAAAGAGAGACATGATCTCAACATCCAACAACCATTCCCTGAGGAAACTACACCTTCCAAAGAAGAAGCAGAAGAGAAAAAGGAAGAACCTGGGAGTGTTGGTGTTGAAGCCAAAGCTGGAAAAAGGGTGAAGACAATTGCTTCCAAAAGGCAGTCTAAAAGGCCCAGAGTAGAAGAAACAGCTGGTACTACAACAGAACATTCAGAGGTACCTATAGCAGAATCAGTTCAACTTCCAAAACAGTCTAGTGAGCCAACAGATGAGAATATGGATACATACATGACCATAGTGGAACCTTTGAAGGCTGATCCAATCTCTATGCAAGCTCCAGAGATCATCTTCTGGGATATTCTAAGAGACAATGGAAAGAACTTCTTCAGAATCAAGAGAGCTGATGGTTCATTTGAAGCTTATTCAACATGGGGGAGAGTTATTAGAAGTTGCTCCAGAGCTGATATGGAAGAATTATACAAAGTGGGGATGAAACTTTATGAACCTGTGTTGAAAGGTACTGAAGAGAATCTTCTCAAAGTTACATTAGAATATTTGTGCATGATGTTTGATCTAGAAAGAGTACATCATAGGATTAAAGATCATAAGCATGAGTTCATATTCAAGAAGATTGACAAATGGATACTATTTGAAAACTGTGGAGTATACATGATTACTATTGACAACTGTTATCATGAATACTACCTGGTGGACAAAATCTATGAGCATAGCAAGGAGAAGTTGGAAGGGATGCTTAAAGCTACACTGGTCTGTACAAAGGATTCAGAGATGGCCAAGATTGTGGTGAGAAGTACTGTGAATCAAAGCTTGGGCCTAGATCCAAATTTGGGAAATTGAACCAGAGGTGTTGAAAGCATCTTGGAGAGCTTCTGAAGTAGTGTCTGAAGAACTTGACTTCTCTTCTAAAAGTCAAGTTAGGGGGAGATTGTTGGGAACTGAAGATTCTACTAAGTGTGGTTACTACTGCTAGTACAAGAGTGGTTACTACTGCTAGTACAAGAGTGGTTACTACTACTACTGCCAGAGCACTTTGAAGGATAATACTGCTGAGTATTACTACTGCTAGTAGAATTACTACTGCTAGTCAAAGTTAGTGCTGCTTGAACAAAGTTAGTACTGCTTAGATAGTTAGTACTGCTAGTAGTTAGTACTGCTTAGTAGTTAATGCTGCTAGAAGAAGTTACTACTGCTGAGCATAATTAGTGCTGCTAAAGAGATCCGGATGGAAAGTATGACAGCTGGATATACTGAGGATATACTGAGGATATACTGAGGATATACTGAGGATATACTGAAGATATACATAGAAGATATACATGGAAGATATACTGCAGATTTGTTTATTCTTTGTAATTATCTTTTGATCAGTATATGTATAGAATGTATAGAATAGATAGAAATAACTTTTGATAATAATTGATAGAGAGAAAATCAACCTCAAGGCATAGATCCTAATTCTAGAGAAGTAGAATTCGTATTGGTGAGTCTGTTCATCAATATTGAGGTTGAGTGTGTAATCTTGTAGCTTCAAGCATTCAATACAAGTTTACAGTTTGTTAATCATATACTGTTTTGTTTACTGTTTTATTAAATATCAAAGTGTTATTCCGCAATTTCTTTGATATTAGTTTCTGAGAACTAATTCTTGTTAAGAATTCGATCCTGACAAAAAGCATCTCTTGTTCTTGTAATAGTCTGAATTCTTGACTTTGGGCTTTCGGCATCTTGTTCTTCCCCCAATTATAGCACTTGATTGGTTCTTCCACTTTCTTTGATTCATAATTGTTCACATACTTCTTCTCATCCGTCTTTCTTTCTTCAAACCTCCTACCATCAGATCTCTTATCCTCATATCTTCTACCTTCAATCCTTTCCTTGTGTTCATAATTTCTCGACCCTGATGAATATCTTTGGTTGTTGGAACCCGGATTCTTGTAAAATTTCTTTTGGAAAGCTCGGGTTAGCAATATCATTGCTTGCTTCAGATTCTCACCATCATCAAAACTAGAGTCATCACTATCAGTACCATCAGAACTTGTGACCACAACTTTCTTCTTCTTTTTGTTATCTTTCTCTTTCTTCTTATCCACCACCAAAGCCACTGGGTTAGCTGGTTTCTCATTTTTCTTCTTCTCTTCTCTTGCTTCTTCTACTTCCTCCTCATTCTGTCGAAGTGTTTCATAAACTTCATGCAAGGGAATATCACTCATATCTTTCATCCATTTCATCCTCTGTGTGTGTTTCTTCCATTCTGGCTGCAAGACACTTAGAAACTTCACTTTGTTCTCTATTTGCCTCTTCTTTACTTTATTTTTGGCCAACTCATTCAGCAGAGAAGAAAATCTTTCATAAGTTTCCTCAAGGCTTTCTCCAGCTTTAGCTTTAAACTCCTCGTAGTTGTTTATGCAGTTAGCTACTTTCATTTGATTTCCAATCTTGGACCCCATCATCATCTTCTATAATTGATCCCACATCTATTTAACCGTTTCCTTGTAGCTATCAATTTTGATATATATCTCATTCGGTATGCTTTATAGAAGTAGGGATCTTGCTTGTTTATCAGCCTTAAATCTCTTCTTTTGCTCAACTAAATATTTGGAAATGTCCATAGGTACCACCTTGGTTTTAGGCTCTCGGGGCTCATTACCATCACCACTATATGTACTTTCATTTTCATCATCGTCAAGAACTATAGTAGTAATAGGATTCATTACTCCTTCCTCTATAGTCTGTTTTTATGTATTCTTCATTCTCATGTCAGTCTATAAAATCCAGAAACCGGTCTTTCCATTGCTCATATTCTCCTTTGAATAATACTGGTGGTTTTACATCGGTTCCAATTGATAAGGCATCTCTTGAAGACATCTTAAAACTTGCACAAATCTTTAAAACACAAATCAGAAAAATCTCAAAATTTTGAAAATCAGTCAAAAATGACTAAGTATAGAATTCTCAGACCGCTGATGAACACTTTTCGCAAACCACTAAGCTTACACAACCCGTAGACTTAAGAATCACCATAGTTCGTAGACAAAAGAATTCGCCGGAAGAGCTTTTCGCAGACAGTGTCTTGCAAAATCTGAGCTTTTCGCAAACAGGGGCTTGTGAATTGTTGACTTAGAGGAAATTCCAAAAAGATCTTGAGCTTTTCGCACACTAAATATTGAGAATTCTTGACTTAGAAAAATTTGAATCACAAACAAAAATCACTTTTCGCAAAATATTTTGCGAAATGTAGACTTTGAAAATTTTCAACAACCTACAGCATGCGAATTCTTGAACTTTTCGCAGACAACCTTTGCAAAATCTCGATCTTTTCGTAGATCAAAGAACTGGAACAGTAGCTTTTTGCACCCTTCACCGTGCGAATTCTGAACTTTTCACACACAACCTTATGCGAATTCTATCCTTGAAAATTTTTCACCACATCAAAATTGAAGAAGTCTGTGAAATCTTGAGGAATCCGTACACAAAGGCTTGCGAGTTATTCGAGGATGAAGGTTGCGAATTCTGCAAATCTTGCGAGTTCTTCACAACTTCGACTAAGAGATCAACTTTTCCACCAAAAAAAATCTTCAAATCTCTGAAACTTCGACAATTTGATCTCGAGAACAATCTGAACACCTTGCAAACAATCAATTTTGAGCAAAAACAACAACAAACTCGAATTGATCAAGAATACAGTGCGACTGTGTGTTTGAACAAAAATCAACTAAAAATCCAAATTCACAAAAACAACTGTGAATTGGATAATGTGATTCAAAACAAACCTGTTCTAGAACATACAACGATTACAATACAAGCAATTACAACTCAAAAATACCACAAAAACTCTAAATTGATCCTAGAACAGTTTCTCTGCGAGTTCTTGAAAGTTCGACTAAAAAATTGTTAAAATTCTTGAAAATCTCATATTTGTGCTTGCTCTGATACCAATTGATAGTCCCTAATGTGCAATTCAAATCAAGATGAACAAGAATTGATTCAAGATGCCATATGTATTTCAATCAAATCACATATTACAAATCTCTCTTTGCTACAAATATTCTCTCACTAGAATGTATATATCTGATATGTGCTCCACGCTTAACAAAAGCAAAAACCTATTTATACTAGTTACTATTACAAATACAAACCAAATTAAACTAACACTTTGACTTTTCTCCTTTGAACTTTGACTTTGACTTTAGCATAGAAGACTTTGACTTGGGCTTTGACTTTCAGCTTAAATGATCTTGGATCCAACATTTATACACCAACACCTTTTTAACTTTTTCCAAGCATTTTCTTCAGCAAAGGGCATCTCTTGTATCCACCTTCGTTCTTATCTTCTCCTTCCTTCTCTAAATAAAAAGCCTAAATCATTCCCTAATTAAAAAGAAAATCAAATACGTTAAGCCATGAACATCTTCTCCTTCGTGAATCAATCAATGTAAACCAAGAAATATTTCAGATTTGTTAAACCTCAACACTTGCAATATCAGACTTGAATACACAATAAAATTCATAGGAAAGATATTGATTGATCAAGAAATTATAAGAATTGAAGTTGTGATTGATAAAGAAGTAAGAATTGCGATCAAGGGCCAGCGTTGATATGTTATATCTTCCCGAGGCTAACGAACGCACGAAAGATTGGGTTTTGGTTAACCTTGTGAGATCCAAATACTAACCATATCACAATTAAGAACAAAGAATATTATAGTAAATCAAGTATCAACAACAGATTGGATCACCAAAGTCATATGCATTGATCTTCAAAGATGAATACAACTTGTTGAGGGAGAAATACTGAAAGTACACTTACAACTGAATTACCAAAAGTTATTACAACAAACTATTAGCTCAGAGAGTTTTCAATTATAGTTGGTTCCTAAAAGTTGTAATCTCAAATTTCCTCCATTGTAATCAAAGCATATGAGTATTTATGATTAGTATAATGTTCTTCATGTCTATCTCTGCTCTAATTTCTATGGAGTTTCTTGTATTGTTGTCTAATTTGGGATCTACAAACCCGTCGAATCATATGCAAACAAGTCAAAGATGGGTGTTGTTTTTTTCTGAGCCGAATGGGTTTCTCTCGTGGAGGGGGACAACCGTGGGAGGGGTAGGGGAGGAGGGTGGGGTTCTCTGTACCAGAGAGGTTTGTTTTCCGAAGGGGCAACGAATAAGAATCTCGAAAAAGCACCAAAGGTGATGGAGCTTGCAAGATATATCATGAAAGGGAAAGGGAAGCCAAAACTGGGAATAGGGAAAGGTCGTCAGAGACTTGTCATCGGAGAAGTGGCCGATGATGAGAACGGGGAATAAGGTATATATCATGTATCTATGTATATAATAAAAAGAGTGAATTGTGGATTTGGTCCCTATGTTTTGATATTATTTGTGACTAAGGTCCCTATAGTATGTTTATTGTGGATTTGGTCCTTGTGGTATTCAATTTGTTTTGGTCATGGTCCTTCTGACTAACGTCTTCGTTAACTCCGTTAAATCAAGGGCTAATTTAGCATTTTTGCATATTCATGTTTTTTTCTTATAAAAAATAAAAACAATATTTTTATCCACACAAATATATGTGTATATATATATATATATATATATAACGTCAAAATAAATAAAAATAAGATATTATTTGATTATTTGATTTGTTTAAATTAAAAAATCAATCATATTAAATATGATTTATTTTTATTGTTTTAGTACTTTTGCCTATTTAGGTAAGAAAACATGGTTGAAGTTTATAAGAATGATTTGTTTAATTTTAACTTATGAATATGATATTATGTATGGATCTTTCATTTCGTTAAAATCTAAATAGTTGATTTTGAGTTTTTAACTTAAAAATAATATGAATGTTGGAACCTCTAATTTTAGGATGATAAAATTAGATTTCATTTCTCAATAGTTTTCAATGATTTTTTGTGTTAAAATATCAATAATAAGTTTATTTGTTGCAAGATAGTAAAAGAACAATAAAATTAATCGTCTTAAACATAATTAAAAAATATTAATTTAATAAATCAAATCATAAAGTCATATCTTATTTTATTTGCTTTAAATAAAATAAGATATAATTTTTATGATCTAATTTATTTATAATAAAATTTTAATTACATCAAAACAATAAAATCAAATCTTTTTTTCACGATTACAATAAAATAATAAAATTAAATCGTATTTAATATAATTAATTTTTTTTTTAAATTAAACAATCAAATCATACAATAATATTCTATTTATTTACTTTAATAGGGTGTTGTTATCCCTACCCCCGCCTCACTCACTCACATACCCCCCCTTACCTGACTCACATACCCCTATAGGAGGAGATATGGATATAATTCATCGTTTTTATTTATCATTAAAAGACAAACATTAGGTAAAATGGCTTAAATGACCCTTGGTTTAACGAAGTTAACGGAGGCGTTAGTCAGAGGGACTATGGCCAAGAGAAATTGAATAGCACAAGGACCAAATCCACAATAAACATAGGGTGATGCTAAGGCTACCCCTATAAAACTTATACCCCCTCCTAACCCCTATCTCTCCTCACATCGTAGACAACAAACCGACAAAACAAAATTTTCAAAAGACTTTTAATTTATATTTATAGTTTATACCCCTATAATTAGTTAATTAAGTTACTTTATACCTTTTACTTTTCTAATTTTCATTTTACACCATCACCATATTAATACATATAGTCGTATATTAACTAAAATACGTTAAAAAATACGTTTTAATTTTAACAAGTTACACCATTACAATCGTCTTTTCGATACCTTCGAAATGAGCCCAATATTGAATATTTTTGGATTTAATTATTTTTTATATGTTAAAAACTACGTTTTAAAATACGTTAAGAAATCGATATATATATATATATATATATATATATATATATATATATATATATATATAATGAACTAGCTATATATTTAACCAAAAAAAACCCAAACTTAATGTTTAAACAAAATAGAAATATATCTGTTATTTGTTGTTTTTAAAGTATTTTTTGGTTGATTTTAAGGGATTTCAAAGAATTTTTTAAGAATTTTGAAGAAATTTATCTGTTTTTTTTTGTTGATTTCGAGAGTTTTTTTTTTCATTTCAAATTACTTTTTTTGGTTCATTGGCTCTCATACGAAAAATAACTGAGGAAAAATAGTATAAGTTACAAAAATAAATAGTTTTTAACTTTTCAAAAATCTTTTTTTTTAATTTTCTAATGGGGGCCATCCCCTAATCATATGCATTGGATCGTTATGCCTGAAATGGGAATTCTAACTGCTTCAAGGTTCAATGTCATATTACATGTTCTCAGTATGGAAGGCAGTGCGACATACTTACCATTCATGACACAACCGTCGTCATCATCCCATTACAAGTCAATTGTAATAGTGCATGTTAATGGTAATCATTACATAAAGGTGGTACTAAAAGAAGATTACCCAATGCCCACACTCATACACCATTGGACACGTCATGCACTTCCAGATGCAATGTCGTGGATTATCCCATACCAACGTAGATTAGATATGTATGAAGAACATATAGAGCGTACTCGTACTCGTGCCTATGTTGATTTAAATGAATAATCAAAGTTGGAATTTGTTGGAATAAAAAAAACACGCAATATAGTTATTATGTTTATTACCTTTATGTGATGCGTTTTCTCTTTTTTCAAAAAAAAATCGATTAACCAAGGTACAATATATTACATATAATAATATAATTAAATCAAAAAATATTCAATATTGAGCTCATTTCGAAGGTATTGATGAGACGATTATAATGGTGTAAATTGTTAAAATTAAAAGTTATTTTTTTAACGTATTTTAGTTAATATACACTTATATGTGTTAATATAATAAAAATGTAAAATGTAAATTATAAAACCAAAAGATATAAAGTAAATCAATGAAAAGAGTTTAAGAACCAAAATTGTAACTATTAATTAAAAAAAACACGGATTGTGAGGGGAGGGGGTGTGCGATATTTGCAGGGGGGGGGGGAAGAATTTCCCTAAACATAACATAGGGACCTTAGTCAAAGAAAATATCAAAACACGAGGACCAAATCCACAATTCACTCTAATAAAAAAATGATATTTTGTTATTAATTTTTCATATCAAATTTGTTACAATTATAAAAATACTAGAATACCCGTGATTTAACTTTTGGATTTTAAGAAAGGGAAATTGACCCAAATGGGCCAATGGAGGGGTTGGATTGGCCTCCTAGCCATATCTCTACCGAATTTATTGAAATGTCCAAAAGGTCTCTATTTGCTCCCAAGGTCTCCATTTGCACCCAAGG
Source organism: Arctium lappa (assembly GCA_023525745.1). NCBI lineage: Eukaryota > Viridiplantae > Streptophyta > Magnoliopsida > Asterales > Asteraceae > Arctium > Arctium lappa. Next base: position 54,166,465 of record CM042061.1, on the reverse strand, counting down.
GCTCCATTTGCGCCCTTGGTCTCCATTTGCGTCCCTAGACACGTGTGCATGGAAAACGTGAATAAATAACAAACCAACCAATATACATGGAAAACCCTATTTCGTGCCAATAACAGCTTGACACGTGTCTAGGGACGCAAATGGAGACCAAGGACGCAAATGGAGACCTTGGGAGCAAATGGAGACCTTTTGGACATTTCAATAAATTCGGTAGAGATATGGCTAGGAGGCCAATCCAACCCCTCCATTGGCCCATTTGGATCAATTTCCCTTTAAGAAATAGACAATCGAATGGGACGAAAAACATAGTTTACTTTATAAAGTGGTTCCAAAGTTGAAAGAAAGTGAGAGTAGCATTTGTCTCATGGCGCCTCTCTATCCTGCAAATGGTCAGAGGAATGTAGGGTTAGCACGGGCAGTCAGCCATAGGGTTAGGGTGTGGCTAACCCTCCTCTTTCAACTTACACTAGACCACAAATAAAGGCCCTTTAATAATTTTCATTTTCTGTTCTTTTAATAGTTTAAAACGTAATATAATTTATATGAAAAAGTGTTGGTAAATTATTATATTTCAAGAAATAAATAACGACACATTTTTGTATGAAAAAAAAAAAAGAAAGATTCGATTCGTATGATCCCTTCAGTACCTTAGAATGAACATAACGGTTGCGTTTGTTACAGGACTTGACCCAATACGTTATGGTACGAGTTGTTCGACGTTAAAAAAAATATTGGTTAAAAAAATACGAAATAATAATGGATGGATGGTGAGAGCATCTCCAACAGCTATGCTAAAATGGAGAAAAGTGAGAATTTAAAAAAAAAATTGCTCCAACAGTTATGCTATATCATATGCTAAAATGGGGAAAAGAAGAGAGAGAAGGTAAAAATCTTCAAATTTGGAGAAATCTCTAAAACTTTATATTTAAGAGAGATAAATAATATTCACCAATAGGATTCATTGAAGTTGTGTGTTTAGGAGAGTAAAATAATATTTTATTAACTGTATTGAATATTTTAATAATATAGTTGATGATAGAATTGCTAAAATAGAATAGCTGTTGGAGTTAGATGTAATTTTTTATAGAGATTTTGATTTTTCATACTCTATTTTAGAAAGCGTTTGGATGTCAAAGTCAAATGATGGTTGAAATTTGGGACTAAGATTTTAGGGTTTGAAGTGGAACCAATCACTTTCTAAAGATATTGAATGCGATTGGAGTATACTTATCTTTCAATTTTTTGTATAATAATATTTTTTTTATATCTGTAAATTTTAAAAACATTTCTTATTATTGGTAAGATTTGAGTTTAAAGATTCTAATTTGTTGGTTACCTATTTTAATATAAATAAAGATTCAATTATAATATTGGAGTACCCACTAGACAAAGACGTTAGGGTATCTTCAACAGTTTCTTGAAAATGAAGAAAATGGAGATTTTGGTCTTTTTTTCTCTTCAAAATGAAGAAAATAGGAGAAAATATATAAATTTCTCCAAATTTAGAGAATTCTCCAAAACTGATTATTATGAAAGACAAAAGATTTTTTATTATATTTCACCAATAGGAAATCTTGAGATTAAATGTTTAGGAGAGAGAAATAATATTATATTAAATATATGTAATATTTTAATAATATAATTAATGATGCAATCTTCAAAATTGAGAATCTGTTGGAGTTGAATACAATTTTTTTAGAAATTTTGGACTTTGATTCTCCATTTTTTAAAATTTTTGGAGAATATGTTGAAGATGCTCTTAGGTGAAGGATCGTGTGAGAAGTTGAGTTAACAGTGAGAAGTGGATCTGAACCGTTAATCTCTTTTAATCTCAAACTCTCCCATGAATTGCGTCTTAGAAGGGAATTGATCCGGTGCATCTCATCCTAATGTACGTTCATTTCTCATCCAACGGTTGATAACCACTTCTCATGCTTCTCACCATTAACTCAACTTCTTACCGGAACCCAACCCGATGCTCTTTTACTTTTATATATTTTCGAACATCACTACTCTTTTCAAGTATTGTTTTGAAAAGTAATTTGGTGGGGTTTCACGTATCTTACAATGACCTTTTCTTCCTTTCAACTTATGAAATATTTATTTTGTAATTTTAGCCTAATTACTTCAAAGGGTATTTTAGTCTTTTTACCATTATTTTCTATTTATCTCCATATTTATATTTATTTGTATTAATTTATTTTTTATTTCTTACAAACAGTCATGTGAATGTACACTAACAATTACATCAATCATAATTTTGAATAATTTAATAAACAAAAATAGTTAAAGCAGGAGTAGAAAAAAAATGGATAAATAATTACATGGTTTAAAAATCATATCAATTTATTTAATACCGTGGGGTTGTTTTATTTGCAACCCTTAAAAAAGTTGTAAACCTTGCAACCCACATCTTAACCTCGGATTCATGATCGGCGGTTACAATAGATATGGGACCCAATATTTTTAATTAAAAAAACAAAAAAAATAAAAATAAAATAACCATCGATCATGAATCCAACGATTAAGATGTGGGTTGCAAGAGTTGCAACCTTTTTAAGAATTGCAAAATATCCTTCCATTTAATACCGTTTGTATTTATTATTACAAATACAAAAGATATGTAAAGCATAAAGAACTTTATTAGTTGATCCAGCCCATGAGGCTTTTATAACTGGGCCAATATTAATGGGATTTAATCATATTCATAGGTTACTTGCAGGCCATTTTTCTTTCTTTTGTAATATCATTGGGCCAATATTATGTTTTAAAAAATAGTGTAACAATCTTGTGACTAATTTACTAAGAACTTACCAGATAGGTGTTTATTGGTAAGATTTATCATTCTTATCTTATTGGGTAATATTTTCAGTTATCAAAATAGGCTGTTGGTAAACGTCTTTTACCCGGTAAGTGCTTACTGGGTAACAAAAGTCTTCTCCCTCATATACTAGGAAAGATTTTCGATCTTTATCACGCTCACCTTGTAAGTAAAGTGATATCTAGTAAGCGTTTAATAAATGCCCACTTTAGTTTTACTGGACTCGGGAATAAGTTGGTTTAGGTTCAGCTCAGCTTGGCGCTGCTTAAAGCTTGAATTTGGTTTGTATCATTTTTATGATCTTGTATAGTTTTATATCATATTATGTTTTGACTTATTTCATTGAATTCATCAAAAATTAATAGTAAAAAATTTCAAAGAAAGTTTTTTTAGAAGCATTGCACTTACAATTTGTTACGAGGGAAAACAAAATTATCGCAGATATTTTGGTTCTAATATAAAGTGGATATGTGTGTTTGCTAACTGACAAATAGTATTTGCACCTTTTTTTTTAAGTAAAACTTAAACCCTTGACTTTAGATCGTTAAAGGTCTAAAGTTAAATATGATAATATGTTAATGAAACCAGTAAACGGCCTTTTTATCTACTTTCTCTAAAAGGTTAACTATGAATCTACAAAGTTTTTTAGATATATAACGTGTATGATTGGAGTAAGCGACTTTCCTCTTTGCTTGGTTAGAATATCCCTCATAAGTTTGTCTCGAGTGTTTGTATCTCTCATTCCTCTTATATATTCATGGTTCGTACTTCTTATACCTCCACACAACAATGATATCTTCAACTCAAACGTACGTTTAGGGATGGAAACGAGGCGGGTATTGGGAGCGTAATGCATCCCTCGTCTCTGACCCTGACACCCGTTTAAACCCCCTGTCCCTGATCCCGCCCCAACTAATCCCGGACGGATTCGAGGGGAAGGAATCACCGGTGGGTTTGGGGAACCCATTGGGTACCCGTTTAGTAAAAAACAATGTATTTTAGAATTAAAATTATAATGAATCGTCACTACATTAATTACCAATATTGAAATATCAAATATAGTTGTCAGTAGGGCTGTAAACGAACCGAACGAACACGATCGGAGGCTTGTTCGTGTTCGTTCGTTTAACTTAACCGAACAAACGAACGAACACAAACGGTAAACGAACGAAATTTTTTGTGTTCATGTTCGTTCGTTAAGAAAATATGTTTGTTCGTGTTCGTTTATGTTCGTTCATTAAGAGCTAAACGAACGTAAACGAACGAACATAAATGAACATATACGAACGTAAACGAACGAACATAAATGAAAATAAACGAACACAAATGAATAAAAAACAACCAACGTTATTCATAATTTCGTTCGTAAAAAATAACATAACAAAATTAAAAAAAACGGATATACTTAGGAGGTATAAAAAAGGATTTTAAAAAATTAATTTAATTTATGCTTTGACAAATTAATGTCATAATATATATAAATATATTTTTATATATAAACAAATATAAACGAACGTAAACGAATATAAACGAACGAAAATAAATGAACGAACGTTCACGAACGTAAATGAACGAACGAGACCATTGTTCATGTTCGTTCATTTAACTAAACGAACAAAAATATGGGTTCATGTTCGTTCATTTATTAAATAAACGAACATAAACGAACTTCCCGCCGTACAGTTCACGAACGGTTCGCTGAACGTTCGGTTCGTTTACAGCCCTAGTTGTCATAATAATAAATAGAGTAAATTACGTGATTAGTCCTTGTGGTTTGTTAAAAATTGCAAATTTCGTCCCTGTGGCTTTGAAATTTTAGTTTTCGTCCCTATGGTTTGCATTTCATTTCTATTTTCGTCCCTAAGGCCAAAATACTACTTTTAAGTATGAATGATTAAAGTAGAAATGAATTGTAAACCATAGGGATGAAAAAGCAATAAAAATTGAACCATAAGGATGAAAAGGTAATGAATTATAAACCATTGGGATGAAAATTGTAATTTCAAAACCATAAGAACGAAAATAAAAAATTTCAACAAACCACAGGGACTAAAAACGTAATTTACTCTAATAAATATAGACATATTTATAGAGGAAGGTTCAAACGAGAACGTTAACTATTTAAGAAATCAAGAAAAACAGCAAAAAAAAACAGATCATGTACAAAATCATATATGATTTTACATTAACCCGAAAAAAACAGACGTGTGCGACTTTGGGCACGACATAAAGTCGCACGCAAAGTCGCGTGAATCATATATGATTTTGTATCTACTCGACTGTTCTCGTGTTTTCTTAAATAGATGTTGTTCTCGTATGAACCCACCTCTATGTTCATATATATTTATTTATACACACACTAATAAAATAATCGGGGACGGATTAGGGGCGGATAATACTATCCCCAACCCGACTTCAGGTATGAAAATAAATCTCCGTCCCCACCCTATTATCTGTTAACCAGGGGAATCCTTCCCCGTTAGGGTTTGGTACCCGTCCCAACGGGTAAAATTGTCATCTATATGTATGTTACGTATTCCTTACTTTAGTGAGACTTGAATCCTTAATCTTTAAACAGGTTGGGACCTCTTTCTTTATGAGTGGCTTTGATTCTTGAACTTCAGATAATATCTGTTGAAGGCTATATATGGTTTCACTCTGGTTTTTTCGTAGTGCATTGTTACTTGCTAAAGAATCCTAGTAGGTTTGGTTCATTGTTTTACAACATAGAAAAATGTCTCTCTATTCCTTTTATTTCAATTAATCAAGTTTTGGAGTACATCCCGTATACGTTTTTACTCTATTGAAATTGTGTTAATGACTTGAACGATTTGTGAAATTTGTGGTTTACACGGAAAAAAACAAATTTCCAACAACGAACGTTAGTGTATGTTGAGTAAGTGTTGCGCAACTACTCGTAAGTTTGTTACGTTCACTTCAAATCAAACATATCTTTTTAGAGTCCCTTTATTTTACAAACCAAATGGCTTTTATAAACTCGGAAACTAGTTTTATCAATACAGTGTGAAAATACAGTGTTTATATGTATTGTTTCATATATGAATCGTCCAGGTTTGTTTTTTCCACGCAAAAAAAATCAATTCTAAACGTTTCACATATGAAACAACACTTGAAAATTGGTTTGTAAATGATTATACACCTATCTTATTAAAGTTAAAAACAAACTTTCTTCCCAAATTCCAAATTAAAATGGTACTTTGCACTTTCAGACATACTAAAACCGAAAAACCAGGTTACATATCAAGTATAAAACCATCACGAAACATTAAAAACGTTCATAATGAAGCCAATATGTGTATAGAGTTGTAAGCTTCAACAATACACATTGTTGCGGTACATATTTACACATTGGGGGTACAATTTTCAAGTATTCGTGGAAACCACCGCGGAAACCATGGTATCCATCCCACATGAATTGTAACCACTGCAAATCTTGTAGTATCCATCCTCACCCCAGGTTGGTCCCCAAGAGTTCTTGATGATCCAGTATGCCTTGTCCTTGAATCTGCTAGGTGAATAATCAGCTGCACCGTACCCAACCAGAAGAACGCCATGATCCAACCGCTTTTTTGAACAAATATACGGGCACGAAACTTTACCAACATATGTTTGCATCCAAGCTGCATTGATTGCAACTGCACATTGGATAAGAATTTGCTTAGACCATATATTCTTTTGAGTACCTCAAAACTAACTAGTTCATGTATTATTCATAATGAATAACCCTGAATATCGTACAACTTTATCATGAACATTCATGTATTTTCATAATAAATATCCATAATGAATAAAACATGAATAACCACTACCCTCCTGTATATCTCCACTCACATGGATCAATGCCCTTTTTACGTTTCCGAAAGCTCCAATTAGGGGCCCTTTTTACGGTTCGCAGAATGGAATTTGATGAAGTTGGAATTCATCAAATGAATTTGACTTTCAAGGAATTGGAATAGAATTTGACCATGTATTTTGTTAGATGAATTGCTAAAGGAATTAGAATCCTTGGGATATCCCATGGAACAGTGAAATCCATAATTTAAAGAATTCAAAGGATTCCTACATTTTCGTTATGTGAACCAAACATGGGATTTGAAATTTGGTCAAATGAATTATCCATTCCATTTCAGTTCCTTCAAAATCCATGAACCAAACACCCCCTTAGACTCAAAAGGGGGGTTCAAATAGCAACAAAAGATGTTGTATGATAATGATTAGGTAAGGTATTTACTTGCAAGAGGGCCATTCTTGACCAGGTTGGCAGCGATTTGGTCTTCGTCTGTGCCAACGACGCTAAAATTGGAGACAGATGCAGCGATTTTGGTTTTGTCAAAGTGACAAGTACCATCTTTTCCGGTATAGGGGTAATCTGCTTCCTTCTGAATTCCACCAGACTTGAGTATATACTCGAACGCATTGTTCATCAGCCCCCCATTGCAACCGGCATCACATGAATTCTTTTCAGCTGGATCACACTGCATAATATACAAAAATACACACTTATTAGCATAGTGTCTATTATTTGAAACAGTTCTCATGTTTTCAAAATAACAAGCCAAGATGACTTATTTTCCCCTTCTGATCTTTACAAACTGCTTTATTTCGTAGTGGATGGTGTATATTGCTGCAATTCCCAGGGGATTGACAGAGCAGAAGTTCTATCTTTTTACTAAAAAAATTTGTTTATTTGTTTGTCTATATAGAAAAAGAATACAAGATATAATCAACAAATAAGTGATCAAACAAGATAAGAATATAATAAATCCAAGCACAGAAGTCACGGAGATGCTACGAACCTCATGATCACAATCCACAAGTTGTTGTTCACTGAGGCTAACCAACTCCCCTGTTTGAAGGAAGTGTGATCCTTCCAAAGCTCCGGTTGCACTAAACGACCAACACGATCCACATGATCCCTTTTAACAAAATTCCACAGATTAATGGATCAGAATATCATAATACGATGTAAATAAGGGGATGTAACTCATTCTCTATATAAACCAACGGTATTCGAATCGTTTCCATGAACAAATTGAAAGACTTTAAAAGTAATTAATCTTCTGATTATGATATGAATACTCTTATCTGGATAATGTGTTGCAATTTTACAATATCTTCATATGAAATTTATGACTAACCAAAGACTATTTGATCAGAATTTACAAACTAATCAGCCTACAAAATATTGGAAAACAATATACTGCAAGAGTAAAGTTTATCATCAAACATCAAATTTGAAACCTTATCACACCGATCTAAAAAGTCAATCAAACTTTACCAAAAAAAAGTCAAACCTGCATCAAAATAATATATTTTCCTGAAGGTTCTGTAACAACTTCAAAAAGAGAAATCAAGACAAACCTGATCCTTAACGGCAGTAACAGCGCCATGTTCGCGCCAATCAAAGTTTTCAGGAAGATCCTTCGTCGGCAGAATCGGAGCCTTGTTAGCATCGGCGGGGTATTTGAGAGGATTCTTCAAGCCGAGGTAGGTCTTACGGAACTCAGACGGAGTCAAATCGGAGAATTTAGTAACGCCGTGCTCAGCAGTTGGATCTAGCAACTGGTGACGTTTAGCACGGCGTAGGTTAGCCTTGAACACCGACAAACGGTAATCGTGCTCCTCTGGAGTCGCATACTTCTTACCGAACTTGCTTTTGAAGAGAGTAAAGTGGTGTTCAGCGTTCAGTAGATGATCGGCGTTGGTCTCTTCCACCGGAACGACTTGCCGGATCAACGGATCGGAAATGGAGTCATCGACGGCGTCGGCGACGGCGACGGAGACGGAGATGAGGAGGAATATGGAGAAGAATCGGTTCATGGTGGGGAGAGATATTTTGTTGTGGGGTTTCTACTCCTCCAGTTATAGTGGTTTCACAGGGTGAGATGAGCCATTGAGATCATGACACGTGTCATTAAGAATACATTATCTTTCCGAAATAATGGTCTAAAGTCGGAAGCAACAATACTTAATATCAAGATGGTCCTTATAAATAGGGTGATTTACACTTCACTTCCCTCTTTTTGACCATCAAAGTTTGTATAAATTCTAAATAGGCCCCTTAACTATAAATTAATGAAATAAGGCCACCAAATTTTTGCAATTGGATCATCCGTCTTAAAAAATTCACCTTCGAGAACTTCATGAGTACTAGAAAGGAGAAGGTAACGATGGATGCGAAAATTTAACTTTTTCTGAAATAGAGATATTACAAAAGTAGTACCTAGATTATGTGTAAACTTACACTTTTTACTATATTAGTTTGAAACTTTCAAAAACAGTCCTTGGACTATGGTTTGGTCACATATACGCTCTAATGTAAGAGTTTCGTTCAATAAATCTATTAAGTTCATCATGTGCAAGATATACAACGATTCTTAAAACCGTAAACAAAGTATTTTATCATTTTCTTACTTTCTACTCCAACATTTAACTTAGTCGATACGCGTAAGCTAACCTGAAAACTCACGGTTACCCAAACAAACAAACAAACACACACATAACAAAGCTAAATTATGTAGTGGAAGTTTGATCCCCCCCCCCCAAAAAAAAATCTATTAACTTCATCACGATTTTTAAAACCGTAAACAAAGTATTTTACCATTTTCTTACTATCTGCTTGAACATTTAACTTAGTCGGTGAGTGTAAGCTGGCCCGAAAACTCACATTTACAAAAAAAAAACACATGTAACAAAGTTAAATTATGCAGTGGAAGTTCGACACTCCCCCCCCCCCCCCCCTTTCTTATGACCACAAATGAACATATCCCTTGCTTGTTGCTCTTCTTTGATAGATTGACCAAGAAACTTATCCTTTTGTTCCCATTTGATGCGTTTACTAATAATCATATTATTGATTCAATTGTTTTCTCGATATATTCAAGAGAAACACATATGAACTAAATTATATGTATTTCGATTCTGAATGTGGTACATGAACTCACAAAGGCGGTTTTTCTCCAATGACCTCTTATTATTGAAGCCTATTACTTAGACAAATGTAGTACCTTAATCACATTTTCTCATAATAAACTTAATATGTGAAATTGCATCTCTTAAACACGCTTATACTAAGTTTAGACTTTTACCCCTTTGCCACTTCCTATACATAATAAACACATTAGTTGGTTTAGTACTTGAAATAACTGTAACCTTGTAACGTATGGCGTAAAGTTACACCAACCTAGATGCACATAATTTACGACCTTCACAAAAGGTTTTCTCTGTTCTTGCTTCAATACTGCTTTGATGTCCTTGAAGGATTTATTCAGAAACAAAAGTTCCAATCTTTTAAACTCGATTACAACTGTTTCAAATAATTAAAATAACTCATAAAAACATTTTCGTTAAGAGATTCGAACATTTGATTCATAATTAATTGAAAGGAAAAGCTCCGATTAGGATCCCCAATTACTTGAAAGATGTTCAAATGGAAGATTACATTGCTTATGAATGTCTGAAGTATGACTTTGAGATGTTTACGCCATACAATATTGTCTTTACAGTTCAAAAAATATGGTTAAACGAATACAATTGCATATTGTTAATACTCTGTAAAGGTTTCATTCCATCAATTAGTTTAAGTTAGTAACTGAAGTTTTAAAGTTTTCACATTAGCCACAATTTTTAAAACATGTTTTCATTTTAGTCCCTAGTTGAATGCTTTTTACGCTTTAGCCCCTGCCTGACATGAAAAATCTCTTTCTTAACCCCAATTCCTGTCCCAAGTAGGAATTAGCTTCAGAAAATGACATTCTAACATCTGTCAAATAAAATATTCAAATTAGACCTACTAATTGAATAAGAAATTGGTAAATTACTTTTTAAGCCATTGATTTCAAATATATTTAATATTTTTTAGAGTAAACTACACCTTTGGTCCCTAACGTTTGCCAATTTTAACAGATATCGTTCATAAACTTCGAAAACTCGAATCTTGTCCCTTACGTTGTCATTTCACAACAGTTTTAGTGTCATTTCACAACAGTTTTAGTCCCTTCTACTGACGCCCGTTAATTTTGTGAATCTTATTTCGTCATCAAAAAGTCATTTTACTACATCGCTGAAAGTTTGTAAATAGTTATTTGATAAGGTAAAGCTAGAGGGGTAAATGCACCACTAGGCATTGAAATTTACTTTTTTAATACATGATTTTGACTTGATTTTAATATAAATAGGTGTATATATGTGTATAGCAACATTTATTCCTACAAATCAACTATGCTAGGCATCATATTGGTAGCTAATTATATTAAGAGTTAAAATGATTAGTAAAATTTAATACTTAGGAAAATTATAGAAGACAAAAACAAAATAACTCTAATATCACAACAAAAGTCAAAAGAAATGTATAACTATATTAGTCTTCTCGAAATAAACCTGAAAAAATAAAAATGATGATTGAAAAAGAACACACTGAAATTTCTTAAGGTTATATCACATATTGTAATACGTACTTTGAAAGATTCGATTATCGAACAATTGTTGCTATTAAAACTCTAAAACCAAGGTCAAGAACAAAGCCTTTGAGAAAAAATAAATAAGATAATATAGAAGACAAACGGAAAAATAAACTCTAAAATCCTAACGAAAGTCAATAAGGAATAATACCTGAATTAGTTTTCTCAAAGTAAACCCGAAAAACTATTTTGTTGAAGAAAAACAGTTTATGAAATAAAAGAACAAATCAAGTAATCAATAGAGAGGGAGAAAAGAGTTTTACCAGAAAAACAATTTTGTTGAAAAATAATGGTTTGTAAAATGAATAATACATCAAGTGATGGAGAAAAAAAAAGAAGAAGAAGACATTTAGTGATGAACCCATATTATTATATTCAAGTGTTGTGCAAATAAAAGTTATTATTTTTAATAAAAGTTAAAATTATTAGTAAAACTTAAAACTTAGAAAAAATATAGAAGATTGAATAAAAATAACTCTAAAATCCCAACAAAAGTCTCTGTATACCCAGATTAGTATTCTCAAAATAAACTTGAAAAAATAGAAATAACCATTGAAAAAGAACATATTGAAGTTTGTTAAGGTTATATTGAAAAAGAACGTATTTGGAAGATTCGATCGATTATTGAACCGTTGTTATCATCTTAAACCGCTGTCAAGAACAAACACCGGGTTCCATTAGGGAAAAAAAAGATAAGAAAAAATATAGAAGACAAAAAGTAAAAATAAACTCTAAAATCAACAGAAGCCAATAAAGAATAATACATGGTATTACCAAAATAAACCTAGAAAACGATTTTGTTGAAGAATAACAATTTATGAAATGAAAGAAAAAAAATCAAGTGATTGATGGAGAGGGAGGAAAATAGTTTACCTGAAAAACGATCTTGTTGAAGAATAATGATTTGAGAAATGAATAATAGTGTGTACGCGGGTTGAGTTGGGCGGTTTTTGACATTTTTACAACCCAACTCAATTACGGCGGTTTGAAAATTCTCAACCCAATCCAACTCATTCAAAAGTATAACCCAACCCAACCCAACCCTTGCAGGTTAGGGCGGGTTGGGTTGGGTTGGGTTGGCAGGTTATAAATATTCATAAAGTTGAAAATTGAAAGACTATAAATAAATGCTAAAAATGTAGCCAACAAAGTTATTGGTTATTACAAATGTTCGAGGATCTACATCCCCTTTTCTTAGACGTGTTTGATTCATCATTGTCTTCGATTTTTGGAGACTTAGGAGTATTTCCCATTACTCATATACATAAGAAATATGATATAAAAATACGAAGTTAGAACCTACAAAAAGAACATATGATATTTCTCTACGCAATAAATTCAAACTTTAAAAACATCAATGCAATGAAAACAAAAATTCATGGTTCCAAATTCTATTTTAAAACATACTCCTTATATTCATTTATGTTTATACTTCTAATTTGAAATCTATTGTTCGAAACATATTTCATATGTTTATTTATGCAATGAAAACAACAATGTCGGTCTAGTTGTTTCAGTGTACTCGTGCATTCGTGCTTATTGAGACATATCGATCGACCTAGTTGAATTAATTCGGGTCTTGACGTAGTTGGATTAATTTTGGGCTTTGGGCTGTAAATTGGACTAATATTTGTATATATTTTTTGGGTTGTGAATTATAAGGTTGTTTCATAAAATTGTTTAGTTTGATGAAATTGTTTCATATAATTCTTTTATTGATGAAATTGTTGCATATATTTGTGTTTTTGATTAAAAATGAAAAAGTTTCATCAGATTGCAAAAATACATGAAACAATTTCATCAGAATGAGAAAAATAGATGAAACTACATAAAAAACACAAATATATGAAACGATTTCATTAACAAAAGAATTATATGAAACAACTTGATCATATTAAACAACTTTATGAACCAAATTCATTAATTTAACCAATGAAATTGACGGTTTCCAAAGTTTCCAATATAATATGATTTTCAATAATTGAACTCACCTCTCTCTCTCTCTCTCTCTCTCTATATATATATATATATATATATATATAAATTTATCGAAATAATATATATTAGCGGCGGGTTTGCAGGTTGGGTTGGGTTGAGTTATGCTAACCCAATTTCAACCCTCCTAAATAGCGGTTTGGCGGGTTGACGGTTTAGCGGGTTAGCGGGTTGGGTTTAATTGGGTTGTTAGCGGGTTGGATTGGGCGGGTTTTGCGGGTTGAGGATTTCTTGTACACCCCTAAATAATACATCAAGCGATGGAGAGGAAAAAGAAGACATATAATGATGAACAAATCATGATGCAACATGGAAGAGTTTAATTTGAGGTTTCACCTTCAAAAATGAAGATGAAAAGAATTGGAGGTTTTACCTTTGAAATGAAGATCAAAGGTTAGGAGGTTTTAATTACCTTTCAAATATTCTTTTAAAAAAATTCAAAAATCTTAGAAAAAAGGTAAATAGCTTTGTGATTCTTAGGAGATGTCACCTCATTGTTGATGGTTTCTCCATCCCTCTTTTTTTATACATGTCACTCTATTGCAATCTTCCAATCTCTCACCAATGTGCGATGTTTCAAATCAACCACAATTCACCAATACCCCAATACTCAATTCTTATGATGGCACATCATTCACCTTGGTTGTTACTTTAATATATATGGAGTTCTTAATTCAATTCAACTTTATAATTTGTTAATTTGAATAAATTTTATAGGATATTTCTATTGGTGATAACCAAAACTCAACTACAATTTAAAATTGATAATCTTCTTTCAACAATACATCACATCATTAGTTGTGGTATTTTAACAATATAAAACATCTACTAATATCACTTTATCAAATACTATATAAAAAAATAGATTTAGTTGCCGCATATGCATCATTTGAGACTTTTTTTAAGTTTTGATTCGTTTGAGCCAACAATATGACTTGTTAGAAAGTATGACCTCCTCCTTTCATATACACATTTTCTTCTTGCTATCTTCATTTTCTCGCCAATGTAGGATAAACAAACATAATCAAATTTCAAGAATTAAAGAATACTAAAATCTCAAAATGACTTGCTACAAAAAATGACATTCTCCTTTCATATACATATTTCCTTCTTTCAATCTTCTTTCTTCTCACCAATGTGGGATAAATAAACTTAACCACATTTCAATATGTATGATAAGAAAACTTAACCATATTTCAAGATATAAGGAATTCTCAAATCTCATCATGACTCGCTACAAAAAAATGACCTCTTTTAATATACACATTTCTTTCAATCTTTCTTCTTCTCATCAATGTGGGATAAACAAAGTTAAACCATATTTCAAGATTTGAGGAATACTCACATCTCATCATACGAAGTCATCATTTTTGGTTGTTTCTTCAATATACATGTTGATTTGTGACAAAATACCATTGACGCTATTTTATTACTATTGTGTGTGTATGCAGAAATTATGTTTCTAATTTAGCTTATAAATCTTGTCTTGTAACGTATATTTATTAAAGTGGCTCAAATATGCAATTAACTGGACATCAAATTGTTGTACTACATATTTTGATTTGTACAATAAGAGGGACGGTGAAAAACAACCAACTCAAAACCCGAGATGATTAGCCGAAATTAGCCAACCACATGGACATATATAAAGGGTCAACTAAAATAAGTTAACCCAGGAGTTTCCACAAAGGCCTCCCCTCTTCCTAATAAATGTATATATCATTCTTCCATTCTATCATATTCTCACCAATATGGGATAAGCAAAGCACCACATTTCTTGATTTGATGAAGACCCAAATCTCATTATGCTTCAAATGATTAGGGGAAAATGACTACTACTTTTTGATATCGTTTTATTACTACGGTGTGTGTATGCAGAAGTTATGTTTCTAATTTCATATGTTTATTAAAGTGGGTCAAAATATGCAATTAAGTGGACACCAATTTGTTGTACTATATATTTTGATTTGTACAATAAGAGGGACGGGTGAAAACAACCAACCCAAAACTCGAGATGGTTAGCCAAAATTAGCCAACCACATGGGCATATTTATAGGTCCACCTAAAAGAAGCTAACCCATGGGTTTCCGCAAAGGCCTCCCCTCCTAATAAATATCAATATCACTCTTCTATTTTATCATCTTCCCACCAATGTGGGATAATCAAAGAGCACCAAATTTCAAGATTTTGAACCTCATGATGCCACCTCATAATCCTTGGTTGTTACTTTAATATATTCACTAATATTTGCCAAACTTTCTCTCCTTCATCAATGTGGGACAATCAACTTAACTCACAATCCAATATTTGAGAAATAATAAAGATAAAGATTAAGATTATAATAACAAATAATAAACTTGTTTTACAAAAAAAAATCAGCCAAAATGAGCCAACTATACATTTTAAACAAATATTTTTGGAAATACGATGGTGGTTAAAATTTACATTTAACCAATCTAAACAATTCACATGTGTATTCGTCATCTCCACATTTTATCACTAACATTTGCCAAACTTTATTTACTCCATCAATGTGGGACAACCAACTTAAACTCGCAATCCAAGGTTTAAAAATTTCTCAATCGCATTATGTCAAATCATTCACCTTAGTTGTTTTATCATTTCTTTGATATTGGTTAATATATTGATTTCGATTCATTATTTTCTCATTTAATATACTCACTAACATTTGTTATTATAATAATAAATAATAATCTTTTTTTACAAAAGAAAATAGATGAAATGAGCCAACTATATGTTTTTAAACAAATATTTTTTGGAAATATGATGTTGGTTGAAATTTACATTGAACCAAACTAAGCATTTCACATTTGGATTCATTATCTCCACCTTTTATATAGTTATTAACACTTGTCAAACTTTATTTCCTCTTTCACCTTGGTTGGTTGTTGCTTTAATATATATAAAAATAAAGATATTGATGATTGATTGATTTTATATAATGAGATTTGTTTTGTAAAAATAGTGTCATCCAAATAAGATAACTTTATGACTCAAACCAATGAGTTGACACAATAGTATCCTATTCCTCTTTTTTTATACATGTCACTCTATTGCAATCTTCCAATCTCTCACCAATGTGGGATGTCTCAAATCAACCACAATTCACCAATACCCCAATACTCAATTCTTATTATGCCACATCATTCACCTTGGTTGTTACTTTAATATATATAAAGATAAAGATAAAGATATATAGATTTAATTTTTTTAAAGAGAATTAGGATATTAAACTAAATGGACAAAAATGTCCCTGTCACTAACAGAGAAAATTATCGGAGTTAGTGACGGGGGACCACTTTCAAAGCAAAATAAAAATCACGAGGACGATTTTTAGAGTTATCAAAGTTTAGGTCCCACTTTTAAATATTTTAGTAAACCATGGGGACCAAATTTAGAGTTTACTCTTAAATTAATTTTTTAGAATTCCATTTTTATATTTCCTAAGTTTAACCGTTTTTTCATTTTGTTATGCTATTTTTACGAATGAAATGATAAGTAACAGTGGTTGTTTTTTGTTCATTTGTGTTCGTTCGTATATGTTCATTTGTGTTTGTTCGTTTAGCTCTTAATGAATGAACATAAACGAACACGAACAAACGTATTTTTTAGGGTGCATTTGGTACACAGACATAATAGAACAGGTCAGGATGAGACATGACAGAACAAAACAGGACATAACAGTTGTTCAGCGTTTGGTAAAACAGAACTGGATAGAACATAACAAATAACATGACCAATTTACCACTAATAAATTGTTTATATATATATTAAATTTTGCAATTTATTAAATTATAACGAAATAAAAAAATTCATAACAAAATATAGTATTAGAAAGTTAACTATAAGGGTTGTGGCGTACTAGTTATGACCCAGGGGGATGTGGTGGAATATCCGATATGCCCAGGGTTTGAATCAAGGCATACACAACAATTGTGGCCACTGAGGTTTAATCTGCATCTGATGCAATCATAATTTGTCAAGAGATTAGTTTAGGCATAGCCTAGGACACCCTTTCCCTCAAAAAAAAGTTATCTTCAAAATAGATTAAAGTGACACCAAAATAAAAAGTTTATATAATTTCTAATTTTTATTTTTTAACCTTTTCTATATTCTTTTATTATTAACATTTAATAATTTAAATAAATTAAACAAAACATAGTAACTATATAAAAAAATATTTGAGGACAATAAAGTGAAAATTTAAAAGAACACAAAATAAAATAAATAAAATTTAAAGAATAAATAAAATATAAAAATAAAAATAAGGCGTATTTAATGTTTTAAAAGAGAATTAGATTTTATTTTGAGATTATATTGGTAAAATATAAGTTTGTTACAGCTTGTTCCATGGAGTGGGGGTGGAACAGGCATGTTCCACTTTTGTTCCACTCTGTTTCTATCTGTTCCACCTAACAGTCATGCCAAACGTGAAACAATGATCTATGTTATGTTCTGTCTTGTCATGTTCTGTTCAGTATACCAAACGCACCTTTAACGAACAAACATGAACACAAAAAATTTCGTTCGTTTACCGTTTATGTTTGTTCCTTTGTTCGGTTAAGTTAAACGAACGAACATGAACAAGCCTTAATTCATGTTCGTTCGATTCGTTTACAACCCTAATTATAAGTGAATTGAATTTTTATGGTAGAATTGAAACCGTAGTACATTTAATTTAAAAGATATTTTTGTTGTTTGTCTTTTTATAAACAAGATAATACATTACTCACACAAATAAAACACATGCAAAGTCTTCATCAAAACAACATCTTGTGATCTCAACAAATCTCTCTTTTGGATGAGTTTCAATAAGCAAAGTGTTAGAGAGAGAGTTTGTAGGTTCGATGAGTTTCAAATAAATAGTGTGTCGGATACTCACAAATGACACCACAAGTCATTTTATACATACTTGAAAATTTCGAAAAGATATTACAGAAGTCTGTAATGTCACTACACGAATGGTCGAATTTTGTTATTTTATAAACTTTGATTTTTTTGACCATTAATTGTGCATAGAACGGTTTGCAAAATCTTGAAGGCATATGTTCGGATTTCTCCTTGGGATGTTCCAGATGAATCCAAAAAAAACTTCCTTGCAAAATCTGATTTTCGATTCTTCCATTTTTAAACATCTTTTGCATAAAACAAGACTGTATTTCATATTTTCTTTCAACACTTGCACACATAATTAAACTCATTTTGTTTAAAAAATATGAACTGTATAAACTCATTCGAAATATCATATTTTAATCACGAAAGTTCACTGTTTGATAAAATTTGTCTATCATAAAAGTATTATGTCTCTTGCCTAGATTAATTTTGATCTTCATAACATACTTTTCGAAGCATTAATCTTAATCAAGGAACTTTTAGTGACATACTTCCGATTTCCAATTCTTCAATATGACGACTTTTTAGGCTATGTTTGGCAAACTAGCTTATAAGGTAAATGGTAGCTGATAAACTAGCTTTTCAAAACGCTAATATGAGTAGCTTTTCAATAAACTAGCTTATAAGTTAGTTTATAATCATCCAAACATGTAAAAAAAACTAGCTTATAAACTAGCTTTTTTTTGCCAAACAATGCCTAATCGTTTTTCCCCCTATATTCGATATTTTGAGATAATCCAATTAATATTTTCTTGCACATTTCAATTAAAATATTTGTTACATAATATAAGTTGGATTCCCCCTCTATCTAAAACCCAATGTTCCTTCCCAAAAAAAAGTCCAAGATGAGGCCCTTTTTTATTTTAATCAAAGCTCAAGTCCAGCCCACAAATTTGAATTTTGCTTTATTGATTTGTATTCTCGTTTTTCTTGTTGTCTAGCACTCTATTTTGACTTCACTTTAATTTCGATTCAATTGCAACTCTAATTTGCTAAAACGTAAAATATGAAAGTTCTATACCCGTTTGTTTTCTTTCCATAAGATATTGTATCGCGTTATTGGTGCTTGAACGAGTGAGATATGACTGAAATGTCACCATCTTGAAAATATGTTTAGCACCCTAATTGAAGTCACGACTTGTAGGTTTTTTTTTAAATTATTATCTCATTTTGTCCATATTCCCCTCCAAAGTGTTTCAAACCTATTGAAATGCAAAAAACACATCATTATTGCTTGGTTTTACCATTTTGGCGCATTAATGAGGGCGTATAACGAGAAAATATACAAGGATTAACATCGTATCATAACGCAACCGTAAACTTCTCAAACAGTAATAGTTTGAGTGGAGCTGGATTATATCTTGATACAAAATATTTAATTGTATGCTAAAGAGTGGATGAAGAAAGTATGTGCATCGAGCACATTAGCTCTCATGGTATGTTTGCGTCCATTAAGTAAAGGTTTACCAACAAAATCACGTTGTCAAAAGGGGGCTTAGACGAGACTTTATATGATGTAACTAGTGAACTATTTTAGGATGATATTTAATTTTAAGGAAACATTTAATTTTAAGGAAACGCTTGAAGATTTTATCCTTCAATATTAATATCAAGGTTGTTTGTATTAATCTTCAACGGTGTTCACTTATATTTCATCATAGACAAACGTAACTGTTCACCTCATCGTTTGATTGTCATTTTGGCTTGACGAAATCACGGATTTCATGTTAGTGCCAATAGTATAATATTTAGTGGGGGTCGTTTGTTAACCATTAAGACGTTAGACTATATCTTTTTTGTTTTAGTGTTATCACTACAACAAAAAGGGGTTTATAGGACACTCATTAGTGTCCTAATAGGGTAGTTAATAGGACTTTTAAGTTTATAGGACAAAAGACATATGTATCCCCTCTAAAGGCGTTGTATTAGGTTAGCAGGATGAATTTGAGCGTCCTAATAAGTTCTACGATTATGATACAAATTCCGTAGTCCTATAAAATGGATTAAGTAACACTAAAAAGTGTCATAATAGACTATAATATAGGAGGCTTTATGTTGTCACAAAATGTTTAGATTTAAAAACAAATATGGGCGTCCCAAAAATTGGTTTTATAGGACAAAATTCGATGTCGCCAAAACAGTTATATAGTACCAAAATACGTGTCTTAATAAATGAACTAAGTAACACTAACAAGTGTCCTAATAGACTATAATAAGCAACACTCAAAGCATCCTAAAAGACTATAATATGGGACGCTTGATGCAATTATAAAATCTTTCTGTAATATTGCATTTAAAAACATATATGAAAGTTTTACGAATTGATTCGATAGGACAAAATTCAATGTCGTACAAATACTTATATGAGTATCTACTAAAGCTATGTGTCCCACAACAAAGTTGTATCATGACAAAACCAATTGTCCAAAAATCAATATAAGGCTGTCAAGAGAGATATAGGACATAATATTCGAAGCTTGATTCATGAGCTCAGAGTTGTGTTCACGCTAATTCAGAGTTTGAACTAAGTTCATCCAGAGTTCTAATTTTGCGCTTAAGCATACAAATTTCAGGTTAATGCAGAGTTTGTTATTTGATCGGAATCGTAGTGACATCAGATTATGGACAGATTTGAAATGGAGCAACATGTTATACTCCTGATTCTTGATGCTATTCATTCGAATTTGCAACAGAAAGTGGTTTTGTCTATGTTAATATGTGCAGCAACTGTCTATGGAAATGGTGTTCAAAAATCGCAGAAGCTATTGTGTTTTGATTTGAATTATATTTTTAGGAACAATTTTGAAATGAAATAAGTGACTAAAATTTGGGATTTTTTTATGGAATCAAGCTATTTAAATATGTTTTTTGTTATGATGTCTTTGTGATGATCTGGTCTTGTATTTGACTTCCGCCAATTGGGTTGATTGACATGGGCATTCTTATTTGGCGTTTCATAGTTGAGTTTTATATGACTTGTAACTAACGAGTTTATAAAAGTATGCATGCATTAGGATGATATGCTAATATTAGTGAGGGTAGTGCATGAAACAATTTTCATGCATGTCACCTTGATAGGCATGGCAACGGGGAGGGGATGGGGCGGTGTTTGCATTCCCCGGCACGACCCTGATCCCCGGCGGGTACGTGCATTAATCTTCCATCCCCGGTCAAACCATGGTCAATCCCCGGTCGAATCCCCATCCCTGTACCCGGTCAAAACCCCGTTTTTAATTTATTTTTATGCTATATTTATGCAGTTTGTTTGTAGAGCTAAACCTTTTCTGTTGAGTTTTAACTTTTAAGTAGCTAACTTGAAATGGTAGTTTGATATAGTGATGGCCAAAAATCGGGCTCGGACCGAGCCAGGCCGGGCCAAAACGGGCTTCGGGCCCAAATAGTGAAAGCAAAAACCGGGCCCAACGGGCTTCGATCGGATCTGAAAAAGTTGATTTTTTTAGCCAAATTTGTTAACTTCCATCAAAATCCGTCGGTAATCTGCCGATAATTTTATTTTCTAGTAATTTTAAAATAACTTAAGTATATGTTAATTTTAAATTTTAATACTTTTAAATAGCATTAAGTATATCATATAGTATGTATATAGATGACATCAATAATAATTTTTTTAAACTTATTTACAGTTTATTATTTGTTAAAACTATAATAATTAAATTATGAAATATAATATGACGGTAAACATAATTTAAGAATATGTCCAATATAATATATCATGTATGAAATCATGTCATAAAAATAATCTTAATTAATCAACGGCTAAAAAAATGTTAAAAAATTACAACAATTTTTTAATAATTAATAACTTCAGCATCTTCGTTAAAATATCTAAGAGTATCTTTAATAAATATGCAAGAATAGAGATTTATTAGAAACATTTTTTTATTCCACAAGCTATGTTAAATTGTATGTAAATTAGATTGAGAAAAAAAGGCGAAGATTAAAATTTTTAAATTTGAATAAATTTCTAAAACTTAATATTGAGAACAAAAATATATTTCTAATGTGTTACAAATTTTTATAAAGTTCTAATAGAAGTGTATTGGGGTGATGGATATATAAAATATTTTAATAACATAGTTAATGTTGGAATTGTTAAAATATTGTAACCGTTGAATGTAAATTTTTAATGTATTTTACATAATAGAAAATTTATAACATAACGGTTAGAATTAATATTTAATTAAAATGCCCTAAGTTGAAAAATCAGTACACAATATGCCCCAAATCTTGTTATTTTTGCCAAAATACCCCCTAGGTCCGCGTTTTTCACTGTTACACGCGAACCTGGTCCGCGTTTTGTCCGCGTTCACTATTACACGCGGACTTGGGCCGCGTTTTGGCCGCGTTCGAGAGTTACACGCGGACTTGGTATGCGTTTGGTCCGTGTTTCACCCTATAAACGAGTATTTGGTCCGCGTTTGGCTTCCATTAACCGAGAAACGACATTCACTGTGAAACACGTATCTGGGCCGCGTTTTTTACTGTTCAACGCGTACTTGGGGGCCGGTCCATAACATTGTTTAGGGTTTAGTAACAGATCAACGGTGTGGATTGATTACTTTATTAGGGTTTTATATGATGCCTCCTATAAATAAGTGAGGTCCCCCCCCCCCCCCCCCATAACCCCACCACCATCACTCTCAAAGGGATCCCATCTCTTTCACTCTTCCAAATATATCGTGTATTACACACGCTCGGATCTCGCCTCAGTTGGTTAGCATTTATAAAAGTCGGATATGGGTCGACCACTTTCTTCGGTAAGTTTCCTTTAACCGCGCTTTAATTTTATATTTATTTTAGTGATTATGTGTTAATTTTAGAGTGTTGCGTTTATGTTGATAATATGTTAGAGGTTGCGTTAATTTTAGTTTTACATATTACGTTGATTTTAGAGATTGCGTTAATTTTAGGATTGCGTTAATTTTATAAAAATATTGTAGAGATTGCGTTAATCTTAGAGATTGCGTTTTTTTTTGTATAAAAAAACTGTAGAGATTGGGTTTGTTTTAGGGATTGCGCTCATTTTATAAAATAGTTGTAGAGATTGTGTTAATTTTAGAGATTGCGTTTTTTTTTGTATAAAAACTGTAGAGATTGGGTTTGTTTTAGGGATTGCGCTCATTTTATAAAATAATTGTAGAGATTGCGTTTTATTTTTTTTTTTGTATAAAAAAGTGTAGAGATTGGGTTTGTTTTAGGGATTGCGTTAATTTTATAAAAATATTGTAGAGATTGCGTTTTTTTTTTGTATAAAAAAACTGTAGAGATTGGGTTTGTTTTAGGGATTGCGCTCATTTTATAAAATAATTGTAGAGATTGCGTTAATCTTAGAGATTGCGTTTTTTTTTGTATAAAAAAACTGTAGAGATTGGGTTTGTTTTAGGGATTGCGCTCATTTTATAAAATAATTGTAGAGATTGCGTTAATCTTAGAGATTGCGTTTTTTTTGTATAAAAAAACTGTAGAGATTGGGTTTGTTTTAGGGATTGCGCTCATTTTATAAAATAATTGTAGAGATTGCGTTAATTTTAGAGATTGCATTTTGTTTTTTTTTTGTATAAAAACTGTAGAGATTGGGTTTGTTTTAGGGATTGCGCTAATTTCATAAAATAATTGTAGAGATTGCGTTAATTTTAGAGATTGCGTTTTATTTTTTTTGTATAAAAACTGTAGAGATTGGGTTTGTTTAGGGATTGCGCTAATTTCATAAAATAATTGTAGAGATTGCGTTAATTTTAGAGATTGCGTTTTGTTTTTTTTTTTGTATAAAAACTGTAGAGATTGGGTTTGTTTTAGGGATGCGCTCATTTTATAAAACAATTGTAGAGATTGCGTTAATTTTAGAGATTGCGTTTTATTTTTTTTGTATAAAAACTGTAGAGATTGGGTTTGTTTTAGGGATTGCGCTAATTTCATAAAATAATTGTAGAGATTGCGTTAATTTTAGAGATTGTGTTTTTTTTTGTATAAAAAAGTGTAGAGATTGGGCTTGTTTTAGGGATTGCGCTCATTTTATAAAATAATTGTAGAGATTGCGTTTTATTTTTTTTGTATAAAAACTGTAGATATTGAGTTTGTTTTAGGGATTGCACTAATTTCATAAAATAATTGTAGAGATTGCGTTTTTTTTTGTATAAAAAAGTGTAGAGATTGGGCTTGTTTTAGGGATTGCGCTCATTTTATAAAATAATTGTAGAGATTGCGTTAATTTTAGAGATTGCGTTAATTTTATAAAATTATAGTAGAGATTGCGTTAATCTTAGACATTGCGTTTTTTTTTATAAAAATATTGTAGATATTGCGTTTTTTTAGGGGTTGCGTTCATTGTATAAAATTATTGTAGAGATTGCGTTAATTTTAGTTGCCTAAAACCGAAATAATAAAAACCGCAACATATTGATTTGGATTTTGTCAAACGGGTGTAAATAACCCTAAGGTTTTTAGGGATTTAAGAAATCCACGTGATTCCCCTACTACCTGGAAATCCAATAGATTCAGTGGTTTATTTTTTATAAAAATAACCAATAGACGAAATCAACAAAATGTACATCGTTAGTTATAAGTTAGGTGCGTTGACAACATCCTTGCATTACTATGTAGGACGATTTTGATAACGTCGATCTTTCGTTCAAATGCCGCATCGCCATGGTAAAGGAAATTAGAGATGCTTTTGAAGCGTGTCCACCTGAACGGGCACAACGTTTACACGAAATGTTTAGCCGCACATCTTTCGGGCCATGGCTCGAGCTTACCAATATTGGACAGGACCCCCTTCTAGTACACATGTTTTTACAGATGGAGGTCGAGGTTGCGAGACCACAACCGGAGGAATTGTATTTCCACGTGTGTGGGACTCGCATGCACTTTGGTCGTCGTGAGTTCTGTATTGTAACAGGACTCCTTTTCAGACAAATGCCCGACCTTCCTACCTTGACAGATGAGTCCTTCGTTAGTAGGGTTTGGCTCGGCCTTGCACCAGGTATCTTGACGCTGAGAACCGTCCTCCAGACGATGAGAACTGGTCTGGGTGCGATATCCGATGAGGATGATGTGCGTGTTTGCTTGGTGGTGATGGCGGAGTTGGTGTTCATGGGTCGTGATCCAAGGCTGTCGGTTTCCTCTACTGTACTTATCGCTGTCGTTGACTTGGAGAGGTTTAACCGCTATCCGTGGGGTAGCTACATCTGGAGTCACTCATACAAAGGACTCCACAGTGCCATCGCCAGACGCAAGCAGAAGAACCAGCAAAACAACAAGATGACGTTGAACGGGTTTGCACACGCCCTAAAGGTTAGATAAGTACAATAACATAAATATCCATTCATTAACTAATTTTGCTAATTTTGGATTTATTCTAACGTACTTGTTCAATTTATGTAATTCCAGATATGGATCTTGGAGATGTTTCCTGCCTGCCGGCAAAATTTCACCAAGCGCTCCGACAGGTTGATTAGGGGAACCAAATGGGATCGAGATGCTGTCCTTAGTAAGTCTGCATGCATTGGGATCTTCAACTCAGCTTTGAGCGTACGCCCTCTTACTATATTTTTAATTGTAGTAATTAAAAAACTATTTGTGATTTATATGTCTTATAACTTTTTTAGGTTGGAAATGCGCCATATGCAGAACTGAGGCCTACTCAGACTGAGCAGCAGTCGAGTTGGTTTCGACGGAGCGTCGCCTTTCTTGAAAGTTCGGCGGGCAGACGACCGACAAAGAGGTCCCGACGTACAGATCCTGATACCGATGACAATGATGACGATGATGATGAAGATGACGATGTTGGCACGCGACGTCAGGCTCCCCCTAGCTCTAGCTATCAAGCTCCCCTAGCGCTAGCTATCATGCTCCTCCTAGCCCCACCTATCAAGCTCCCCCTAGCCCCACCCATCATAGGATGCCTGATATAGACCCATACCAAGATAAGTGGGAGTACATGACCTCCGTGGACAGACGCGTAAGAGACCTCGAGGCCCTCGATATGGACAGACGCATAAGAGATCTCGAGGCCCTCACCGCACACCTTCGCCACACTCACGTTAGTGTTTAACTTAATTTCGGGATATTACGCCCAATACTTTAATATTGGTTTGTGTATTGATATTACGTTCCATGATTGTATTAGGTGTCGACGAACATGACGTCCACTTACATGTCACCTGGGCAAATGCATGGGTACACGGGTGCGGCATATGCGACCACATCATCCCAGCAAAATGTAGGTTATTTTTTTGTTATTACGTTTGAAAGTAATTATTAAGAGTGCTCATTAAAATCCATGTCACCAGGTTGGGATGACAAGTATGACGCCATCCTACACGTCACCGGGGTACACACAGGCGGCAGCAGGAGGAAACTACCCTTTTTCGACCCCATCATTCCAGCAAAATGTAAGTTACGACGAGTGCTCATTGTTGTTCTTTTTTTGTTATTACGTTTGAAGATTCTTATTAAGAGTGCTCATTATAATCCATGTCACCAATTTGGGATGACAAGTACGAGGCCAGCCTACACGTCGCCGGGGTACACACAGGCGGCAACCGGAGGAAACTACCCTTTCTCGACCCCATCATTCCAGCAAAATGTAAGTTACGACGAGTGCTCATTGTTGTTCTTTTTTTGTTATTACGTTTGAAGATTCTTATAATGACCTACGTCACCAGTTTGGGATGCCAGCGGGGGACTATTACAGACCCCAGATGATGGAGCCGGGGCCGGGGCTGTTATCCCAGATTAATTCTAGTTGGTAAACAATCAATCAAGTAATCAAGCAACACACTAATAATCAAGAGATATAAAGATTAATAATAACGTACCAATCCCTTGAATAAACAATGAAACCCTTGAGTGTTCTTGATACCCTTGAATACAGAGAAAACGTATAGCGACTATTTAGAAAATTATCAGAGTTCTTTCAAGGTTAACCCTAAATCTAAACTAATTAACACTTTAAATACCTAAGCCATATGGGCTTCCTAATGCTTAATGGGCTTTCTAATGGGCTTGGGCCCAATAGCTTAATAACTATTAACTTATTACATAATAAACCCTCTAATTAACTTTAGCACAATTTCAGTTTAAACCCTTAACTTTAACTTTAATCTTGAATACAATTTATGATCCAACAATCTCCCCCTTTGGATTCAAGATTAATTTTTTTTTGCAATTGTCTTCAGGTCTTCTCTTGTCTTCACTTTTCTCTTGAGAATCTTCAGATATGACATTTATAGCTTCAAAACTTCAAAACTTGATATTTTTAAACTTCAAAACTTGATATTTTTAAACAATCTTCAAATCTTTAAAATCTTTGAAAATTTGAATATCTTCAGATTGTATTCTCCTTCTTTGATAATTCTTCCTTTTTGTATCTTCTCCCCCTTTTTATATCTTCTCCCCCCTTTTTGATGAGTGGTGAGAATCAACATCATCAAAACTTGGCAAAATAATCTCCCCCTTTTCAAGACAATCTCCCCCTTTGTGTATGATCATCATGTAAACATAGTCTTCATCATGTAACGAGCCCTGTATGAAATAAGAGCAGTCTTCCCATATGGAAAGAGTTATTATTTCAATCTTTTCAGATTAAAATAGAAAGTAGTAACCATTCGAATCTTTTCAAATTCAAACAGTTTAATAGGTGTAACCCTGAATCAACAAATGACTCAGTTAGAATGCCTGTCAATGACACAAAGTCACTGAGTAACACAAAGTTACTATATAAGGAGCTGGTTTGATGTAGACTCCCCATGTCTTCCATTCAATCATCGAATAACACATGGTTATCTATGAACGTTCTGACAGAAAACAAATTTCTGTGTGCTCGTGCATGTGTATGAAAAAAAATTAAGCATAGATGATTGCTTTTCAATTTAGGCTCAAAGTATGTAAACTTGTTGAGACAACAACAAATTATACAAAGACTCAATGTGCATGAGAAAGGGTTCGAAGGTGGGGCAACTTTCCTTCTTTTTCAATATTAGTATCTTCCAAATGAAGAACCAATAGCGTATGTGCTGCGTCCCCAGAAAATGTGAAACACTCTATTTTTGAGAAAAGAATGAGTAGTTGGTGGGGTTGTATGCAAGAGATGGCATGGGCTAGGTGCCTCTTTCAATGATGGTCACCAAAGAATGTGAACCAATCAGATTATGTGGTTGCCCGGCTCAGAAAGTGGTTTGGTGCAGAGTTTAATATTCTTTTACTCTGTTCACTCACCCTCTTTCTTTTAATGCTCACTTCTAACCAATCTCTCTTTTCCATTTTACCTCTTCACATACCATCACTCAATTCTTTTGACCCTTCTCCCCTCAATCACTCAGGGAATACTTCCTGGGTAGGAAACACTGATTATCGTGAATCCATGGAAGTTCTGTTAAGTTCTCACACTGAATCCCATGTATTTTCCTAAAAGAACATGTTGTTCAACAGGCTATTGTACATGTAATCACAAATATTACTTGTTACATGAAGAATATAATATTCGAAGATGTCAAAACAGTTGTATTTGACGATGCAATTCTCCCCCTCAAACTAAAGGAGTTTGACAATTAAGCTCATAGGAGTTTTGTCATGAAGAACAATATGTTGGAGAATCAAAAACGAATGTTGTTTATATGAACAATATATAAACATATTTTCAATGAAAGCACATGAAATGACGTTTGATTCAATCAACAGTGAATACAACTAACGTGAGTATTACCATAGAAAGATTTTACTTTTGATACATGGTAATAACAAAAATAGAATGTTCTGAACCGTTATGTGTATGAATACTTGACAAAGTATATTGACAAGATAAAACGCAAGTATTTATCTTTAAGAACACACGGTCAGATAAGCATTTAAGTATCCAAAAAAATGTTAATATCACAGATATTCTCCACCTTAAATCACTATAGGTTTTTTTTTTAATAAAGAAATAAAGCATATAAAAAATAGATAGAGCACTGAAGTGCGGGTTCTAATCCGATGTGATTAGAAACCATTCTACGTTGAGGTACGGGTTCTAAGCTGATTTACTTAGAAGCCTTCTTTTTGACAATGAAGTCCGGGTTTTGAACTGTTTTGTTCAAAAGCCATTGTTCTTTCTCCCCCTTAAACCTTGGGTGCCTGCAACACAGATTTAGCTTTTGGTACCCACTGGTATTTGGGTCCTAATGGGTTAGTTGCAGTTCTAGTGGGAGATATGAAGTAAGAACCATACCAGTTATTCACATAATCTTTTCTTACAAAATCATTTGAGCCACAGTAGGAACAACTAATTTTCTTTTGTGCTAACCTGATCAGTTGATTGATGGTGTAAACCAGATCAGGTTTGCCAAAAGTTTTACCTTTCAGAGCATTGTTCCATTTAGCATTCATTGTATGCACAAATGATTCTTCTTTTTTCTTTTCCTCCGATGATCCTTTAACTCTCCAGATCCAGTTTCCTCTTTCTTTCTCATCATCCCTTCTCCAGAAGCTTTTCTTTTGAGACTTAGTCTTCTTGAAGTTACCTGAACCATCAACATTTTTGTCATAGAAAAGGTTAGAAGGATGAATCTGATCAGTAGATTTAGAAGTAAGACTATCATCTGAATCACAGAAAGGATTATAGAAAACATTTGAAACATGTAAACTTGAAGCTGTTTTTGATGAACTATTTGAATCAGCTAGATCATCTTTTGGTGATTGAGCTATTGACTCTGGCGTCTTGTGCTCAGTCAGCTTCACCTTGAAAACGATCTCTTCAAGTTCCTTTATCTTTTAAGACAAACTGTTTCTTTCCTTTTCAATCAGATCAAACTTCTTATGCAACTCAGATTTTGCATTCTTCTCCTTCATGATGTTTGTTGACAATTCAGCTAGCTTTCCTGTCAGCTTGGCTATCTCGGTCTCAAATATCTTCTTTTCTTCAGAAAAGTCTGTATTTGTATCCTTCAGCTCGGCTTTCTTCTTCTCAAAGTCTGAAACTTGTTGAGAAAGTTTAACACATTGAAGTTCTAAGGATTTCTTTTCTTCGAAGGCTTTTCTGGAGAAGTCAGAGAATTTCTTAGCAAATTCTTTTCTCTCTTTCTCAATCTTTAACATTTCATCTTGAGCTTTTGAATTGTCTCTGTCTTGGGTTGCCTTTTCTTTTAGCATATTAATTTCACCCTCAAGACTGAGAACTTGATCTTTCAGTTTATCTCTTTCCGCAAAGACTTGAGAATTTGTCTTTCTAAGCTCTTCAGATATCTCACTCGCAATGTTTGCTCTTCTTCTCAATTGATCTAGCTCTTTTTGCATTAGTTCCTTCTTTGACCATGTTGAGCTAGATTTAGATCTTTTCAGCTTTGCTTGAAGGTCAAAGATCTCTTTTTCTTTAGACTCAATTATTCCTGCAAAGTCAATTAAGGAATCAGAATCTTTTAAATTTTCTTTTAAAGCATTGATCTGAATAAGAAGAGATGAGTTCTGAATCTGTAAATCCTTGTTTTCAGCTTTGAGCATTTTTTCTTCTTTGTCATACTCATCAATCATGCGAGATGATGTTGATAACCGTCTAGCAAGTTGTTTAGCCTTTTCTCTTACTTCAGATAGAGTCATGTTGTTAAAATCAAGGCTGTAACCTACAGACATATTTAGCTGATACGACATCCTAGCTGTAAGGTTAGAAATCAAGCTAATCTGTACCAAAACAACCAACTAGATGAGATCGTTAGAATCAAAATAAAAACCACACTCAAAAATTTTCAGAAAAATAAATTTCCAAAAATAATTAAATGCAGTCCTTTTAATCAGTATAAACCACAAACAATAATACTGAAGAATGAAATTAGGAAGATTTTGATCAAGCACAAAACTTTTGTCCCCCTTCGCAGACTTAGCACGGGGGTCCCACTATGCAAGATACCGGTCGAAGGAAAGACCGGAATATGCAAGATACCGGTCGAAGGAAAGACCGGAGTAAGCAAGTACCCGGTCGAATGGTAAGACCGGAGTAACAAGTACCCGGTCGAAGGTGCAAGACCGGGGAATACAGGTATCCGGTCGAAGGGTAAGACCGGATTGAGCAGGAACCCGGTCGAAGGTGCAAGACCGGAGATACAACTACCCGGTCGAAGGCTCAGGTCGAATAGGTATCGGTCAAACAATAATATCGATAAACACGATGAATGACCGAAGAACACGATGAGTTTCTGGGATTCGACCGAAACCAAACCCAGAAACTTTAATCGACCGATGAACACAATTAAACCAGCAAATAAGCAATCCTTCAATCGAATGTAACACAAAAACACAAATAATCAAATACTAATCGACCGGATGCGATAACAGATTCATGAAATAGGATGAACAGTACTTCGCATGAATAGTAACTCGATGAACAGTGATTTTTGATGAATAGTAAAAAATTTTGATTCTTTTGGCTCTGATACCAATTGTTATCCCAGATTAATTCTAGTTGGTAAACAATCAATCAAGTAATTAAGCAACACACTAATAATCAAGAGATATAAAGATTAATAATAACGTACCAATCCCTTGAATAAACAATGAAACCCTTGAGTGTTCTTGATACCCTTGAATACAGAGAAAACGTATAGCGACTATTTAGAAAATTATCAGAGTTCTTTCAAGGTTAACCCTAAATCTAAACTAATTAACACTTTAAATACCTAAGCCATATGGACTTCCTAATGCTTAATGGGCTTTCTAATGGGCTTGGGCCCAATAGCTTAATAACTATTAACTTATTACATAATAAACCCTCTAATTAACTTTAGCACAATTTCAGTTTAAACCTTTAACTTTAATCTTGAATACAATTTATGATCCAACAGGGGCTGTCCGTCATAAGCGGGTTGGTGGAAGATTTTTTGGGAACTTCCATCCCTTATTCGATGGGGTCGGAGTCGGGGGTTGACACCACCCAGGCGCGGGTGAGTACTCCGATGGTTGATAATATCATCGATGACCACTTCGAGGATGATGACATGGCCATACATGAGCCAGATCAGGCAGCACATGAGAGGGCGAGACGGGTCGCTGTTGTGGGGCCAGCCCTTTGTTCCCCATATGTCCAACAACCTTCGACCACAACAGTACCTAAGAAAAAAACCAAGGCAAGGGTGAAGGCAAAGGGCAAGGGAAAGGTTGGGGGAAACACTACGATGACTGACGCGGGGCAATCGGTGTTTGTTTCGGCGACACAGATCAGGGAATTATGTATCAGTGATCAGCTCCCCCACCTGATGTATCCATTTTACGGCGGCCTTCAAATGAATGCCGGTTTTTTCATGCTACTGTTGGGTGTAGGTGGTAGTGGGGATTTCGATGATCTGGTTAGTATTTAAATATAGTCATATAAACAACTACATTTCTAATGACAGGTCTAACAATCTATGTTTTGTGTATAGCAAATCGACGCTTGGGTTAGAATGATCCAAGAATCCCGCTCTCCACATGCCAGATGGACGGTCATGGACTCCAACTTCTTTGAGTGGCTTACACGGCCGGGCCAAGGATACAGGTCTGTGTTCGAAACATGCAATGGACTAGGCCATAGAACTCATCCAGCTTGGATGGACATCGACGAGGTATGGAAATCGATTTACATAATTTTTGTTCAACTTGTTTGTTACTAACTATTATTGTGTTATTGTAAAATCTCAGGTATACATCCCCATATGCGTCGTGGACAAACATTGGGTGCTCGGTGTTCTGTACCTCCGTGAAATGAGGTTGGTCTTATTTGACAGTTTACGAGCAAGAAGGTACACTTTGCTCTTGGAAGAACGCCTTGGGATCTTCAAAAAATAATTGCCGAATTTGTTAAAAAAAGATACACGGCACGCCGGATCGT
Source organism: Arctium lappa (assembly GCA_023525745.1). NCBI lineage: Eukaryota > Viridiplantae > Streptophyta > Magnoliopsida > Asterales > Asteraceae > Arctium > Arctium lappa. Next base: position 54,133,404 of record CM042061.1, on the reverse strand, counting down.
ATCAAGGCCAGCAAGAAATTAGAGGTTATCTATGATTCTGATGCACCTCAACAGACAGGGGGCCTTGGGGATTGCGGTGTGTGGGTGTGTCGTAACATATCCAAGTTTATTGAAGGTCTGCACCCAACAGTTGCACCAGATGCAACTGAGCATGTGGCAAGGGAACGGCGTAATTACATGGCAGAGACCCTTTTCTCGTTGGCTGTCCAAATAAACGATTAGGTTAGGGATACTTTTTATGTTACTTGTGAGTTGTGATGGGCCTCTTGAAATAGCAAATATGATTCTTTTTTTTAAGTCATTTTAAATATTAAAACCCTTTTTTACTTAGATAACTATATTGGATCGGATGTTTTATTTTATATAAAAATAGAATTCGTTAACTCCCAAGATCACAAATTGATATGAAAAGGGTAGTACATGAAAAAGTTCTTTTGGTAAATACAAAACAAAATATTATTTAAACTTACCAATTATTAATGACAAACTGGTAGGGTTCGAAAACAACCGGTACAAGTTCATCTAAACAAACATTGAAACGACGTCATTAAATGAAGTGAGTAGGTAACATTGTCGGTCATTGAAATGTCAAACTATGGCTACACGACACTTGGTTTTTTTGGAATCCCCAACGACTTCTTATATGCTCTGGTGATACAATTTTGGAAGTGTTAAGCTCAACTTTCTTGCTGTACACTTCAATGACGGTATAATTTTGTAGTATAAAAATATAAACGCATCAAACCACAAAATACATTGGACGATTTTATTAATGAAACAAAACCATAGAAAGTAAAAGTACAAACCGCCAACTCTTTAGTGTTGTGAATTTGACAGTTACTATAACACGGGTATTTATAGCCATAAGGAACAATTGCTAAAAAAATGAATCGTTTCAGTATTTGCAGAGGAATCATTTCAGTATTTGCACAGGAATCATTTCAGGCTTTCTAGAAGAATCATTTCAGTATTTGCAGAGGAATCATTTCAGGCTTTGCAGAAGAATCGTTTGACCATGTGCACAAACCTATCTCCGCATATGGTAACAAAACGCGGGGTTAGTCCGCGTTTTAGTGGTGTAACGCGGGGCTAGTCCGCGTTTTAGTGGTAAAACGCAGGGTTAGTCCGCGTTTTAGTAACAAAACGCGGGGTTAGTCCGCGTTTTAGTGGTGTAACGCGGGGTTAGTCCGCGTTTCAGGCTTTGCAGGGGAATCGTTTGACCATGTCACAAAAAACAAATCATTTCAGGCTTTGCAGAGGAATCGTTTGACCATGCCTTTGAAACTATCATGAACCGATCTTCGCATGGACTATAAGTAGATGCTCCGGTGAAGTAGTATTTCACAACTTCATATCTATCCTTTCTACCCTCACTTTCATTTACAAATATTATCTACATTCTATACATTATCTAAATTTTCATTACTTGATGGCTGGAGGTTCACGCGGTAGGGGGAAAAGGTCAGCGAATGGGGCTGGCACTTCACGCTCCGTGGACATCGACCAATTAAATGATGGAGCTTCAAGGATTGACTGGAATGCACCAGATACAACGGAGGATTGGGCGCAGTTTGGGTTAACTGCTTACGATGAACCGATAACGCCTCAGGAGTGAGAGCAGTTTAACAATGCCCAAGCCACATACTACGCTGCTCATGGAGGAATGCCCCCACCTACGTATCAATCTAACCAGGGGCCAGGTCTACCAATGTCTCAGGTACTGCCTACCAGGTTGAAAAGGTCCTGTGATGAGGCAAATGAAGAGATACGAAATACAGGCAGGACGTGGCTACAAAACATGGAACTTCAGAAGGAGAAAGAAGCAACTATTGCGGAGCAGAAGGAGCTCCTGGAGAATATGAAGCGCGATGTCAGGGAGAAACAAAAGGAGATTAGAAAGTTAGAAGATGAACTGGTAGACATAAAAGAAAACTACACCTTCATGGAGGAGCATATGAAGGCAAAGGCTGGCTGGGTTACGAAGTGCCGGGAAATCTACCCGTAGTAGGTTTCTCAAAGGGTGGTTGTTGTATGGATGCACTTTAACGCTTAACCTAAGTTTTATTTTATGCATTAATTTTTACTTTATCGATGCTTGAATGTTGTACGGATGCACCATTTCGTTTTCTTTAATTTCAATAAAACGATGCTTTTATGTTTTAACTTTTATTTACACATAATATAATTTCACAACCACGATAAGGTAGATAAAATCAACAATTAACATAATAACAATATCACTTAGCATAGAAGATGAGGTGGTTACAATCAAGGGAAGTCAATGTTAAGGTCAATGCTATCATGCCTTAAAGTTCCATGTGGTTCTAGGTTCGATGACCCTTGAGAGCGAAATCTTTGGCTAGTAGAAGCTCTCCTGGGCACAGTTGAAGGGGCAGGAGTTGGACATTCACCACGAGTATGTCCTACTGCTCCACACCTAGTACACGTTCTCTGTATCGGATCCTCACCACGAGATGGACGCCGATCGTTCTTTCTTGGTCTCCCCGCACGTCTCTTGGTTATTAACGATGGATAGCATGGCAGAAGGGGACGTGTGGCAAAACCCATGATTGAGGGGGTCCAACAGGATAGATCAGCTCATGATATGTTGACCGGTAAGTACTGGACGTGTAGTAAGATATAGCCAGATCGCTGCAATCTCTACGATTCATTGACCTTGCAGCAGCGATGGCATGACCACACGGTAAACCAGAATATTGCCATTGGTTACATTCACAAACACCGTTGACCATATCGACAGTCGCGTGATAACGGATATCCCGAACGTTGAACTTACCATGTCCAATCCGACTTACCCTCCATGTCGCAGCCTTTCCCGACCTTCTGCCGCCATTGGTGTGAGATGATTACGCATTTCATCTACAAATATGTATTAATTGTGTTACGATTTATACGGAAGACGAAAAATGCAACAAACATATAAGTTAAAGATTTTAGAGTTTATCAACCTCCCTTTCGTCGTCGAAGTTGGTACCACTCTTGTTGAAAATCTCGGAAGTACTCTATAAGGCCGACAATGGGTAACCTGCGTGCAAAACGGGACAGTGCATTCACCGACTCTACACTATTAGAGGTCATTATGTTATACCGTTGTGCAGGGAAATGGGCCCTTAACCACCTCTCTTTACCAGCCTCGTCCATAACTTGTGCTCCACGAGGTACTTCATATCGTAGTGCATTCATGTAGGTCTCGAACTCCCTAATAGTATATGCTTTGCACGCCTTCCAGTAGGTGGTCTTGTTTATTGTGATACGTTTGTCCGCGCTTTTCACGTTCATCTCCAAATGTCGACAACATAGGGCGTGAGGGGTGGAGGGGTACACGGTATAAATTGTCGCGCTTATGGAAGGAGCCCTGTCGGACATAAACACCAACCCTTCCGGGGCTCCGACACATTCCCCCAACATGTTCAGAAACCAACCCCACTCCTCCCCCGTCTCGGACTTGCCTACTCCGAAAGCCAAGGGCACAATGTTGTTATTTCCGTCCATGGCAATCGCCAAGAACATCATACCCAGGTAATGCCCCTTTAAATGGGCAGCGTCTATTACAAGGACAGGACGCAGATTTGTCAAAAACGACCGGATCTGCAATAAACGTACGTGGTTATTATTTGTAAATGTTAAAATTCATAATATGTAAAGCTACGACGATTTAATATACTTACCGCACATCCAAGTGCAGGGAAACACAATTTGAAACGTCCGTTTGAATACGTCCTTATTCTGGTGCGTGTACCCGGATTCTTCAGCTCCAAGTTATATAAATACGCAGGGAGTCGTTCGTACGACTCCTCGGGAGTGCCTCTCACCATTAGTAGTGCCTTGCATCGCGCATGCCATCCTTGGTGGTAACCAATGTTGATCCCGTACTGCTGATTTATATCGTTGACGATCTCCTTCGGCCGAAATGACCTGCTAGAGTCAAGAAACTTGTCTTGCAGTATGTGGCCCAAAGTGCTTTTGTTGGTCTGCCGGTGGCTGGCATTTAGTTGTGTCCTCGAACATGTGTGTACGTCGTTCAACTTTCTAACGACAAACAACCCTCCTTTAGGGCCCACGGACTTCGCGGACATACTCCATTCACAATTTTGTTGGTCACAGACAGCCTTGTATCTGCGTTTGTCGGATTTCTTCGCTCTAAACACGAAACCCTCTCGCAAGAACTTCATTCCCAACTGTACGGTCATTTCCTCCTTCGTATGAAATATTTGACCTTCATGTATAGTTGTACTACGATTGTAAGGTGCGGGTTGGTAGGCTGGTATATGGGTCTCCGGGTTAGGAAGGGAAGGGGGCATATCAAAATAATCGTTTAACGCACCAAATGATTTAGTGCTAGGGGTATATGTTTCTTCGTCCTCGTCATTATCGGTATCTGAACTGTCCAGATCAGATATACCAGTTGTGAAAACATGTGTTTCGTCATCAGCAACTCCAACAAACCGTCTTTTTGGGTCTTCTGCTTCTTCTTCTTCTTCTTCTTCTTCTTCTTCTTCTTCTAGTTGCATCTCCAGAACAACTTCGGGATAAGATTCGTTAGGACGATATGCATGATCAGAATAAAGTGTGGTGTCGTAGGATGCCTGAAATTGAGAGTCAGGCTCCAGTTGACTACCACCGACATGGATTTCGTCATCATCTTCGTCATCACCTTCGTCATCATCTTCGTCATCGCCCATCAATGGTGCGACATACACAAAAAGTTGTGGAGGTATTTCTGAATCGGCTGCAAGTAGCATAAAACCAAGGATTTCGTCATCGTTGGTTATCTCCATCAGTGAGCCATCTGCACGTCTGAACACCAACTTGCAAGCAGCAGAATCTCCGATTCCACACTTTCCCACGACGTAATCGATAAACGTCTTATACGAAACCATTATTGGAATATATACACCACGCTTTGTGTAGCCAATATAATCCCACCAATTGTTGTTTTGCACCCATTGACCATCGAAACATAATAAGACTCTAGTTTTTTGAACAGATGAACTCATTTTTTCAGTAGTATGAAAAATGAAGCAATTCAAGTGGATTTGATGAACGATTTTGCATCTAATCTTACTAATCTTTATAGGAAAAATTGAATGGAGAAAATGAATGTGAACCACATATTCAATGACAATGGTACACTTATTGTATGAGAATCAGACTAAAATGTGGAAAAAAACAGTAAAATCATTCAAAAAATACGTCACAAACAGTTGACCACACATGAAATCATAGGCCTGAAACCCTAATTTTCCAAACCCTAATACGCTTTACACTATTAAACGCGGACCTAACCCTCATTTTTTAACAAAAAACGCGGCCCCAACCCGCGTGTAACAGTGAAAAATGCGGCCCAAACACTCGTCCCCGTGCATTGAAGCCAAACGCGTACCAAGTCCGCGTGTAACTCTCGAACGCGGCCAAAACGCGGCCCAAGCCCGCGTGTAATAGTGAACGCGGACAAAACGCGGACCAGGTCCGCGTGTAACAGTGAAAAACGCGGACCTAGGGGGTATTTTGGCAAAAATAACAAGATTTGGGGCATATTGGGTACTGATTTTTCAACTTAGGGCATTTTAATTAAATTCCCTTCTTTTTATATATTTGACAAAGTGATACGATGATGGCTTAATTGTAACAATCGGGTTTTAAAATAGCAAATTCTGAAGTTTGGGAGAAAAATGATAAAAACCCAAAGTTTGGGGAGTTATGTGTAAAGTGGCATTAAAGGGTTAATTTAGGGATTCCCTCATTCATTATCTGGCGGCAGAAGGATTTGAGAGGCAAGCATAACAGGTTGCGATTTGGAGAAGAGAAAGAGAGATTTTGAAGTTTGGGCAATTTCACTTCTTCCAAAGTAAGCCTCTAATCTCTGGTTTGGACACTTCTTGCAAGTACCAATCAACAATTACTGAAATACAAAACATCTTATTGTCCTCTATGAACCAGAGATATCAATCTTCGTCATGAACCACCTACAATTAAAGAACACGTATATGAGCTTAAAGCTATATGATAAAAAATTCTATAAATACTAAATCTCACAAGTTTTAAAAGATTAACATACCAAAGTGAAAGGACATGACCATGCAATCGTTGCTCCAATAGCATCTTCAACTATAATAAACAATCCATATGGTCTGACCAAACGTCCTCGCTTTTTAATAGCAACTAGAACATGTACCTCACACCAATTTGGACCAATCTCCTCGCCACCAACCAATTCATCTGGATCTAAGCTCCCGACTGGTCCTCTTGCCACAATCTCCATGAAATTTATAATACTCGTAAGATGAACAACATCCCCAACCTACAAAAACGTGATTGAAGAACAAGGTTCTAAGAACAAGCTATGTATGACGCAATCTAAACACCAAACCAAACGCAAATTGCAACAAAAGAATCATTTATAAATTATTTATATATCTCCAAGCTTATATATCTCCAATTTCTTAAATTCGAACATTAATTCATGTACAACCATATCTTTATTACTTAAACTTTATTCCATCAAATTCAAGAAAATAGGATTTCAAAGATACAAACATGTAACACATGTACTAATAATTTTAGTGCAAGTACCAATTCAATATTCAAATATCATATCTATAATAGCATATGTGGACACGTTGACACAAGACTTGAAAAATTACATTAGACTTGAGAGGTGAGAGAATTAGGCATAGGACACGATTACCATGTGGATGAAGTGACAACAATGCATCATGGATTCATGGTCTTGAGTGACTACCAAATCCCACTAAATTTGAATGGTAAGAGAAAAAAAAAGTAATAGCGGGTGTTGATATTCTTAATGAGGTTTAAATATTGGCAACCAAGATAAAGTTGGTGTAGCAAAATTGTTGAAGTTGAGGTGCAACCATGGAGGAATGATCAAACAAGGGGCAATTCTTTTTTTGTCTTCTTTGGCCAAAAAATAATGACCACTTTATAACGAAAATTAGGTTCATAACTAAGTCTGTCCCAACTTTATAGAATATACAAGACCATATCTATTTATGGAAGAGACAAAGAAAATAAATCTCAAGCTTTCATTCAACGTGGACAATTTTTTAATTTCCAACTTTATAGAATATACAAGACCATATATATTTAGCAGTGAGTGGTCATTTAGTGGGTGTGCTGATCAAGATTCTCCAAGTCATCTCTATAAATTTCAAGAACCCCAATAGCTTATTTGATCAACTAATATAACAGGCATGACTAATGAATCAACCAATAACTTATTTGATCAATAGAAGAGACTCTGAACATTATATAGAATCCAGTCATATTGCATCCACGTATTTTTTCTTCTTCTTTGTTATCCTATACTAGAAGCTTAAAATTCATCCCAATTGGTGAGCCATGTTACAACTAGAAGAAAATCTAAAACTCCATATATACAAGAGTATATATTATCTTAAGGTAATCAATCAGGTGGGTGTTCCCTACTATTTGGGCCTTTATGAGTATTCACTCTATCAATATCATTTCGAGTGGGTATTCTTTCTCTTATTTGAAGGAAAAAATTTCCCTTTATCCTTTTCTTATCTTTGATGGATGTCAACTATGATCAATGGTCTCCTAGCTCCATAGGCAGAAGAAACTACAGTGTCCTTGCTTCTTTTATAAGTAAAACACCTTAGTTGACTTTTTTAACTTGTGTTAACTTGTAGTTTTGCTTTTAGGTATATTGCTTCAAAATAATGATGGCTCCATTTATAACCATCACTATTATTATGACATGTTGCAGATGAAGGGCGTCTACCACGATCAAGTAACCCATCATTCATAATTTCACTCAATATATTTCTAATGTGACACGTACCTTTAGAGGTTGAAGTTTGGTGGGTGCTTTAGGATGACCTGCTAATGTCACGGGAACACTTGAAGCACTAGAAGTATGTTCATTTGATTCTCGCATCTCTAATATCATATCTTTTAACTCAGCTACTTCACTGCTAATATCTTTATATGTTTTTTTCCATAACATGCTCTCCCTATAACATGTAGAGCGACTCGGCATGACACCCCATATATCTTAAGCTCGAACACCTAGCACGTACATGTGTGCGCTACCATGTTTGTCTTTTCCCATCACTTTTGAAAATACATCATCAGGCCCCGACTCATCAAGTGAACCTTCAGGAAGTTGAAAATTGAGGTCTAACATTTGTTCCTATAGTCAAAATAAATTATCACTAAAAATTTGATAAAGCTTGTGAAAACTAATCTAAAGCTCAAGTAAAACTTGCATATGTAGTCAACAAATTATAAATATAACATACAATAGCGTTTGTAGCCTCCACATTTTTTGTGGTGCCATTTTTAGAGAAGCATGCAACAAACATCTCCATTCGACTAGGTTCACGTCCCGACAAAGATTCCTGTGACAACCCAAATGTATATTTAGGTAAGTACATATACCTATATCACATTAGCTATATGAATAACAATATTATAAAGAATAAGTACCTTTAATTCTTCACGAACTCGAGCATAACTTCTTTTCCCTGTAATTTGCATCATCTTCTTATATGCCCTGTTAGTCTTATTTCTTTCACTGATTTTCTAAAAATGACATATAAGGCTATAAGCTAGTAGTGGATAAATAACATACCTTATATGCTATATGAAACCGTGAAACTTATAACCATAATAATAGGCTTTCAAAAGCAACCAAGGAAGCCTAAATAACATACCTTAGCCTCTTCTTTGTTCCAATTCTTGATAAGGTTCTTCCATTGATTCACATGAGCTCTCTTAGGCTTTGAATTTATTTGCTCTTGAAGTGATAGAGATGGATCATAATAATTTTTCTTTATTCTTGCCCTCCAATTTCTCACCTTCTTTGCAAATGATTTTAAAATCCAATCATCGGATCCCGGTGGAAGATCAAATTTTGTCTATCACACAAGAAAAGTAAGATAATCTTAATACGAGGCAACATACCACCTTTACTTATTTAATTTTAGCTTACTTCAAGTTCACCTTTATAAGGTTTATCAACATTCCTTTCTTAGTTGTCTTTACTTGATGCCATGATACGTCAACCGGACAATACTTTTCGCTCCTTGCCAAAGATCCCATGAAATGGCTCAAACTATTAGTAGTTTCCTTGTCAACAGGTTGGCCATATTCATTGAACTGAACCGGAATACGATCCCCTTCTTGTAGAGCCCAAATACTTGGCATTTATGTTGGCCCTCTAACTCTTTTGTGCGAGCTTCCATCAACAGCTACAAATAAGCAAAATGGATTAAAAAAATTAAATTTATCAATGAAAAAAGAATTATACAAATCCCCGAAAGATGATACATATCTACATACCTGGATCATCAATAAAATGGTTGAAGTCTATGTTAATTGTGTCTTCTTGAACTTGTTGGGCATTATTACCATGAACCAAGTTCTCTCCACAGTTCATCCTAGAAGACATTGCTAGCAAAAATCAAACGATAAATAAATAAATTGAACAAAAAACAAATCAGAAATGCAATGCAAATAATTAGTTCTTACACATATTAACCAAAGTCATGACAAAGCATCAAATTGATCTTCGTCTCCATCTAAAATTGGGATATCTTTATCAACAATAATTCCACTAAAACCTTCTCTAGTCAAGTCAATGTCCATATTTTCATCAGTTTGAGGACGACTAAAGACTTTACTTTGCAAGTATGTATCAACATGATCAAGACTTGGTTGTTCATTCATGTTGTTGTCTTGATCATAACTTGCCACTCTTTGTCAACAGAGTCCGCAACGTAGAAAACTTGTTGAGCTTGACAAGCTAGTATAAAAGGCTCGTTATGAGGCTTCAAGCCTTTAAAATTAAGTAGAGTAAACCCATTCTCATCTTCCCTTTTCCTTTTACCATTTGAGATCCAATCACAATCAAACAACATTACTTTTTTGTTGATCGAATACTCTAGTTCAATATATCTCTCAAGACCCCATAGTAGGTTACATCTCCCACAATAGGATTGTTATCTTTAACGCTCGAGAAGCTATTTGTCCTTGCATCAAGAACAGCTCCACTATTTTGTGTTTTTCTTTTCTACACCAGCTCTTTTGTGTGAAACCTAAAACCATTTATAATAAATCCCTTGTACTTTCTCACGATCTCAATAGGGCCACCTGCCAAGGCCCTTAGTTCCTCTGTGCTTTTTGAAATGAAACAAGTGACTAAAGTTTGGGAATTTCTTTTTTATGGAATCAAGCTATTTAAATATGTTTCTTGTTATGATGTCTTTGTGATGATCTGGTCTTGTATTTGACTTCCACCAATTAGGTTGATTGACATGGGCATTCTTATTTGGCGTTTCATAGTTGAGTTTTATATGACTTGTAACTAACGAGTTTATAAAAGTATGCATGCATTAGGATGATATGCTAATATTAGTGAGGGTAGTGCATGAAACAATTTTCATGTCCCCTTGATAGGCATGGCAACGGGGAGGGGATGGGGCGGTGTTTGCATTCCCCGGCACGACCCCGATCCCCGGCGGGTACGTGGATTAATCTTCCGTCCCCGGTCAAACCCTGGTCAATCCCTGGTTGAATCCCCGTCCCCGTACCCAGTCAAAACCCGGTTCAGACCCGGTTTTTAATTCATTTTTCTGCTATATTTATGCAGTTTGTTTGTAGCTAAACATTTTCTGTTGAGTTTTAACTTTTAAGTAGCTAACTTGAAATGGTAGTTTGATATAGTGATGGCCAAAAATCGGGCTCGGGCCTAAATAGTGAAAGCAAAAACCGGGCCCAACAGGCTTCGGGCCGGGCCGGACCGGGTTTCACCCGAAAATGTGTGGCCCGGTTAGGCTTGGGCTAAATTGGTTTAAGAAAAATCGGACTAGGCCGGGCCCAAAACCGGGCCAAGATCGGGCCTCGTATTTTTTTTTATAATTTCTTTATATAATAATTAATTACTAAGCTTTAAAAAATAAAAATTAGACTGGATCACTAAAATACACTTTAAAAATACGTTTTATTTATAATAAATCTCTAAAATACAATTTAAAAATACATTTTATTTATAATTTTAAGTTACAAACTTACAATACATAAATTCTAAGAACCCGAAGGTCCCGCTCCCGAACTCCCACCCTCACCCCATCCCCATGGATTGTAATTGTATGGATTGTAGTATGAATTATACTCTGAATTGTAGTATTCAAGAGTTTCGTACTTTTCCAGTCGATCAACAGCCGTATTATCATCAAGGCAGTCGATGTCCTGTTCTTCTTCTTCATCGTCATAACGTAAGACGCCACTAGTAGCATCGTCATCGGTTACGGTTCTCGGCGTACTTAGTCCTTCGTCCACTTCGTTTTCGGCAAAGTTTAATTCCACATCGTCTATATCCGCCTCAACCTTGTTTCATGTTGAATTCTTTGTTGGCTATCCAAGTAATCCTTCAAACATATGCAACACTCTACCGACTTCGGGGTTAATCTTGACCGACGCTCCGATATGATCCTGCCACTAAGAGAAAAAGCAGACTCCGAAGCTACGGTACTATCTTGGATTGTTAGTATATCAAGGGCAATAGATGCCAAAACCGGGTATTGAGGTTGTTTAACTTTCCACCATTATAACAAATCTAGTGATTCAACATTGTTGACGGTTGTGGAGGATGCCGCTATAAAATTAGTATGTATGTACATATTGAATTCACCCAAATTATCCCCATCAAATCTAGATTTTTTACTAGATTCATTTAAAAGCGAGTTCATTAAATTTGCCATTAAGTCGGACCGGTTTCGACCACGAGAACTAGAACTAGAACCCGGTGAAAACATTTGAGTTGTAGGGGTTTGTTGGCTTCCTCCCCCATAATTAATTCTATAAATATCAAATAATTGATGAAAATCACTATTAAATTGTAGTATGCAGTTCCTTGAAAAAGAAGAATTTGTACCCGTATCCAAACCAAACGTTACACATATTGATTGTATTAAAACTTCGACACCCGTAACATTTAAATACGGGTTTAATGCCGCGACACAAAGAAAACTGAAGGGGATCTCTTTAAAATATTTTAACAATTTTGTTTTCATTGGTGCTACCACGTTTTGAAAGTTGAAATGTTCTTCGTAAAGGGCTTGTTGAATAATAAATACCGGATAACATAGATGTTGCAGTTTTGAAATCGCCCAAAATATCATGTAAGCCTTCAAGCATTTGCCAATCATATTCAGATATCGTGTTATCCGGGTATTGAATGCTATAAAATGCTTGAATATATAGTCTTTGTCTTAATAAATTATCCATCATTTTGTAAGCCGAATTCCATCGAATCGGCATATCGTGTGCCGGTCCCAAAGCTTAAAAACCGACATCTTTGCAATATTTATTATATGCTTGTTGCATTTTTTTACCTTTTGTGAAAATCCGGCGTAACATAAGTCTAAACTTAGTTAAAGAATGTTTACATACTACTAAGCCGTCTTGAACGGCTAGATTAATTTATTATGTGTGCGTAACAACGTGTATGAAATAATTTTCCATTTAAAATAGGGGATAAAGCCAACCTTAATTTGTCCACGCATAACGTATTATTACTAGCATTATCAAACAAAATACTAATAACCTTATTAGTTAAATTATAATATTCAATGTTTCTCATAATTATACTAAATTGACGCTCACCCGAATGTGGTGAACCAAAGTGCTCAAACGTGATTACACGTTTGCATAATTGCCATAATTGCGGCACAATCCAATGTGCCGTTATGCATATATAAGATTGTGGCAATCCGAATGGTGCGCTCCATATATCACACGTTAAAGAAATGTTATTGGGTAATGATAAAAACATTTATCGCGTATCTTTTTTGGCCATTTTCCAAAGTTTTATAGCATCACGTCTAAGAGTTTGACGACTTACCGAACCCACGTAGCGTGGTTGGAGCGAGAGTTTGATCATGTTCGTAATGTGAGGATTGTCAAAATGTCCGAACGGCAACCCCACTTGAATGACACATTTCATTTGCATTTCTCGGGCCAACGCGACATCATACGACCATAATTGACCGGAATTGTCAAGTATGGGTTGATTTGGATCGTCACCCGATTTCAACTTCTTGCACGAAGACTCGTAGTGGCGCTTTAACGTGGTATTTGCGGCCGCCGCAAGGAGATCTCCACACCGTTTGCATTTCACTTTTTTTGTACCGTCGGGGAGCATCACCATGTTGTAATGATTCCAAATTGGTGCTTTTCGTCCATGCTCGGAAATAAATTGGTAATTTTGTTCGGCCGTTTTAAGAATAGAGATTTGAGAGTAGAGACTAGAGAGTAGAGAACTAGAGATATTAGACTAGAACTTGCGAGAAACGAAAATAGTGAGAGCCGATAAATGAGAATTGTATGCGTTTTTTGCGATTTATAAGTTGGTGTCACTATCCATAACCAACAAAAGTATTTATAGGGGTTAGGAGGGGTAAAAAATACAAAAAAAGGTCAAAAAATGCTCCCAAATGACTACTTTTTTGAATTTCATAAAACCGGGCCGGGTCGGGCCAAAAACCGGGTCGGGTCGGGCCAAAAACCGGACCGTGAACCGGTTCTGGGCCGAGCCAGGCCGCCAAAACCCCCAAAAACGTGAACTAGTTCATGATTTCGGGCTTGAAACCGGTTTGGCACCGGGCCGGGCCGAGCCGGGCTTCAGGCGGGTCGGGCCCCGGTTAATCGACCGAGTCGGGTCGGGCCGAGATGGCCATCACTAGTTTGATACACTAATTTAAGATTTGGAACACGAGGTTGAGCAACAAATTAACCCAGTAGCTAATTAAATCACAATTCACAAATCGAAGGAAGCAGCAACAGTGGAATGAAATCAATGAAGGTAACCTAATTATAACTCAAATACATATATTAAATTATTAATAATTTATATAAATAAAATAATAATTAAAAGTATATATATATATATATATATATATATATATACCGGGTACGGGTCGGGGCGGGGGTGTGATACCCGACCCCATCCCCGGTTTCCTCTAAACGGGGATCCCCGACCCCGGTCCCGGGACCCGGTTAAGCGGGGAATCCCCGGCCCTGGTCGGGTCGGGTTAAATTGCCATGCCTACCCCTTGATATGAAAGACGTCGGCGTAGGCACTGTCATTTTCTGTGTTGTTCAAATGATAAGAATGTTGTCACACACAAGAAAATAGAGGTGACCCTAGGAGGAGTTTTATTGGAGCATGATACATTTAATCGATTACTTATAATGAGACAGCGTATGTTGTATGTAGATATATTAATATTTTCGTTTATGATTATCAAACTAATCAAGTATTTGAGAGAGGTATATTGGATTGGAAAGACACTATAATGCCAACAGGGGTCGGATATGATAAAGTCCATGTGTTTACCCTTGGTGGGGTTTGTATATCAGCCAACAAAGGTTGTATGTTCGCTTGGTAAGTTAAGTGACAGGTAGGTGTTTACCCGGTTAACAATTGGTAAACGGTCTCTTAGTCCAATCTAAAAAATTAATAATGACGATCGCAGATCCCTCTAGAATAAGATTTCATATTGGTAATAACATGTAACTGTTATAAACTAGCATCCCTCAATCAGCACCATTGACCCAAACACCACTTGGAATGTCAAACATTTAAACAATACCTTGTCCTAGGTGATATCACTAACCCCACAGTAAGATAGCAGCAAACACAAGATGATCTCACTTCACAACACTTGCCAGTTCATGTTCTTATGGCCATTAAAACTACTTCAATCTAAATGCTTTCCAATCATGATAAATTTAATTAATGAATTAAACTTCGAGATTCGTTTGATCAAAAATCAAAGGTGAATCAACTAACTTCAAGATCTGAAGTCAACTAAAAAAATCAAAAAGAAATGAAATCAAATTGATCACACAAAATCCATCACACAAGTATGGATCTATGAGGCCAAATTTAGGCATCGTTTTCATAACCGTTGATTACATGAATTACAACAAGAGATCAACTAAAAACTCAAAAGAAACGAAATCAAATTGATCGAACATTTCACATATAGAAACAAAACCAAACAAACATATCGAACAACATATAGATTGAAAATATCAAAATTACCTACGACAACATTATAAATAGTGAACCACAAGGGTTGTGGTGTGGTGGTAAAGGCTTGGGGAGTTCATAGTGCTCAACCCGGGTTCGAGCCCCACTCGCAGCACTTGTGGCCACTGAGGATAAACTCAGGGCTGCACGCTTTAGCAGCTGGGCCAAAGGTCCTAATTGCCAGGGATTAGTCTGGGCCATAGGCCCAAGATACCCTTTCCAAAAAAAAATTTATAAATAGTGATTTTACCTCAAATGATTGAAAATTTTGAACCACGACTTCCTTTTCTAACTTGATTTTGCAGCTTGAGCATCACAACCTTAAATCAGCTTCATCCTCCTCCTCATAACACCACAAACAAATAATATCCTAAACTTAAATCAATTATACAAAATAGATCAAACAAAAGGCAATTAGTAAAAACAAAAATATTACCTAAAGAGCAGAACAGAGGATGACATCGATGAAATTCCTAACTCATTCTCGTTGAAATTAGTTCAAACAAAGCCTTGGCTTTCAGATTTTGAGCGTAAATTTGATTACTCCCAAAGCATTATGTCAATTTCGCACGTTTACGTTTGCGATTTGGTGTCAAATTTGTCACAAATCGATTACTCGCAAGTCCAAGAGCCGAACGACTGAAATCTCAAATTTTAATTTGACACAAATCGACTACTCCCAAGTCCAAGAGCCGAACGACTGGAAATCTCAAATTTTAATTTGACACAAATCGATTAATCCCAAGTCCAAGAGCCGAACAACTGAAATCTCAAATTTAGGCTTTTTCTTTGTTTAGGTTTTTTTTTTCAATTGGGCTTCCAAGTAGAGTTCGCTAGGCTTTTCAAATTGGGTTTCTAAATATTTATAATTTAAGTGTGATTTTAAAATAGATCTAAAGAATTTTTCATTAGATAGAATGTTGGGCTTTTTTTAAATTTAATTAAGAAAAATAGTTAATTATATTTTTATGTAATGACACTTTAAATAAATATAATTTTATTTATAATATTTTAATCTTTAATAGGACATTTTAGAAGTGTCCTATTAGCTTTTAAACTCTAATAATTTTTTTTTTAGTTTGTAAGAGAAGATGACACTTTGAAGTGTCCTATTAGGTTTTAACACAATACTCACTTTAAACTATGCTATTGATCTTTAAAATAATATGACACTTAAAAGTGTCCTATGAGACTCTAAAAAAAATATGACATTGAAAAGTGTCGTATTAGATTTACATGATAGGACTCAAAATTGATAGTCGTATTAGATTAAATCAAATAGAACACGTAATTTAATGTGTCGTATTAGCCTTTTTATAGGACGAGTCTTGAAAAGTGTCCTATAAACCCCTTTTTGTTGTAGTGTATTGTGGAATTGTTAAGAATTAATTAGCTTATACTTGACCAATTAATATAACGTTGACTCTATATGCAAATGGTGATATGATCAAGAATGCTATATATCCCTTAGAGCCATAAGTCAACTAGCGGATGATAAGGCTTTTTGTTGTTAAAGGAGGGCTAGGAGAGTATTTCCAATTAAAGGTGATCTTAGACCATTTGGATTAAAGTTTGTCTTAATGACATAATGCATCCTCAATATTTAACTTTAAACTACTAATTATAATATATAAGTAACTAGGGTTGGTTTCGATGAGATTGAGAATCCTAATTGAAGATCAATACTAACGAGAGGCACTGGATTAATTTCTTTTTAAAGTACAATTCATGGGTTATTTTGAAATTAAAAGTGATCTAAGATCCAAATCCCTTCTTACACTTTTCATATTAATCCTTTTTCTCACACATACTTTGTCTAACTAACTTAATGGTGGAAGAAATTGCCACATATATAGAGGTATGAATAAAAGGAGATATGGTCCATTTTATTGGTTGTTGTCAAATTAATCAATCTCTCAAGAACACAATATTACTTTGATAAAATCGACTCATCCTAACATAATGGTTTCATCCTGAAATATGAATCTGAAATCGATGCTATACTGTCAAGTAAGGGGTTGTTTACAAAATGCTTGTCAGGTAAGCGACCGGTAAGCACTTATCAATATCATTTACCTTATTGATTGAGCATGACAAGGGCCAAGAAACTTACCCGGTAAGAGACAAGCGAAGGACCGAGAGTTTTATCCAGTAAGTGTGGGAAATGACTCTTACCCGGTAAGTGCTTACCGGGTTTGAATGACTTACAAACAATCCATTTTCATGGCCAATGATGTTAACGATAAGATAATTGAAGATGAATCTGTTGCCGATAAGCGCTTACCCGGTAAGAATTAGGTAAACGTTACATAATTACAAATATTGTTACCGTAATTATGAAGATTGCCTGATGAACTTAGATTAAATTACGTTTAGATGTTTACTTTAAATAAGAGCCCTAACACACCACTTTTGTTGTAGTGGATTTCTATAGGTCTAAAGTGTTTGGATATATATACATAGTCCTCCTTGAATAGGCTTATATATGATCATCGACTGAGCACAAATTCCACAAATTTAAACGTCTTCTCTTGTCAAATTAATTAATCTATATAATAAAGTTGCAATTTTAGTTTAATGGAAACCCTAATTAGTAACATTGATCATCAGTTATTATGAATCTTTTTAAGATGGATTTTACCACAATCTTAAGTCGATCAACTTAAATTATTTCTTAGAATTTGTGGGAGATGGCAGGAGCATTCATTTAAAGCTTATTATGTCACATGATTGAAGAACACGCTCGTTATATAACAAGTACTTGATTTAACCTAGAACAATTAATGATCAGATTCAACCTAATAAGGGTTGGGTTAAACCCTAAACCCTAAATTGAGTTAACGTGAGAAGCGTAAAAAAGTGGTTATCAACCGTTGGATGCACATTAGGATGAGCTGCACCGAGATAAGATGTACCCGAGATGCACCGGATAAATTCCCTTATGAAGCGATTCATGGGTAGATTTGAGATTATAAGTGATCAAGGTTCAAATCAACTTCTTACGCTTCTCACGTTAACTCAACTCATCACATGATCCTTCGCCTCCAACCTAAACCAGTGGAGAAAGATTTGATATATGATAAAGAAGAAATGAAATGAAACCAAGAAAGATAATACCTGTGTACTCAAGAAGGTGTACTCCATATTGAAGATATATTTGATCATGATTTACTATTATATTGCTGGATGATCAAACACTGCTTGTGATTTGCAACTTTCTGAGAATATGGATTCAAGCTTAACTTGGTGGCATCATCAGAAAGTTTCAAATTGTAGTTTCTAATTCATGTATTAACACCAAAGTTCAATTGCATTACTAAATGTCAATTTTCTAGTTTCTTAATTCAAGTAGTACTTCTTTCTTTCCTATGTTGTATTCTAGTCCAATTCCGAATTTGATCTGATCTATGTTCTAGTTAGCAATCGCACAATTAAGGTTATCGATCATTGCTGTCAAGCAACATCAAGATCACCCTTAATATACTGATTCCTTGATCATCATTGATTTTTAGACAAAGAGATTATAATTAATCCCCTATCTTTCTTGCTCAGTTTATCATGAAGAGATTGATTTTCCTAAAAGTAAGAATACTTCAATCACAGACGC
This sequence comes from Arctium lappa, assembly GCA_023525745.1. NCBI lineage: Eukaryota > Viridiplantae > Streptophyta > Magnoliopsida > Asterales > Asteraceae > Arctium > Arctium lappa. The sequence continues at coordinate 54,114,697 of CM042061.1, read as the reverse complement.
ATCAAGACACAGTTTACGTGTTAGATTCATTCGATAAGTCAAGATGCTGCTTCTACACTTTCCCGGATGTAATGATTAGGCGCATTCAGATAATGCGTCGTTAACATCAATAGAGTTGTGTGAAGAGTAAGCGTTTTCAATAATGCACCTCAGGACCGTAGATTAATTTCCATGATGTTTAGAAGTCTTAAAGTAGGTGACCCCTTATGATTCTCTAGCACATATATATAAATCAACTTGATTTGAATCTTTGATTAGTCCTTATAACGTAAACGTATTTACTAATCTAGTTGCATTATTGCATAAAGATGATTTGAAAGCTACTTATCCTTGATTGAATATATTGGTGGATTTTGTTTAGAATCCCTCTCATCATATTCAAAAAGAATATATGAACCGTCAAGTGAAAGTTGAGTGAAACATCTAGTGATGGACTGTTATTGATCATACGAAGGGTTACTACAAGTTTGTCGTCCACTGAGTTCGCTAGCTTTTCAGGCGCATGCAAAAACCAATGTGGATCTTGAAAAATACCAACTAGGAATCTTGATTGTCGTCCATCGAAGATTTTTGGAGCATCTTGGGCCCGATATTCGTGTACGCCATCTTCTATATTGGGCGAGTTCGTTGTAGGGATAAACTTGACTAGGATGATGTTGGGGAATGTTTGGTACTGTAGGGTATAGTACCCCATTGTCTAAGGGACCCTTGTGCTATTGTGAAGCTTTAAAGCAAGTGTTAATGGACATTGTGTCATTTCAAGAACTTAGAATCTAAATGGGGCAACCAATATAAAGGTAGAAAATGTGTCATCATCACACAAGAAGCTAGTGGTGAATGGTGTTTGCATAGATTGGTATTTCTAGTTGTCTGAATCATATTTACATTTGGAATGGATGATCATGTTATGTTGTTCTTGGTGTTAATTACTATATATATATATATATATATATATATATATATATATATATATATACACGGAAATTGAGCCACATACGATATAATTTCTTTGATGATATTTGATGTTTCACAAATGGGGTTATATGCTACTTAATTTAGGGTTTCAGGGAGTTTCTTAATTTAAGGTTAATGATGGTTTTGATTGGCAATAAGTTGCATCAGTTTGTGCCAGTGCATCTCCAATAGCTTCTCCATTTTTGGAGAAAATGAAAAAAATGGGGATTTTGGGTCTAAATTGTGCTCTAACAGCTTTCCTAAAACTATCTCTAAAATGGAGAAAGTAGGAGAAAATAGTAGTTTTTTCTCCAAATATGAAGATTATCCCAAAAATGATTACCAGGTGAAATGACCAATAAAAAGCTTTGAAAATAAATATGTAGAGAGAGAAAATAATATTTTAATAAATGAATAGAATATTTTAATATTATAATTAATGTTGGATTTTCCAAAATGAGGATTCTGTTGGAGATGTGTGTAATTTTATTTGTAAATTTTGACTTTTGGTTCTCTAGCTCTCAAGAGTTCGAAGAGACACAAGACTATATATAGGGTAGCATACTAGGGGTGGAGACTAGACCGGAGGAAGCTAGGGAGCTAGATGGATGTATAAGGTAGGGATTAGGGTTAGTGAGTTCGGTAGTTAAGCTTTATGTTTTTCATGTACTTATCTTCATTTGTATTGCTATTGTTTACTTATATCCAGCTTTTAAAAGTTTACATTTACCTGTTTTTCTTTCTTTCAAACACTTTTCACAAGTAGAGGGTCTTCTTCACACAAATAGTCACTCTACTCTTTGAGGTAGATGTCAGTCTTCACACATCCTACACTCCTGAGACCCCATATCCTGGTAGGATATATATAATATGCTCGTTTGGTTTAGTTCGTGTTGTTAGGTGAGCGATTACTGTTTACCCTAATTAACAATAAGTCACAATGCCTACCAAATAAGTGTGACGACAAACAACCAACAATTTAAACGGATAAAATATTTATTTAGGAAAATACGAGAACAACCGAGTACATATAAAATCATATATGATTCACGTACAAAATCATATATGATTCAAGCGACTTTGCCTCGGGGCTTAAGTCGTGACCAAAGCCGTCTGCTTCCAGTTTTTGTCGGTTATGATTTCTTGATTTCTTGTTTTCTTAAATATTAGCGTTCTCATTTGAACCTTCTACTCTCTCTCTCTGTATATATATATATATATATATATATATATATATATATATATATATATATATATATATATATATATATATATATATATATATATTATCAAACAATTGTAGATATCTCATCACTGATACAGCCTCCCCCATGTACCCCCTGCGTGGATGGAGACTTTCTTGCCCTCCACCTAAGCGGCACATAAATTGAAATAACAAATTAAAGGAATGAAATACAAATTAAAGAAAGTTAGAAATAAAGTTGGAATTGAAATATATAGTGGAAAACCCAATTGTTTTAGTCTGTCCTTTAATGGGGTAACAAAGATTCATGATATGATGTATCTTTGCATTGCATGAGTGATGATGCAGGTAGCTAGTGGTGTAATTATTACACAGATTCATGAAGAACAAGCTGAAAAGATTTGATCAGTAATGGGTTAGTTATGGAATGATTTCTTTTCTTGATTGAAAATAAGTTTGATGCATATCAAAAAGAGGGTTTCAAGATTGGAATGAAAGTGATTGAAACCTATATGTGCACTTGGTAAGATGGTCAATTTGTAGGTTATCTTGATCTTATCAAAGTTATGCTTTTTTCACAGTCAAAAAGCTATATATATATATATATATATATATATATATATATATATATATATATATATATATATATATATATATATATATATACATATATACTGATTACCATTCAGATGATGATGGTGAGGGTGAAGGTGATTGGAACCGGTTCAAAGTTACATTTTGTTTAAATGGTTGAAATTTGTTCGTAATTTTTGTACCGAAGAATATTTGATTGCATCGGTTAACTGAAATTCTATTGAAAATAACCTAAACGTTAGGAATTTAAATCTCCGAAAGGTTAATTAATTGTCCGATGAATTAATAGAAAAGGCGAACAAAAAGTGGACGTTTGGTTCACATAATATAATTTGAAAGAATTGGAATTCATCGAAAGAATTTGACTTTAAAAGAATTGGAATCAAATTTAATAGAATTTGACTACGCGTTTGGTTGGTAGGATTTCAATTCTTTCACTTAAGCCAAAAAATTATGAATTCCTTAAATTATGGAATTCAATGGAATTGGAAGGATTCTATCACTTTCATTCCGTGAACCAAACATGGGCTCGGAATTTGGTCAATGAAATTGGCTATTCTAATTCCTTCAAATTCATTCTAATTCCATGAACCAAACAACCCCCAAAAGGGGCGTTTGGTTCGCAGAATGTTTTTGAATGTAATGAAATCTGTCAAAGAATTTGACTTTTAAGGAATTGGAATGAAATTATGTCAGGTTTGACCACCTGTTTGGTTGACAGAATTGGAATGGAATCTATTAAATGAATTGAAAATTTTCTGTTTGATTCATAGAGTGTAGCTTCGGAATTGGAATGGAATTTTGGTAAATGACCAAAATACCCTTTTTGATTATTTTAATTTTTTTAAACAAAAATTACTTTAATGAAATAGTCATTAAATTGTTTAATTTTTAACTAAAATTGCTTTGATTATTTTAGCATACGAATGATGAGAGAGAGAAGAGAGAGAGAGAGAGAGAGGAGAGAGGAGGGAGAGAGAGAGGAGAGAGGAGAGAGAGAAGAGAGAGGAAAGAGACAGAGAGGAGAGAGAGGGAGATAGAGAGAGATGAGAGAGAGAGTTGGTGTCTGCTGATAATCAATATTAGTAGGGTTTAGTTTGGAGTAAAGGGTAACTTTGAAATTATCAAAATATGAGATTCCATTCCATTGAAATTCTTGGGTTTTATGATAGAATGTTCAAATCCTATATCTATGGAATTTATTGGAATTCAAAGATTTCATCCATTGAAAAGCTTGAACCAAACAAGGAATGAAATCTGGTCAAAGGAATTCAACATTTCAATTCCACCATATTCCATCACATTCTGCGAACCAAACGGCCCCTAAGTTTCATCAAGCTAGTGTCGTCAACTGTGTCAGCATTAACCAATTGAAGTTTTTGATGGTGACATTCAAGGGATGTATGATTAGAGGTATTAATCAGTAATTAATGGAATTGAAAAAAAAATGTTTGGTTTTATATAATATAATGAGTTCATTCCCCTACAAACCTAATTTTTTATTTCAGGTCAAATTGGGGGAATGAAAATTTCATTCTCATTTTCATTTCATGTCATTTTTATTCGCAAACCTAAAACAAACAGTCCGTTAGTTAAATAACCTTAAATAAACCACTTGGTTGTGGTGCACTGGTTAAGACTAAAGAGATGTAGTGGAAATCTTATCTTCTCCGGGTTCGAATCTGGGCACTGCCAAATTCCTTGTAGCCATAAAGAGGTTCACCAGCAGTGACTTTAGATCATTCATGGTCACCTGAGGAATTAGTCAACCCGCATAACCTGACTTGGATATATACCACCGGTTATCCCCCCCCCCCCCCCCCCCACACACACACACACCAAAAAAAAAAAAAAAAACTTAAATGAGTCTTTGATTAACTTGATAATCTTTAAATGACCTGTCTACGGTGTTAAACATCATGCTTCTAGTAGGAAACAACACGCTCCAATAAATTAAATCTTAAAAATGCAAAAGACGATTAGTTTGTAAAAATAACTTTCATAAGAGTGTTCATCTCTCCATGAGTACGCTTCCAAGAATGCGTAAAACAACATTGTAATCTTAAAAATGAAATGAACTATGTTTTTTTATGACAATCTAAAAACCCTAATTAAATTTGAACCTCAACTTTTGATTTCTCCAACGAGCTGCCTTATCAAGGATGCGTGTTGACAGATAGACGACAAACATTAATTTTCAATCTCTCAATTGGTTTAATCATCTTGGGACAAGATTTTCCCATTTTCTTTTGTTTTTTTTTCTTTAAAAAACCTTTATTAATTAAATTTAGGGGAAATTGGAAGAAGTTAAAATTGTTTACTTTATTGAAATATAGAAGCATGCATAAAGAAATTAAATATCTAAAGACTTTTGTGGATTCTGAAGTTGCTATCTGAAGTGATAGGTGGTGGTGGTGGTGGGTGGTGGAAAAGTTGGATAAAAGAAGCCAAAAGCAAAGAGGGTGGATTTAGGTGGGTGAATAATACGACATAGTAGCAGCCAAATGTCGATTAAGGTCAAGTAGGATATTCCCAAATCACAATAGGCTAAATGTTATATATGTCTGAATCTGTTCCATCGTTATTATTATTATTATTATTATTATTATTATTATTATTAAAAATGCCGGTAATAATTTACTTGATGGATCGAATCAAATCAAAAATGTTTTAAAACGTTTCTTTTTGTCTGTTATCTTTATTATTGAAAAAATAAGAAGAAAAACAAAAGGGAATCAATATAATAGTTGGTACTAACTCGTGCATATCTAAATAGTTTATACGTTTTAACAAACTACTAGAAGCGTACCCGCGCAATGCAGTGGGATACATCACGATTTTAATGTTTCATTTTATTTTTTTGTCGATATACAGTACGATTTTGTATGGTTTTGAGAAATTGATAATGTTTTTTCTATAAATTTGTTTAATTTAGGCTTAATAATAAAATGTTTTTTATATAAAAAAAATTAAGTATTTTGTTAGAATTCAATGATTATATTATATATTTTAATGAGATCTGGAAAAAATAACCAATTATATATTTAATAATATAATTAAAACAAAATTATAGTAATATAATATATTAATTAATAGTAATACATGAAAAAATGTGCATAAAAGGAATACCATGCAAATACCAAATTGATGGGTGTTAGAAACCTGCAGTAGTAATATGTATCTTGTGCTTTGATACTTGTAAATTAAGAGATTTTTAAAATCTTGCATAAAATGATGGTACTTTGTGCCTAATAATTTGTATTTAAGAGTTTTTTATCCGTGCTTTATAATATAGTATAGATATAGATATAGATATTAAAATGCAAAGTTGCTTATTTGGCTTTCAGATGTTGAATAAAGACTTTTTTTAATATTGTAATGTTACGAAATTTTTGGTATGTTATATTCGAAATTACCCTTTAATTTTTATAGATAGATTAAAAGTAATATTTTTAATGCATTTAACCAATGATGATAGAAATTATTTTATAGATTACTATTTTTTAAAGGATGTTTTGATATACGTTTTGAAAGTAATTACATAATAGTATTCAATAAAACTAGAATTAGTTATCAATAGGTACAAATTTTAATTTATTACTAGTGTTTGATATCGTGCAATCAAATTAAATGTTAACAAAAATTTAAAGATTATTTTCATTGACTATATATATATAGTGTTGGGTATTTTGTGAAGGTAACCTTCAGTCCTTCACATGTTTTTCCTATGAAGATTCGAACTTTTTTTTTAACTTCACAATGTTTAATTTGTTGTGAAGTTTCAGTGTTATTTTGTGATTTCAACGGTCTCACGAAAACATCATGGTCTCGCATTATCCCAAGTCTATATATTTTTGTACATAAGAGAGATCTTAAAGAGATAATGTAGCATATTTTAATACTTAGAATCTCTTATCTTTTTTTTTCCTCAAATTTTTGATTTTTTAAAATGTTGAATATGTTAAAGACTCTCTATGTTCATACGTAACTTATATTTTCATTAAAAGTGAGGGGCTTTTTAGTAATTTACATATCTATTGCAATTTATGTTAATTAACCATTTCTAAATATAGAATACGTGCAAGTCCATTTACAATACTTTAATTTAAATAAATATTGGTTTTGAGCCTATTCAATTAATAGAGTTATGAAATATGTTCGATGTGTGATTGAAAATATTAATAACAAATATAGTTTAAATCTTTATATATAACATTTATTGACGTCCTTTAAAATAAACTGATACAAAAAATAACATAAAAATAAAAAATAAGTCAAAATCCTACAACATAGTGAAAGATTTAGAATAAACATAACTCTAATACCACAATAGCTAAAAAGAAAATTATAAATATATAGATTTAGAATAAATAAACAAAATATATCCATAATTACTTAATAAAACTATATTATCAACTATATTATTATTATTATTATTATTATTATTATTATTATTCTAATATGTAGTTTAAATAATCTTCATACTTAAAAACCAAATATTATAATCTTTTTTAAAATTATAATCATCTTTAATAAAATAACATAATACATGATTAAATGTAATATAAAAAGTGTTTATATTTATCATATATTATTATCTTTTTATAAAAAATGACATAGAAGTATTTAAAATCTAATTCAAATAAAAAACTATCAAGGGTCCATCTTCTTTTTCATTTAGGCGTAGAGTTATTTTCTTCCAATATTTTTTCTTTTTCAATAGTAATTCTTTGAATTTAAAACTTTTTTTTTTGCAATCTAGGTCAAAATTTTGATTGAGGCATGTGCCACTTAAACACGATTACATAGCATTGTCAAACACGTCAGTTTTTTCACTTTTCTTGTGTGTATGTGATTCACCAGTTTCATTTTCTAAATTGATAGTCTCCGATAACATTGTTGTCAATGGTATAAATGTCATTAAATTGTATCAAAGTTTCATGGTTGAAACTCTTAAATTATATGAAGCAAAAAAATAAATTCGTAAATGAAAATTAGTCTAGTTTTAAAAATGATTCAATCATTGAAGGTCAAGAAAAAAACTTTGGATAATATTAATTGATTTATATTCTAATAAAACTTCAATTTCTCAAATGTAACACTAAAAATCTATTAGTATATACATCAAACAATAAGTGAATATAAAAATATAGATTTACAACCCTTTTGCCAGTAACAATGTAATATTTGAATAAACAATACACAAATATTATTTTAGCATCGTGTGTGTTATGCTCCTGAGAAAAAAAAATATAGAAATAAGAATTAAGGCAATAATACATCATGAAATTCTAAAATGGATAAAATCAAGAATATATTGAAATTGAAGGAGTAGTTGAATGAAAAACTTACATGTAGTAACGTATATGTGTACCATGGTGATGAGGCTTTGATGCTCTTTCAGATTTTTGGCGATCTTAAGAGCTTGTTTCTACTTGTGTCACTTACTACAAAAAAACACACAACATAAACATCATATGAAATCAACATAATGACAAAGAACTTGAATATAACAAAAGTCCATAGCTTAGATCGATCTTCTAGTAAGAGAAAATGTGAAGGAAATAATGGGAGGTAGGTTGTTGTATGGCAAATAAGTGAAAAAACCAATAACGTATCCAACAAAAACAAAAAAACCACTTATGTTTAAATAAGGGGAAATGGATGATTAATTAGATTAAATGAAGGAAAATGAATGGTTAATAACATAAAAAGGTGAAAACAAATGATTAATTAACATAAATTGCAATAAAACAAATGATTAATATAAGAAGATGAATGGTTTATGTATTGAAAGCTAATCAAAGTTGTGCCAAAATTACCAAAGTAACATCCTTGCAACAAAAAATACATTTTCATAGAGGAACATTAAAGTCTTTAATATATTTAACATTTAATTTTTTTTTAAAAACCACAAAATTTCTAGCTAAAAATCCTACCCTAAAAGAGTGGCACATCACTACTTCTTGGTTTTGCTTTAATATATATATATATATATATATATATATAATAATTTTAATATGGTTTTTAAGTTTTTAAAATTTCTAAATTTAATTTTTTTGATCTTTATATGTACACACATTTATTAAAATGAATATAAAATTATATATATGAATATGTTTTTTTAATATGAATAAAATATTATATTAATAAATAAGAGTGTTATTAATTTTATATTTAAAGATATTTAAATACATAAATAAAATATTTTATTAATGAATAAGAGTATTATTATTTAATATTTAGAAATATTAAAAAAAATTAAATAGAAAATGAAAAGATGCTAATTTATTAGCATTTTTATTAAAAAATAATTTAAAAAATGAGAAAAAAAATAATAGTGAATCAAGTCTTCTCAAGAGACCACATCATCTCTCCATGCTTTAATATATATATATATATATATATATATATATATATATATATATATATATATATATATATAGATTATTTAATAATCAGTTTTACTACAATTATTAAAAAATTGATTATTTGATTCTTAAATAATCATATAATTGTAAACAAATATTAATTGTAACACCCCGATTTTTATCTCAATTGAGAAAAAATGTTGAACTGGATGAATCGGTAAAGGAAGAACCAAGTATGGAGTATGACTATAGTGCTTTGTGGTTGTGACATTTGTCACAATAGCACCGATGACACTAAGAGTATGGTCGTCTCGACTATAGTGCCATGTGGTTGTGACATCTGTCATAATAGCATCAATGATACTAAGAGTATGGTCGTCTCGATTATAATGCCATGTGGTTGTGACATCTGGCATAATAGCATCCAATGTACCGAGAAAAATGTCGAGGAATGACCGAGAAAACGGGCGAGGAACGACCGAGAAAACGATCGAAAAATGCTCTCGGTACCTTTTGGGCGAAAGTGACAGCTAAAGTGACACCGTTACTTTCGCTTGTCACTCTCACAGTCGGGGTGCAGTGCATAAATTCAGCCTATTTCTTCATTTGGTCATATATTTCTCATCTCAACTCCGATTTTGACGATTCTTTTTGCTATGGTCTCGTTTTTTAGAGATTTTCAAGGATAGATTGTTAGTTTTGTGAATATCCAAGAGTATTTTATGGTATATTGGAAGCAAAGGTCAAGAGCTCATCATCATCACCTCCATCTTCAAGAAATTTGGGGTTTTTTAGGTTTTCACCAAAACCTAAGTGATGAGTTGATCCTCCTAGTTTGTAAACTTTATTATGAGTCATTAATTATCTATCGATGACTTCCTAGTGCTTATGTTTCTCAAATTTCGGTTTGGAAGATTTTGAGAAAAGTTAGGTCAAATTAGAGTTTTTGGCCAAAATGGAGATTTTGATATAAGATGTTTGGTGAATGATTCTAAGTGCTTGGATATGTGTATTGATGGTTGGAAACTTATGGATCTAGGTTTTTGAAAGATTTGGCTTGAGGATTCAAATTTCTTCAAATGAGCTCAAGTTGGGGAAAATCTAGATTTAGCCTAAATCTAGCAAAGTAAGTTCAAATTGATTTGTGAAAACGGTGTACATGCCAAAAATATCCGCTATAAAATGTTTATATGTTTTACATGAAATTATCATCTGTTGAGTTATTTGGTGAGTTTTGATTTCTCGAAATATTAAATTTTATAAACTTTGTAAAACACCCACATTTGAGATTTTGGGCATTCTGTTAAATAAATCATAAGTGTTGGTACTCTAATGATATATTTATGAAAGTAGATCTTTTGAGTATAAAAGCACTTTTAGGGTGCTTTTTGGAGAAATGTTTGATTTTGTGTTATGTGACGTTTTTGAAAGAAGAAATGGTATAAACCCATTTGGAAAATGATTCATCCCAATCTAACTTGTGTCAGAGTTTGTTCATGTATCTTGGAGTGTGTGTTTGCATAAACATGGGCTAATTTTGTTTTATTGCATTTTATGACTTTTGGCAAATGGTCAATTGATTTGTGGAGCTTTGGCTCGGTTTTTACTAAAATCAGTTTTGGGGACATTTTTCCGGTTTTAATGGCCCGTTTTGGAGTTTTGAGTATGATTGCGTTTATTGCGTATCATTCGATAATTACATGTTTTGAGTGCTTTGGTCATTCAACTAGATTCATGTAATGTAATGGATCCATAGGCATATGAGTCGATCTTTATTATTTTAAATCGGGTGATTGTTTCATGTTGGGACCAGGATTTGTCATGGGTCATCGAGGGCCTTATGGTGCAGGCCCGTGGAGTCGAACATCTGCCATTGACCCTGTGATGTAATTTCAGAGTCAGTTTTTATGGGATAGTTATTCCCATTTGTAGCTAGTTGAGATATTGGGTCTTCGGAGGCCACTTGGTACGGTTATATCGAGCTGGATACTAGCCATGGGCTGTAAATGTAATCCTAGTGAATGAGCATGATTAGGATCCTCGGGTGCCCTCATCAACATCTTAGTACGAGTCGGCGAGCTCGTGGCCATGGGTCCTAGTATGGTGAGCTCAATAACTTGGAAAGTAACCTACTTTTGTGTTCCGCCACTAACCATGGAAATCGTGTCTCCCCCATCACCGAAAGGTGTTGTTTTGGGTATTTAGTTTTATCCTTGTTTTTCGATGACGTTTTGAGTTTGGGGTATTCTCCATATGTTATAATTTTGGAGGCTTGAGTTTACTCATATTTCGGTTGTTTGGTTTATAAAGTTTTATTCAAATTTCAATATTTGAGCATTTACCATTATTCACATTTTGAGTAAGTGTTGGATTGCATTACTTCATGAAAGAATGTTTTGGCGTTGAGGCGTTCATCTATAAAATGCATATTATTGGAAAATGGGTCGTTCTCATATTTAAAGTAATTAATTTTGAAGGATCATGATTTAAGTTGCATTATTTCCGTTTAACGATTTTTATAATCATAATAAAAAGTATTGAACTCACTAGGCATTAGCCTAACCTTTTTATTTGTCGGCATGTGCATCAAGTTCTGTTTCGGGATTAGTTCTAGAGACACTGTAAAGAGATGAGTGCTAGTTGTGTGCTTGAAGAAGTGAATAGCTTGGTGAAGTCTTCCGCGTTTACTATGGACATAGCGACTGTCATTGGGTTTTAGTAACACCCGACTTTAATTAGTCTTTATGTAAGACTTTATTCATTTTGTTGACGATTAAATCTAGAATCGTATTTCTAGTGTGAACTTGTCGTAAGAGATTTTATCCTTCTTTCAGGTATTATTGAAAGTTTTAAATTAGTCGCTCTTTCCAAATTTGAGGGTGTTACATTAACAATCTATTAACAATACGTCCCTTGCACTACAAACATAATGATTTTATAGATGAAAAAAACCGTTGGTAATGCATCGCTAAAAATTGGATTCGTTTGCGAAAGTCTGTCGGAATAAATGTTGTGGGTACAGGTATCATCGACGACGTTATCACAGACGGATCTAAACACCAATGGATCACCGATGGCTAATAATACCGACGACATCAAAGACTGACAAATATCTGCCGGATTTCACCTGTGGATTTACGTATGGATCACTAACGGTCAGACTTAACATCACCGATAAAAAACCATGGGTAAATTTACCTTTTTTCTAAAATAAATGAAAGTTTACAAATATTTTATAAAGTCAAACTTGTCAAATACAAAACACATAATCCGGGTTTACAAATAAACTATCAAAATAATACAAATCCATGATATATAAACTTGCCTAATCCTATCTACAACGAGAGAGGGGAAGAGTTTCCACCCTGGAACTGGCTCTTAGAGGCAGAAAGTTGGTTGGTTAGCGCCTTCTGTCGAGCTAGCTCATCAGTTGTCTCCTTCTGTTGTTGCTCCATGACTCGGTGGCAAATTTTCTTCCCAAGTAGCCTCTCGATCTCTGAGGGAGAAAGAAAACAACCTTAGCTTGATGGCATCATCTGGCACTTCGTTCATTTTGAAGGTATTGCATATTTTTTTCAAATGAACGGAGGTGACAGTGAGGATCCTCCGATGCTGACCCTCCAAACTGATTGGCTTGGACTAGTTGGATGGTGCCATGCCTTATTTCGAAAGTGTTCGCAGCTACCGTTGGTGCTTGCACTCCTCTTTGTGTCGCCGCCAACGTTGGAGTAGTGAAATTACTCATGGGCACTCGCCCCAGTGGTGGTGGTGGTGGGTTATGCCCCGGTTGGTCACCATTTACATTATTTTCGGCCATTCTCCGTGGGTTGCGGTTTCTGGCTTATCTACGTAACTGGCATGCAGTTCTTTCAATCTCTAGATCAAGTGGCCCGAGATCTCTAAAAAGCCTTCTCCTTGGCATAAACCAAAGAGTCACCTGTAATCAAAACACACAAGCCTTAGACTCCAAAGTTGAACAAATTATAAAACTGAAAATAAAGATGTCTAATCTAATATTCTCTATAGCTGGTAGTGATATCAATACAAAACAAGTTCCCCGATAACGGCGCCAAAAACTTGATACAAACTGGTTTACACCCTCCTTAATCGGACCGCAAGTGTACGATGTCGGATCAAGTAATATGTACGGAAGTACGAGTATCGAACCTATGGAACTTGGTATTGAGTACCACAATGACTATATTAATTATTAATTAGACTAACAAAAGTTGGATTGGTATGAGTTTTGCAAAAAGAATGCAGTTGAGAAAACTAAAAGAGCAACTTGGAGTTTTAACAAGTTAACTGCTGATAAGAATAGTTAGGGGTTGGATTCATGTTAGGTTCATCTTGTATTAAACTATAAATGGGTTGAATATTTCTTTTCGGAGATTCAATGAAATTAATCACATAAATAGTTGCTACACTTCCTCAAGCTATAGCAACCTTAGCAGTTGAAATTGATGTTTTATCTTTCGATCTCAACATTCAAATTAAGTTTGCTTATAAAAACAGGATTAAACAAATTCTATGGTGGAATTGGTATATCTCTATCCAACTCTTACCATAGGCGCGCATATAGCAACCACATGTAATCTTAATACACTTCTCTCAAAGAGTATAAAGATCAAGAGAACTTCAATAAGTTGATCAAACTAAAAGAATTAAATAAAAATTGTGCCATAGGCTTCATTGATTGAAATAATTCAAAATACAAACCCAATCACAAGATTAAAACAAAACTTCACCCATCAATCATTCAACCCCCAACATGAGAAGATTAGCTCATGTTGGGGTTGACAAAAATGAAAACTGGAAATGAAATGGTTGTAGATCTAGACATTGTTCGTGAATTGAAAAATGCTTCAAAAGAAAAACAAACACTCCCTAAGATCTCAATTCTTGCAGCACAAGAATTGGAAATAGCTCGAGATCCGTTTCCACCCAAGTCTCCCACCTTTTTTCCTGCGTTTTCTCGTCTCTGCTCCAAAAATCGTCTTCCAACCGCCTCCTTCTTGATTCAAAATTACGTAACCCCCAAACCTAGCTGAAACAGTCGATTAAAACTGTTTCAATGTGTGGGGCGACTTGCGGTGCGGGTTGGGTCGTGACATAAGTCGCCCGCGTTGCCTAAAATCGCGGGGCCCAAGCAAGTCGCGAGCTAACCCGCGAGGTGTACTGTTTTGCAGATTCTGGCTTTACATTATCACCATTCTTCCCAGAATTTAGACTGGCTCCTCAATTCAGCATTTCAGACTGTTTTATCTTGAGTTTTTCTTCTTCTTCTCATATCGTTTTGACTTGTACTTTTCTTTCATAAACCCATTAGTTTTACCACTATTTTCCTTGGGATCGTGCAAATTCTACCGGGTCTAGTGTATAAATAATGTCTAAATCTGGCATTATCACTCCAAGGTTGCCCTCCTTCTCTATTTAGTCTCTAACCGCTCCTTATAACTCGTCAACTTCTTTTTTAATGCATTTATCTGTAATTACTCAACATTTGATGGAAAATCAACAATATTAGATGATAAATGATTACAAAAACAAGTGACATATATTATATACTATATGAAACATGTACCTTCGCCGATCGATTACCGTATGAGCTATCGCTGATGCTACTGGCACCAGGATCACCGTTCATAGCAAACCGGGATCCTGACTCGTCGCGAATCCAAACAGGTGGTATTTGTGCCGGCCTATGACACTACACTCTCACAACTCTGGGTCATCAGGGGGAATGATGCTGGGATTAGAGTCGGAATATGTCTCCTCCCTAAGACATGCATACCTCTCCTACAGTTTATCAAAACAAAATGTGTTAGCTTAACTTGTAGATAGTTCACTAGATAACGACTGTAATTCAATCATATATGTTACCTATTTTTAACAAATATAATGCAAGTTTAACAGCTGCCCAACAATGGCAGCTCAAAATAGTAGTTATCTATCCTATAAAACAGACTAACTCGAGTACGAAAAACGAACTTACCATCACTCTAGCAGCCTTTAGGTAAGCATATACCAGAGGATATATAGACGGGCCGGTTGCACCCGGAACAGGCTTCCTGTTGGAAGTACACCATCTCAAAAATCTCAGCAAAAGTGGGCTCACAGTTCTATGCACTACTAGAAAATTGTGAAATACTGACGACAATTACCGACGACAACAACAGTCGGTATTTACCAACGGCCCACCAACGGTATCTTTTTTATTTTATTTTTGATTTATTTTTAATAAGTCGTCGGAAAACCGTCGGGAAAATTAGTGATATACTGACGGCTTACCGACGGTTGGTTTTTTCATTTCATTTTATATTTATTTTTAATAAGTAAATACCGTCGGAAAACCGTCGGAAACTGAAACCGTCGGTAAGCTGTCGCTAGTTGCCGTCGGAAAACCGTAGCTAAATATTACCAACCAACTTTTTACCAATGATCGTTCCCTTCGAAAAACCGTCGCTAAAGCCTTTTTCCGACGGTTTACCGACTGTTTCAGCCGTCGGTAATACGATTAATTTTAGTAGTGATGCATCTCTATACAATAGACAACTTAAGTTGTTAGTAGACAACAAAATCATATATATATATATATATATATATATATATATATATTCATTTAGTACAATAAATGATAAATTACCACACGATCTCGATGTTGAACGACACTAATCGATCCCCCGGTGTGCCAAGACGACATACCCTCATGCTAGGTGGCCCGATTGACCCTAGAGGCCATAAATTTACGCCTAAATGCGTCGGTATCCCATATATGTTAAGAAATAACATATAAATCAGTATAAAAACAATTACAAAATATTACAAAGATTCAACCACGTACCCGATCAATCATCTATAGCTAATGCATATCTGGGATCCAATCCTGGTGGTGTCCCTTAAGAGGGTGAAGTCCTGACCATCGAAGGTCACCCTATCTACGTCTAATTCCTGTCTCTTGGCCCATTTACGTGCATCCCTCATCTGGTTCAGGTACATATTCCACAAGATACAACATAAGGCATTGTAAACATCTGCGTAATCGTCGGGTCTCAGCTGAATTTACCCAGCATATGCATTGTTTGTATTAAGTAAAAAAACTGAAACAAATAGTTTGTATCGAACTATGTATAAACCCAAATATGCTCGACATGAGCCTGATGTGATCTTTAGGGACATCCCTATAGTGAGTCCACAGACCACCAAACATGGACATAAATATGGAGGTGACCTCCTGGACAACAGGTGCGTCAGAAACCTTCACAATTACAAAATATACAACATAAAAAACATTAATATCAGTTTATTATGTACTAATAAACATTATACCACATCTACTTACCCGTTACCTGCCACCCGAACGGATGACGGTTGACTCAGACGATAAATAGGTATTTTAGACGGTTGTTTTGGACATTTTTAAACGGTTTTACAACCGTTTGAAAGGCCACCGTTTAAAAAAAGTCAGGGGCTTTTTTAAACGGTTTTTAAAAACCGTTTAAAAAATAAAATAATGCTATGTCAGGATCGAAATTCAAACAAGAATTTAATTCACACACACTCAGAATCAATGCTAAAGAAGTTGCGGAAAAACACTTTAACACTAACAATCAATGAAACAATATATCAAACTCAAATCACAAGTTTATATTGATTCAACTTGATGATTACACACAAAACCTCAATCTGTTGAACAGACTCAACAGACGTTCTATACTTCTCTATAGAAAGGATCTAAACTAGTCTTGAGGTTATTTCTCTCTAACAAAACATATGAATGAATAATGAAAATCTACTATCAAATACTTCTATACTATATATACAAGACTGAATACAAGATAATTATCAAAATACAATTGATCTTCAGCATCAATACCATAATTATCTTCAGTCTTATCTCCAGCTTGTCTTTATCTCCAGATCATCTTTATATTTAGAAGCAACACTAATTATCCTCAGAAGTATTAACCATCTTCAACAACATTAATCTTCAGCAGTACTAACTACTAGCAGTACTAACTCTCCAAGCAATACTAACTATTCAAGTACATCACTAACTCTTCAAGCAGTATTAATTCTACTAGCAGTAGTAATCTTGATAGTCTGGCAGTAGTAATCACTTAGCAACATTAATCAGCATCATAAACCATACTTAGCATAATCAGACCCAACAATCTCCCCCTAACTTAACTTATCAGAAAGAGAAGTTACGTTCTTCATGATATGGTCTTCATGATGCTTTCAACACTTCAGCTCAGTTGCCCAAATTTGGATCCAGTCCCAGACTTTGATTGATGATCCTGCTAACCACAAGCCTTGCCATTTCTGAGCCTTAAGGACATATTAGTTTGGCTTTCAGCATCCCATGTAGCTTGGCTAGGCTGTGATCATATATCTTATCCACCAGATAATATTCATGAAAGCTTTTATCTATGGTCAAGATATACACCCCACACCTTTCTATGAGCATCTAGTTGTCCACAGACTTGAAGACATCTTTGATGACATGCTTGACAAGATCTGGATTCTGGACTGAACATCATGCATAAATACTCTATTGCTAGTTTCTTGATGTTCATCCCTGGAGTCTTCAGCACATCCCCATACAGATTCATTCCCACTTTAAACATTTCTTCCAAGTCTGATCTAGAACAACACCTGACTATCTTCCCCCAAGTAGAGTAGACTTCAAAATGATCACCCATTCTTTTGATTCTGAAATATTCTTTGCCTTGATCTACAAGAGTATCCCAGGGGATGATTTCAGGAGCTTGGACTGAAATAGGATATGCCTTCACTGGATCATTATCTGTTACAGTCATGTAAAGTTCAAAATGCACATTAGATTGACTTGGTTGGTGTGCACTTTGACTTGATTGCTCAGCTTGACCTGTAACAGATGTTTCTGTTTCTTTCTCAGCTTCTGCAACCCTTGGCTTCTTAAACAGTTTCTTGGAAGCTATTGCTTTCACTCTCTTGGAAGATTTGACTTCCACATCAGCATGTTCTTCCTTCTTGTCTTCAGCCTTTTCTTTTGAAGGAGTGGTTTTCTCACTCTCAGGAAAGGGTTGTTGGATATTGAGATCATGTCTCTCTTTCATTTGTATTTCAAACTCAACCCTTTGAGTGAAGTCCCCTTTAAGATTTTCCATCTCCTTTGAATACAACTTCTCTATCCTACCATAGGCCATGTTAGTAAACATTCCTTCAGGAACTCCAAGAGCTCCTTTTAGGAAGTTTATCATTTTCCTCCTTTCTTGATTAGCCAGGAAGGTCTTTGAGGGTTGTCTCTGTCTTTGCTTTAATGCCAGCCTTTTCCTTGAAGCCTTCTTTGTAACTATCTTGGCAGCAGCTGCAGTCTTCAAACTCTTTTGAAACTCTTCATTCAACCTTTTAGCCATATCTAATGCGAGCTCTCTGTCTTTGGCAGATTGAATTTATTCTTCCTTTTCCAACTCTGCTTGAAGCTGTTTGGCCACTTCTTCATCTAACTCTATCTGATTCTTTTTCTTTAAAGGTTGCTTAGATTCAACCATCTTCTCCTTTCCCTTCTTCTTTGCATCCTCCATACTGACCTCTTTTTCTTTCTTTTCTAAACCTCCTTCTTTGACTATTACTCCCTTAGCCTTTTGAGTGGCTTTGGGAGTGTCATTCTTAGCTTTGACCAAGGTTTCTGCAATCTCCATTTTCTCTCTGGACAATGATGTTTCTGCTGCAGTTTTCTCTGTTTCTACTTCTTTCTCAGTTACTGCTGCTGGTTCTGTTTCTGCTGCTTTGCTATTTTCTGTTTCCTTATTCAGCTCCCCCTCAAACTGAGCTTCCATACCAATAGGACTGTGTTTCTCCCCTTCATCTTGTTTCTCCCCCTTGTTGAAAGCATCTCCCCTCTTCTTCAAGATATACTGCTTTCTTTTCTTTTTCCGTACCAACTTCATCACCATCTTCTTCAATTTGGTAATCTGCACTTGTTGAGACAAAATTACCAATTTCATCTCCTCTATATCTGATCCTTGCTTGATGACATCAAGATTAATGTTTCCCATAGTATCAATCAATTCCTGGTAGTTATATCTGTCCTCACCTTATTTGGGTGTGTTTACCACCCTTGAAGGATCCTTGGATCTTTTAGTAGTAGAGGTCTTCTGTCTAGCAGAAGCACCCTCTACCCCCTTGGTTTCTTGGCACCTGGGACCTTTGGATGATTGCTCACCCAAAGTTGCCATGGGGAAGGTCTTAGATATGTTCACACTGTCCTGCCCTGCACTTTGTGCAAAGTCAGTAGTGTGAGCCTTACAGGCCATATGCTCTTCCTTCTCCTTATTGAGCAACTTTTTGGGGTTGGGAGACACCCCTGTGGTTTCCCTTTGGATATTCTCTAATGGAGAATGCTCCATTAGAGGACTTGAAGGCTTTGTGGGTGAAGGTACAAGAAGGGAAGGAACATTCTTTACCTTTTTCCTTATATAAGTGTGAGTGATGGGTGATGTTGGCTTTTTAAGAAGGGACTGAGGGATGTTAATAGAAATGAGTGGTGTGGGTAGGTCATCAGTTTGGTTGTCAGATGAGGGCTTTGACACTGATGCCTCACCATGGGAAGGAGACACACCCATCATTGTAGAGAACAATGGTGTGTCAATACCTGAGAAGTCCTTACTAGGCCTCCTCAAATTAGAAAACACCTTCCCTTTCGGAACCTTTGGTACATATACCTCAAAAAAATGAGGTAAATCCGTCAATTCTTTATTCAGTAAAGCTTGCACAAACCTGGGATACATATAAAAAGATTTTATTTTGGTATCCAGGTTTGACAGTAAGTCATTTAAGATCATTTGTGAAAAATTGAACTTCCTGGAGGTTGCTAAGCAGACCATAGCATAAGCAATGGTATTGCTGAACTCACTCCAGCCAGCTGTTTTCCTTGAAATACAGTGCTGAAGGGTATGAACAAATAATCTCCACTGTGGTGAGAATCTATTCTTTAAAAATTTGAAGACATCAGTGGGACCTTCATACCCCATATTACTAAGAGCTTGGAAGAGATCTTCCTTGTGTAAAGAGGTTATACCTGAGGCATCATCTAGTCGTAGATGAATGCGAATAGCTCCTTCTGTGATTGTCAGGTGTTTATCACACACCCTTGTTTTGATGACCTGATTGCCATCTTCAGTATGAATAGCAACATTGGCCCAAAACTGCCTTTGGTGTTCCACACAGATTGTGGGATTGACAGTTAATGCGTGGGCTATGTGTGAGGATCTTAGGAAATCCACAATCTGATGAAATCCCTCTGCTTGCTTTGGTTTGAGTAGCATTGCCAATTCATTGAGTTCATCGACAAACATCAGTTCAGTCATCTTCTTGAGCGATTGGTCGAAGCTAGGGTTACGCACTGGTAAGAGAGAATTCAAGAGAACAAGAGAGAGAGTACACTAGTAGGAAATTCAAAGAGCCGTTTGTAATTTGTCGGTCACACAGGGTATTTATAGGTGGAGGGAATAAGTTAGAAGCAGTACTAATTACCCTAGCAGTATTAACGAACTTGCAGTATTAACTCATAACAGCAGTAGTAATACATACTGGCAGTACTAACACAGACTAGCAGTATTAACACAGACTAGCAGTATTAACACAGACTAGCAGTACTAACACAGACTAGCAGTACTAACACATATTAGCAGTATTAACATGTACCAGCAGTAGTAACAATGATTAGCAGTATAAATAAGGCTATCAGTAGTAACTTTGCACTGGCAGTATAAACCACCTAGCAGTAGTAACCATACTTAACCATTTTTGAACTATTTTTATGAGTAATGCAGTGAGCAATATTAACTGAACGAGACGTACCAAGTATCCAATCCAAACAATCTGAAACACTTAAACACACAGGGGTTAATAGCACCAATTTAAGGAAAGTAACTAAGGAGGAATCTATATAGTGTTGGGAACTGAAGAATTTACCAAGTATGGTTAATGCTGCTGGTTCAAAATTACTACTGCTAGAAGACTTAAAGGTTAGTACTGCTGAGTATTACTACTGCTAGTAGAATTAATACTGCTAGTTAAAGTTAGTGCTGCTTGAACAAAGTTAGTACTGCTTAGCTAGTTAGTACTGCTAGTAGTTAGTGCTGCTTAGTAGTTAATGCTGCTAGAAGAGATTAATGCTGCTGAAGATTAATACTGCTTATATGATAAAGATTCGCATGAAAGAATAACAGCTGGATGAACTGAAGATATTCATGGAATGCTTAGAGATATACATGGAAGATATACTGAAGATATTTTTATTTCTTGTAATTATCTTTTTCTTTAGTATATGTATAGAAGATATAGAATAGTTTTAGAAGAATAATTCATTCTAAGTGATAGAGAGAAATCAACCTCAAGGCATAGATCCTAATTCTAGAGAAGTAGAATTCGTATTGGTGAGCTTGTTCATCAATATTGAGGTTGAGTGTGTAATCTTGTAACTTTAAAGCATTCAATACAAGTTTACAGTTTGTTATTCATATTTACTGTGTGTTGATTTACTGTTTCATTGAATATCAAAGTGTTATTCCGCAAACTTCTTTGATATTGTTTCTGAGAATTAATTCTTGTTGAGAATTCGATCCTGACAAGTGGTATCAGAGCTAAACTCTCTCAGAAACATCTATTCATCATGGAAAATCTTTCAGAATCAAGCAGTACATTGGTCTCAAAGGTTCCAATGCTTAGACCCAATGAATTCGATATGTGGAAGATCAGAATCAAGCAGTACATACTCCTTACTGACTACTCTATGTGGGACATCATAGAGAATGGTCCTTCTGAAGAAGGAAAGATTGGTGCAGATGGAAAGAGAACACCACCAAAAACTGATGCAGATAGAAAGATCAGACAGACAGAGATGAAAGCCTTGAGCACCTTGTCTTGGCTATTCCCAATGAATATCAACATCAGTTCTGTAACTGCACTGATGCAGAGATGCTCTGGAATGCTCTGGAGAAGAGATTCTCTGGCACCAAAAGTACCAAGAGAAATCAGAAAGCCATTCTGAAGCAACAATATGAGAACTTTATGTCAACCAAGAATGAGTCCATGACTCAAACTTTTGACAGGTTCAACAAACTTATTGGTGAACTAGCCATAGTGGGAGTACAAATTGATCAAGATGATCTGAACAGAAAGTTTCTAAGGTCCTTGAGTGATGAATGGACCATGTATACTGTGTCTTTCAGACAGAATGATCAACTGGAAAAAAAGGAACTTAATGATCTCTATAATGATCTAAGAGTTTTTGAATCTGAGGTAGAGGCCAAAAAGAGGCCTTCTGGGTATGTTCACAATGTTGCACTCCTCTCAGCATCAACTGATTCTACATCCAACCCTGAATCAGTTAGTGCTGCAAATGGAACAAACCAAGAGAAAGGCACTGAAACTGTGGTTGAGGCCTTTCTGGCAAGTCATGGAAACTCTTCTCTCATTAATGATGACTTGGAACAACTCCATCCAGATGATCTTGAAGAGATGGACATTAAATGGCAGATGGCCATGCTCTCCATGAGAGTTAAAAAGTTCATCAAAAGAACTGGGAGGAACAACTTCTCCCAAAGAAGAGAAGATGGAGCAGGATTTGACAAGTCTAAGGTGGAATGCTACAAATGCCATCAAAAGGGACACTTTGCTAGAGAATGCAGAAGTGGAATGGGTCAGAATAACAACCACCAACAAGCTCAATCTGGAAGCTTCAATAATAACAGAAACTCTGCACAAGCCCTTGTCTCTCAACAAGGTATGGGGTTTGATTGGAGTGATCAAGCTGAAGAGGCCATCCAGAATCAAGCTCTAATGGCAGAGGTGTCCGATCTCCCAACAGAGGTAACTTCCAATCTTTGTACTCAAAATTGCATTAATACTGTTAAAAGGTATAGGGATTACAACCAGAACATGAGTGATGACCTTAAGAGATTGGAAAAGGACATAAAAGATTATGTGAGGATTGTTGAGAGATTTGAAGAGCAGATTAAGGGTTTTCAAGCTAATGAGCTTCAACACTCTTATGACACAAATTACTGGAAGTGGGAGAAGAAGGACTTAGAGCTTCAACTGACCAGATCTAAAGAAGAGAGTGAAAAAGCTAAGAGGAGAGCTAGCTAAAGTCAAACTTGATGTAGAAAAGTTTTCTAATGCTTCCAAAGCTATGGATTCTTTGTTACAAACTCAGATTCATGATAAACTGAGAAGAGGAATAGGGTACAATACCACACCACCACCATATAACAACAACTACATCCCTCCTAGTTCAGATTTGTTAGAAACAAAGGATAGGAAGGATCTACCTAAGGGAGCAACTGAGATAGATCCCTTAGATAAAGTGGTTGTTAAGGATAACACTGAGAAAGAAGTTGTCAATGATAAGGACAATACTGTGAGTGGTGAGATTCCTATAGAAAACCACATAATCACTAATGAGGGATGTGGAAAGCACTGGATCAAGTCCAAAGAGATAGAAAAGACTGAGGGAAAGAACAAGAAGGTTCACTATAAGCAGACCACTGTTGTGAACCCTATCCCTTGCAAGCAGTGTGCATGCAATAAATCTGAGCCCCAAAAACATGATAAACCAAGGGGAAATAAGAGAAACTGGAACAATCAATGGGCACAAAAACAAGGGGTTGATCTGAAAAAAATTAATAGACCAAAACCCTGTTTTATCTGTGGAAAGCTGAACCACATTGCCAAATACTGCTACTTTAATCCTATGAACCAAAGGATGAATTTTCAAAGACCTACTCAAAAATCCTTTGGTTATAGGAAGAAAGAAAAGAACCATGTGGCTAAGAAAGTTGTTAAAACTAAAAGCCACATGAAGAAACAGAATGTAGAAGATAATGTCAAGATGTGGATTCCAAAATGTACTAAAACTGTTAGTGCTGCTACTACAAATAGTGCTGCTAACAGTGATAGTACTGCTAGAAGCAATACTGCTGCTAGCAATGTTAGTACTGCTGACATTGTTAGTACTTCTGTAAATATTAATACTGCTAACTCTGTTAGTGCTGCCAACAAGGTTAATACTGCCAAACCTGTTAGTACTGCTAACTCTGTTAGTACTTCTAAAACCAGTACTGCTTCTAGCAAAAATGTTTCCAAGCCTATCATTGTGACAAAGTACTCCAAGAATGAGGAGTTAAAGTTCAAAAATCTTGTCAAGAAAGAATGCAAGTATTTTGATGAGAAAGGGGTACCCAAGACCACTTTGGCTTGGGTTCCTAACTCATACTAACTGATTTATTTTATGTGCAGGGCAATCAACAGCTCAAGGGAAATAGCATATGGCATGTTGATAGTGGTTGCTCTAGGCACATGACAGGCAACATGTCATGCCTTCAGGATTTCAAGCATATCAATGGAGGACATGTTGCATTTGGAGATAATCTTACTGGTGGTAAGATAAGTGGAAAAGGTAATGTCACCAAAGGTAAGATGACATTTGAGGATGTCTACTATGTTGATCAATTGAAGTACAACCTGTTAAGTGTATCACAGGTTTGTGACAAACAACATAGTATATTATTTACAAATACTGAATGTATGATCCTTGCTCCAGGGTTCAAGGTAGTTGATGAAAGCATGATACTACTTAGAACTCCAAGAAAGGACAATGTTTATTGTCTAGATATGGACAATGTGGATAATGATTCATCTCTAAATTGTCTTGTTTCAAAAGCTTCTATAGACGAATCATCTCTTTGGCACAGAAGGATGTGTCACATGAACTTCAAAACTATGAACAAACTGGTTAAAAACAATCTTGTAAGAGGTTTACCTTCCAAAGTATTTTCATGTGATGATCATTGTGTTGCATGTCTTAAAGGCAAACAACACAAAACTTCTCATAAGACCAAAGAGATAAACTCTATTTCTTCTTGTCTCCAGTTATTGCATATGGATCTGTTTGGTCCTACAAATGTTATGAGTATTGGCAAGAAATCTTACTGCTTGGTTATTGTTGATGATTACTCAAGATTTACTTGGGTACATTTTCTAAGGACTAAGGATGAGACAAGTGGACTGATCAAATCCTTTATCCTAAGAATTGAAAACCAAACTAATCAAAAAGTAAAAATCATTAGATCAGATAATGGGACTGAGTTTAAAAATCTTGATCTAAACACCTTTTGTGAAGAAAAAGGCATTGAGAAACAATATAGTGCTCCTAGGACTCCTCAACAGAATGGTGTTGCTGAAAGGAGAAATAGAACACTAATAGAGGCTGCTAGATCTGTGTTGGCTGATTCAAAACTGCCAATTACCTTCTGGGCTGAAGCAGTTAATACTGCTTGTTATGTCCAAAACAGAGTTCTAGTGGTCAAGCAAAAGAACAAGACTCCCTATGAGCTTTTAAATAAAAGAAAACCTTTCATTGGATTTTTCAAACCATTTAGGTGTCCTTGCACAATTCTCAATACCAAAACTCACTTAGGAAAGTTTGATAGCAAGGCAGATGATGGATTTCTTGTTGGGTATTCATCTCAGAGTAAGGCCTACAGAGTTTTTAACTCATCTTCCAGAATAATTGAAGAAAGTGACAATGTCAAATGCAATGAGAACACACCAAATCCTATTGGGTCTGGTCCTCAGTGGCTATTTGACATTGATTCACTAACTAACTCTTTTGGTTTCAGTAGTGATGATTATGCAGGTTCAGGATGTAGAGGATCAGGGACTACACAAGTCCAAGAAAGTATATCTAAATCTGTGATCTTTCCCATACCCACAGTGGATTCTGTTGAAGACTGTGACAAGGAACCATCTGCTGAACCAAGTCAGAGTGAAGAAGAAACTATAGATGAGGAGACTCAAGAAAATAAAGAATCAGAGGTAGCAGCTGAAAACACTTCAGTTGAGATGCATGACTCTAATCTAGAGGCTGGACTGAATGAAGAACCTAGTCATAACACCAGAGTTCAAAAGAATCATCCTCCACAACTGGTAATAGGAGATATCTCTTCTCCTATGATGACTAGACATCAAAGCAGGCTTCAAGAAATGCAAGATCAACAGCATACAGTGCTTTCTTGTTTTCTATCCCAGCTTGAGCCTAAAAAGGCACATGATGCTATGAAAGAATCAAGTTGGATAGAAGCAATGCAAGAAGAACTGTTGCAGTTCAAGCTACAAGATGTGTGGGATCTAGTAGACCTTCCTAAAGGTCACAGAGCAATTGGCACAAAGTGGATTTTCAGGAACAAGAGAGATGAAAGAGGTATTGTCATAAGGAACAAAGCAAGGCTGGTGGCTCAAGGGTATACTCAAGAAGAGGGTATAGATTATGAAGAAGTCTTTGCACCTGTGGCTAGGATAGAAGCAATCAGATTATTCCTAGCCTATGCTTCTTACATGAACTTCAAAGTCTATCAAATGGATGTAAAAAGTGCTTTTCTCTATGGCTCAATTGAAGAAGAGGTATATGTCTGTCAACCACCTGGGTTTGAAAACCCAAGTTATCCAGACAGGGTATACAAATTGAAGAAAGCTCTTTATGGACTGCATCAAGCTCCAAGAGCATGGTATGACACTCTGTCATCTTATCTCTTGGAAAATGGCTTTGAAAGAGGAGTCATTGATAAGACTCTATTTATCAAGAGAAAGAAGAAGGATATCTTGCTGGTCCAAATCTATGTTGATGACATTATCTTTGGATCCACAAGAGACAACATGTACAAGGAGTTTGAGGACCTAATGCATCAAAGGTTTAAAATGAGTTCCATGGGGGAACTTACTTTCTTCCTTGGACTCCAAGTTCAACAGAAGTCAGATGGAATATTCATCTGTCAATCCAAGTATGTGCAGGACATTCTAACCAAATTTGGTTTCTCAGAATCAAAACCTGCCAGCACACCTATGGAGACACACAAACAGATAACAACAGATCTTGAGGGGGAGGATATGGATGTGCATCATTATAGATCCATGATTGGCTCTCTCATGTATATCACAGTATCAAGGCCAGATATAATGTTTCCAGTCTGTGTTTGTGCAAGATTCCAAGTTAGGCCAAAGCAATCTCACTTTCAAGCTGTTAAGAGGATATTCAGATATCTCAAAGGGCAACCCAGATTGGGACTTTGGTATCCTCATGACTCACCCTTTGACCTAATAGCATACTCAGACAGTGATCTAGGTGGGGCAAACTTGGACAGAAAATCTACTTCTGGAGGATGTCAGTTTTTGGGTGCTAGACTAGTTTCATGGCAGTGCAAGAAACAAACCACAGTGTCCACATCTACAACAGTGGCAGAGTACATAGCAGCTGCAAGTTGCTGTTCTCAAGTCTTATGGATTCAGAATCAGATGCTGGACTATGGGGTAACCTTCCTACACACTCCCATTTTTATTGATAATAGCAGTGCTATCAGCATTGTGAATAATCCTGTCAAGCACTCTAAGACAAAACACATTGAGATCAGGTATCACTTCATAAGAGACTGTAATGAAAAGAAACTTGTTCAAGTTGTAAAAGTTCATACTGACAACCAGTTTGCTGATCTATTCACCAAAGCTTTTGATGTGGGTAGATTCACCTTCTTGGTAACAAGTGTGGGAATGATCAACTCTGAATAAGCATCCTCTCAAAAAGTGGTTAAATATCTGAATATTATAGATTCTTGGTGTACTAATCTTCCTTTGCAGGGCATACATAGCAGTACTCAATTCAGCCTAAGCTTCAAAGAGTAAGTATGGTTAATACTGCTAGTTAGTTAATACTGCTAGCTAGTTAATACTGCTAGTAGTTAATACTGCTCGCAGTTAATACTGCTAGTTAGTTAATACTGCTCGCAGTTAATACTGCTCGCAGTTAATACTGCTCGCAGTTAATACTGCTCGCAGTTAATACTGCTAGTTAGTTAATACTGCTAGTTAGTTAATACTGCTCGCAGTTAATACTGCTCGCAGTTAATACTGCTCGCAGTTAATACTGCTAGTTAGTTAATACTGCTAGCAGTTAATACTACTCGCGGTTAATACTGCTTGTCCGTTAATACTGCTCTAGGTTAATACTGCTTATGTCCCAAATACTATAAATACTATTTGCCCGCCTAAACGTTCATAACGACTCTTTGCATACTGTTCACTTGCGCTCTAAACCCTTTCTCTCCCAAGTTCAAAGCTTTCAGGCAAGATTTTCGCAAAGATCAATGGCATCCATGGCATTCATCGATGAACACAATGAGATCGCGATGCTACAAAAGCCAAAGCAAGCTGCAGGATTTCACCAGATTGTGGATTTCCTCAAGTCAAGCCATATTGCCCATGCTCTTACTGTATCACCTACAATATATATCGAGCATCAAAGGCAATTCTGGGCAAATGCCACCATTGTTGCTGAGAATGGTGTGCAAATGATTAAGACAAGGGTGTGTGACAAACCCTTGACAGTTACTGAAGAAGTTATTCGCATCAGTCTACGTCTAGACGATGCCTCTAGTATAACTTCTATCCCAAATGATGAATTGTTCTCTTCTCTTACAAGAATGGGGTATGGAGGCCCATTGGGTGTTTTTAAATTCTCTAAAGCCAAATTTTCACCCCAATGGTGTTTCTTTGTCCATACTCTTATGCACTGCATCTCCAAAAAGACTACTGGATGGAGTGAGTTCAGCAGCACCATTGCTTATGCTTTGGTGTGCTTAGCCACTGCCAGAAAGTATAACTTTCCTAAAATGATTTTCAGTGTTCTTGTCTCAAACATGGGAAACAAAAAGAGCTTCTTTATGTACCCCAGGTTTGTTCAAGAAGTTATTACTCATGAATTAACGGATATACCTCAACCTGTTGGGGTATATGTACCTAAACCCCCAAAGGCAAGGTTTTCTCAAATATGAGAAGATCTGTTGGGGACTCTGAAGGAGTTGACACCCCATTGTTCTCTACAATGATGGTGGTGTCCCAAACCAATGAAGGTATGGCAGCAGGGTCAAGGCCCCCTTTAGACCATCCTACTGCTAGCCAATCCCAACCTTCCCTCTCAAAATCTATCCCCCAGTCCCTTCTTGAAAAACCAACCTCTCCTATCACCCAAACATACAAGAGGAAACAGGTAAAGAAGGCTCTTTCCCTTCTTGTACCATCAACCCCCAAGCCTTTAAGCCCTCTAAAGGAGAATTCTCCTTTAGGGAATATCCATAGGGAAACCACAGGGGTGTCTCCCAACCCCAAGGAGGTGCTCTCTGAGGAGGAGGTTGAGCATATGGGTGATGAGGCTGCCACTACTCCTGCTAGCACAGAGGAGGAAAGTGGTAACTTCAATAAGACCTCCTCCATGGCAACTTTGAATGAGCAATCATTCGAAGGTCCCTGGTGCCAAGAAACCACGGGGGTGGATAGTCCTTCTGCTAGGCAGAAGACTTCCACTACTAAAAGATCCAATGATCCTTCAAAGGAGGGTAACACTTCTAGAGAAGGTGAGGACAGATATAACTACCAGGAATTGATGGAAACAATGGGAAACATCAACCTAGATGTTATGAAACAAGGAAAAGACATAGAGGAGATGAAGCTGGTTATCCTGTCCCAACAAGTTCAGATTGCAAAATTGAAGAAGATAGTGACCAGGCTGGTTCAAAAGAAAAGAAGGAAACAGTTTGTACTCAAAAAGAGGGCCAAAGTTCAAGATTCTTTCAACAAGGGGGAGAAGCATGAAGGGGAAACTGTTGAAAAGAAAGTTGAAGTTGAGGGGGAGACAGAGGAAGAAATGGAAAAAGAAACAGTTACTGATGCTGAAGTAAAAATAGCAGCAGAAACTGAAGCAGCAGAAATAGGGCTCTCTGTGGAAGAAATGGAGATAGCAGAAACTTTAGTCAAAACAAAGAATGATACTCCTAAGGCTACTCAAAAGGCCAAGGGAGTAGTTATCAATGAAGGAGGGATCTCAGAGAAGGAAAAAGAGAAGGAAGTTTTGAAAGAATCAAAGGGAAAAGGAAAAGAGAAGATGGTTGAAGCTGAAATACCTCCAAGACAGAAGTCTCAGATTGAAATGGATGAGGTAATAGCAAAGCAGTTGCAAGACCAAATGGAGAAAGAGGAGAAGTTGCAAACAGAAAAGGATAGAGAACTTGCAAAGATTATGGCAAAGAAGTTAAATGCAGAATACCAAAAGAGCTTGAAAGAAGCAGCTCAGACAGCAGCTCAGGTCAAGAAACTCCAAGTTAAGAAGATGCCAATTCAGAAACAAAAGCAGAAAAAACAACCCTCCAAGACATTTTTGGCCAATCAGGAGAGAAGAAAAATGATAAACTTCCTGAAAGGTGCAATTGGTGTTAAGGGGGAGATGTTTACCCACATGACATACTCTCAGGTTGAAGAGTTGTATAACAAGGAAATGGCCAAGCTCCAAGGGGATTCAGCACAAAGGGAGGAGGCTGAGAGAAGAATGAAGGAAAGGCATGACCTAAATATTCAAATGCCATTTCCTGAGGAGTCCACACCCTCAAAAGATAAAGTAAAAGAGAAGAAGGAAGAACCTGAAAGTGTTGGGATAGAAGCCAAAACTGGAAAAAGGGTGAAGACAATTGCTTCCAAAAAGCAGTCTAAAAGGCCCAGAGTAGAAGAGACATCTGGTACTACAACAGAGCATTCAGAGGTACCTATAGCAGAATCAGTACAACTTCCAGAACAGTCTAGTAAGCCAACTGATGAGAGTATGGATCCGTACATGACAATAGTGGAACCTTTGAAGGCTGTTCCAATCTCTATGCAAGCTCTAGAGATCATCTTCTGGGATATTCTAAGAGACAGTGGAAAGACTTTCTTCAGAATCAAGAGAGCTGATGGTTCATTTGAAGCTTATTCAACATGGGGGAAAGTTATCAGAAGTTGCTCCAGAGCTGATATGGAAGAACTATACAAAGTGGGGATGAAACTTTATGAACCTGTGTTGAAAGGTACTGAAGAGAATCTTCTCAAAGTGACATTGGAATACTTGTGCATGATGTTTGATCCAGAAAGAGTGAACTATCGGATTAAAGATCATAAGCATGAGTTCATCTTCAGAAGATCATATTCTATATCTTATATGATAAAGATTCGCATGAAAGAATAACAGCTGGATGGACTGAAGATATTCATGGAATGCTTAGAGATATACATGGAAGATATACTGAAGATATTTTTATTTCTTGTAATTATCTTTTTCTTTAGTATATGTATATAAGATATAGAATAGTTTTAGAAGAATAATTCATTCTAAGTGATAGAGAGAAATCAACCTCAAGGCATAGATCCTAATTCTAGAGAAGTAGAATTCGTATTGGTGAGCTTGTTCATCAATATTGAGGTTGAGTGTGTAATCTTGTAACTTTAAAGCATTCAATACAAGTTTACAGTTTGTTATTCATATTTACTGTGTGTTGATTTACTGTTTCATTGAATATCAAAGTGTTATTCCGCAAACTTCTTTGATATTGTTTCTGAGAATTAATTCTTGTTGAGAATTCGATCCTGACATATAGGTACATAAAGAGAATGAGAATATACTTATTCATTGTTCATCATGCCCACACTTGTGACTAGGAATGTGAATCTACCCACATCAAAAGCTTTTGTGAATAGATCAGCAAACTGGTTACTTGTGTGTACTTTCTGGACCAGAATTAGTTTCTTCTCATTATAGTCTCTTATAAAATGGTACCTTATTTCTATATGCTTTGTTTTTGAATGCTTGACAGGATTATTAACAATGCTAATAGCAATGTTGTTGTCTATGAAAATAGGAGTGTGAAGAAATGTCATACCATAGTCCATCATTTAATTCTGAATCCATAATACTTATGAGCAGTAGCTTGCAGCAACTATGTATTCTGCTTCTGTTGTTGAAGTGGACACTGTGGTTTGCTTCTTACACTGCCATGATACTAGTCTTGCACCCAAAAAATGACATCCTCCAGTTGTAGACTTTCTGTCCAAGTTAGCTCCACCTAAATCACTATCTGAATATGCAAGTAGGTCAAATGGTGAGTCATGAGGATACCAAAGTCCTAATCTGGGTTGACCTTTGAGATATCTGAATATCCTCTTGACTGCTTGAAAATGTGATTGCTTTGGCCTAACTTGAAATCTTGCACACACACAAACAGGGAACATGATATCTGGTCTAGAAGCTGTGAGATACATGAGAGAGCCAATCATGGATATGTAATAATGAACATCCACATCCTCCCCCTCAAGATCTGCAGTAATCTGTTTGTGTGTCTCCATGGGTGTGCTTGCAGGCTTGGAATCTGAGAACCCAAACTTGGTTAAAATGTTTTGCACATACTTGGTTTGGCTTATGAAGATTCCATCTTGTTGCTTCTTAACTTGTTGCCCAAGGAATAAAGTAAGTTTACCCATAGAACTCATCTTGAATCTCTTATGCATTAATTCTTCAAAATCTCTACACAAATGATCTTTTGTGGATCCAAAGATGATGTCATCCACATAGATTTGCACTAACAGGATGTCCTTCTTCTTCCTTTGAATGAACAGAGTCTTGTCAATGGTTCATCTCTCAAAACCATTTTCCAAGAGATGGGTAGACAAGGTGTCATACCAAGCTCTTGGTGCTTGATGTAGTCCATACAGTGCTTTCTTCTATTTGTATACTCTGTCAGGATACTTGGGATTTTCAAACCCTGGAGGCTGACAGACATATACTTCTTCTTCAATTTTGCCGTATAGAAAAGCACTTTTCACATCAATTTGGTAGACTTTGAACTTCATGAAAGAAGCATAGGCTAAAAACAGCCTAATTGCCTCAATCCTAGCCACTGGTGCAAAAACCTCTTCATAATCAATTCCTTCTTCTTGAGTGTACCCCTGTGCTACCAATCTAGCCTTGTTCTTGATCACTATCCCTCTCTCATCCTTCTTGTTTCTGAAAATCCATTTTGTCCCTATAGCTCTGTATCCTTTAGGCAGTTCTACCAAATCCCATACATTTTGCAGTACAAACTACAACAGCTCCTCTTGCATTACTTCTATCCTGCTTGGATCTTTCAATGCATCATGTGCCTTTTTGGGCTCAACCTGAGATAGAAAGCAAGATAGTAAGCCTGATTGTATGTCTTTTATTCCTCCTAACTTACTCTGATTCCTTGTGATGATTGGAGAATTGATGAATAGCCTCTTCATTAATCTCTGCATCCAGATTAGAGTCATTCTTTTCAGGAGAGCTGCCACCAAACACTGAGGAGTTCTCATCATCAGTATCATCTTCTGCCAATGCAGGCATCTCAGGTTCTAGCTGTTCTGAAGTCAAAAGTTGATCCTCCTTTTCACCTCTCTCCTCTTCATTCTGAGCAGTTTCAGTATCCTTTGAATCTGAAGCATCTTTCTTCTCTTGAACACAGAGTTCAGTAGAATCTGCTGTAGGGATTGGGAATAGCACAAACTCTTGTCTTTTGTCTTGTACTGATTTTGTCCCTGTTCCTGCATTATTCTCATAACTGAAACCCAAATAATTAGTTAGTGAATCAATGTCAAAAAGCCAATCAGGGCCTGTACCAAGTTTATTTGGTGTGCTCTCATTGCATTTGACATTATCACTTTCCTCAATTATTCTAGAAGAGGTATTAAATACTCTGTAAGCCTTACTTTGGGATGAGTAACCAACTAGAAATCCATCATCTGCTTTGCTATCAAACTTGCCTAAGTGAATTTTGGTATTAAGAATTGTGCAAGGACACCCAAATGGTTTGAAAAATCCAATATAAGGTTTCTTCTTGTTAAAAAGTTCATATGGTGTCTTGCCTTGAGATTTAACTATTAGAACCCTGTTTTGAACATAACAAGCAGTATTAACTGCTTCTGCCCAAAATGTAACTAGCTGTTTTGAATCTGCCAACAGGGATCTTGCAGCTTCAATCAGTGTCCTATTTCTCCTCTCAGCAACTCCATTCTGTTCAGTTCCAGTATCAGACCTGATGATTTTAACTCTTTGATTTGTTTGGTTTTCAACTCTGAGAATAAAGGATTTGATCAGTCCAATTGTCTCATCCTTTGTCCTCAGAAAATAGACCCAAGTGAATATGGAGAAATCATCAACAATAACTAAGCAGTAAGATTTCTTGCCAATACTCATCACATTTGTAGGACCAAACAGATCCATATGCAATAAAATAAGAGGTGAAGAGATTGTATTTATTTCTTTGGACTTATGAGAAGTTTTGTGATGTTTGCCTTTAAGACATGCAACACAATGATCATCACATGAAAATACCTTTTGTGGTAAACCTCTTACAAGGTTGTTTTTCACAAGATTATTCATTGTTTTAAAGTTCATGTGACACATCCTTCTGTGCCAAAGAGATGATTCATCAACAAAAGCTTTTGAAAATAGACAATTAATTGATGAATCATTAGATACATTCTCTAAATCCAAGCAATAAACATTGTCCTTTCTTGGTGTTCTCAGTAGTATTATACTTTCATCAACTACCTTGAACCCTTTAGCAAGGATAATACATTCAGTATCAGTAAATAATATACTATGTTTCTTGTCACAAACCTGTGATACACTTAACAGGTTGTATCTCAATTGCTCAACATAGTAGACATCCTCAAAGGTCATCTTACCCTTTGACACAATACCTTTTCCACTAATCTTTCCTCCAGATGGATTATCACCAAATGCAAGATGTCGTCCATCAATTCTTTTGAAGTTTTGTAGGCAGGACTTGTTGCCTCTCATGTGCCTAGAGCAACCACTATCAATATGCCAAATGCTCTTCCCTTTTTGTTGTTGGTTGCCCTGCACATAAAGTGGAACAATTAGTTTTTAGTAGGAACCCAAGCCAAAGTGGTCTTGGGTTTCCCATTCTCATCAACATATTCACAATCAGTTTTGATGAGCTTTTCAGATTGGGGAATCTTATGGCTTGAATACTTTGTCACAATAATGGGTTTGTTACTGGAAGCAGTACTAACTTGATTGGCAGTACTAACTTTGTTAGCAGTACTAACATTGTTAGCAGTAGCATTGCTTGCAGCAGCATTATTTCTGTCAGTAGTACTATTTGAAGTAGCAGTACTAACAAATTTCTTTACTATTGGAACCCAAACCTGAAAAAAAAAATTTGCTTTATTTTTCTTTAAGTTACTTCTTGGCTTATTTGGAGTATTTTTCTTTGATTTTGCAAACTTGTTTTGAGCATGAGCTTTTAAAGGTGCTCTTTTTGCATTTTCAGCCATATGATTCCTTCTTTGATTCCTATAGCCAACAGGATTTTGTATATGTCTTTGAAAATTTATCCTCTGTTTCATAGGATTGAAATAACAGTATTTGGCAATATGGTTAAGCTTTCCACAAATAAAACAAGGTTTTGGTCTATTGATTTTACTCAGATCAACCCCTTGTTTTTGTGCCCACTGATTATTCCAGTTTCTTTGATTACCCCTTGTTTTATCATGTTTTTGGGGTTGATGCTTTTTACATGTACAGGGATTCACAACTGTGGTCTGCATATAGTGGACTCCCTGTACCTTTCCCTTTTCTCTCTTTGAGCTATCCACCTTTTCACTCTTGATGAATGGTTTACCTCCCCCTTCATTGGTAAGGATATGATTTTCTACAGGAATCTCTTCTGCATTCTTATTCTTAGAATTCTCTTCCTCATTCTCTTCTTCAACCACCACACTATCTATAGGATCTACTTCTGTTGCTCCTATAGGTAAGTCCTCCTTATTTTTGTTTTCTAAGAGATCTGAAGAAGGAGGGATATAATTATTGTTATAAGGTGGAGGTGTTACATTGTATCCTATAC
The DNA here is from genome assembly GCA_023525745.1 of Arctium lappa. Lineage (NCBI taxonomy): Eukaryota > Viridiplantae > Streptophyta > Magnoliopsida > Asterales > Asteraceae > Arctium > Arctium lappa. Next base: position 54,078,788 of record CM042061.1, on the reverse strand, counting down.
CACTCTTGATCTTATCATGAACTTGAGCTTTAAGCAAAGAGTTCATTGCTTTGGAAGCATAAGAAAACTTCTCAATGTTAAGCTTAACTTTCTCATACTCACTCTTTATCTTCTCACACTCCTCTTTAGATTTTTCTATTTGAATCTCTAATTGATCTTTCTCCCACTTCCAGTAATTTGTGTCATAGTAATGTTGAAGTTCATTGTCCTTGTAAGCCTTGATTTGATCTTCAAACTTTTCAACAATCACTTTATACTCTCTTATATCTCTTTCTAACCTTTTAAGGTCGTCACACATGCTTTGGTTATGATCCCTGTACTTTTTAACAGTTTGAAGACACTCTTCAGTGCACAGTTTAGTTTTTACCTCTGTTGGAATATCTGTGCTTGAAGATTCTGAGACTTCTGCCATCAGGGCTTGATTCTGAACAACTTCTTCTGCTTGATCACTCCAATCAAATCCCATTCCTTCTTGAGAAACAAGAGCTTGAGTGGAGTTTCTGTTGTTTTGGAAGCTTGAGGAATGTGCTTGCTGGTGGTTGCTGCCATATTGTTGAGGAGTTCCTCCTCTGCATTCTTTTGCAAAGTGTCCCATCTTGTGACACTTGTAGCATTCCACCTTTGACTTGTCAAACCCAACACCATCTTCTCTCCTCTGAGAAAAGTTGTTCCTTCCAGTCCTTTTTATGAATCTCTTTACCCTTATATTTAGCATGGCCATCTGCCACTTTATATCCATCTCCTCAAGGTCATCTGCATTAATTTGTTCAAGATCATCATTAATTAAACCAGAATTAGCATGACTAGCAAGAAAATCTTATAATACAGAGTCATTAGATACATCCTGCTTAGATACATAAGCAGTACTAACTGATTCTGTATTAGCAGCAGAAACAGTAGAAGAAGAAGATGATAAAAGGGCAGCATTATGAGTGTATCCAGATGGTCTTTTCTTGGCATCAACTTCAGCCTCAAACACCCTTAAGTCATTATAAAGATCGTCTAGTTCTTTGTCCTCCAGCTTGTCATCCTGTCTGAAGGAGACAGTATACATGGTCCATTCATGTAACACCCGTGATTTTCGATAAGTTTTACTTTTGGATTATCGAGGATTGAATCAGGCGAGAAACGGGAATTTTGGGGCCATCGCGAGTGTGACGCGACTTGGGGTCGCGGCACAAGTCGCGAAACTCACTGGATGTGAGTCTCAGGGAAACGAGCGACTTATGCCGTGAGTGGAGGTCGCGGCATAACCCGCGTAATTGCCTGGTGAGATTAAAACCGATTTTTCAGCCACCAAACCTCATTCTCTTAACCCAAACCCTAAAACTTTCTTCCCTTTTCTCTCCCAAACCCAAATGTCGAACCCTAACCCATTTTGAAGGGTTTTCTCCTTAAACCAAATGATTCTCCATCATCTAGCTTGTGAGATCTTGAACCACAAAACCACTATCTGCATCTTCTTCATCAAGTTCGGTTGGGAGCTCGGGTTGAAGAGTTGGATTGGGTGTTCTCGGAATGTCTCGTCATCTCTAGTGGTAAGCCTTCTTGAAATAATGTTATAAATGCTCCATTGATGGTTTCTTAGTGTTTGGTATCTTAAATCTCGGATTTGTTAGTTTTGGAGAAACTAGGGTTTTGAGCTTGTTTAGGGATTTTGGTATGTAATGTTTGAGGAATGTTTCTAAATGTTTAGTTATGGGTATTTATGGTTGGAAACGTATGGATCTAGGTTTTAGAGGTTCTCGACTTGAGGATTCAAGTGGCCTTTAAAAGAGCTCGTTGGGGAAAATCTAGATTTAGCCTAAATCTAGCAAGGTGAGTTCAAGTTGATTTGTGAAAACGTTGTACATGCCAAAACGTCTATTTTAAAGTGTTTATGTGTTCTACATGAAATTATCAAATGTTGGGATATTTGCTAATCTTTGGTTATTTGAGGCATTTAACTTTACAAACTTTGTATAATACCCACATTTGGGATTTTTGGGCATTTTGATAAATGTGTTACAAACGGCTGTGTTTTGAGGTCTTATTGCATAAATAGATCTTTAGTCAAAGAAATACACTTTTAAATGTTTGTCGAGTCTTATGCATCGTCATGAAATGGAGTGTTTTATAAAGTATCACTTGCACATCTATGTGAGGTAACTTGAAAGAATGTTTATAGTCTCATTTTATGATTTTCGTTCTTATCAGCAGTTAAATTTGGAAAACGCATATTTTGTGTTATGAGTTCATTTGGAAAATGGATTGTCTCAACTAATGTTGAGTTTTGAACTAATCTCACTTTTGGTCGTGATGTTTGCATATCCGTTGGGTGAGTGCGTTTTATCGTGTTTTTATTCCATTTATTAATGAGTCAATGGGTTGCTAAGTCTGCGGCTTGGCATTGTTATTTTGATGAGGTTTTTGGACAATAGTCCAGTTTTGGTAGCTCGACTTCGAGCCTTGTTGGGCCTTATGTGTATTATTTGGCTTATTTGACGCATTGGGAGTCATGATCCCGTATTTGGTTTATTATTGTCCGGCGTTGGGACGATTAGTTTTCCACGTCGAGGCACGTTAGGCACCGGATGTAGGTGTAAGACCTTCGTGCTGCACGTTAAGGTACCGGATGTGGGTATAAGTCCTTCGTGCTCAAGTATTACGTTATTGGATGAGGAGCTCGACCTAGCAACCCTTCGGGGTTGAACTTGAGTTTCCGTGGGTGTATGTTTAAAGCCACTGAGCCTGATATCCCTTGCGTGTACTTTTGTTTATATGACTAGTCATAACAACATAAAATGGGCTTACTTTGTGGACCGTCACATTTTATGGAATCGGGAATCTCCCGTCACCGAAAGGTGTTGTTTTTGGGTATTCAGTTTTATTATCCAAGTTTTCGGTGACGTTTTGTATATTTGGGTTTTACCCTTGATTTATGGGTTGAGTATTATGCCCCACCCGTGTTCGGGTGTTTTGAAATATAAGGTTTAACCGTACTTTCTTAAATGGAGAGTTCAAGTTATATTTACGCTTTGAGTGAGTTTTGGGTTAAAGCTAATTTATGAAAGGGCGGTTTTCATTGGTATCATCATTTTGTAGTAGTTTGATTTGAAAAATGTCCAAGTTGGTGTTCTCTGTCTAAAATGCATATCATTGGAAAACGAGTCGTTTGCATATTCAAAGCATACCTTTTGAAAGATTATGAATTGAACTGCATTATCCATTTTCACAGACATCTTATTATATGTTGAAAACTCTTGAGCTCACTAGGCGTTAAGCCTAACCTTTTTATTTGTCGGCATGTGCATCAGGTTCCAGTTGGGAGTTGGGTTCTAGCAATTCTATGAAGTGTAGAGCCTTAGCTAGACACTAAAGTAAGTAATTGGTGAAGTCTTCCGCAAGTTGGATATAGTGACTATCTTTGGGTTTTAGTAGCACCCGTCCTTATTATAAGCCGTATGTATAGATTGAATGTTTGTGTATTGAAGTTGAATCTAAATTGTGGTTGTCTATGATTCAATGATTGATGTATTTAGAAAATTTTAAATAAGTTGCTATTTCCAGATTTTAGGGTGTTACAATTCATCTCCAAGGGACCTTAAGAACTTTTTGTTTACATTATCTTGATCAATCTGCACTCCAACAGTAGCTAGTTCACCAATCAGCTTGTTAAACCTGTCAAAAGTTTGAGTCATGGACTCATTCTTAGTTGACATGAAGTTTTCATACAGTTGCTTCAATATTGCCTTCTGATTTCTCTTGGTACTTTTGATACCAGAGAATCTCTTCTCTAGAGCATTCCAAAGCATCTGGGCATCAGTGCAGTTGCAGAATTGGTGTTGATACTCATTAGGAATAGCCAAGAACAGTGTGCTCAAGGCTTTCATCTCTGTCTGCCTTATCTTCCTCTCTCCATCTATCTTTGGTGGGATTCTTTTTCCATTTGCTCCAATCTTTCCTTCATTAGATGGGTCATTCTCAATGATGTCCCACACAGAGTAATCTGTGAGAAGGATGTATTGCCTGATCCTAATCTTCCACATGTCAAAATCATTAGATATGAGCATTGGAACCTTTGAGACCAGAACACTATCACTTGAACCGTCCATGATGATTGTTGTTTTTCTGAGTTTAACAAAGCTCTGATACATCTTGTCAGGATCGAAATTCAAACAAGAATTTAATTCACACACACTCAGAATCAATGCTAAAGATGTTGCGGAAAAACACTTTAACACTAACAATCAATGAAACAGTATATCAAACTCAAATCACAAGTTTATATTGATTCAACTTTATGATTACACACAAAACCTCAATCTGTTGAACAGACTCAACAGATGTTCTATACTTCTCTATAGAAAGGATCTAAACTAGTCTTGAGGTTAATTCTCTCTAACAAAACATATGAATGAATAATGAAAATCTACTATCAAATACTTCTATACTATATATACAAGACTGAATACAAGATAATTATCAAAATACAATTGATCTTCAACATCAATACCATAATTATCTTCAGTCTTATCTCCAGCTTGTCTTTATCTCCAAATCATCTTTATCTTTAGAAGCAGCACTAATTATCTTCAGAAGTATTAACCATCTTCAGCAGCATTAATCTTCAGCAGTACTAACTACTAGCAGTACTAACTCTCCAAGCAGTACTAACTATTCAAGTACAGCACTAACTCTTCAAGCAGTATTAATTCTACTAGCAGTAGTAATCTTGATAGTCTAGCAGTAGTAATCACTTAGCAACATTAATCAGCAGCATAAATCATACTTAGCATAATCAGACCCAACATGCTATCTGCTGCATAAGGGACTCGATCTTGGAACCATAGTCACGCAAACCCACAACACTTACCATTCCACCACAACTTATTCTATGTTTATAGAAACACCTTTTAATTCTTTTATTCATTTTCTGTCCAGCTTTGTACTCCCAACTTCAACTTTAGATTCGGGTCAGATTTACTCCAAATTACCAAAAACTCAAAACACGAACATTGTAGATTTGTGTGTTGGGTTTCTAGATCATCTTGAATCACTCAAATCGGAGACCGGACAAGTGAGATATGATCAAAACGCCACAATTACGCAAATCTGTAAAAAATTATCGTTTTCTTCTTTTTCGCTCCAAATTGTTCCAAACCTATCAAAATATAAAAACGCATTAATGTAGTTCGGTTTTACCCTAAATTTTTAAAGGTCTTTTTAAACGGTTTTGTGATAGTGAAAGCGTTTGAAAAAGTGTTTGGTCTTTTTAAACGGTTGTTTCTAGAGAACCATTTAAAAAGATGTATGTATTTTAAACGGTTGTATGAAAAAACCGTGTAAAAAAGTTAGGCGGCGTTTTAAATGGTTTTGTTCAATTATCTGTGTGAAATACGTATCCTTTTTTAAACGGTTTTTTATAACAACCGTTTAAAAATGTCATATGACTTTTTTAAACGGTACCACAACCACAAAACCGTTTAAAAAAAGTCTTAAAAACACGCGGCCACCTTTTTAAACGGTTTTGTTGAATTTTTTTAAAAACCGTTTAAAAATGTGCGTTTAAAAAAGTCATTTTTGTAGTAGTAACAATGTAGAAGTCTAAATCTCTTACATTTTAGTTGTAGTTTAATTTAGTCTTTAAATTTCTTGCATTTAATTTTCGCATTTACTTACCGTCTAAGTTTGTAGTTTATTTCTCTTTTTTTTTTTAATGCAAGTAGTTAACATTTATTTCTTTTCTTACATTATGTCTTTAATTTTTATTATTATGAGCTAAGCACCTCTTGGGTGTGGGTGTTAGCCGAGTTGAGACTAGTAGGCGACACTTAGGTGTTACCATCGTTACTAACTCTTAAGCTTGGTCACTTGAGTCGGGACTTAAACTCAATGCGGATAATCCGATCACTCTGAATTGTTAATATTAGATCTTGACCCCGAGAGGGGCGGATTCGAAATACGACTTAAGTGATGCACAAAGATTTGAGAGAGTATTTGATAACCATGTAGAGATACGAATTTTGTATGATTTGCTAAAGTTCAAATACCGGTCAAGATTTATATCACAAAGAGATTTGGGTATAAATGTCCATACTAGTATAACTTGATTTTTATATCAACTTAGTTAAATCGGCAAGATTAAAAGTTAGTAACAATGGACACTTTATGGGCACTTTGTAGGACCGGTCTATAGAAATCCACTTTCGAGAGATCAGACTTTTATAGACACTTTGTGCTACAAAGTAACTAACCATTTTGTTACTACGTATATCTCAAGGAAACTTACACCCATACCCATTCTTATTTACTTGTTTAGTTTTCGTTGTTAAAAACCCAAAACTCGCTCAAAAATATTTCTTTCTTCTCTCATTGAAATAGGTGTATTCTCGACTTGGGGCTCAAAACTTTGAAGTCCAATCCCCGTGGATACGATCTCGGTAGATTTACCACTTTATTACTTGTAGCTATCATAGTGTCGGTGTATACTTGTACCGCCACTGTGGCCACTTTGTGGACCTATACGGTTTTCCGCTACCAGGTATGCAATCCGCAAACAAGAACTTGGTTTGACAATTCCATAGTTAACCCATAGGTGTAAATGCATAAATGTACATAAATTCATCATCATATGTCTTTATTGGAATTTAGAGGAGATTTAGATGACTTTGAAACCATAAATGACAAACACAAAGATATAAATCATAAATGTACAAACACAAAGCCATAACCATTGTGAAATATTGCCTCCGTAACTAAGACAAGCTAGTCATCAGAAGAATGATCAGGTAAAATATGTTCAATTTCATTTTCATATTTTGAATCATCGTTCATATCTTCATATTATTCTTCTTCGTCGTTAGCTTCATTGTCAGATACATTATGATGGTCATGAGTGGCGGCTACGGTGACATCTCCTGTGACAAGATGCATGTAATCGATAGCTATGCGGAAAATTAATTAAAAGAAGTTAAAAAATTAAATATTTGTATATCTATCAGCAATCCATCGGAAACATTAAAATTCACCGACGGATTACCGATGGAAATTGTTTTCGTCAGGAATTTTGTCCGTGGTGAGATATCGGTTGGTGTTCCGCCATAAGTTATCGACAAATTTTGGCCGTCAATGATATCCGTTGGTGATATCAATTTTCTAGTAGTGTTGAAATGTATTTATGGACCAATAAATTTAAGATCAATTGATTCAAACAAATATTTAAACCTACCGGTTATGTTAAATTTTACTGCCTAATCTATTTACCGTTTAGGACAATAAATACAAAAATCTAATAAATACAAAAGAAGATAAAAACACGAATCTATTTATCATTCAAGAAAATAAATACAAAAGAAAGGGAAAAAAAATAAAAATACGAATCTGTTTATCCTTTAGGAAAATAATAATATTTAACGAATCCATAATTTACTCATAATTTTGTGTATTTTAGGAAAATAAATACAAAAATCTTTGCATGAACAAAACTAGTGTCTTGCAAATTGCAATGTAATGTTGCCATCACAAATTGGCCCATGCATTCCTTGGATAAGATGTGAACATGTGCTCTATTAAATTTATGTATTTTAAAAATTAAAAAATATATATATTTATTCTCATACATAATTTAATATAATCAATTATTGAAATACCTAACAAAATCCATGGATAATTATAAGAAAGTTATGGAGCAAGAAAATGTTCATAATCATCATAAACAAAAAACTATATCTCAAGTTTTAACAAGGCTTCTATTTAAAAAAAAAAAAAAAAAAGTTAATGAGACGAATAAATTATTTATGTTAATACAACATGCATTTCGGTCTATTCTTTTAACAATAACATAACATTACATATGTATAAGAGTATATATAATCATACTCATCTGATACAACAATACTTGAGTAGTTTAGATGTCATGTCACATGATTTCAAATATCGAGTTAAATCAACAATAAACAAACGACATGGTTGTCGATAAATCTATGATTAACTTCAATATAATCATAAAATTCATTATAATTGTTATAATAAAACAAATGAATTACATAAAAAGGAAATGTTTTTTTATTTCTAATTTTATATGTTGATAAACATACTTTTTTTAAAAGAGACAATTAAAAATATGTATGACTTGAAATGTATCTATTTTAATATTCAATCCCGACATGTCGTAAAGGAATAAAGTATGTTATCAAAATAGATTTTATTTTCCAACCTGTATGCTTTGAAATAGAGATTTAAAACTATGAAAGTTTAAATGTATATTTTTAAAAGTAGAAATTGAACAAAGAGTAAATTAGGATTTTGGTTTTTGGTTTTTGGTTTTTGTGGTTTATACAAAATTAAGAATACGTCCCTGAATTTCAATAAGTACAGTCATTGTGGTTTGCATTTTGCTTTGAAAGTAGCCACTGTGGTTTACATTTTACTTTGAAAGTGGTCCATGTGGTTTGCATTTGTTTAAGCACGTCAAAATTTTCCGTTTCATTACCTTTTCTTGTCTTTTACTTGTTATGTCTTTTACTTATTTTGTCTTCCACCCACCACACCTCACCCTGCCCACCACATACCCCTAGACTAACCCACCTCCTGTCGTCTGGATTTGTTTCCGATGGCCTTCCCTAAACACCACCACCCTCGTTGACGGTGAAGAAGCAACAAATTAGCATCATCACCTCCCCAAACACTACACCCTCACCGTTTTCCCAACATCATCTGAACTCAAGACCCCACACCATCACAACTCCCCCCCCCCCTTCTCTCTCTCTGCTAGTTCCTCTTAGTGACCTAGATGCCTCTGACTTGCAGCCATTGTTGTTTTAATGTTGTCTCCCACACTACACACATGCAGATCACACACACACAAACACATCGCACAGATCAAATACACACCCCTACAACCGTTGTTGTTTTAGTTTCACACACGCAACTTCGATCTCTGCCATTTATGTCGTTTATGGTTCAAGCCCTAGTCCTCAATGGTGCCTCAATGGAGAAGAGAGGTGGAGCTCAGGGTTGTCACTAGGTCTTCACCGTATGCGGGGCCGCAGGCCCGTTCATGAAATTTTTTTAGGTCCTGGTCGAGATGTAAAAAAGGGGTCCTTGATAAGTACGATTTTTTACAATATATTGTTTTATCATTAAAAATAACATTGAATCCAAGAAATACTAATAATTCATATAAAATTGTTTTTCCGAGAATTCCTAGACGCAATATCAATCAATAATTATTTCTAAATTAATATTATTTACCATTTCATATTTACATAGCATCGTAAATTTGTTCCATCGTCAAACACATCCTATGATATACCTTTAATATATAGATTGACATCATTTTGAGTCACAATATTGACTATTCGAGTAACACTATGTAAATCAAAATCAATCGGTTGGGTTTCCATATCACCTCATGTTAATGTTTTCATCACCATTTTAAACATTTTGGGTTAATACAAATTTTAAGAACCATCATTCTTATAATCAAAAGTGAATGTTGGTTATAACTTGAGATCTTATTCTTGTTTTAGAGATATAAGAACATTTAAATTCATGCATGATCAAGAGTAGGTAATAAGGCAATAATGTATGAAAAAAACAAAGGGAGTTTTGAAATCTTAAATATAGATATAAGTTGGATAGTCTCGTATGATTGATAATTTATTTTCAAAATGTACGAGTTTAACAAGAAATATATTATATTATAATATAAAAATAGAATTCATGTGGATCAAAAGAGTCGACGGGTGATGAACGATGGAGAATATATTAAGTTTTTATAGGCAAACTAGTTTTAGATTTTGGTACTAAATAATAAACAATACTTTAAAATGAATGGTCAATTAACTTTTTACATATTTTATCCTCCAATGCAATATTCTTAATACATGTTTGGGTCCTTAATATAATGCTAAATTCTTTTTGTGTCCTATTAGATCCTAAAAAATTTGTCTTTTTTATTTATTCATTTTTTTGAACTACAACTATATACTACTATATAGTATATACTAAAAAAATTAGGCCCCTATTTCGTGTGGGCCCTAGGGACAACCCTGTATTGGGGTTTCATGGAAGAGACATCATCCTTGTTTAAGGTAAAACGTAATGTATGTGTGTATATATAGAGAGTCCTCTTCTTTTACGACCCAATAATTTGTATAAACTTACAAATTGGTTTTCATGTTGTTTCATATATAACAACACAAGAAGATTGATTTATAAGTTTATGCGATATATTGATTTGCAAATGAATCGTATATATAGAAAGTCATCTTCTTTTACAAACCCAATAACTTGTACCATTTTACAAACCAGTTTTCATGTGTTGTTTCATATATGGAACACATGAAAATTTATTTACAAGGTTATATGTATATGAAACAACACATGACAATTGATTTATAAGTTCATACGATTTATTGGGTTTTAAATAATTATGCGTCTACAGTCAAGATCAAACGAGAAGGTAGCCAATTTGTGAAAAGACGAGAAGTGATTCTAGCCGTCCAATTATTTTAATTAAATGTTTAAATAAAGGTTATCTAAAAAGAAACGAAAAGGGTACTATTGTCATTGAACTCGTGAGGTTATCTTTAATATTGTGTCTATCGCAAACTTTTAGGGATTGAATTTAGTTTCCTAAACCACCAATGTTAATCGATATTTTTAATAATCACGATTGTAACATTCCAACATAGATGTGGGGCTAAAAAACCTCATTTGCTATGATTATGAACATTTAAATCAAAACTCTATTAATTTTGCATATCTGATGTGCTTAGGAATAGATTCACCGACATTAGATTCACAACAAAGGTGACTTCGTTTTTGTTTTTCAATTTTCCGAAGAATTGGGAGGTCCATAATCTATGGAGAATGTTCAAACGATACGGAAAAATTGTGGACATCTACATGCCGAAGAAAAGAATGAAAAATGGAGATTGGTTCGGCTTTGCTCGGTTTAACCAGGTTGAGGATGAAAAGCTATTCGAGTCAAAACTTAACCAAATATGGATTGGCACTTACCGGCTAAGAGTATTCTTGGCTAAAAAGAATGGGAGTACGTCAACCGGAACACATAATTTCAAGCAGGAAAGAGGGAGTGGTGGAACAACAGTACAAGTAGAAGAAGTAGGAATCAAAAAGACGGGCAACACATATGCGGAAGTGGTGGCTAGGAACCATAAAAAGCCGATCCAGGCAGCTATGGAGGCCGGAAGACAAACACATGTGGTTGCGGGAACGTGGGTAGTGGATGAAGAAAGACTAGATTTACTCTCGAAATGCGCTGTAGGATCACTCACGTCACTGGACAATTTGCAAGCATTTCAATCGTTATGTAAACCGGAGATTGGGGGAGGCGTAGGAGCAAGATTAATTGGTGGAAGGAGCATTCTTGTGGAATTCGAATCAAAAAGAGCGACGGAGGAGACAATATCAAATAAAACCCATGGATTGCACTATTGGGTAAAAGATTTACGTAGATGGTCAAAAGGGTTCCGAGCTTCGGATAGGGTGGTTTGGATAAGGATAGAAGGAATACCGTTACACGTCTGGAGAGAATCCACTTTTATCGAAATTGAAAGTAAATGGGGAAATGTTCTGAAATCAAAAAATTGTGACCTGGAAGATCGCGGCAATCTGTTATGGGGGAAGGTTCAAATCAGTATGGGTGACGTTGAACGAATTAGTGTGATTTCAAGCATTAAAGTGGGAGACCTTTTTTATGCGATTAAGATAGATGAGGAAAACAACAACTTTCTCAAGGTCCAAATAGGAAGAGAGGAAGTATTTGATGTTGGGGATAACAGCGAAGGAGATGACGGTTCGACGGTTCCGTCATAATGGTCAGAAGGGGGAGAGGCGAGCAACGAAGATTGGGTGGTCGAAGAAAGCAGATTCGACATTGACGATCGGAATAGTGGCAAACCAGAACAATAGGCGGAAGACCAAAGAAGATCACCGATTCTAGAAGAGGAAACCGGTGGAGGCGTAAATAGTGTTAGCTCGCCGGAAAAACCCAATGAAGAGAAGAGGGAGTCCGGAAATATGCCGGAAATAGAATCGCCGACAAAAGGGGATGAGCAGTCGTTGTGTAATCATAAGGATATTAATTCATTGAAAACTCCAAGAGAAGATGATGGAAAAATCCATATTGAGCCGGCTATCCAAGCATGCGATTTAGAAGTTCAAGGCAATAGAAATTATAATACGGCTGATCTGGAAACTTTAAACGAGGAAGGAATGGGTCGTGAGACTGGTAAACGTTAACCCCCCAATGAACCTGTTATGGACCGGACTGAACTAGGTCAGAAAGTTGGGTTGTTCAAAGTGATGGACCATATGGCAAATTGTAGTCCAGTAGGTAGTCTCATGGACCAAGTTAAAATAGATAAGGAACATGGGCTGCCAAGTCAGAGGCCTAGTGGGAGGGATTCTAATAACGTTAACAAAAATAAAATTGGTCCTGGGGAAATTAGAAATACATTGCCTAACTCCAGTGAAGAGGATCGCAATAATCACATGAAAGATATCGCAGTAGAGGGTCGCAGGAACAAATCGTTGAAAGATCAGTACAGTAGAGCGATGTCCGGTAACGGGGAAGCGACAAGGCATAAAAAGAGAGATGGAATTTCGTTTGGCAGAAGTAGAATAGGTTTTCACAACCTGAAGAAACTTGCGAGGGAGAACTCAAAAAATAAAGGAAGATCATATAAATTGAAAGGAACTAGTCGAATCCATGATGGGGATTCGGTTTCGACTACCACTAAAGTGTCGATTGCAAATGAATTGAGAAGTGTTGACAGTCAAGAGAGCCTCAAAAAATTCGGGAATCTAATCGGGGTTCGATGGAAGCAAGATGACAAGCAGACTGGATAATCGACCTGGTGTAAGGTACGTTTTGTGTTTATTCTCCATGAAAATTGTGTCTATAAATATTAGGGGTCTGGGGTCGTTAAACAAGAAGCAGTGGATAAATGAAATATGTCGGAAGGAAAACTTATGTATGTTGATGATTCAAGAAACTAAAAAGAAAAAATTCGAGCTATGGGAAATTGAAAATATGTGGGGATTGAATGAAGTTGATTTTGTACAGGAATCGACAGTGAGAAATTCCGGGGGCTTAGTTACGGTATGGGGTAACAAAAACTTTCCAATGTGAATTTGTAGTACAAGAGAAAATTTTCATTGCAGTTGTGGGTAGGTGGGAACACGTCGACGGTATAGTAGGATGTGTGAATGTGTATGGTCCTCGAGAGCAGAAGGATCGAGCTTTGTTGTGGAACAAATTGGGAACATTATGCAAAAAAGAAGATGTGAAATGGGTCCTTGGAGGATATTTTAATGAAATTAGGAACGACAATGAAAGATTAAACTCTATAACAAACCGAAAAGGTGCGCAGGAATTCAATGCTTTCATCCAAAAATGAAATCTATTGGAAGTACCGTTGGGAGGAACGACCTTTACTCGAGTGAGCAATGACGGGCAAAAATGGAGCAAGTTGGACAGGTTTCTTATGACCCATGAATTTGTATCCTCTTGGAAAAATGTGGAAGCAAAAGTTCTTGACAGGAAATGGTCGGACCATTTTCCGATCATGGTTAGTGATAAGTGGGCTGACTTTGGGCCTAAACCATTTAATTTTTTTGACGTTTGGTTAAAGGATAAGCGTCTAGGGAATATTGTACAAGAGGCATGGAGTAAACAGGTTTCTTCGAGACGACCGGATTGTATCTTTCGGGACAAGTTGAAGAATGTCAAAGGTGCGTTGAAAGACTGGAGTAGGGGGGAATGGGGGAAATTAGAAGAAGAAGTGAAAGAGAAAAAACTTGAGGTCAAACTGTGGGAAGAAGAGTGTGCCAACGGGAATATGGACGAATCCAAACGGTAAAAGGGGTGGCGTCTAGAACAAGGTGGTTGGAGTTAGAGTCGAAAAAATTGGAAATGATGAGACAAAAAGCAAAGGTGTGATGGGCTAAAGACGGGGATGAGAACTCAAAGATGTTTCATGCGGCAATTAAAAATAGGGAAAGACGGAACACCATCCGGGGCCTTAACATAGATTCAATATGGACGGAGAACCCATCAAAAATAAAGGACTTCGTCTATAATTTTTTTTAAAGGTAAATTCTCGGATACTATGATTAATAGACCTTCATTGCAAATGAATAACATAAAGAAGTTGCGGGAGGAGGAAGCAAAATTCTTAGAAGGGAAAGTCACAGAAGAAAAAGTGTGGAGCGCGATCGTGGAGTGTGGTAGCAACAAGGCACCGGGCCCGGATGGGTTTACGGTTGCTTTTATAAAAGCATTCTGGGGAACGATAAAAGCGGACTTGGTGGCGGCGGTCTATTGGGTCATGGAAAGAGGGGAGATTAGTAAAGGAGGCAATGGATCATTCATAACATTGATCCCGAAGGTGGAAAATTCGGTTGGGCTAAACGATTATCTCCCAATTAGTCTTATTGGTATATTTTACAAAATTGTGTCAAAAGTCCTAGCGATAAGATTAAAGTCTGTGATGAATAATCTAATAAGCATCGAATAAAGTGCGTTCGTGAAAGGAAGATACATCCTTGATGGAGTACTAATTACAAACGAGACGGTTGAGTTCTTGAAAAAATCGAAAAAGAGAGGATTTATCTTCAAGGTCGATTTCGAGAAAGCATATGATTCGATAGATTGGTTTTTTCTCATGGAGGTGATGGAAGCGATGAGATTTCCGACAAAATGGAGAAGGTGGATAAAGATGTGTCTCTCTACTTCTAGTGTTTTCGTACTTGTAAATGGGACACCGACTAAGGAATTCATTATGGGAAGAGGTATTCGCCAAGGTGATCCATTAGCGCCTTTTCTCTTTCTTTTGGTAGCCGAAAGTCTACATTTGATGATGGTAGAGGTTGTGGGAAAAGGCCTCTTCAAGGGTATTTCGGTGGGGCGAGAAGGTATAAAAATATCACATCTACAATATGTCGATGATGCAATCTTTTTCAGCGAATGGGATTTAGATAACACCAAGAATCTTTTGAAAGTCCTCAAATCTTTCCATCTTGTTTCGGGACTTAAAATAAATATGAGTAAAAGCAAAATTTTCGGAGTGGGAGTACCGGAAGACGAAGTTGATTCGTGGGCTAGTTCGTTGGGGTGTGGATGTGCCATGCTCCCATTTAATTATCCCGGTCTCCCCGGCGGTGCATCTATGCGGAAATGTGATGCGTGAAATCCGGTAATGGAAAAGATGGGGAAAAAGTTAACGTCGTGGAAATAAAAAACGATGTCATTCGGCGGAAGACTAATGTTGGCTAAATCGGTTCTAGGTAGCACATCGTTATACTTTCTCTCTTTATTTCGTGCACCACTTGGAGTGTTAAATTCTCTTGAGCGATTGAGAAGGGATTTCTTTTGGGGGGGAGGGGGCGGTAGTGAGGATTTATCAAGTAAAAACAGAGGTATTGCGTGGGTTAAATGGGATTCGGTCTTGGGGGATTTCAAAAAGGGGGGTTTAAACGTCGGGGGGTTGAAGGAAATGAATTGGGCACTATTGTGTAAGTGGTGGGAGAGGTTTCGTACAGAGAGAGAGAGTCATTGTGGGTAAGGGTTATCCAAAGTCTTTATGGGGTGGATGGGGGAATTGGGTCGGGCAACCTTAATGGTTCGGGGGGAAAGGGAGTGTAGAGAGAAATAGTGAAGGTGGGAATAGAGCTAGAGAAGATCGGCTTAAATTAAGTAGATTCAATTGTTAAAAAAAATTGGGGATGGTGCGAATACTAGTTTTTGGGGGGAGAAGTGGGCGTCAAGTAGACTTCTTAAAGAGATGTTTCCTAGACTATATCAGTTGGAAACTAAACAAGACGTGTCGGTTAAGGATAGAGGGGAATGGGTTGGGGATGAGTGGGGGTGGAATTGGGAATGGAGACATATCCCGAGGGGGAGGGTAGTTGGTAAGCTAGAAGAGTTAGTGAGGGAGCTTCAAACAAATATTCCTAGAAGGGATGTTAAGGATAGGATAGTTTGGTTGTGGGATACACAAGAGGGGTTTACGGTGAAAAAAGTGAGGGAGTTGGTGGAGGATAAAAGAGCGAGTGGATCGAGGGTGGGGACGGAGACAAAATGGGTCTCGTTTATCCCAAAAAAAATGTGTGTATTCCTATGGAGAGTAAGGCTAGGGAGGATACCAACTAGGGATGTTTTGGATAAAGTGGGGGTAGAATTGGACTCTGTATTATGCCCAAGGTGTGGGAAAACAATCGAGACGATCGATCACGCCTTGGTTAATTGTGAAGAGGTAAGAAGTTTTTGGCTCTAAATGGGACGGTGGTGGAACACAGACTTCGCGTTGGTTAATACAGTCACAGAATTGTTGGAGTTCGGCAATCAATCGGGCTGGAACACAGTGGTCTTGAAGCGATGACAGCGGTTGTGGCTTGTTTCATCTATCTCATTTGGTCACATCGGAATAAAGTGTTATTTGAGAAGGACCAAGGAAACATTTCGGACCAATTTTTCGTGGCGCAACTAAAAGTCTTCGAGTGGGTCAAATGGCGCAATCAAGATATCGTTCCGGATATGACTTCTTGGCTCGTGGACCCTAGATCATAGTAGATGCGGTATCGATCGACGCAGTGTCTCGATTGGCCAGCGACTGCAGCTCAACTATTCTGCAGGCTCGATACTGTTGTTCGTAATGCAGTTGCTTGGTCAGAGGTCGCATTGTATCATATTTGCAGGTTCGATGTTGCAGTCCAGTATTTCATTTCGTAAGGGAAGATGAAGGCGAGGAGGCGATGCGTCATAAGGTGGGTTGCAGGTTCGAAACAGATGATTGTAAGCTGCATTTTTGATCTGGATCGCTAGAGTCCAGTGGCTGCGCCATAGTGCCATGCTGTTCGATCTCGCTGTCCGGTTTTGACAGACGGAGGTCGAGGGGGTGTTGCGTCCTAAGGTGTGTTGTGGTTGAAGATGTTGGATTAGTAAGTTGTGCTCGTTGATGTGCCATTGTTTGATCCTCGCAAACATGGCGGTGCTATTTGTCTTGTTTTCTTCTTTCCTTCTTTGAACAACTTTTGTTGGGTCGATTTTTGGCTTATTTTACGAGCCTTGGCTGCTGATCTTTGTAAGGTGGTGGTTAAATTGTTGGTTGGTAATAAATTTGGTTATCTTTGCCGTTAAAAAAATGTGATATGTCCAATCTTATTTCAATATTTGCTAATGTTTATAATCTCCTTGCAACTAGTCATATATGATTAGTAGTATAATCAACTTATAATCATATATGATTAAAGATATGTTCGCTTCCTAATCATATGTGATACATCTGATAATCATACATGATTAGTAGTATACTTCAACTTATAATCATATATGATTCATAAATATGATTAAGATGAAGCACATATGGTATTATTTTAGCCTATCATGATCACTACCGCTGAAACCCACAATAATTTTTTACTATCATTAACGATATGCCCAAATCCCAATGCCATATCAATAATCCCCAAATTATTACAATACACTAACAACAGGTCATATAAGATCAATCATAAATATAGATCCTCTTTTGAAATCCTTTGACATACTAGAAATGTCAATTCCTTAACAATCATATGTGATCAAACGAAAATAATCATATATGATTGTCTACAATCATATATGATCAACCTAAAAACTCTAATTTTGATTTTTCTAATTTGAAGTTGCTCAGCATGCATGTACCATGTTTATCATTGAAGTCAACAGTCACATATGATATATCATCTTCATAATAGAATACACTTGAAAAAAACTAAAATAATCATAAAGCGTATCCATTTCATTCCTAAAAACTCAGCCGATTGCGTTCTTTCACTATCAAAACTTCGATCATCGTCTTCAAAAAAAACAACCTGTAACACCCGCTATTTTGGGGTTGGGTGAAAAGTTGACTATTACCCAAAGTTCAAGGGGGTAAAATGTAACTTGTGTTATATAAATATAAATCAGATTTTAGATATTTTGGAAATATCACAAATATCAGTTTTGAGAAATCAGAGAGAGAGAAGTGAAGCAGGAAGAAAGTGGTCGTTCGGTTTTCTCCAAATCCAGGTACGAATCTAGCTTAATGCTTTGATCTGAATGCTTTTAGCCGTGTAGAATCTCGTTGTGAAGGTTTTAAACCGTTCCATTTCGAGATCTGAGTATTTCTCATTTTGGATCTGGGTTCAACATTCGACCTGTTCTTGGTGTTCTTGTTGAACAAGACGATGGTCGTTCGACCGGTTGGTCGTTCGACCAGTGTGACCTAAGACCGGGGTCGGGTTCGACCGGACATCGGGTTCGACCGGACATCGGGTTCGACCGGGGTCGGGTTCGACTGGGGTCGGGTTCGACCGGACATCGGGTTCGACCGAACACCGGACATCGGGTTCGACCGGACATCGGGTTCGACCGGGGTCGGGTTCGACCGGACATCGGGTTCGACCGGGGTAGGGTTCGACCGGGGTCGGGTTCGACCGGGGTTGGGGTTCGACCGGGGTTGGGTTCGACCGGTTGTGTCCTTCGACCGGTACTGAGTTCTGGTAGTGTGTTGTGTTCGTATTCTGGAGTTTTAAGTCATTAAGTTGTCTTTATTTTGGCTTACCGATTATCGGTGTTGTCATAGGTAGCAATCGTCAGAAGCAGGCTATAATCAGGAAGAAATCTGAGGTGAGTCCTTAAGCTAAATCGGTCTGTATTACAAATGTTATGTGATAAATGTATTATTTAAATGTGGAAAACCTGGTTTCAAAGTAACTGATTTTGTTGGGAAATACCTTCTAAAGATTTCACATTTTCAAGAATCACAATTTATAGAATTGAACCGTTGTTCATATGAATTGCCTGTATATCTGATTTAATATGAGTATGCTCTGAAATGACATGCTTTGGCTTTGAGTCTTAGTGCAATGGATCCATAGGCACTGTGTTCCTATGTCCCCTGTTTTGGGCATTTGGTTCACGTTTTAGCACGGGATAGGCATCGGGTTGCCATGATAAGTAAGGTGTGGGCCTATACGGTCGGGCAGCGTCTCATGGTGCAGTAAGGTGAAATCCCATTATGTGCTTGGGTTCCCCCTGTTTTGGGAACTCTCAAGAATAGATCCAGAGGGGTTGACTTGAATGTTTTGAGCAACAGATCTAGAGGGGTTGAGCTCGTTATGTGATTTTTGGGTATTACTTATACCATGTTTAATCACTAATGGTTTATTGGATTTCTTGACTTAGCTCATGGCTATACTACCGCGTGGCACCAATTGGGTTTAGTACTCTCTTTTATTTTAGCTTGTTCTCACTAGGCGTTAGCCTAACGCTTGCTCTTGGTTGTCATGTTGGCAGGTTATCTTAGCAGTGGGGCCCGTCGGGACTGAGGGAGCGACCTTGGGTCGTGAGGGATTCTTTTGAAGATTTATTTTGGAAGTGTAGCGATACCCGTCCCTAATCTAGATATTTTGTAGATTAATAGGATGTCGTTTTATACTTCAGTTATCTACCTCAATATTGACTACTCTATACCCGTTGGGTTGATTGTGAAATGAAAATTGTCACACCTTATTCCGCAACTTAGTCTATTGCCGAATTGTTTCTTCAAAATTTTATTTCCGCAGTTTCTAGGGTGTTACAAGTTGGTATCAGAGTCTTGGTTTAAGTGAACTAGGTATGACTATAAGATGCCTAGACTTAAGCTGAGACTATTAAGTTACGACTCGTGAGATGGGGTAGATCTTGTAAGATAGGATGGTCTTAGGGTCAACGGAAAATTTCACAAGTTGAAAGTTGTAACGATGGTAATAAGCACTCTTGCGTATTATACGTTCATAATTTCACTTAGCTAACGTTATTATGAAAATGTCTTACGTGAGCATACTTAAATTACTGTTGTTATAACGATTGATAAGTGTAGAAGTACGTTCTCTGTGTTTTCCGTAATCCTTATTCCGTTCTTTTGCATGATTGCGTTCAGCAGAACCATGGTTAATACCAGGAGTCATCCGGAAGGCCAGGAGGCCGACATACCTACGGCCGACCATCCGCTGGCGACCGTAGTGGGGGAAACTGTACGTGTGAGTAATGTGCTGGGTGGAGGACCCGAGCATATTCCTCGACGAAATTTAGAGGCTAATTAGCCTATTATAGAAGAAGTGACGGCCGAATCGAGAATGATGGATCGTATGATGTTGGCCATGAATAGGGCCATGGCGCAACAACAGGAAGTGTTCTTGAAACTCCACGAGGACCGAGACACTAACAACCGTAGGCCCGAAACGGTTGGCGAGAATGTGATTGTTGCTGGATCCGGGGGTACCGGACCTGTAATTTCCCCTGTGGTAACTGCAACCCTAGGCGTCAATCGAACGACACGGACTTGCACGTTCAAGGCTTTTCTGGGTTGCCGACCACCAGAATTTAAAGGCTCGGACAATCCCTTAGATTGTATGGCCTGGGTTCGAGAGATGGAGCAAGCTTTTCGCTCAAGCGAATGTGGGGAAGAACAGAGGGTGATATTTGGTTCCCGAATGCTGCGGGGAATAGCTCTTACCTGGTGGGATGTGTACTCTGCTTCGCTGGAGCCAACTGTTCTAGACCAATTGTCTTGGTCTACCTTCAAGGAGAAACTGCTAGAGGAGTACTGTAACGAGCGGTCGTTGGACCGAATCAAGGATGAATTCCAGAATTTGAAGAAGGGAGGTATGTCTGTGAGGGAATACAACCGCCTCTTCATGGACAAGCTAGGCTTTGTGGGACATCTGGTCCCGACAGAGAAAGATAAGATCAAGGCTTACATCAAGGGTCTTCCATCGGACATGATGTCGATGGTTCGTGTGACAAAGACCTCCACCCTTTGGGAGGCACTGGAAGAAGCTCAACTCATGGAGGATGCTTACAGTCTCGGCAGGGATCAGAGTGGTCGCCAAGTCGAGAAGAGGAAGTGGGAGGGAAGTTCAATGCCCTCAAAGAAACCATTTTATGTCAACAACAACACTCAGCGAGGAGCTGATCATAGACGTGATGCTAGGTGGTGTTCCAAGTGCCGAAGCAAGCATTTCGGTCCTTGCAACTTTGTTCCCGGGACGTGCTACAAATGTGGGAAGACGGGTCACACGTTTCGAGATTGCCCTCTTAAGGGACAGGTATGTTTTGAGTGTAGGGAACCGGGGCACGTCAGGACGGAATGCCCGAAGCTGAAGACCGGAGGATCTGGCGGGAAGAAGTTGGAAACTCCGCGGTCGACTGGAAGGGCTTTCCAGATGTCGTCCGAGGAAGCTAAAGCATCGACCGATGTAGTTTCGGGTACGTTTCTTCTAAATTCCGTACCTACGCGCGTGCTATTTGATTCTGGTGCTAGCTACTCGTTCATATCTGATTTGTTCTGTCAAAGGCTTGCTATGTCTAAAAGTATGCTAGAGATTGCTGTTGTGGTAGAAATAGCAAATGGAGGTCAAGTTCTAATTCATAATATCCTTAAGGATTGCATCTTAGAGCTTAAGGGGAAGAAATTTCCCATTAACCTATTACCAATGCAAATTGGCGGATTCGACGTGGTGGTAGGTATGGACTGGTTATCTAAGAACCAGGCCGAAATTGTATGTTCCAAGAAAATGATCCGTTTACCTGTGGCAAACGGAGAAGCGACTATAATCTACGGCGAAGGAAGGAAAAGCGATGTGGCGATTATTTCAGTAATCAAAGCTAGGAAGTGTTTGGCGAAAGGATACGTATCTTTCTTAGGTATGCCATCGATACCAAACTCGACCAACGGAAATTGGAAGATGTTAGGGTGGTGCGCGAGTTTCCCGATGTGTTTCCGGAGGACTTGCCCGGGTTGCCACCCGATCGTGTTGTGGACTTTCGTATTGACCTCATTCCTGGAGCGGCTCCGATTGCTCGAGCTCCTTATCGTTTGGCTCCTACCGAAATGCAAGAGATGGTGGTTCAACTTCAAGACCTTCTCGAGAAAGGTTTCATCCGACCGAGCTCGTCACCGTGGGGAGCTCCGGTTCTATTTGTCAAGAAAAAGGACGGTGCATTGAGAATGTGTATCGACTACAGGGAACTGAACAAAGTGACGGTGAAGAACAGGTATCCACTTCCAAGAATCGACGACCTGTTCGATCAGCTTCAAGGAGCGGGTTGCTTCTCAAAGATTGATCTTCGATCGGGGTATCACCAAGTGAAGGTAGCAAAGAGCGACATTCCGAAGACGGCATTTAGAACTCGCTATGGGCACTACGAGTTTCTGGTGATGCCATTCGGCCTAACCAACGCACCGGCAATATTTATGGACTTGATGAACCGAGTGTGTCGACCGTTCCTCGACAAGTCGATAATTGTATTCATCGACGACATCTTAGTTTACTCCAAGAATGAAGAAGAGCATGAGCAGCATCTCCGTGAAGTGTTGGAGGTGTTAAGGCGACAAAGACTCTACGCAAAGTTTTCAAAGTGCGACTTTTGGCTTCCAGAAGTTCAATTTTTGGGGCATATAGTTTCAAAGGAAGGAGTCAAGGTGGATCCCGCAAAGATCGAGGCAATGACGAATTGGGAACCTCCCAAGAATCCGTCCGAAATCCGAAGTTTCCTAGGTTTGGCAGGATACTACCGGAGATTCATCCAAGACTTCTCGAAGATAGCCTCGTCGTTGACAATCTTGACCCGGAAGAACGTGAAATTTGTGTGGACCGAGAAGCAAGAAGAGGCGTTTCGCACATTACAGAAGAAGCTTTGTGAGGCTCCTATCCTATCCTTACCAGACGGGACGGAAGATTTTGTGGTGTACAGCGATGCGTCGAAGATGGGTTTGGGTTGTGTCCTGATGCAAAGAGGGAAAGTGATCGCTTACGTATCAAGGCAACTTAAAGTGCATGAAGTCAACTACCCTACTCATGACTTGGAATTGGCAGCTGTGGTGTTTGCACTGAAGTTGTGGCGGCACTACCTCTACGGTACAAAGTGCACTCTTTATACTGATCACAAGAGTCTGAAGCATATCTTTGATCAGAAGGAGTTGAACATGAGGCAGCGAAGATGGTTGGAGTTGTTGAAGGATTATGACTGCGAATTGCTCTACCATCCGGGTAAGGCAAACGTGGTTGCCGACGCCTTGAGTCGGAAGGTCTGTGGAGGAAATTCTCGTGCTACCTTTGCACGGATTGAAGTAACTTCAACGCTTATTGATAGAATCAAGGAATCGCAAGTCGAAGCCCTGCTAGAGGAAAATCTCAAAGGAGAAGTCATGGCGAAACAACATCTTTTGTTGACTGAAGATAGTCGAGGGGTGAAGCTTTTCAATGGGCGAGTCTGGGTGCCCAAGATTGGGGGTAATAGAGAACTTCTTCTCGAAGATGCCCACAAGTCAAAATACTCCATTCACCCGGGAAGCACGAAAATGTATAGAGATTTGAAATTGATTTATTGGTGGCCAATCATGAAGCTCGATGTGGCGCGCTATGTGGAACAGTGTGTGACTTGTTTGCAAGTGAAGGCTGAGCACCAAAGACCCTACGGAAGTTTGCAATCCTTGGAAATTCCGGAATGGAAATGGGAACACATCACGATGGATTTCATGACAAAGCTACCAAAGACCTTGAAAGGTCACGACGCCATTTGGGTTATAGTTGACCGCTTGACCAAAAGCGCTCACTTCTTGGCCATGCGGGAAACCTTGCCAATGGATAAATTGGCGAAGTTATACATCGACGAAGTAATTTCCCGACACGGCGTGCCTCTATCTATAGTCTCTGATCGGGATAGTCGGTTCACGTCGCATTTTTGGGAAGGCCTACAAAAGGAATTGGGTACACGTGTGAAGTTGAGCACAACCTACCATCCTCAAACCGACGGACAAAGCGAGAGGACAATCCAGACGCTAGAAGATATGTTAAGATCATGCGTGATCGACTTTGGGGGTAGTTGGGATACGCACCTGCCTTTGGTAGAATTTGCATACAATAATAGCTACCACTCAAGTATAGGGATGGCACCCTTTGAAGCGTTATACGGTCGCAAGTGTCGAACTCCCGTATGTTGGCTCGAGGCGGGGGAAAAGCAGTTCGCCGAACCGGAAGTTGTGCAAGAAACGGCGGACAAGGTCAAGGGCATCCGCGAACGTCTGAAGGCGGCCCAAGATCGACAGAAAAGTTACGCCAATAAGAAAAGACGGCCAATGGAATTCCAAGTGGGAGATCGGGTTATGTTAAAGGTGTCCCCTTGGAAGGGAATTATTAGATTTGGGAAGCGTGGGAAGTTGAGCCCCCGTTTCCTTGGACCGTTCACTGTGACTAAACAGGTAGGACTCCAAGCTTATCAGCAACTTCCTCCGGAGATGAAGGGAATTCATAACACGTTTCACGTGTGCTATCTACGGAAGTGTCTAGCAAAGGAGGAGAGTGTCATTCCACTCTCCGAGATCAGAGTAGATGAAGGGAATCGTTGCGTTGAAGAACCTGAGGCGATTTTGGAAAGGAAGACGAAGAAGCTTCGTCACCGGGAAGTCACAATGATCAAGGTTCAGTGGAAGCACCATCGAGGTGCCAATGTGACATGGGAAGCGGAAGAGGACTTGAGGCGGAGGTACCCTCACCTCTTTCCATAGCCAAGATTTCGAGGACGAAATCTTCTCCAAGTTGGGGAGGATTGTAACACCCGCTATTTTGGGGTTGGGTGAAAAGTTGACTATTACCCAAAGTTCAAGGGGGTAAAATGTAACTTGTGTTATATAAATATAAATCAGATTTTAGATATTTTGGAAATATCACAAATATCAGTTTTGAGAAATCAGAGAGAGAGAAGTGAAGCAGGAAGAAAGTGGTCGTTCGGTTTTCTCCAAATCCAGGTACGAATCTAGCTTAATGCTTTGATCTGAATGCTTTTAGCCGTGTAGAATCTCGTTGTGAAGGTTTTAAACCGTTCCATTTCGAGATCTGAGTATTTCTCATTTTGGATCTGGGTTCAACATTCGACCTGTTCTTGGTGTTCTTGTTGAACAAGACGATGGTCGTTCGACCGGTTGGTCGTTCGACCAGTGTGACCTAAGACCGGGGTCGGGTTCGACCGGACATCGGGTTCGACCGGACATCGGGTTCGACCGGGGTCGGGTTCGACCGGACATCGGGTTCGACCGGACACCGGACATCGGGTTCGACCGGACATCGGGTTCGACCGGACATCGGGTTCGACCGGACATCGGGTTCGACCGGGGTCGAGTTCGACCGGACATCGGGTTCGACCGGGGTAGGGTTCGACCGGGGTCGGGTTCGACCGGGGTTGGGTTCGACCGGTTGTGTCCTTCGACCGGTACTGAGTTCTGGTAGTGTGTTGTGTTCGTATTCTGGAGTTTTAAGTCATTAAGTTGTCTTTATTTTGGCTTACCGATTATCGGTGTTGTCATAGGTAGCAATCGTCAGAAGCAGGCTATAATCAGGAAGAAATCTGAGGTGAGTCCTTAAGCTAAATCGGTCTGTATTACGAATGTTATGTGATAAATGTATTATTTAAATGTGGAAAACCTGGTTTCAAAGTAACTGATTTTGTTGGGAAATATCTTCTAAAGATTTCACATTTTCAAGAATCACAATTTATAGAATTGAACCGTTGTTCATATGAATTGCCTGTATATCTGATTTAATATGAGTATGCTCTGAAATGACATGCTTTGGCTTTGAGTCTTAGTGCAATGGATCCATAGGCACTGTGTTCATATGTCCCCTGTTTTGGGCATTTGGTTCACGTTTTAGCACGGGATAGGCATCGGGTTGCCATGATAAGTAAGGTGTGGGCCTATACGGTCGGGCAGCGTCTCATGGTGCAGTAAGGTGAAATCCCATTATGTGCTTGGGTTCCCCCTGTTTTGGGAACTCTCAAGAATAGATCCAGAGGGGTTGACTTGAATGTTTTGAGCAACAGATCTAGAGGGGTTGAGCTCGTTATGTGATTTTTGGGTATTACTTATACCATGTTTAATCACTAATGGTTTATTGGATTTCTTGACTTAGCTCATGGCTATACTACCGCGTGGCACCAATTGGGTTTAGTACTCTCTTTTATTTTAGCTTGTTCTCACTAGGCGTTAGCCTAACGCTTGCTCTTGGTTGTCATGTTGGCAGGTTATCTTAGCAGTGGGGCCCGTCGGGACTGAGGGAGCGACCTTGGGTCGTGAGGGATTCTTTTGAAGATTTATTTTGGAAGTGTAGCGATACCCGTCCCTAATCTAGATATTTTGTAGATTAATAGGATGTCGTTTTATACTTCAGTTATCTACTTCAATATTGACTACTCTATACCCGTTGGGTTGATTGTGAAATGAAAATTGTCACACCTTATTCCGCAACTTAGTCTATTGCCGAATTGTTTCTTCAAAATTTTATTTCCGCAGTTTCTAGGGTGTTACACAACCGTTCTGAGGTTTTTGAACTTCCTCAAATGTTGATTCTTAGTTTTGTTACTAATCTTGTCCATTGTAGTTCTTTTATTCTAGAACTGGAGATCTGTTGTTGTTTTGAAGGAGAATCAATGGAGATTTTCGTAAACAAAGAGAGGGTACTGAAAATATTGTTGCATGGAGATGAGCGAGATTCTGAGTACCTCAAACATATAAGAGAAGATATAGTTGCGGTTTGCTCCCTCAAAGGAACTCCATACGTCTTTGATTATTTTGGAATCTTCACCAAATTATGTAAGAGTTTTCCACTACAAGTTTCTTCAAATTACTTTATTGAAGTGTTTCGTTTATTCGGCATAAAAGAATTTGGATTTTTCCCATGATTTTCTCAAGATTTGTTCTCAAGAAGCAATCCAATAGGATAATTATCTAGTCCTTGATTTTCTCCCAACCCAAACGTGATTAAAAATTGTTCCCACATTACCCCTAAATCACTATTAAGCTTATCTAAATAAGGCGTGGATTTTTTATAATTTCAAGATTGTCATATTATTTTCCAACCGTTGATTAAATGAGGTGGAAGGCTAAGAGTGTTTCTCGCCTTCTTGCAAATTAACCACCTTCTCGCGTGATCCTTTCTCTATGTGTCTATATATAATATAAAATAATATGATACTATAATATTTTGTTATTTTATTTTTTATTAAGCAAAAGACAAAGAAAAGGATAAAATGATGAAAGTAACCCTCAACTAACATAACTTTTTTTAACAGAAGAACCACTTTCAAAACAGAATGCAAACCACATAGATCGTTATTATACTTGTTGAACGCTATTTGTAATTTTATGTAAACCATAGGGACCAAAATTGTAGTTTACTATTAAACAAAAGTAAGCTCTTGTTTTTTATTAAAAATAATATATAATTTCATAGTGCCTTTGACCAATGAGGAGACATTGATAATGCGATGGAAGAAGAATCTCTTAGACCATCTTTAACAGTTTCTCCAAAATTTCTTCAAGATAGAGAACTAAAATTCAAAATCTCCAAAAAAATTACATCCATCTCTAACAGATTCTTCATTTTAGAGAATCAAACTTTAATTATAATATTAAAATATTACATGATATATTAAAATATTATTTCTCTCTTCTAAATATTTACTTTCCAAGTTTTCTATTGGTGCTCATAACTAGTAATCATTTTTGGGGTTATCTCCATATTTGGAGAAAAATTCCTTCTCTCTCCTACTTTCTCCATTTTGGGATAATTATGGAGAAACTGTTGGAGCAAAAATATAGCTTAAAATCTCTATTTTCCCTATTTTCTTCATTTTGAAGAAGCTGATGGAGATGCTCTTAGTGGTCAAGTCATTTAATGACTTTTTACTTTATCCACATCATATTTCCACTACTTTTATTTAAGAAAAAACTATCTTTAAAACCCTTTTGCAAAGACTTTTTGTATTTAATAATTATTTTTTAATCATATAAACTTGGAAAAAGCTATAACATCAAAAGTTTATTGGAGACTAAGTCATTTTTCAAAAACCTTTTAAAAAGTCTTCATGTCCAATGTTATCAAGTCATTGTAAAGACTTTTTGTAAATAGTAAAAAGTCTTAATAGCTTATGCATTGGAGATGCTCTTAGACCATCTCCAACCATACTGCAAAAGTTAGTGTTTTACAGTATGGTTCCTCCAACCATACTTCAATATCTAAAAAATTTTGCCGTGCTCCCAATTTTTCATTCAAATCACACCAAATATGGTGAGACACTATTCACACACCAAATATGTGAGACCCACGTAAATTCCTTTGTTTTTCCTTTTTTTTCTTTTTTTTAATAATATAATTGTTATATATCATTTTATATATTAAATTAAATTAAAAATTAGCATTAAATAAAATTGATAAAATCTAATTTCATAACAAATTAAAAGAATCAGAGATAAAAACGTTCATTTTGAACTTCGAGATGCATTGATTGAACATTTGTGGGACGAATATACTAACTCGGAAAATTAGTATCATTTAACTATATTTTAAATTTTATGTTATTTGAATTGATGTATTTTTTTTTCTAGTAATGTAAAATTTATTAATTAAGAAATTATCGTTTTATTTTGACCGAGACCTCATTAATTAAGTATTAATTTACTATACTAATTATTTATAAATAATAGATATTGTATTTTAAAATGTTTAATAATAATGAAAAATGTTTTTTTTATTTGGGTTTAGGAGATTTGGTGTTTTTTTTTGAAGTATGGTTGGAGTTGGAATTTTTTTTAGTGTCAAAGGTCCCACCAGTTTTAGTGTTTTTGGTGTAATTTTTAGTGTATGGGTTGGAGATGGTCCTAGAGCATCCACAGTCATGGACCTCTGAAGAGGTTCATGATTTTGTCACATCAGTTTTCTCTCTGCCACATCAGTTTTGTCTTTTCTACACATTTTATAAATAATTTACTTCCAATCATGAATCGGTCCATTGTTTATATAATAAAAACTATAATAACAAAATTTGTAATACTTAACTTTTACTTATTATATTTAAAAAACAATAATTAAAAACTAAACGTAATTAAAATTTACAATACTTAAATTCATAATAATTAGAAACTCAAAATTGATTATATAGTAAAAATAATTAAAAGTTGATAAAAAAAATTAATCAATTAATTTAATTAACTTCTTTTTTAAGATTGTATATTAAAAATAAAAAATAGAAAACTATTTTGGTTTAAATATCATTGATTAAATAAAATAAAAAACTAGATATGTTGGCTTTTTTAATGGAGTTTTATTAGTGGGACCCACACCTTTAAACTTAAGAAGTGGTTCCACTGTGAGGACTGCTCCATTGACATGGTACCTCCCGATCACTCCCTCAATAGCTTCTCAAAAGTATGGACTGATGAGGTGACAAAAAACACTTACCATTGCAGATGCTCTTAGGATTCCGTATGTTTTTTCATCGACTAAGTTACAAGTTTCGGCACTTCGGTTAGATATTTTTAACAGTTATTGTCCCTTTTGTTTTGAAAATTCAACATAACGTCTTTTGTGGTTGTATTTTTTAACGAATTATATTCCTATAGTTGCATTTTTTTTATTGAACTAGAAATGTGGTTGCAGTTTTTTTTAATGAGTTCAGTCCGTAAATAAATCAACAACCTGGGTCCCTGTGATTGCTTTAAGGACCCAGCTCATTACAAAAATGATTACCTCAAGGACACGATTCGTTGTTTTTTTTAAATGGACAAGGACCGCTAAAAATATATAACCACAGGGACGAAACATGTAATTTACTCATTTTCATTATTTAAAACTTTATTATAAGAACCAAATAAAAAAAAATGTAAAAACGTTTACTTCTTACTTATTATACGTGATAAACATGCTTTCAGAATACATGACATAAGTTCATTTGGTATAAAATTTTCTCACGTAATGGAAATGTACAATATATTTAACAACTTGATGCATATTTATTAGCATCAACGGTTTACATAATCTACCAATCAACTAGAGTACGGCATATAAACACTTGTTACATTAATTGTATTAAAATAAGTCATGATTACTCTAGATATGAACTAAAATACACTTTGTTTCATTTTGGTCTTATTCTAACCAACTAAATTATAATTAATTGTTAATTAAAATAGTTTTTACAAGAAATTTTAGAATGATATAGCATTTTTTAAAATTATATTAAAAAACGATATTTGAATGAGCAAATTTTACTGTTAATGTGTATGAACAAGCAGATAGATTTCTTTAAATAGTCGACAGCTCAATGAATGGTAAAAGCATGGATAACTTGTAAACAACATCCCAATGCAATTTCGTACTTGGTATACTAAAAACCATGGACATTACACAAAGAGATCGTTTGTTTGTGTCATTAAATTTTTAATAAGATTAAATGTGTCAGTAATTATACATAATTTTTGTAATCATATTATTTTCGATCGTTATTAATCAAATCATCTAAAATAAATAACAAAATAACAATTTAATAGATGTTTGGTCCATTTTAAGGAATGAGAATAAACTGGAAATGGAATGCAAGAGAATAGGAATACGAATAAAATTTTCATTTCGTCCAATTTGGCCTGATATGTAAAATAATGAGTCTGAGATAATAGACTCATTATACAAACTACATTTTTCATTGTCATTTTCATTCTTTAGCCCTTAATATTGCCCATGATTACTATTCTCTATGACACGTTTTAAGTTGACCAATTAAAATTAATCAGTATTTTTGTAAAATATTTGTAGATAAAAAAATTAAATATAATTTTACGTACATTTGTATTTTCATATATATTTACATTTGACTTAAAGCAAGGCTTAACGAAAGTATTTGACTTATTATCAATTACTAGAATCGTACTCGTGCAATGCAACGAGATACATCACGATTTTAATATTTTCTTTTATTTTTTGTTTTTTGTCGATTTACAATACGATTTTGGATGGTTTTGAGAGAGTGATAATGATTTTTTTTTATATAAATTTGTTTAATTTAGGCTTAATAATATAATGTTTTTATATAAAAAAAATTAAGTATTTTGTTAAAATTCAATAATTATCTTATATATTTTAAATTCTTTATATTTAAATTGAGATTTTTATCCTGTTTTGATTATATTTATCAGTCAAACATATAACTTTAGAAAATTTGTACTCATGCATTATGACTTGTAATCTTGAATTTTAACTAATGTGTATCAATAAACAGTATTTAATGCATAAAAACTTGTTTTTAAAAGTTTATTTGATAGTTCAATAATAATGTAATTTATTTTAGGTTTAATTATATAATGTTTTTTTTTATAAAATAAACATTGAATATTATGTTAGATTTTCTTAATTATTTTTTAGATTTTTATATTTAAAACTTGATTTTTATCATGTATTTAATTATGCGGGAATGATTTTAGGGGAGTTAAAGTGGTTAAAGATAATGATTGAAAATTAATAAATAACATTAAATGTAGTACATAAAGTTTTAATAGTTATTTTTCAGAGATTTCAAGTAATTAGTATTAAATAGCGGTACATTAAGTTTTTGCAATTGTTTTTAATAGTTTTTTTATAAATGTTTTATAATACTAGAAGCGTATTCGTGCAATGCAGCGAGATACGTCGCGATTTTAATGTTTAATTTTATTTAATTTTTTGTCGATTTACAGTACGATTTTGGATGACTTTGAGAAAGTGATAATGTTTTTTTTTATAAATTTGTTTAATTTAGGCTTAATAATATAATGTTTTTTATATAAAAAAATTAAGTATTTTGTTAGAATTAAATGATTATCTTATATATTTTAATGACATCTAGAAAAAATAACCAATTACATATTTAATAATATAATTAAAACAAAATTATAATAATATAATATATTAATTAAATAGTGATACATGAAAAAATCTGTATAAAATAAAGGCCCTTGACATACCAAATTGATAGGTGTTAGAAGCATGCAGTAATAAAATGATGGTATCCTATATCTAATAATTTGTCAATAATCAACTTTTTATCGAAATAAATCAATTGCAGCATGATCTATTAGATTCTATATCCGCTTTAACAATAAATTTAGATCAAAACCTAAAATATAAAAATATCTTATTCTTTGTAAATAAAATAAAATAAAAACAAAATTATATTTTGTAATTGAAAAAATGAGGTAGATTTAAATTAGGGAAATTAATTAAAATGTCCGTATTTCAACCTTGTATTACCTAAATGTCCAAAATCTCGACAGTTTTGCCGAAATACCCAATTTGGCCGGGATTTCACTATTCATCCCGGGGTTAGTCCGGGATTTCACTATTCATCCCGGGGTTAACCTAATTTATCTATCAATCTCACCGTTCATTGTTAATCGTAAGTCCATTGTATTGATCCCGGGGTTAGGCCGGGATTTCACTATTCATCCCGGCCAAATTGAGTATTTTGGCAAAACTGTCGAGATTTTGGACATTTAGGTAATACAAGATTGAAATACGGGCATTTTAATTAATTTCTCTTTAAATTAAACAATTATATTTTCTCTTCTTTTCAATTACTCCTTCCAACTTCCTACTATACTAGATTCTTTGTCCTCACCTTTAACAAAAGTATGTTACTTTTTTTTATCATTTTATTCTCGACTTTTTCGTAAAGGAAACATAATTTTTATTCCTTTAGGTATGTCTTTTTTAGGCTATAACTGTTTCCGTTTTGATTTCGAAAAAAAAAACGTTATGTTCACAAAGACACGTCTTATGATAGGCAGATCTAGGAACAATTTATTTTAGAACATAATAAACCCGAAATTAAAAACTCAAAAAACTAGTATATATGGATTCAAACATGCGCTTGGAATGAAGAAAATGTCACACAAACCAACTCTACCAAGAGAAATTTATGTTATTATTATTTGAATGAAGGCACTCAAACGAAACGAAATGGTAGCACCTTCAAGAACGTAATTACTTTTCCATGCTATCAAGTGGGTCCACCCTTGCATTTTATAGCAGATCCTGATCGTCTTGGTTGGTTTAAATCATTTACCCACTCACATGTTGAGTTAATTCGTCTATTTGAATATTGCGATAAAGATGGATGTGATTTGTCATAAACCAGATGATTATTGTTAACTAGAGAAGATTGTGTGGTAACAATACCTTTTGTACACTTGATGGGTATGCATATTGTCATTAGATTTATTTATCTGTCTTGATCAAATTGACTTGTTTTGCTAAGTTTTATCTTGTTAAGCAACGCATCATAATGCATACCAAACAACCATACAGAATTGCAAAAAAGCTTATTTTTCTTAGAAAATCAACGATTAGTATTTGGTTGGAAATTCTTTTAGTTTAGTGACGGAATTCTTAAATTCATTTTTGACAACCGACTCCTTAGATATATTATAGTCTTTTTATCAAACGAAACGAGTTGCTTTAATCGGCTCGAATGTTTCGAAATTTAAAACAAAAACAATCATATAAAAATTATAAGTAAAAGCTAAACACGATTTTTTTTAGCTGGGCAGTCAAAATCCAATGTTTTTAATATTTTAAAGGAAAAATTAATTTAATAATAAGTAATGATGCTTAATGATTTTGGTTATTGATTTGAGAAGCAGTGTTTATTAAAAGGTGATTCTCAAAAGTTACATAAAAATAATAAAAGGGAAATTAATTAAAGTAGTCATTTCAGAAAATCGGGTTTACTTCCTAACCATTCTCTCCCTCAATTTATTAAAATAGCCCATATACGTTCGTGAAAGGAGTTTGTATATACGAACATCTCCTTAGAACTAATAAATTTGATACATCTTCGTAATATATGTTCGTATATACGAACATAATTTAAAAACTCATTAAAAAATCACAAGTTCGTGAAATGGTTCGTGGAACTGTAATTATTTTAAAAAATTTCACGAACACAATCACGAAACTGTAACATTTTTATTTATTTTGATACGATGAGGGGCCAAAATTGTAATTTATTTTTCAAAATACATGTTCGTATATCACGAACACATATTACGAATTGGGGCCAAAATTGTAAATATTTTTGAATTATGTTCCAAAGATGAGAGGTCATAATTGTAACTTGCTTATTATTTTTAATAAATTGAGCTCGTATATCACGAACATATATCATGAGCCATAATTGTAAATATCTTTGAATTATATTTCAAAGATGAGGGGTCATAACTATAACTTGCTTATTTTTGTAATAAATTGAGTTCGTATATCACGTGGGCCTATCACGATCAGGGGCCATAATTGTAAATATTTTTAAATTATATTATGGGGCCATAATTGTAACTTGCTTTTTTTTTTTGAATAAATTGAGTTTGTACTTCGTATATCACGATCAGACATAAAATTGTAAATATCTTTGAATTATGTTCCAAAGATGAGGGGTCATAATTGTAACTTGCTTATTTTTTTTAAAAATTGAGTTCGTAATTCGTATATCACGATCAAGGGTCAAAATTGTAACTTCTAGGTTCGTATAACACAAGTCATTTCACGATCAGGAGCAAAAAATGTAACTTCCAGTTCATAATATATTGGAATTTCATGAACAGGGGCAAAAATCGTAATTTTTTTAAATCGTTGCATTTACCACGAACCATTTCACGAACTTGTGATTTTTAATAAGTTTTTAAATTATATTCGTATATACGAACATATATTATGAAGATGTATCAAATTTATCAGTTTTAAGGAGGTGTTCGTATATACGAACTCCTTTCACGAACATAGGGGCTATTTTAATAAATTAAGGAAGAGAATGGTTAGGAGGTAAACCCGATTTTTTGAAATAACCACTTTAATTAATTTCCCAAAATAAAATATAATAAACATTACTTTTGTAGAAAAAAGTGAGGATTATTAGATAATTTAGATTTTTGTAATTTACATTGATTATCTTAATATTATTTTATAATTTACCAAATACAACAGTTAATTTATAATAAAAAACGAAATAAGTTGAATAAAAATAAAATTTTCCTTTTGTTCTTATTTTTTAAAAAATATATTTTTAGTATACATATTTAAAGTTTAAAAATATATATTTGAAAATATATAATTTGAAAATTACTTATTTTGAGAATTGTACTTTAGAAACACGTAAAATTTCACAATAATCACATCAAAATTTGGGTATTAAAAATATTTTTTACATACAAACATTTAATATTTATTCTGAATATAGTTTTTGAGATAAGAATTAACGAATGTATATTTTTTTACTTTATTTAATTTGTTCTAAAAATAAAAGAGTAAAGTACAATTTTGGTCCTATGGTTTTATCAATTACAAGGTTTTTCGTCTTTACATTTTCGAATTTACATGTTAGCCATCGTGGTTTGCATAAGCGCTTGGATTTGGTACCTCCTTTTAACTGACTTTAACTTTTAACCATTAAATGAGGGGTATTTTAGTCATTTATTATATTATCTCATTTTATTAATGTTAAAAAAGAATATATTTTTACATATTTACAAGTAAAATTACATTTTTGGTTATTGTGCACACTAGCGAAACGGTTCCCCTCATCTTTATTTACATTTTTGGCAGGCCCCTTTATCTCTGACCATCTCTCCATCTCCAAACCCAACCCCTATATGCAAACCCAGAACAAAACTAGTTCCCACCCATCCATTTCCCTTCGATCTACCCTCCACAACTTTGATTTGCCCTTACCCAGTCTATGTTGGTGTTTGTTAGAGCATCGATTGCCTCCACCATAGCTTCGATCTGATTAGAGGGCATAGGGGAAGAAGAAGGATGACGAAGCAAACCCTAAAAATCGGATCCATTTAACAAATCAAGATATAAAACCAATTGAACACTAAAATTCAAAATACGGGGCCTTCAATTTACAGAGATCTATAGCTATCTGGAAATTCATATAAGCTTTCCATGTATCACTGTAGAGATATATGTGATGTAGATTTAAGGGGTTTTCAATTTTGTCTTCTCCATTTATAGGGAGAGATCGAGCTGTTATGTTCCTAATCTTTTCTGAGGTATTGTGTAACCATTGAGTAATATAAGGGTGATATCCAGTGTTGGAACAATTAGGGAGGAGTGGGGAAAGAGAAGGAGTTAAGGTGGTGGAGGATGAAGATGATGGTGGTTGGAAATGAGAGTAGGGACGAAGGGGAAGCAGGGAAGGGGTTGTAGGAGAAAATGGAGGACGCTGGCGATGAAGATTATGTTATTAGAGACGATGTTTTATATACATATACATAGAGAGAGGGGGGATCATGCGAGAAGGATTCTAGACCACCAATCTCTTTAAATTAATACCTTAAATAAAATAATCCAAAATTAGTTTTAACAAGGGTATAAATGTTAATTATCAAAGTGGTTACTAACCATTAATCCACTACCAGAAAAAAGGGTATTAGCGACGACATGTAGCGACGGATTCGGTGACGGATAAACAACAAAGGCAATCCGTTGCTAATTAGTGGCGGACACAGCGACGGAGTCCATGATTTTTGTAACACCCTCAAATATGGAAATAACAACTTATTAAAATTTTCAAAATACATCAATAAATACTTCGATCTACAAGCATAAATTGAGAATTAACCTCAATACTCCCATCATCCAATGCATACAATCTATGAAAAGGACGGGTGTTACTAAACCCAAACAATTGCTATTCCCCAACTTGCGGAAGGCTTCACCGACTACTCACTCTTGTAAGGCTAAGACTCAACTCTTCATATAGCACTGCTAGAACCGAACCCCTGACGGAAACCTGATTCACATGCCGACAAATAAAAAGGTTAGGCTTAACGCCTAGTGAGCTCAAGAGTTTTAATATAAAGGATATATCTTTAAAAGGAAGGAATTTAGTTTAATGCAAGATCCTTCGAAATAATTATCTTTACAATGTAAACGACACATTTTTCCCATGATATGCACTTTTAAAGACAATGCTCCCAATACTCACATTTCTTATAAAATGATGCAGCCCAAAACTCACCCAAAACGGGGTCATAGTTCGACACCCCATTTGTGAGAAATGTGAATAACCATTCATATCCCCAAACATCCAAAACATGGATAGTAAGTAAAGCCCTCAATTTATAAGAATATGAAACAAAACTTTACTTCTCAAAATACTTCAAACGTAAACGGAGTATAATACGCAACCCATAAATCTTGAGTAAACAATTCCCATAAGTAAAACGACACCGAAACATAAATAATAAAATGACACAATTACATACCCAATTAGCACCTTCCGGTGATGTGCGTGGCGGAACACAAAGTTAAGCCACAAAACTATGTTATCGAACTACACCTCAGATCAAAGACTTTAGAGCACACTAACACAAGCGTCACCTCAAGTCCCCAACACCTTTAGTGCACACCACTTAACGGGCGTCACCTCAAGGACACGGTACCTTTAGTGCCCACTCCGTCGAGCTGCACCTCAAGGTTAACCGAGCTTAATGCCCATTCGTTTCCTAGTAGAGTTCCAACCTCAAGGTTCTCATTTGACCTTTAGTGTCTACCCACTAGCATTCAAGATAGGAATCTCAACTCCTTACTTGATAACTCAAACATGCAACACCCAAATGACACGAAAAGTACGTCATTATACTCAACAACTCCACAACGATTATTACCCCGGACAAATGTCCTCAAACCGAGCGAACAGTTAATTCTCCAAAGTAACCTTTACCCACAAGGTTACAGTCGTCTCCCAACCTTGGGTGACAATTACTACCTCCAGGTAATTCGTGACCTCAACTTCTCACTGACCAACACCCTTCTGATCTACAAGGTTCCGAACCCAAAGTCCAAGATCATAACCAACTCTCCCATCAATCCTCGGATTCCTACTGATCCAATCCTAGTATTGATAGAGTTGTCCTTCTAAGGCGCACCAAAGCGTCCTTTAGGTAACTAGTTAACACATGTTCGGCCGACACTCAACTCAGTTCTAACCCCAATCTCACAACATCCCTTTAATAAAATCTTTATTACCATGGGGATGCTTACACACATCGATACTTAAACATCAACACTTAACCTTCTTTTAATCTCCAACACCGAAAGGTCATTATTTCCCATGAACCAACTGGAATACTTCCAAACATTCCAAGATCCATTGACTTCAAGAAAACAAGTCGACGCCTAGGACTAGACGGTGACCTCGAAAACGTGAACATTCGCCCTAAACTTCATTCCAGGCGGATGGTCGCACCAAGGTCGACACCTAATAGAGTGCTAAAATTCCAAATCTTACGTTTCTAATAGACAGATCGCGAAAGTTTCCTTTTAATCGCGGAACCCACTAAGACGGTATACCGACAACACATCCCATGATGTGACACCGACTAGCAATCCATCAAAAAGAATCCCAAAATAAGCGTAGATAGTCACATAAGACCATATCCCGCATGATTACCGAAGTATAAAATCACCACTTAACTAGCTGAGAAGACTTAAATCTACTACTTCCATAAAACAAATGCGCACAGATTTAAAACTGAAACTCAAACTTTCACGACTGACCGTAAGTCGGAACATCTGACGCTTCCAATTCCAAGGACTCCCTTAGTCCCTAATTACAACTGCTCTTACGCCAGGGTTAAAATCTATAGGCCTAATGAGTTCAAGGTTTTTCAACTAGTATGCCAATTTGAGTTTATAAAACTTTCAAATACAAAGGCCTCTTAACGATTAGACGTGCGGCAAAAATACACTACCGTCCATGCGATAGGTTTCAAAATTGATTAACCACACAACGCATATGAAAACATTTCCAAAAACTTGTGTGTTCAATACTTACGTTAGTAAAGACAACAATAAAACATGCACAATAATTTACACCATATAAGAGAAAATAAATTCATGCACCACAACACGTGCAATAAAGGTTTGTACAATTCCAAAAGAGAAATTCACAACTTTAATTTTAAAATCCTTCCTCTTTAACCAAAAGACGTTGTGGCCTAAAATTATCAACAATCCCAAACGCATCAGTTTAATTCTCAAAGCTTGGTAAAATAGTGGGAATACAAATAAAGTTTCAAATCGAGTTTAAAGCTTCAGATCGTACAGATAAACACCTTTGACCAAAAAGTAACTGCAATGACATAAACATTGCTAACTCAATAAATGCATTGCGGAAATTTCTAACGGTAAAAGTAATTGATTGAAATATGAACAGAACAAAAGTCCTGTTTGAAATGATGTAAATCTTTTATATATTTACTCATACCAACGTTATAATTAAATCCAAATACAAATAGTATGCAACGATTGGCATTTGTATAAAGCCCAAAGATAAATTGCATGATAAGGGAATTTCCCTAAAACAACATGTGGGATGACACCGATTAGTAAATCTACAATTAGACGCATGCAGAAATGTATGAACACATGCTCCAACCTTATTTACGTAACGCAAAATGACGTACGATGAGACACCATGGACCCAACTGAATTTTTCGCAAAACTCATTAATGCTAAAATCATGCAGTGTGAAATTTTCATCTCTTAACAAGAGTGTAAGGCGGCAATATGGCTAAAACATTAAACTTTTTAAGAGTTTCCTCTTTTAATGCAATGAAAGGTACAATGACACCTTTAACGAAATTCACATGGGACACGACGCCAAATAACTCGCAAGTTAACATGGAGCAAAATTAAAACTCACGCATAAAAGGACACCGCAAAACAACGCTCCATGAAATTTAGCAAACTCGCACAACTAAAATTCTCAAGAAATTCCGACTCAAGACGTGGGATTAACCTTTCCTTTAAAACCATTGACATACGTGGAGGTGATCCAATGTCTAGGTTAAAATCTCATAGTTACTTGCCCAATACCCAAATGCCATTAAACATGGATATTGCAATATCCGAAAATAACGTTAAACACGAGACGTGAATAAGGAGACTTTTGATAACAATTTGCAATTACGTGCAACAAAACAATTTCAAGTATGCTTAAGCTCACAGTTTCAAATCTGATGCGTGTTAAATGCTCTACCAAAGCCTTATAATATAAACCACCTTTTGTTTTACGAACATAAGAAACAATTTATGCAAATTTATTTCGGAAATAAATTTAGTGCATGAGTTTGATCGGCACTTGGCATCATAGGACTACACTTCCCAAAAACCCGACATACTATTGCCATCCGGATGCATCAAACATATTAAAGCCACAATCTCAATAATTGATAAACTTACGAATTCTCCTTGAATAACATCGGTCTACCAACTCACGAATCTAATCAAACCAAAATTTCTAACCCAAGAGGATCAACTTAATGACCTCCTCGCACTTAGCTATCACTCCCAGGTGACCTTGATGTAAACATCATTCCTTCCTTAGCTAACTCGCTTAGGACTTCTCACTAGCCCAACGGTCATCATCCCAAGGTAGATCAAGTATACACATGTAGCATGTAGGTTCATCATGACATTGGCCAGGTGCCATTATGAACGCACAGTACACAATCATCCTTGAGACCCTCGACAAGTTTCCCGTTTCTAACGACTTGGTCAACCTCAAAACATCTTATCTTAAGGTACCTAATGTGCAACTACACTTATCTTTGCTTATAAGAACGTTGGCTTGAGTCTAGGCATCCTAAAATCAATACCTAAATCTCTCAAACTTAAGCTCTGATACCAACTATAACACCCTCAAATATGGAAATAACAACTTATTAAAACTTTCTAAATACATCAATAAATACTTCGATCTACAAGCATAAATTGAGAATTAACCTCAATACTCCCATCATCCTATGCATACAATCTATGAAAAGGACGTGTGTTACTAAACCCAAACAATTGCTATTCCCCAACTTGCGGAAGGCTTCACCGACTACTCACTCTTCTAAGGCTAAGGCTCAACTCTTCATAGCACTACTAGAACCGAACCCCTGACGGAAACCTGATGCACATGCCGACAAATAAAAAGGTTAGGCTTAACGCCTAGTGAGCTCAAGAGTTTTAATATAAATGATATATCTTTAAAAGGAAGGAATTTAGTTTAAAGCAAGATCCTTCAAAATAATTAACTTTCAAATGTAAACAACACATTTTTCCCATTATATGCACTTTTAAAGACAATGCTCCCAATACTCACATTTCTTATAAAACGATGCAGCCCAAAACTCACCCAAAACGGGGTCATAGTTCGACACCCCATTTGTGAAAAATGTGAATAACCATTCATATCCCCAAACATCCAAAACATGGATAGTAAGTAAAGCCCTCAATTTATAAGAATATGAAACAAAACTTTACTTCTCAAAATACTTCAAACGTAAACGGAGTATAATACGCAACCCATAAATCTTGAGTAAACAATTCCCATAAGTAAAACGACACCGAAACATAAATAATAAAATGACACAATTACATACCCAATTAGCACCTTCCGGTGATGTGCTTGGCGGAACACAAAGTTAAGCCACAAAACTATGTTATCGAACTACACCTCAGATCAAAGACTTTAGAGCACACTAACACAAGCGTCACCTCAAGTCCCCAACACCTTTAGTGCACACCACTTAACGGGCGTCACCTCAAGGACACGGTACCTTTAGTGCCCACTCCGTCGAGCTGCACCTCAAGGTTAACCGAGCTTAGTGCCCATTCGTTTCCTTGTAGAGTTCCAACCTCAAGGTTCTCATTCGACCTTTAGTGTCTACCCACTAGCATTCAAGATAGGAATCTCAACTCCTTACTTGATAACTCAAACATGCAACACCCAAATGACATGAAAAGTACGTCATTATACTCAACAACTCCACAACGGTTATTACCCCGGACAAATGTCCTCAAAATTCAATTTAGTCAAAACCGAGCCCAAGGCCCAACAACTTACGTAAACCCCCAAATGAAAACCAGTATAATGTTGAAACGTGCTTGACCGATAAAAAACAATTCCCATACAATGAAATGACTTTAAACGGCGTTTATAAAGACACATACCTCAAAGACGAGATTAACCCAAAACTAACATATAATGGGACCAAAGGTTTTCCAAAGGGGTTTATGAATGCAAACACACCAAAATGCATATAACATGAAATGGACATCATTTGTACCAAATTCACCAAGATGCATAAATCATGTTATTATTTACCAAGATGACCAAATCCCACTTATGAGCGTTTTATGAAACTAAAATAAGCCAAGCTTATCAAATATGAAAACTCCTTAAAATACTCACACTTTAACAAATACCAAGTAAAATACATTTTTACTTCAAATTACTCAAAAACTTATTAGCAGTTAACCATTTCATGTAAAACACTTTAAAATAACCATTTTGGCATGTACATCGTTTTCACAAATCAACTTGAACTCACCTCGCTAGATTTAGGCCAAATCTAGATTTCACCCCCAACTTAAGCTCCCTTGAAGAAACTTGAATCCTCCAAACCAAAAACTCAAAAACCTAGATCCAAACATTTCCAACCGTAAATAAACATATTCAGCCTTATAGAATCTTTCCCCAAACATTCAATCATCAAAATCTCTATTTTGGGCAAAACCGTAATTTTGACCCAAGACTCCCAAAATCTTCCAAACCGAAATTAAAGAAATCAAACACTAGGTTGATATCAATAGAGCATTTATAACCCATAAAGAAGTTTGGAAGTGGAAAGGATGAACTTACCATTTAGGTTTTGACAAAAACCTAGAAAACCCCAAAATTCTTGAAGATGAAGGTGATGATGATGAGCTATTGGTCTTAGCTTCCAATCCACCATTATAATTTCCCAAAACTAACCCTCTAACCTTGACAATCTCTCAAAAACGAAACCATAGCAACTTGAATCACTGAAATCGGAGTTGGGATGAAGAAGTAATGAAGTAATGAAGTTTGGCCTCCAAAATCGCGAATAAAACCCTTAGATGTCTTTCCGCGGTTTGGCCCGTGACTTGGAAGCCGCGGGGTAAGCTGCGCGCTTACCTAGCACCCATACAAAGGGTCCCGCAGCCTAGGTCACGGCCTAGGGTCGCCCACCAACCCGCGGGCTTCCGAAAACCCCAATTCTCGCGTCTGATCACTGTTTTTGGCCATAACTTCTTCGTTATAGCTCCGTTTTCGCTCCGGAAAGAACCGTTGGACTCGTAATTGAGTCATTTATCCAACAAGAATATAAAATTTATAATTCAAGTCCAAAATCAAAATTCTTATTTTTCCCTTTAAGGCTACTAATTTCAGTGTTAACTTGAAATGATGCTTTCGAAATTCGGGGTGTTACAATTTTCAGTTAAAAGAAATTAGAAAGAAATTCCAAGTGTTTGTGGCTAATCCGTCGCTAATTAGCGACGAAATTTTTAATTTTTCTTTTTTTTTCTCATTTGTATGTGTTATATGTACACATTTGTATGTATATGTGTTATATATATACATGTGTGTGTTATATGTATCTGTCGGTCCGTGTTATATATATGTATACATGATGTTTATATGTGTTGGTTGTTAACCACGATTGGATCTAGGTATATATTGTTGTATATATGCATATATGTTCAAATAGTCAAACCATGTTTTCAGGTAATTCAAAAGACCTTTAACTTCATCCACACATACGGTTTGACTTTCAAATTGTCAAATCATTACACATAGTCAAACCATTACACGTAGGGTTTTTAATTCATCCAAAACTCCTTAAACCTAAAGTTTGACTTTCAAATAGTCAAACCATTACATGTAGTGTTTTCAAGTCATTTAAAAGAGCTCTAACTTCATTCACACCAATGGTTTGACTTTCAAATAGTCAAACCATTACACGTAGGGTTTTAAAGTCATCCAAAACTCCTCTAAACCTACGATTTGACTTTAAAACAATAAAAAATAATTGCTTGCAGGGTTTCAAACTCCTTTACACCATCTCTACCAGGATTATGTCGGTTAGAGCGGTGGTAAGTTCTCTAAAACCATTACTTAGTTTTATAGAACTGTTTGATGCTATATGCCACTGTTGGGAAAACATTAGGTTTAAAATAATATATTTTAATAAACGTATTGATGTTATTAGTTTGGGTTCCCACTTATAAGCAGACGTTAGGCTAAATAGATAGGCTGGATATGTTTGATTTACAATCGTTATGTTGCTGAGATGTCTACATATATAAGCTCACCCGTTAATTTGGTAAACCATAGAAGCGGTTTCAAGAGCTTAGGAATGAGACCCAGTCTAGTGAAGAGTCCGGTACCATACCACCTGATGATGCATCTCTTTCGGAGCATAGTGTCGGAGAATGGAGGAATGGTCGTTTTTTTAGGTTCGGGACCTCCTAGGATCCCCATTATGCTATGACCAATGATTGTAGTAGCAGCACTGGGAGATCATTCGTGAGTGGATCGACAACAGAGGTATGTTGGTTATATTGTTATATATCATGTCGTTACTTTAAATTGCCAACAAATTACTGGTTTTTCTCTAATATTGAATATTTACAAGTAGCTGAGTTGAAGGAAAAAATGATAAGGATGGAAGAGGAGGCAAAGGAGAGGATTGCTATCTAAACCAACTGGAGGGTGGAAGGAAGATGATGGCACTAATTATTTAGTGCCATTATGCTTTTTTATCTTGCTTTTAGGATAGTTTTTACCTTCAATCCCAACCTTTGAGTCATTTTAGTTCATTATTTTCTCTTTTCTTGTTTCTTGGAGCTAAAGATATGA
This sequence comes from Arctium lappa, assembly GCA_023525745.1. Classification (NCBI taxonomy): domain Eukaryota; kingdom Viridiplantae; phylum Streptophyta; class Magnoliopsida; order Asterales; family Asteraceae; genus Arctium; species Arctium lappa. The sequence goes on along the minus strand of CM042061.1, from coordinate 54,034,186 downwards.
ATGACTTGTTTTATTGCATTGGATAGCTAATTGGTGTATTTTTTGGCCAGATTTATAAGTGCAGCAGTCTGCAACATTCCTGTAGCAGCCGAATTTAGAGCTTAATGGACAAACTAGAAGGCGTTTAATGTGGAAAGACTTTTTGGGATTTTTATATCTGATTTTTGGGAACATTCTAGATTGATTTATGGCTAATGTGTTTTGTGGATAAACTTTAATCCTTATTATCTTTTGGGTATTAACCTTTAGTGTACTTGTTTATGTACTTTTAAAGTAGTTAAGCACCAAGCTTAGTTTTTTTTGACCATTTTACCCTCCTACCTTTGGTAGTATAAATAGGAGTGGTTGTTGGTGCATTTAAGTATGTAGGTTTTAATTTCCATGTAGAAAGAAATCGGATTCCAAAGAGTTTGAATCACTCTTCGAGTCTTGCAATATTATTAATCTTTTGAAGTTAATTTCTTGTCTTTCTTTAATTCCTTGCAATTTTACTTTCTTTACTACGCTTTATTTACATTACGCAATTTACATTTTGTCATTTATATTATGTCATTTACATTTATGACTTTACTTTCCATCATTTATCGTTTTATGTCTTTAAATATGAGTAGCTAATTTTATTTAGCTCGGGTGTGAGACGGAAGGGTGAGATTTTAAACCAAAGAAAGGTGGACATTGTTTTGCAATAACAATGTTCTATAATTTCATTTCAAGTTTTATAAAATTCAATGACACTTCTTGACGAACTGATCACTTGCTAAAGTATTAAAGTGCGGTTGACTTAGAGATAAGCTACCAAAAGCACGTCAGTTTGAATGATATAAGAAGTAGACTTGAGAGAGTTACTGATAAGGAGACTTATCATTTATATTTTCCAAAACTGATTTATTCTAGACAAGTTGATCACTAATGAAAGGTGTTAAAGTGTAGTGGACTTAGAGATAAGCCACTTTGAACACGTCAACTTGAATGATATGGGAATCGGCTCGAGAGAGCGGTTTTAGATACAAAGAGATTTGATCGTCCATATATTTTGAGGACTTTATTCTACACTATAAATAGTTGGAGGCTGCACAGAGATGTGTTTAGTCGAATCTAAACAGTAGTGTGAATATTGAAGTCCGAGAGGAATACCCTCAAAATAGATGGTAGATCTAGTTATGGCCAACTCATGTTGCAACATGTCTGTAGCATAAGTCTGCTGGAATTTGTGTTTAAGTCTCACCTAAATGTCTTACACCCGTGATTGCTTTATTATTATGTTAATCTAATCAAGTGACAAACCAAACCAAATCAAAGTCTTCAAAATCGCCATCTGAAATCTTTTCTTTCTCTTACTTTTTAATCAACTTTTACTCCAATCTTTGTGGGACGATATCCGGTACTTTACCGTTTTATTACTTGAAAGACGATATTAGATCTCATTGTATACTTTCTTTGAGGTTTAATTAGCACACGTCTGTAGGTGTATTCTAAGCATTATCAAGTTTTTGGCGCCGCTGCCGGGGATTGACAAGCTAAAAGTTTTAAGAAGTTTTAAAAAGATTTGATTTTTCTATCACCATTTGAATCACATTTTGTTTGGTGTATGCCAAGAGTACCACGTGGGGAGTTGTTCGAATTTAACCCAGACATTGAAAGAACATTCCGAATTAGAAGAAGGGCCCAAAGGATTTCATTGATTTTAGAACCTCCCATCATGGAATTACCCCCACCCGGATTTGAAAATAGAGGACCTAGACCACCACCACTTTTAGAAAATCCAAGACAACCACCAATATTTCATGATGCACCTCCAATTTTTGGAAATCCACCTGAGCACTCTTTTCAACAAAATCCACCAAATCAAGGAAACAATCATAATGATAATCATAACCATGTTGATGATGATGTAGAATCTCAAGGTACCAATGAACCAAGAAATGAAGTTTCGAACATAATTAATCTTGCAAATTCCTAAGAGGGAAAGATTATGGACTATGTTATCCCTGATTTTGAGCAATTAAATTCAGGGATAGTTAGATCTCACATGACAGCCATCCATTTTGAACTTAAACCCATAATGTTTCATATGTTGCAAACAAATGGACAATTTGTCGGAATGCCATCGGAGGATCCTCATTCCCATTTAAAATCTTTTATGGAGATCACCGATGCTTTCCTGATCCCTGGGGTGTCTAATGATGCTCTAAGACTCATTTTATTTCCATTCTCTCTAAGGGATCGAGCAAAATCATGGTTTAATTCATTGGCATCAGGTTCCATACCATCATGGAGCAATATGGCTGAAAAGTTTTTACGAAAGTATTTTCCACCTACCTGAAATGCTAAGTCCAGAAACGAAATTTGCATGTTTAAACAATTGGACGATGAAGTAATTCCCGATGCATGGGAAATGTTTAAAGAGTTGTTAAGGAAATGCCCTCACCATGGCATTCCCTACTGTATTCAACTCGAGACGTTTTATAATGGGTTAAACCCCATGGCTAAACAAATGCTCGATGCGACATCAAGAGGGGCCTTTACAGCTATTACCTATAATGACGGGTATGAGATTCTTGAAAAGATTTCAGCAAACCATGGACATTGGGTTGATCCACATGCCCAAACGCAAAAGAGGACTATTGAAATTCATGATGTAGACACATATACTGGTTTAACATCTCAGCTCACTTCTATGGCCACTATGCTTAAAAACATAACTTCAGGTCAAGGAGCACAACCAGTTGCCGCTACAACTATTCCAACAGTACTCTCGGTGCAATGTGTTTGTTGTGGTGGGGAACTGTCTTATGAACATTGTCCTCATAATTTTGAATCTATAAACTATGTTCATAACATATCTGGTCCCTACAACAACACTTACAATGCCAGTTGGAAACAACACCCGAACTTTTCTTAGAATAGTCCATATTAAATCCACCCGTGCAAAAACAAGGAATTTCAAATTATCAACCACAACATCAAGCAAGTGGCTCTCAGAATCAGCACCAAAGTTTTCAAAATACTCAACCATCTTTTCAAAACAACCCACCTTCACAAGCTGATTCATCGTCTTCTTTGGAAGCAATGATAAAAGGGTTTATGACCCAAACATAAGCTTTCTTAACCCAACAACAATCCCAAAATCAAGTTCAACAACAACAAAATCAATCTATGTTTAATCAACATAGTGCAATACTCAGGAATTTGGAAACCCAAATTAGTCAACTTGTAACACCCCGAATTTCGAAAAGCATCATTTCAAGTTAATACAGAAATCAGTAGCCTTAGAGGAAAAAATAAGATTTTTGATTTTGGACTTGAATTCTAGATTTTATAGTCTTTTTGGATAAAGAATTCAATTACGAGTCCAACGGTTCTTTCCGGAGCAAAAACGGAGCTATAACGAAGAAGTTATGACCAAAACAGTGTTCGGACAAAATCTGGGGCGGCAGTGCTCCGCGCGGCTCTCCACGCGGATGGACCCGCGCGGAGCCGCTGGATCGCACAAAAAGGGGGAAAATCGGCCCCAAACCCCATTTTCACCCTAAAACTTCATTTCTTCATAACTTCCTCCTCACAACTCCGATTTTGGTGATTCAAGTTGCCACAGTTTCGTTTTTGAGAGCTCTTCAAGGATCTAGCAAGAGTTTGGAGGTCTATTGAAGTATACAAGAGTATTTTGTGGTGGTAATCCCCTCATCCCTCCATCTTCATCTTCTTGATCAAGTTTTCTAGGGTTTTGTTAGGTCTGATTTTATAGTAATCATTGTATTTATAGGTCTTGGTCAAATACTGTGTTTAGTGCTTATCAGTGTTGTATCTGACCAAGGGTATTTAAGTCCCTTTGGTCTTGGTTTGGTGTAAGAAACACACGCACATATTGAATACTTTCTGTTTTGCGCATCTTGCCTCTCTCTCTCTACTTTCTCTCTCTAGGATTCATAAGATCTTGGACTCTCAATTGGTATCAGAGCCAACTGAATTCTGAGAGGATTGAGAGATTGCTTTTTCTAATCTGAATTTGTGATTGAAATCAAAAATTTGATCGATTTTTTGAATTTTTCAAGAAAATCTCGTTTTCTTGATTTCTCATCAAATTTGAAAGTTTTAGAGATCGAATTGTGTTGATTTTTGGTTCATTAGTCTCGTTTTTGATAATCGTTCACGTTTGTTTCATATAGTTTTGCATAAAATTCAGTTTTTAATCTTCGATTCATCGATTTTGTGTTTTCTGGAAAACTCGGTTTCAAGTACTGTTTCATCGAAGTTTTTTTAGTGTTAGTGTTTCTTAATTGAAATTGTTGTTTGATTTGGGTTAAAAAGGTGTTTTCGATAATCAGTGTGTGTTTTTCATGCATAAATTTCTTGGTTTTAATTGATCTTGCGAAAATTTGTGAGTTTTGAAAGTTTGCGCCTCATTCATAATACTTTGTGCATCACTCGTCATCGTTTGCGCATGTTCATCTTTTGAATTACGTGTTCTACTAATCTTGATCTTGTTTTTCAGGTTTTCGCATCTAGCCTAAAACGCAAAGTCTGCTTTGCGCTTCCCTCTACAAACGCAAAGTCTGCTTTGCGCTTCCCTCTACAAACGCAAACTCTGCTTTGCGCTTCAAGTTCAACCCGCAAAGTCTTAGTTTTCGCTTCTCTACTCAAACGCAAAGTGTTATCTTGCGTTTCTAGTTGCAAACGCAAAGTTTAGTTTGCGGATCCACTTGGAACGCAAACCTTCAATTTGCGCGTCTCCCTGACTTAGATTTTTAAAAAAAAAGTCTGGGAATTTTTTTTTGTGTCATCTATGGATTCTGCAAAATTTGGCTTTCAAGCTAAGTTCTACACGAGTGACCTCATGATGTCATTGGGTACAGAAACTCGTCCTCCGATCCTAGTTGACGAAAACGAATTCACTTAATGGCAAGATAGGTTCTTGAACTTCATCGAGTGTCAAGCCAATGAAGAAAACATGATGAAGTCTTTATCTGAAGGTCCTTTCATAAAGCCTAATAAAGAGACTCCTCCAACACCTGAAGAGGCTTCACGAATGAAAGCTGATCGAGAGCTGAAAGCTAATCTGATGCTTGCCTTACCAAACTCTGTGAACAACCGGGTTGATCATTGCAAGGATTATCCAAATCTATTATGGGCACAATTGGAAAAGATCATGCTTGGTTCTTCGGTTGCAACTCAGCTCCGACATACTCGGTACATGAACAACTTTGAGGAGTTTAAGGCCAAAGAAAGTAAGTCTATAAAGAGTGTTTTCGACAGATTCTGTGCAGTGCTGAATGATCTGCGAAAGATAAATGTGATCAAGACAGAGCTTGAAACAAATCTGAAATTTCTTAATGCTCTTCAGCCTGAATGGAACAAAACATGTCACAGACTGAGGAACGATGTTCGGATCTCCACAATGCAGATTCAGGAACTATATGAGATTCTGATGACTGATGAGAGCTTGGTGCTTGAAAAGAAGGCCAAACTGGACAAAAAGAACAAGAAGACATTTGATCCGGTTGCTCTCCTCATGAAGCAACTGGCTGAACAAGCGTTGTCTGATAACGCTTACACCGGATCAACTGAAGATGATGGCGAGGCTTTACAAAAAGCAATGATTCTTCTCTCTCAGCATTACCAGAAGAAGTTCCAACCGAGATCGGGTTCCAACTCTTCACGCTTCACTTCTGCTTCTACAGTCAAAGTGCCCGAGCCTAAGCCTGCATCTTGTTATAACTGTGGAAAGCCGGGCCACTACTCAAAGAAGTGTCGAGCAAAGAAAGTTAGGGACTCAGCTTACTACCGCAAGAAAATGGAACTGGCTGAAAAGAGAGAGAACGAAACTGCTTTGCTGGCCGAGGAAGAATTCTGGCTGGATTATTCCGATGATGAAGCATCAAACGTCAAGATCGCTCAGATGTGCTTGATCGGAGATGATCAGTCAGATGATTCTGATTCTGATGCTGATGAGGTATACTCTGAATTTGATTTTAATTTCATTTCTTCTCATATGAATATTATCATTACTGCTTTATCTGATCTACGTTCAAAACTCTTATCTGAAAAGAATTTAAATTTCGAAAATTCAGATTTGATTGATAAATTGAAATTTTCTTTGAAAGATGAAAAATCTATTTTAGAAAATATTAAAGACATCTTTCAAAAGAAATTGGATGATTTGAAAAATTCAAATAAGACTTATCTTGAATCTTTGACGGCTATGACTAATTTAAAAGATGAATTTTCAGATAAAATAAATAAGTTAGAAGAAAAACTTTATCGAAGAGACCAATCTGAACAAACAATTTATATGAACAAACCGAGGAGTGAAGAGGGCTTTAAAACAAAAATGGGGACTTGGTTTTGACAATCCTCATTGTTTAAACAAAGTGATAGACGAAGTTCTCACCTTATATAAATATGACTATCTAACTCTTGCACATTATGGTCCACAGTTCAAATTTCATTGGACTAGTGAAAAGGAAGTGTTAGATCTCGAAAATGAGAAAAGGATAAATAACAAGAAAAATGAAATTCTTTTTGTTTATACGTCTGAAAATGCAAAATATTTTCCTGATAAATCAAGAAGAAGTCGAAAAGGATTAATTGATATATCTCCCGTCAAATCTTCAGTGTCTGATGATTTTGTTCCTTCTTATGCGCCTTATTCTGATAAGGAAAATATTTCTCCAATCATTTATGATTCGAAGAAATATACTCCTCCGTTAGTTTTAGAAGGCAAAATCGTTGATCTTGAAGATAAGATAGAAGATCAAAATATTTTAAAGGAAATTGAATCTGATATTATTCTTTCTGTTACGACTTCTAGTTTTGAAGAAAAATTAATTTCTCAAAAATCGGATTCTATTTCTAGCCCATCTTCTGATTTTAAGAAAAATAAAAAGGAAATTTCAAATTTTAAAATCTTTTCTCAAAATAATTCAGACTCCGAGGTAAATTCAGATTTATTAGTTGATCAGATTGGTTGCTTAGATAAATTTATTTCTTCTGATTTAAATATTTCGTCAAAAATTCTTGATGATTCTTTTACGCTCAATGATCAATATTATAAACCAAAGCATAAAAGAAGACGGTTAAAGAAGTCAAAGAAACGAGATACAGTTCTTACTGACAATTCTAATTCTTTCGATTCTATTCATACAGATAGGACTTTGAGCACTCGATCAAAGATGCAGATCTGGAGAAAGAAGCTGACATCTGATGAACATATTTTTGATGAGGATAAATGTGTAGACAAACTTTATAACAGTGATTCATTTGCTAAATGTAATAAAATTTCCAAATACTCAATAAAGCAAATGATTCGAATTTCAAAACATGTCTCATGTTCTTCCTCAGATTCTAGTTCTGATGATTATGCTTTCTCTTCTGATAGTTGTGATTATTTCTCTGATCATTTTCCTCGTGCTTTAAATGTCAATTCTGCTTATTCTTTCCCCATAAGAACTGCAACTAACAAACACGGGCCCAAATTCAAGTGGGTACCCAAATTTTTATCTGATTCAAAGTTGCAGGCATCACATGTTAAGGGGGAGTAAGAGAACAATGGCTTCTGAGTACTTCAGCTCAGGACCCGTACTTCATAGACATCGACTTCTAAACACAACAGTTTAGAACTCATTCTTCAATGATTAAGCTTCTGACTTAATGAGATACTGTGAGTACATAAATTTTAATTCCGCTGCATTTATCTCTGATAATGATGGTATTCCAGTTTTTTCTCAATGTTTCAAGAATCTGAGCTTGTTTATCTATCTCATGAATTTGTATTACCCAAAATTTTATTTTAATATGAGACACAAATTTATTTTCTTCAATGTAAAAGATGAAATAGTTGAATTTTATTTTGTTCCAACTAAATATTTATTAAAAGTTTAAATCTTTACAAATTTTAGTCTATAAAGTAAAGTTTTACATTTTTTCTTTCTTTTGAATAAAATATGTGTCTAGGATAAATTTTCAAGTTCTTATGTTTATATTAAAGTTTTTATATGGTCAAATTTCAAGTCTTACAAAAGTCGAAAAGTCAGCAACATGTTTGAAACTTTTATTACTGTTTTAAAGTTGTGTAATTCGGAATTTTTATAGTTTACTTTTCTTAGACTACCTAAATAATCAAAATTATAGATCGGAATGAAAATATGGGCTAAGCACTTCGATGTTGATCTGAGTGATTGAGATGAATTATAATTTCTTAAAATACAGAAATCTTTAAGTTTAAAAGTTTGTACCTGTGACCTTTCTGGTTTGGGAAAGTAAGTTCCGTGGGATGCTTGTCATCTGATCCCCTAAGGTCAATTGGTCTGGGAGTGATCGAACCCAAATCCTTCAATAGAACCAGATCGAAAGTCATGTTATACTGGTATGAATGGGTTTAGGATATGTCGTTGTAGCCTTTCTGATCTGGGAGAGTAAGTTCCAATGGGTGCTTGACACCTAGTCCCCTAAGGCTATCTGGTCTAGGAGTGACTGACCCAAATCCTACAATAGGGTCAGATAGAAAGTTACGTTTACGGCATGTTCTTTACTTAATAAACTTTTTGGTTAAAAGATGCCAAACTGCACGCGCTTAAAATATGCCAAAGAGCACACTCATGTCAAGATGCCAATGTGCACAATGCTAAAAGATGCCAATGAGCACACATCTCATGATACTTGGTGATATGTTTGAGTTGTGATAAATCTGTAAATTTATGAATATCTTAATTCTTGATGGCTTAGTGTGAGTACATGCAAAGTTCTCTATAATATTTTTAGAATTGCATTTTCTTGAAACTAATCGAAGATTCGCATGTGAGCACACTGAATAAATTGCTGGAAGTTTTTGAAACTGAACATGTTTCAACTTGATATGCAATAAAACTTGTTCTTGTATCCAACAACACATGCTTGATTTCAACTGATTGATAAATTTGTGATATTTTACTGAGTAGAATTTTATTTGTTTAGTGTTTAAAATTTTATATGTTTAGTCGTTTCAAAATTTACATTCAGTATATTTTTCTTTCTACATTAATATCTGATCATTGTGTTCTCATAAATATATTTTAACGGGTTTATGCATTATTCAAGGGGGAGTGAACAAAGAGAATATTTTTCAAAGATTTTATCTGGTTTTGAGGGGGAGTATCTGATTTTCTTTATATGAATGCTAATTTGAATTGTCATAACTAGTGCATTTGTGTAGGGGGGGCCAAAGGGTTTCAAAAGGTAAACTTTTTCTAAGTCAGATTTGTGCATCCAACATGACATGCAAACTTCGTTTTGCGCATCCTTCGTGAAACGCAAACCTTGCTTTGCGCTCCCTTCATGAAACGCAAACCTTGGTTTGCGCAACCAACGTTATACGCAAACCTCCTCTGTTTTCTCGGTTTCTTTGATTTTGCAGATCTTATGCTGTCTCGTCTCCAACATTTGCATGACCAAGTTGATCAAGATCATCAAGGTCATGAGGGGAGAAGTCGAGGAGAAGTTAAAGAGACAAAGAGCTCAAATGTTTATCTACTGATCAAGATTTGCACAAAGATTCTATTCTCTTAGCCATATCAATTCTTTTGCTGTTCCTGCTCCGAACACCACAGTTCATTCAAGATCATTAAAAAGAGGTGTATCGTTTAGAGCTCAAGCAGCAAAGAAATTTTTAATCTGAAAAATGCTGAGAATAAATTTTTTCTTAAGAGTCAGAAAGCTTCACGAAGTCGCTTTTACGGTCCGTGCTGATTTAGAAGATCATTTTTGAAGACCAAAGCGCCAATGATTACTAAGGGGGAGATTGTTAGGTCTGATTTTATAGTAATCATTGTATTTATAGGTCTTGGTCAAATACTGTGTTTAGTGCTTATCAGTGTTTTATCTGACCAAGGGTATTTAAGTCCCTTTGGTCTTGGTTTGGTGTAAGAAACACACGTACATATTGAATACTTTCTGTTTTGCGCATCTTGTCTCTCTCTCTCTCTCTACTTTATCTCTCTAGGATTCATAAGATCTTGGACTCTCAGGTTTCATCCACCATTGTTCTTCCTTTCGTAGATTTGAGGTTTGTAACCATTATTGGTGAATTGGAGGTGTTTTGGTTGGTGGATTCAAGCTTAGGTTAAGGTAATCTTCTACTCTCTTCATCTTTGGAAACTAGGGTTTTGGGTATAGATGAGATCTTCATGTAAAGGGCTGGGAAACGATTCTATGCAGTTGAATATCTATGTTTATGGTTGGAATCTTATGGATCTAGGTTTTGGAAGTTTTGCTTGAAGATTCAAGTTTCTTCAAAGGAGCTCAAAGCGGAGTAAAATCTAGATTTAGCCTTAATCTAGCGAGGTGAGTTCAAGATGATTTATGAAAACGGTGTACATGCCAAAATGTTATTTTAAAATGTTTGTGTTTTACATCAAATTGTTAACTGCTGATAAGTTTGGGTATTTGGTTACACTTATCTTTATAAACTCACGAAACATGCATCTTTGTGATTTTGGGCCTATTGTCAAATAAAGCATTTTGGATATATTCCATTGAAGTATATTGTATAAATGGAGTCCATTTGATGTAAACGTCATTTGCATGATTTTGTATTTACGACTATTTAGAAAATGTGCATAATTGCGTCATGAGGCATTTTGGAGAAAATAAGGGTGAAGAGTCTATTTGGAAAACGGTTTGCCTCAAACAATGTTGAGTTTGATATTAATTATACTTTTGGGTCACTGTGTCTTCGTCAGTCGGTTAAACGTGTTTTTAATGTTTACAAAGGATTTCGTTGGTGAATTAAGTAAAGTGTTTGGCCTTTGGCTCGGTTTTGACTAAATGAGTCGTGTGGACATTTGTCTGGATTTATAACCGTCGTGGGTTTTGAGAATGATGTCGATTAAATCGGTTCATTGGTGAATTACATGTTTTGGGTGCTTTGGTCATTCAATTGGAGTCATGTAATGTTAGACAGTGTTGTAATGGATCCATAGGCACGTAAGTCTGGCGTTATTGTAAGGCCTGAGGTTTTGGGTTACATGTAGTGACCGCTCGGGTTGCTAGCGGGTGGACAATTAGTGGCACGATCCGCTGAGTTGGAACTCGTCTAGATTGTATAGGCACCCACGTCCGTAAGTCCTCGAAAGTGGAACTCGACGGAGTAAGGCCAGAGGCATAAACGGTCCGTGGTATGATGTCCGTGGAGGCATGGGAACCAGGATGTCGGGATCTGTGATGAAATCCAATAACATCGCGGGTATAAGTGATTGTAAGTGAAGTTGCACATTAGGTACCTTAAGATAAGATATTTTAAGGTCGAGCAAGTCGCTAGAAACGGGAAACTTGTCGAGAGTCGCAAGGATGATCATGTTCGGTACGTTCATAATGGCACCTAGCCAGTGTTATGGTGAACCTACATGCTACATGTGTATACTTGAACTACCTTGGTATGATGACCGTTGGGGTAGTGAAAAAGTTTCTAAGCGAGTAAGCTAAGGGAAGATTGATGTTTATAGCAATTTCACTTTGGAGTGATAGTTAAGCGAAGAAGTCACTAAGTCGATCCTCTTGGGTCTAAAACTTTGGTTGGATTAGAACCGTGATCTTGTTAGATCGATTCTATCTCGAGGAGAATTCGTAAGTTTATTCAAAATTAGTGGGATTATGGCTTTAAGATGTTTAATGCATCCAGATGACAATAGTATGTCGGGTTATTGGGAAGTGTAATCCTATGATGCCAAGTGCCGACTAAACTCATGCACTGAATCTATTTCTAAAATAAGTTTGCATAAATTATTTCGCATGTGCGCCAAACATAGAGTGTTTTGCATTATAAAGATTTGGTAAAGCATTTAACACGCATCAGATTTTGAACTGTGAGCTTAAGCATGCACGAAATGGTTTTGTTGCACTTAATTGCAAATTGTTATCAAAACTCTCTTTATTCACGTCTCGTGTTTGACGTTATTTTCGGATATTGTAATATCCATGTTTTAATGTCATTTGGGTATTGGGCAAGTAACTATGAGATTTTAACCTAGACATTGGATCACTTCCACGTATGTCAATGGTTTTAAAGGAAAAGTTAATCCCATGTTTTGAGTCAGAATTTCTTGAGAATTTTAGTTGCGTGAGTTATGCTAATTTCATGGAGTATTATTTTGCGATGTCCTTTTTCGATGCATGAGTTTTACTTTTGCTTCGTATAAACTTGCGAGTTTATTCGGTGTCGTGTTCCATGTAAATTTTGTTGAAAAGTGTCACTTTACCTTTCATTGTTGTAAAAAGAGGAAACTCTTAGAAGTTTAATATTTTAAACATATTATCGTCTTGCACTCTCTATGGGGAAATGAAAATTTTGACATCACATGATTTTAGCGTTAATGAGTTTTACGAAAATTCGGTTGGGTTTTTGGTGTCTCATCTTATGTCATTTTGCGTCACGTAAATAATTTCAGGAACATGTGCTTATGCATCATTGTGTGCGTTAATTGATGGGTTTTGTTAACAAATGTCACTCGTCGTATACTATTTGCATTGGATTAAATTATAATGTTGGTGTGAGTAAATATATAAAAGATTTACGTTATTTCAAACAGAGCTTTTGTTCTAAACATATTCCAATCATTAACTTTACTGTTAGGAATTTTCGGTAATTCATTTATCGAGTTAACGGTATTCATGTCGTTGTAGTTACTATTTTGGTAAAATGTGTTTATCTCTGAGACTTAAAGCTTTAAACTCGATTTGAAACTTTAATTGCATTCCCACTATTTTACCGAACTTTAGGGGAAGAAACCGTGGAGTATGGGGTTGTTGATAATTTTATGTCACAACGTCTTTTGGTTAAAGAGGAAGAATTTTAAAGTTAAAATTGTGAACTTTTCTTTTGGAGTAGTACAAACATTTATTGCACGTGTTGTGGTGCAGAAACCTATTTTTCATGTTTATAGTGTAAAATTTGCGACACACCTTTTGTTACCGTTTTATTTACGTAAATATTAATCAAAAGAATTTTGAAAATGGTTTTATATGTGTAGCGTCGGTGATCAATTTTCAACCTATCGAGTAATCCGTAGTGGATTTTACCGCACAATCAATTGTTATAAAGCTTATGTATTTGAAAGTTTTATAAATCTCAAATTGGCGTACTGGTGGAAAAACCTTGAACTCATTAGGCCTATAGATTTGAACCCTGTCTTGAGAGCAGTTATGGTTAGGGACTAAGGGAGTCCTTGGGATTTGAAGCGTTAGATGATCCGACTTGCGGTCATTCTTGAATCTTGGATTTCGGTTTTTGAATCTGTGCGCGTTTGTTTTATGGAAGTAGTAGATTTAAGTCTTCCCGGTTAATTAAGGGGTGATTTTATACTTCGGTAATCATTCGGGATAAAGTCTTAGGTGATTATCTGTGATTGGATTGGTTTCATTTTGGTGGATTGCTCGTCGGTGAGACATCATGGTCTATGTTGATGGTGTACCATCTTTGTGGGTTCCACGATTAAAGGAAATTTTGGTGGTCTTTCTGTTAGAAATGTAAGGTTTGGGGATGTAGCATTCTGTTAAGTGTCAACCTTGGTGCGACCATCCGTCGGGAATGGAATCTTGAGCGGAATGTCCACGTTTTCGAGATCACCGTTTAGTCCTAGGAGTCGACTTGTTTCTAGAAGTCAATGAATCTTGGGATGTTTAGAAGTATCCTGGGTGGATTATGGGAAACATTGACCTTTCAGAGATGGAATAGGAAAGGAGATTGGGTGTTGAGGTCACGAACTACCCTGGAGATAGTAATTGTCACCCAAGATTGGGAGACGATCGTAGCCTTGTGGGTAAAGGTTACTTTGGAGAGTAAGTGTTCGCTCGGGTAGGACGATAATGTGCCCAAGAGGAATAGCCGATGTGAGCGTCGGTATAAGGGTCATGATGGTGATTCTGGTATTTGGGATAAGGACAATCTAATTCTGCGGGCAACGTTCCATTGAGAAGAGTAGATTTCGAGGACAAAATCTCTTTTAAGGTTGGGAGGATTGTAACACCCCGAATTTCGAAAAGCATCATTTAAGTTAATACAGAAATCAGTAGCCTTAGAGGGAAAAATAAGATTTTTGATTTTGGACTTGAATTCTAGATTTTATAGTCTTGTTGGATAAAGAATTCATTAACGAGTCCAACGGTTCTTTCCGGAGCAAAAATGAAGCTATAACGAAGAAGTTATGACCAAAACAGTGTTCGGGCAAAATCTAGGGCAGCAGTGCTCCGCGCGGCTCTCCGCGCGGATGGACACGCGCGGACCCGCTGGGTTGCACAAAAAGGGGGAAAATCGGCCCAAACCCCATTTTCACCCTAAAACTTCATTTCTTCATAACTTCCTCCTCACAACTCCGATTTTGGTGATTCAAGTTGCCACGGTTTCGTTTTTGAGAGCTCTTCAAGGATCTAGCAAGAGATTGGAAGTCTATTGGAGTATACAAGAGTATTTTGTGGTGGTAAGCCCCTCATCCCTCCATCTTCATCTTCTTGATCAAGTTTTCTAGGGTTTCATCCACAATTGTTCTTCCTTTCGTAGATTTGAGTTTTGTAACCATTATTGGTGAACTAGAGGTGTTTTGGTTGGTGGATTCAAGCTTGGGTTAAGGTAATCTTCTACTCTCTTCATCTTTGGAAACTAGGGTTTTGGGTATAGATGAGATCTTCATGTAAAGGGTTGGGAAACGATTCTATGCAGTTGAATATCTATGTTTATGGTTGGAATCTTATGGATCTAGGTTTTGGAAGTTTTGCTTGAAGATTCAAGTTTCTTCAAAGGAGCTCAAAGCGGAGTAAAATCTAGATTTAGCCTAAATCTAGCGAGGTGAGTTCAAGATGATTTATGAAAACGGTGTACATGCCAAAATGTTATTTTAAAATGTTTGTGTTTTACATCAAATTGTTAACTGCTGATAAGTTTGGGTATTTGGTTACACTTATCTTTATAAGCTCATGAAACATGCATCTTTGTGATTTTGGGTATATTGTCAAATAAAGCATTTTGGATTATTCCATTGAAGTATATTGTATAAATGGAGTCCATTTGATGTAAACATCATTTGCATGATTTTGTATTTACGACTATTTAGAAAATGTGCATAATTGCGTCATGAGGCATTTTGGAGAAAATAAGGGTGAAGAGTCTATTTGGAAAACGGTTTGCCTCAAACAATGATGAGTTTGATATTAATTATACTTTTGGGTCAGTGTGTCTTCGTCAGTCGGTTAAACGTGTTTTTAATGTTTACAAAGGCTTTCGTTGGTGAATTACGTAAAGTGTTGGGCCTTTGGCTCGGTTTTGACTAAATGAGTCGTGTGGACATTTGTCTGGATTTATAACCGTCGTGGGTTTTGAGAATGATGTCGATTAAATCGGGTCATTGGTGAATTACATGTTTTGGGTGCTTTGGTCATTCAATTGGAGTCATGTAATGTTAGACAGTGTTGTAATGGATCCATAGGCACGTAAGTCTGGCGGTATTGTAAGGCCTGAGGTTTTGGGTTACATGTAGTGACCGCTCGGGTTGCTAGCGGGTGGACAATAAGTGGCACGAGCCTCTGAGTTGGAACTCGTCTAGATTGGATAGGCACCCACGTCCGTAAGTCCTCGAAAGTGGAACTCGACGGAGTAAGGCCAGAGGCATAAACGGTCTGTGGTGTGATGTCCGTGGAGGCATGGGAACCAGGATGTCGGGATCTGTGGTCAAATCCAATAACATCGCGGGTGGCCCCATTCACGTGTTCTCGCCACCCAAGATGGAAACGTTTAGATGGCATACAAGGAAGTCGCGTGAACGGCCTACTAGCGTGTTACTCTATTCTCAGTATATACGGATCTCCCCATCGTTGATTCGTGGTATTTTAAATGGTAATGTTGTATTTTACCAAATTGGGTTTTTAAGTGGTCGACGGTAAATGATGGCTTTAATATAGGGTTCTTCCCACGAATATTAAAGTTTGAATGGAATGTGTCGTTTCCATGTGTCGGTATTTATTTTCGTTCATTTTATGGTCGTGTGAGTTTTGGGTCTAATGCCGTGTTCATGGCGATATTTAATTATATAGATTTTCATCTATGCTTTACGTGTTGTGTGTCACGTTTCACCCGTGTTGGGTATTTCAAGTTATAATGTGTTAACCGTGTTTTATAAAATTGGGAGTCCGCTCTCTATTTTACTTTTAGCAAGTTCCGGTTTACCTTACATAAGTGCGTATCATATTGAGATCCTCGTCTTTAAAACAACTTGGTTTGGTTAACAATTAACTCGGTGTCTCTTTCGTACAAAATGCATAGTTATTGATAAACGAGTCGTTTTCATAAGTGAAGAATATCATTTTGAAAGATTATGATTTTATTCGCATCCTTCCTTTCTAAATGATTAATTTATATGTTGAAAACTCTTGAGCTCACTAAGCGTTAAGCCTAACCTTTTTATTTGTCGGCATGTGCATCAGGTTCCTGTCGGGGGTTCGGTTCTAGCAGTGATATGAAGAGTTGAGCCTTAGCTTTATACAAGAGTAAGTAGTTGGTGAAGTCTTCCACAGGTTGGAGATAGTAACTGTTATTGGGTTTAGTAGCAATCGTCCTTATCATAGATTATGTGTATAGAATGAAATTGTGTATTGAGGTTAATTCTTAAATTGTGATTGTAGACGAATCAATTATTGATGTATTTAGAAAATTTTAATTAAGTTGTTATTTTCAAAATTGAGGGTGTTACACAACTCGCACTCAACCACACCAATAGGGCCATGGGAACTTTGCCTAGTAACATGGAAGTCCTAATAGCTTTAGGAAAGGAGCATGTGAAAGCAGTGACTGTTAGGAATGGTAAGAAACTAACAGGGGTTGTGGAAAAAGAATCTGAACCTATAACCAAAGCTGAATTTGAAAAAAATTATTTTGTCAGAATTTGATGCAACGACATTGGCCCCTGTTGTAGAAATACCACCCAAGTCGCTAGGAATCCAAGTGTTTGAGGTAACCAATCCTGTCCCTCCAAGATCTGACTACCCTTTATTGTTTCCAAAAGATGTCATTAAGAAAAAGTCAGTGGAAAGTAGTGTTGACAACCCAAAGAGTAATGTGGTGATTCCAACAATACCACAAGAGAGTGAGACCAAAGGCATAAAGGACCCATCTGTTATCCCATATTATCAAGCAAAATCTCTAAACATGATCAAACATTTAAGAATTCTAGAGAGAGAGTAGAGAGAGAAAGTCTTCCAAATTCATGTATCTCACATATACAAAATATTACAATGAAGTTCTTACCTAAAGATTACAAAGCAAACTCTATTTATATCACCTAACTAAACTAAAACTTAATGACTAAGTAAAACTAATCAATATTGACTTATCAAGACTTTGACAAAATAGAGTTTGACTTTGACATTGTTGAGTTTTACATTTTGACTTTTCTAAATAAATCTTGGATACAATATTTTGACTTAACAATCTCCCCCTTTGTATTCAAGATTTAATAAAAATTTGACGTTAGTCTTCAACTCTTGAATCTTCAGCTTTTGTCTCTGATAAATTTGAACTTTGAAACACTTTCAGCCTTTGAAGAATCTTGAAAAGTCTTTTTCACTTTGAAGCTTTGAAAGTCAACATGTCATGAACAAGAAACAGAATTCTTGAAACTTCTGAAACAATGAACTTTGAAACATCTTTGAAAAACTTTGGAACGTTCTTTGAAAACTGTCTTTGAACAATGAAACAGCTTTGAGGAATCTCTGATAATGAATCTTCATCTCTTTGATCTCTTGACAGTCTTCAGAGAAACAAACTTTCACAAATCATCTTGATTTATCTTTGAATAAAATTTCTTCAAAATCTTTTGACTTTGTATCAGCGGAAGCATTTTGAAATGCATTTGAAATTCTGACTTAAATCTGAAATTGAATCTTTATAAAATGTCTCCCCCTTTTTGATGATGTGAGCATCATGATCATCAAAACATCTTCAATTTCAGCACAGTCTTTGATTTCCCCCTTTGAGAACAAATAACAATCTCCCCTTTGACAGTTTTCGCCCATTGATGTGAATAGCCGTAAATTCATGAAAGGTATATATCTGAATCTTTTCAAATTTAGACATAATGAACGAGGTAACCCTGAATCAACAAATGAAACAGTTAGAAGTGTCTGTCAGTAACACGGAGTCACTGTGTACAACGAATGTACAATATAAGGAGTTGGTTTGATGTTGACTCCCCAGGACTTCCATTCAATCATTGAAAAACACAAGGTAATTCTATGAATGTTCTGACAGAAAAACAGATTTTCTGTGTGCTCGTGCTTGTGTATGAAAGAATTTTAGCACAATGATTGTGTTTCATTAAGGCTCAAATTGTGTAAACTGTTGAAACAGCAACAGATAATACACGGACTCAATGTGCATGAAAGAGGTGCGAAGGTGGGGCAACTTTCCTTCTTTTTCAATATTTAAATCTTCCGAGTGAAGATTAGATAGCATATGTGTTGCGTCCCCAAGAAAATGAAACATTTCTTTTTCAAGAAAGAAACGAGTGGTTGGTGGGGTAATAGCAAGAGTTGGCATGGGCTCACTGCCTGTTTCAATGATGGTCACCAAAGAATGTGAACCAATCAGTAGATGTGGCTGCCCGGCTCAGAAAGTGGTAGGTGCAAAGTTCTAATATTCTTTTAACTCTGTTCTCACACCCTCTTTCTTTTTATCATTTTGCTTACTTCTAACCAAACTCTCATTTCCATTTTTCCGCTCCACACAATGAGAATAACTCAACCGGATGAGTTATCTCCCCCACTCTTTGATTTTGACCCCTCACCCCTCAATCATTCAAGGATAACTTCCTGGGTAGGAAACACAGGTTGCGTGAATCCATGGAAGTTCTATTTAAGCTCACACACGAATCCCATGAAATTTCCTATGAAGAACGGTTGCTCAACAGTTTAACTGAAACAGTTTAGCACAAGATATATGATACCATTGTCAATATGTATGCTCGTGAGATTTGAGCAATTGAATAATGAAGATTTCTCAAAACAATGATATTGAATGAATGAAATGAAATCAAGAGAATTGTTTTGAGAATCTGACAATGAATCAATCAGATCAAATCAAAAGGTTAGGGTATCAAAGAATTGGAAATTTGTTTATATGAACAAATATAAACAATTTATCAATGAAAGCACAAATATGAAAAAGATGAATGATGCTCATCAACTTTGAACTTCAAACGGGGGTATTACCATCGAAAAATTATTTGAATTTGAGACATGGTAATAACAATTTCAAATAAAATACTGAACCGGTGTGTATGAATACTTGACAGTATATGGACAAGATAATACACAAGTATTGATCTTTGGAAACACACAGTCAATTAATCAATAAAGCGCAAAAATTGAAAAACATTTAAAAATCACACTTCTAAATTTATGAAATCGTTTGAGAATAAGAAGTGGTTTGAACATTTAAGAAAAGGTTTTTCATGTTCGAAAGTTGTTCTTCTTTCAAACAATCCGAGATCGGGATCAGAAGATTATTACCTTTTCAGCTCCCCCTCAAATCATGATATAAAGATTTGATCTTTTGAGCTCCCCCTGGATATTAGCATAATATCCTTCTTTGATCATTGATGAACGGGTCCTAATCTGTCATGTGATCAGAAGCCATTTTATTCATATTATTTATTTAAAAATAAAAGACAGAAAGCAGTAAAACGGTTTTCTAGAATGAGTTCTGATCTGAAATAATCAGAAGTCATCACCTTTACTCCCCCTTAAATTAAGCATCTGAAAAATGACAGTTAAAACAGGATAGAGATCAAACACTCCCTTTTGAATTGTTAGACCATCAATATCAGAAAAATCTAGCAAAGAAAAAGTATAGGATAGAGATCAGATCAATTCTCTTGGGATGAAGACCATCAATATCCATCGGATGCAAGCATACAGGAGTAAGGTCTTTTTGATCTCTGAGGTAAGAGTCCTAAACTGTTGTGTTTAGAATTCATAACTCCTTTGAAGAACGGGTCCTAAGCTGATGTGCTTAGAAGCCATTATCTTGACATTGAGGTGCGGGTCTTGAACTGTGTTATTCAAGAGCCATCGTTCTCTTACTCCCCCTTGGATTGAGGTGCCTGCAACACAGAATCAATTTTATTCTTTGGTACCCACTGGTATTTGGGTCCAGAAATGTTAGTTGCAGTGCGTGTGGGGGTTATGGAGTAAGAACCATACCAGAAATGATCAGTTGTTTTATGAAAAAGATCATGTGTACAGCAAATAGAACAATAAAATTTCTTACTGTTAGATTCTTTGTTCTTCTTTGCCTTGTGTGAAGGTACACATGATTTCTTCTCTTTCAACTCTTTTTCCTTATCCTCTTTGACTGGTTTCTTTTGCCAAACCAGTTTCTCTTTCTTAAAACTTTTTCTTCTTGGATAAGTATCTGAACCATCTAAAAATTCATCGTAGAAAAGGTTAGTGCAACGAATCTGATTAAAGTATTTGACTGACCTGTTTGAAGAGATGAATTTCTGTTTTGAACTTGAAACAGATTTTTCAAGTTTTTTGATCTTTGATTCAAAGATATCTCTTTCTTTCACAAGCTGGTCTATTTTCTTTGAGAACTCAGATTTCATCTTCTGCTCTTTCAGCGCAGCTGCAGACAGTTCAGACAACTTAGAAGTCAGCTTCTTAATTTCATTTTCAAAAATGGATCTTTCTTCCTCAAATCCTTTTTCTGACTCATTTCTCTGGCCGGATAACTCTTTGAAGACTCCTACATTCTTCTTTTCTATGGCCTTCTTCTCTTTTTCAAACTTCTCTCTTTCTAAAATCAGTACTTTCTCGAAATCGTAGATTTGTTGAGAAAGTTTTAAGTCTTTAAGCTCCAACGACTTCTTCTCTTCAAAGCACTTCTTTGAGAAATCTGAGAACTTCTTTGAAAAATTTTTCTTTTCACTTTCAAAATCAGCTTTATTTGCATCAAGTTGTTTTTCCAAATCAGATAAATTCTTTTTCAGCTCAACGTTCTCAGATTCCAATTTCTTAACTTTATGCTCATTGCTCTCAACAGAGACTGTCTGTTGAATTGTAGCTTTCAACTCAGAAATCTTTCCTTTTAGCTCAGACACAACCGTTGACCCTAACATCATCCATTCAAGATAGTCCCATATCTCCTTTCCTGTTGACTTGTATAAATCTTTTCCTGTCAACTGATAGGTATTTATGTGACCATTAATCTCATGACGAATACTATTCAACAGAAAAGTTCGAGCCATATTATTAGCATTCTTTCTTTTCTCTCGATCCTCAGTACAATCTTCTGTTGGAGTATGAGATTTCATCTCTCCTTCAGTTAATGACAACCTGATATAACAACTCAGCTCATGTGTATCTACAAAGTTGAAAAAATCGGTTTTCCACTGTTCGTATCTTCCTCTGAGCAAAATTGGAGAACTCATCCTGTTTCAAAAAGAATTTGACAAAATTATCGTGAGTAGAAATGAATTCAAAAACAAAAATACGGACAAACTAAAATTTTCTTCTCTCTCAGAAAACTTTGAATGAGAAACAACTTGATAAAAAAATGATCGTTCCCAAACAATTCAGAAGAATTTGACCGAAAGTCAAACTCAGATCAACACAAAAAAAATAAAAAAAATAAACTCTTAAAAACGAAACTAATACGAAAAACGAGGACTAAAATTGAAAGAAAATACTAAGACTTGACGAAAAAACGAGAACTCAAAAAGACAAAAACACAAAATATAAAATCTAGGGGCTAAAAATGTAAAAAAACACAACTTATAAAACTAGAAGGACTAAAAATGACAAAAGAACAAACTAAATACTAGAGGGACTGAAAATGTAAAAACCTAAAGGAAAAAAAACTACAGGGGCTAAAAGTGACAACTTTTCAAAGTTAGAACTTGAGGGATTAGATTTGTCAAACCCCTAAACTAATACTACAGGGACTAAATCCGCCAAAACTAAAAACTAGTTAACAAAACTTACAAATCTAACGTAAAAGGACTAAAAATGTAACATATTTAACAGAAAAACTAACAAAGTTAACTATAGGGACCGAAAAAGACAAACTTTAAAAGATACTAACTAGACTAACACTACTAACAGAGAAAAGGATTAAAAATGTAATGAAAACTAACGAAATTAACACTCTAGGACCAAAATGTCATAAAACTAACGGCTTTAACGGAGAACCGTTAACACTGTTCATCTTCTTCTCTAATCACACGATCAGTGAACTTTGAATCGAGATATCTTCTTCATTTTTCGACCAAAATGGATCAAACAAGTTGCAAAATACTCCTTATTCGATGCTTAATCAATTTCCACGAAAAAGTTTCAAACATGCATCGATTATTGGGCTGTGGATCGATCTAAAGAAGCTCCGGCGAACACCTTTTCCGGCGATCAAATTTTGAGCTTTTAACACTTGTAAACACCTGAAAATCGATGGTAATCAACTATGGAACAAAATGAGAAGATAATTCAATGAAAAATACTGCTCAAAAACGGAAAATTATTTTTTCCGGCGAACCCCGTTTTTCCGGCGAGAGCTCCGGCGAGACTTCAAACGTCGATATCTTGCTCGATTCTCAACCAAAATCACTTCTGAAAGATGCTCTGTGATCTGTAATACTAGAAGAACAGATTAGAAACAACCAGAACAATTAAAACCATCTATATCGAAGACCCACTTTGTCGGTCCAACAATACTTATCAAGTTTATAGAATAACAACACAATAAGATTACCAACCTGTTTGATATATAAAATAACGATTACAGGATTGATCTATGAAGCTTGGATTTGTGTTCTCTATGTTTTCTCTCTTTTACACTTTGATGTGTGTGTTTGTGTGTGTGATCTATGATCTGATTGTTGTGTTGAGAGAGATACTAGAGAGACACCTAAAATCTAGCAAGTGTGTTGAACACACTATCAAGATTAATATCTAGATATTAAATCTAGATATTATATCTAATATAAACTAGAAACTAAATAACTAACTAAGTTACCTTTAACTAACTATTACAATACTTTAACTTAGATATATAGATCTAAGTAAACTAAAACATATTACATTAAATTACATTGACATTTATTACAAATAGACATAGAATTTTATATCGAGAGTCGACGTTCCGGCTTTAGCTTTAGATTACGATCTTCAGATTGGATGATCTTGAATCCAATGAGACTGTGGTCTAACAATCTCCCCCTTTGGATCAAGATCATTACGAAAATGATGTAGCAATTTGATCTTCTCTTTTATCTCAGAAGATGCAATCTTTTTCTCTAGCTCTTGACTCAGCATGTCTTCAATCTAATAATCTCCCCTTTTGAAGAGTGGACGTGATTCTTGAAACATGTGATCTTTGCCATTTCTTGTGTAGTCATTCTCCCCCTTTTTGATGTTAAGTGCAACGACTTCATCAAAATTTGTTGTAAGAAATGTCAATCTTGCGGTTAGAGCCCCTGATTCGTCAATTCATAAGAGATTCATCCAGATCTTTGCAAATCCAGACAAATTAGATATGTAACACCTGAAATCAACTAATGAATCAGTTATCATGCCTGTCAGTAACACTAAGTCACTGAGTGTAACGAATACACATTGGAAAGGAGCTGTTTTAATGTTGACTCCCCCAGGGCTTCCATTTAATCATCAAAACACCACAAAGGTAATTTCTATAAACGTTATGACAAAGAAACTAATTCCTTGTGTGTTCGTGCTTGTGTTTGAAAGAATTAAGCATGGATGATTGCTTATTGGCTCAAAATTGTGTAAACCACTGAGACAACAGTAAGTTAAACACAGACTCAATGTGCATGATTGAAGTGCGAAGGTGGGGCAGACTTCCTTCTTTTCAATATCCAGATTTTCCAAATGAAAATCAGATAGCAAATGTGCTGCATCCCCTTAGAAAATGAAACATTTTCTTTTTGAGAAGAAAATGAGTAGATGGTGAGGTTTGATCAAGAGTTGGCATGGGTTAGTTGTCTATTTCAATAATGATCACCAAAGAATTGTGAATCACTAGAATGGTGGCTACCCGGCTCAGAAAAAGTTGGTGCAGAGTTGTGATATTCTTTTAACTCTGTTCTCACACACTCTTTCTTTTAAACTTTTTGCTTTCTCTAATCACACTCATTTCTTTTCGATTTGCACACTCAATCACTAAGGATTAACTTCTTGGGTAGAAATCACTGGTTAAGGTGATTCCATAAAAGTTGTGTTATTTCCTAGCACAATGATTCCTTGTTTTCCTAGATGCACGTGATGCTCCGATTGGTTTAACTATTTCAGTTAAAGCACAATATTGATCATGAAAACATTTAAAAATACACTCCCAAAATATAAAATATGTGGAAAAATCGGGAAGTGGTTTGAACATTAAAAAACAATGTTTTCGATGATTGAAAGTTGTCCTTCTTTCAACCATATATGAGATGAAGATATAGAATTATACCTTTATGTACGATCTTCCATCTCATGAAGCTAAGCTTTAAGTCATAGAAATATGAACTTGTAAGCTTCTCTCAAAAATTCTGCAAAAGTCTAATGTCAAGTCAAAGTAATAATTATTCACTTATATTGAAAAGACAAAAAGCAGTAAAACTGTTTAAAGTATGAGTCCTAATCTGAAATAATCAGAAGTCATCACCTTTTTACTCCCCCTTGAAATTATGCATCAGACAATAATGTTAATGAAAAACATAAACACTAACTCCTTCTCAAATATTGATCAACATATCTGAGAAATGCATAAAATTTCAGACAAATATGTATGTACTCCCCCTTGATGATTGATTTCCTCATTCGAGTATCGGAGTACATTCTCTTTTTCAGCACGGAGTAAGGTCTTTTGATCATTGAAGTGTGAGTCCTAAACTGTTGTGTTTAGAAGTCAAACTTCGTTGAAGTACGGGTTCTAAGCTGATTTACTTAGAAGCCTCTATTCTTCCTACTCCCCCTTGACAGTAGGTGCCTGCAACACAGGTTTAGTTTTCTTTGGTACCCACTGGTATTTGGGTCCATATGTGTTAGTTGCAGTTTGTATGGGGGTTATTGAGTAAGAACCGTACCAGTAATGGTCACTTGTCTTATGTACAGGATCATGTGTACGACAATAAGAACAATAGAATTTATTACCTGACAAACTGATTAATTTATCTCTTGAGTAAACAAAATCAGGTTTACCTTTCAGCGCATTGTTCTTCTTGGCAATTGGCGTATGTACACATGAGTTTTTACATTTCAGCTCTTCTTTAACTGGTTTCCTGTTCCAGACCAGTTCAGCTTCTTCCTGGAAGCTTCTTCTCCTTCTTTGATGTGTACTTGAACAATCTATATTCCTGTCATAGAAAAGATTAGTAGAATGAATCTGATTAGAAGATTTAACTGACCTTTTGAAAAGAGCAGTTTTCTGATGTGAGCTTGCGGCTGGTTTGTTAGAACCAACTGAATTATTTCTAGGTGAGTGGATTTTTGACTCTGGAGTCGTTCGCTCAGTCACCACCACCGTCTTTGAAATAATATTTTGAAGCTCTTTTACCTTTGAAGAATAACTGTCTCGTTCTTTGATAAGGAGATCAATCTTCTTCTCAAATGCAGACTTCTTTTTCTTCTCTGTCAGTACACTCTTTGATAATTCAGATAGCTTCTCGGTAAGCTTCTTAATAGAAGCTTCAAGGATGCTTCTTTCTTCTTCGAATCCCATCTTAGCACCCTTCTGATCATTTGCCTTCCTCTCCTTGGCAAACTGATCTCTTTCCAATATGATTACTTTCTCAAAGTCTTCAACTTTTTGAGAAAGCATTAAAATTTGAAGCTCGAGTATCTTCTTCTCTTCAATACTCTTCTTGGAAAGATCTGCAATTTTCTTTTTAAACTCTGATAGTTTCTTTTCAAGCTCAGCATTTGCACTCTCCAAATCTTTGGACTTCTTCTCATTGCTCTCAACAGACTCTTGCTTCTGTATTTGAGCTTCCAGATGAGAAATCTTTCTTTTTAGCGCATTATTCTCAGCTTCCAAAACCTTAACTTTTGATGACATTACTGATCCTGTCATACACTTCTCAATTTGTTCCCATATCAGCTTTCCTGTAGCCCTTTCGCGATCTAATGTGAGAAAAATCTCTTTTGAAATCTCTTCAGTCATTCCATTCAATAGGAAAGATCGGGCTAATTGGTCAGTTGCATGTCTCTTTTTCTGCTCATCAGAGTATGCATCAAGTCTTAATTGAAGCTGAGCTGGTACTTTTTCTCCATTCTCCTTCACATGAGTATAAGGTTTCGTTGGAATTGTCATTATTCCTTCCCTCAGAGATTTTCTAATTAAATCCTTCATTTCATGTCTTTCAATGAAATCTAGGAACTGATCTTTCCACTGCTCATACTCTCCTCTGAAGAGTACAGGTGGTTTCTCATCCATACATATTGAAGAAGCTTCGCTTGATGTCATCCTGTTTAATTTGATGTGCAAAAAGAACTTGGATTTGACCGTTAGTCCAGATAAAATTTGATCACACAAGAAATTTTGTCCCCCTAGGCAGACTTAGCACGGGGGTCCCGCTACCCGGTTAGCGGGTGAGGTCAAGGAGCAACGCCCTTGTGGGGGTATGGGGCAGCGCCCCTAGAAAAAAAAATTACGACTAATAAAGACCCTATTACAGTTTCGAAAAGTTCTCAGAAAAATATTCTAAGTGAGGTTTGCGATTCTAATGGTTTTGAGGAATGCGGGTCTGAGCTATGCGGGTCTGACTTGGAACGAGATGTGCGTGACTGAGCTTTGATCCGAGAAGTTTGAGGAATGCGGGTGCTTTGGGACCCGAGATGTTGAGGATTGCGGGTGCTTGAGGACCCGAGTTTTGAGGATTGCGGGTCAAGTGGGAACCGCAAAGTAAGGAATGCGGGTCAAGTGGGACCGCAAAGTAAGGAATGCGGGTCACTTGAGACACGCAAAGTTGAGGTGTGCGGGTGTAGTTGGACCCGCAAAGTTGAGAAATGCGGGTTATTCAACCTTTGGAATGCGGGTGTTCGTCCTGAACTTGCAAAATTCGTCTAAATCTTTGTTCCTGCAATGATTAGCACAACCAAACACTACCAATGTGTCTAGAATCACTTCTAGAACTGAATTTAAGCACTCGATCTCACTAAAACACTCTTTTTCGAAATAAGATCGATGGCACAGTAACTTACCCACTTCGACTGTTTTCACTTAAAATCACCAAATTGGAACTCGATTTAAGCTTAATAATGAAATCAAATAGCATCAACTCGATCTAGCATGTAGTACGATCACAACCTGATCGATTCTAACACCTAAAACACTCAAAATCACAAAATCGAATTTTGTTCAAGAACACAGAGTCGTTTTTCTCATAAACTTGTTTTTGATCTTAATCAGGCTCTGATACCAATTGTTAGGTCCCAAGGCTTGAGCTTCCCAGGAGGTTACCCATCCTAGGATTGCTCTCGCCCGAGCACGCTTAACTTGTTAGGATCAAGCGCTTACCACTACACCAAAAGCAATTGCTTATGGTGAAGGCGCTACTTTATTTCCTTATACCATGGTAGCGCAAAGCCCCGTACTAAGCGACAGGCGGACATGAGGGGTTGCACCACTTTCGTGGAGCCAGCGGGTCGGGCTGTTAGTCCCGGCCAGT
This sequence comes from Arctium lappa, assembly GCA_023525745.1. Classification (NCBI taxonomy): domain Eukaryota; kingdom Viridiplantae; phylum Streptophyta; class Magnoliopsida; order Asterales; family Asteraceae; genus Arctium; species Arctium lappa. Next base: position 54,006,509 of record CM042061.1, on the reverse strand, counting down.
TACGTACTCCCGAGTCGAAGGTGAGGGCGCTGGATGCTTGCGGCATTCCCAGCAAATGTTGGGATTTCTCCTCAACAATCCCCCCCCCAGCATTTGCACACTGGGAGACTCGAACCCGCGACCTCGCTCTGATACCAATTGTCGGTCCAACAATACTTATCAAGTTTATAGAATAACAACACAATAAGATTACCAACATGTTTGATATATAAAATAACGATTACAGGATTGATCTATGAAGCTTGGATTTGTGTTCTCTATGTTTTCTCTCTTTTACACTTTGATGTGTGTGTTTGTGTGTGTGATCTATGATCTGATTGTTGTGTTGAGAGAGATACTAGAGAGACACCTAAAATCTAGCAAGTGTGTTGAACACACTATCAAGATTAATATCTAGATATTAAATCTAGATATTATATCTAATATAAACTAGAAACTAAATAACTAACTAAGTTACCTTTAACTAACTATTACAATACTTTAACTTAGATATATAGATCTAAGTAAACTAAAACATATTACATTAAATTACATTGACATTTATTACAAATAGACATAGACTTTTATATCGAGAGTCGACGTTCCGGCTTTAGCTTTAGATTACGATCTTCAGATTGGATGATCTTGAATCCAATGAGACTGTGGTCTAACACACTTCGTGACTTCGAACTATGAAGTTTTCGTGAGAAGCCTGAGGTTTGCGTGAATAAGCTGAAACGCAAAGCTGTGGTTTGCGTGTGTCGACCGAAACGCAAAGATGTGGTTTGCATGTGTCGACCGAAACGCAAAGCTGTGATGTTTGCGTGTGTAACCTGTGGTTTGCGTGTGTAAGATGCAGCTGTGGTTTTCGAGAACATATGCACCGACCCTCTTGAATATTATACTTACATCCACCGTTCCATTTGATCAAAATCATCCAATCATACAAAAACACTGCAGCACCATCATCATTTATGAAACTACAGCATCATTTATTAATTGAAACTGCAGCACCATTTGTGTTCTGTGAAATTCTCTTGGGTTTGCGTGTGAGGTAAGAGACGCAAACCTGTGGTTTGCGGATGATGCATAGAACGCAAAGTTAACCTGCACACAAATTCACAATTTATTGTTAACAAAATTTCAATTAACAAAATCAATTCACGTGACCACCAAATCACAACTCCACCAAATCACAATTCCACTAAATTCTTCATCCAATCACATGATGCAAATTTAGATGAAAATTTGCAAAAATTGGAACTATCAATCTCTTGAAATCACAATTTCAATCCAATGCACCGTCCACCGTCCCTATCATCCAATCAAAATCATATTTTTGATTTCTATTTGAAATCAAATCTGCAACCACGGATTAAACACTCCACCGCCGAAGATTGAATTTTAGCTCTGTGATTGCGTGTTCTTCATGAACTCGTCGGCAACATGTCAACAGATTAATTCAAATCAATCAAAACCTGCAAAATTGAATCTTGATAATGCATCAATACAATCGAAAAACAATTCTAAACATATATCTAATATCAATTTCAGATTAAAACAACAGATCACAAAAAAAAATCGATTTAACCAGTGTTCGAATAAAATTTTCAAGAAAACCAAAATTTCAGAAATTGACATCGATTTAATTCAAAATTTGAGATGTAATCAATACAGGAAACAATCCAAAACACAAACCTAATCCAATAGTTCCATTTTATTGCATCAAAATCGATTTAAAAAAAAAACGGATGAACAGTAACTTTCTAAAAAAAACGAGTTCTTCAAAATTTTCAGAAAATCAACCTTTTCAATCCAAAAAATCAAGAAATCGATTCAACTTTTCTGTGAAAGTCTTTCTGAAAATGTTTGGTATGGCTCTGATACCAATTGTTATCCCATATTATCAAGCAAAATCTCTAAACATGATCAAACATTTAAGAATTCTAGAGAGAGAGTAGAGAGAGAAAGTCTTCCAAATTCATGTATCTCACATATACAAAATATTACAATGAAGTTCTTACCTAAAGATTACAAAGCAAACTCTATTTATATCACCTAACTAAACTAAAACTTAATGACTAAGTAAAACTAATCAATATTGACTTATCAAGACTTTGACAAAATAGACTTTGACTTTGACATTGTTGACTTTTACATTTTGACTTTTCTAAATAAATCTTGGATACAATATTTTGACTTAACACCATCATTCTCAACACATTCAAACAAAGTTATAATAAAACCAATTCCTCCTTATGTGCCTTTTCTTCAAAGGTTAAGGAATCAGAAGGAAGAATTGCACTTTAAGAAATGTTTGGATGAGTTTAAAGAATTACATATCAACATACCCCTTGTTGAAGCAATTGAGCAAATGCCCAGTTATGCCAAGTTCCTTAAAGACATTTTAAGTAAGCAGAAGAAGTTGACTGAGTATAAACTGTTGCTCTTACTGAGGGATGTAGTGCTCCCCTGACCAATAAAATTCCTCCTAAGCTTAAAGATCCAGGGAGTTTTACTATTCCTTGCTCAATAGGTGGGAAAGAGGTTGGAAAAGCCTTGTGTGATTTGGGAGCTAGCATCAATCTCATGCTTTTATACGTATTCAACAACTTAGGAATAGGAGAGGCTAGACCCACCACTGTTACACTCCAGTTGGCTGACAAGACCATTGCCTACCCAAAAGGAAAAATTGAGGATGTCTTAGTTCAGGTTGATAAGTTCATTTTTCCGGCAGGTTTTATTATTTTATATTTTGAGGCTAATAAGGATATTCCTATTCTATTAGGAAGACCATTCCTAGCCACCGGAAGAACTTTGATTGATGTCCAGAAAGGAGAACTGACCATGACACTCCAAGACGAAAAAGTCACTTTTAATGTTTTCAATTCCTAGAAATATCCTGATGATGTAGAGGATTGTTCAAACTTAAGTGTGATTGAATCATTATGTTATAAGGAAGGAGTTAGAAAAGCCTTTAAGTTGGAGGATGAGGATGATGAGGAAATAGCCATAGAAGATAAAAATGATGTTGATGAGTTTGCCTTAAGAGAAGAAGAGATTGTCCCATTGAATGCTAAAACTTTTGAGCTGTTGGAAAATAGTGAGCAAAAACCCTTCACCCCATCCGTTGTTTCACCACCTGACATGAAGTTGAAACAACTCCCCTCTCATTTGAAATATGTTTTTCTAAAACAAGAAGGCAAATTTACTGTCATCATATCATCTACCCTATATTTTCATCAAGAAAAGAAATTGGTAGACAAGTTGATGTTGCACATAAAAGCCTTAGGAGGAACTACCACTGACCAAGGTGTGATGACCATGATGCAAGACCTACTTGCATAAAACATAAGCCATATGGATGGACTGATTGATCAAAGAATGGAGTTCCTGAATAGAATAGAGATGATAAAAATTGAGTTGGTGGACAAAGGGCAAAAGAAAGTTAAAACAAATATGAAGAAAGTCAAGGTTGCTTTGGATAAGTATGAGAGAAAGATCAAGAAACTGGGAAAGAAAGTGAAGGCACTCAAACAGGAAAACATCAGGATGTGCACTAAGAATCAAGAGATGAGGGAGTTGCTGAAGGCTTACAAGGAGGGAATGGAGGGGCACCTCTGCTGCTGCACCAACACAGGATCCACGACCTACTCCAATGGAGTAGGACATGTTCTATTCATTACCCTTTAGCTCCATTTTCTTTTGTTTATTTTTAATTTTTGAGTCTGAGATGTGTCTTTGCTGTTTTTAGGATTTATTTTCTTGCAATATAAGCATTGGTGATCAGTTTAAGCATACATCTATATCCATAATAAATACATACAATCATGGTCTATATCTCACTGTGTAGTTCTTGTTAGAACTAGGATTGTTTTACTTGGAACGCAATTTGGTCCACATCTTACATGAGAAATGATTTAGGCCATCTTTTGACACTCAAAGTTACCCACTTGCACCCACTTTATATTCTCCATACACTTTCACACAATTATAATGAGGACGTTGTAAATCTTAAAGTTTGGGGTTGGGAAAGTCCACCATGGCAAAGACATAAACACAGAAAAAAGAGCATAGCTCTCCAAATCTGCCATGATTGGACTTAGGCACAAAAAAAGTCCTATAGGATCTAAGTGCATTGCATTCACCAAAGAAAAGAGCACAAAAAAATGCCAAATCTGAATTTTTTTGAAATGATGCAAAGGGTGAAAATAAGAGGCAAAGTGAGAAAGAAAAATCTATAAAGAGTGATCCAGTTCTTTAAAAGTCCTTTTGATCTTAATTGTGAGATGTGAGTACCATAACAAAAAGAAAATCTTGCTAGCATATGGTTAATACTCATGGTAGATAGAAATCATGGACACTTTGGATTTATGAAGGGTTATGCCATGCATTCTTGGATTGATCATCTACATGTGTGCACTTAATGCATCCATCTTGGAAATCTTACCAACTTGAGTCATTTTTTTCTTTTCTTTTCTCTTCTTTTTGTGTCTTAATTACTTGGGGACAAGCAATATTTCAAGTTTGGGGTTGTGATGGCACTAATTATTTAGTGCCATTATGATTTTTTATCTTGCTTTTAGGATAGTTTTTACCTTCTAATCCGGGGCGACAGTGTCCGACGACAATGCCAGGGTCACTGTCGCAAGGTCACTATCGCGGCACTCGTAACGCAAGTGGGTTAGTTCGGGCGACAGTGCCCTGGCATAGTCGCCGTGCCATAGTCGCGAGCGGGGCCTGAGGCTTTAAATCGAGTGCATCGGTGTTTGGATCATTTTATCTGATTTTGGTGGAAACTTTAGGTCACGAATTCTCTCCAAGAAGTTGGTAAGTTTAACCTTCTTTGGCCATTAATTCCTTTCACCTACATCCCTCATGATCATTTATGACATTTTAGGTGTCCTTAAGCATTGATTGTGCTAAGTCTAAGTCTCCCAAGGATCTTATTCTCATCTCCTTGAGTTCTTAAATTTCTAGGGTTTTAACTACAACCACTACAAGGTGAGATTTTCTACCCTTGCTCTTTCATAAATGATAAATTTCACGTATTCTAGTTCTCATCCATGTTATAAATGATGTATTTGGGTTTGTGGCATTTTAACCTAAATATAAGTTTTGGGGATGTTAGGGTTTTATAACCTAAGTAAGAATGTCGAGAAATGTACTTTAAACTAAGGTTAATGGTTTTCTATGTCTTCTACTCACTTGATCTCCAACCCTTAGTCCATGGGATTTTGATAAACCCAAAGTGGAAATTAGGGTTTGGGGAATTGCAAGTATTGGGTTAATTAATTACTATCATGACTTTTAAAATGGGAGTCAAGATTTCATGTTGGTAAACTGGTATATACGATTTACTTACATACATGATTTAATATAAATATTGAATGTGCTAGCATGTTTTTGGCATTTGCTCTTAGTGTAATGGATCCACAGGCACAGTGTCCTTAATGTCCCGTTTTGGATATTAAGTTCACCACTTTGGCACGGAATATGCATAGAGTCACCATGGTAAGTAAGGTGTGGACCTATATGGTCGGGCAACGTCCCATGGGCAGTAAGGTGTAATTCCAATGTGCATGAGTTCCCGTTTTGGAACTCTCAAGAATAGACCTAGAGGGGTTGACTTGATGTTTTTGAGCAATAGACTTAGAGGAGTTGAAATCACTACATGATTAGTGTTGTTTGTACCATATTATAATCGTTAATGGTTTAATTGGTTGTTTTGATTTAGCTCATGGCTATGCTCGCCGTATGACTTCCAATGGGTTTACTACTTCTATTTTAATTGAATTGCTCTCACTAGGCTTTAGCCTAACGCTTGTTTCTTGGTTGTCGTTTATGATAGGTCATTCTTGCGGTGGGGCTCGTCGTGATTGAGTGGACGACCTTGGGGTCGAGAGCGGTATTTTTGAAGAATTAGAGACCATAACATTTGATTTTAGAAGATACACATTTTGCAAGGATAGCGACACCTGACATAATCTTTCTTAACCAGGTTAGATTATTAGGTTATTGAATTATATTCTTCATTTGATTTGGGTTGTAAATGTTATACTTTATTTCCCATTTTGGGATGATACACTTGGTTTAGAGGGTATTATGCAGGTTTGGCTGTCCCCTATTTTAGGAAGTATAGGTTTACTCTAATTATAGACGTTATATTGCCGAATTTTCGAATTTTAAATTCCCCCCAAAATTTAGGATGTTACACTATATGTTCATATGTGAACTCGTTGATTAGTGTTATTTAACTAATTCACATATGAACATACGGGTACATATGTGAATCAGATAATTAGTTCATATGTGAAGCACAAAGATTAATATGTGAATCTGTTAATTAGTTCATATGTAAATCACAAAGTTTCATATGTGAATCAGTTAAAATAGTTCATCCATGAATTACACAAGTTCACTGTAACACCCCGAATTTTAGGTAAGAAGTTCCCCCTTGTCTTAATTACATTTTGAAATGTTTAATAATCTTTTGTGCTTAATTAATTGTAAGGTTTCATTTAATGTCGTTGGACTAGATTGCTTGGAGTTGAGATGGGTCGAACTAGGAATTTTTGGGTCTTCGGTACCATCCTCGCGACTATGCCCGACGAGAATGTCAGGGGCATAGTCGCCCTGTCACTATCGCAGAGGGTAACCCCACTTCGATACAAACCCTACGACTATGCCCAGTGAGAAAACCAGGGGCATAGTCGCCCTGTCATAACCGTGTCCAGGGGACAGGCCTCGGTACAATCTGGGCGAGAATGCCCCGTGATTGTGCCTTGGCACTGTCGCCGATGACTTTTTGGGGTTAAATGGGGCAGATCGTTTCTTTTAGAAGGGAGATTCATTTTGAAGTTTCCTGGAATGATTCGTTCTTCCCCCAAAGGCGATTTTCACCGTCCTTCTACCCTCTCACTTCATTGAATGCAAATCCAAGGATTCCAAGTGAAGTTAATGCCATACTAGGGTTGTCCTACCATTTATTGTAAGGTCTAGGAGAATCTCAACTTCAAATCTCCATCTACACTTATCTAGGTTTTCATCATTCTAGGGTTTTCTCTAACAAACCTATTTGGTGAGATCCTTACTGTGATATGCTTGCATAAATGTTTATTTTTACCATGGTTGCTACATTGTTTGATATTACATGGTATTTTGACCTAAAAATGATATGTATGGAGATTGAGCTCTATTCAACCCTAACTTGACTCTTAAGCATGATAGTAGTAAATATTTACGTGATTACTGGAGTTGGTTAATATTTGGATCATATTGGTGTATTTGGGTCCTTGACCTATGTTTGACCTATCTTGATGCTATATGTGGAAAAATGGAAGATGTATAATTGTATGTGACATTTGAGAAGCTCTAGTTGCCATGGAGAAAATTAGTGAGCCATTGTGTGACCACTTGACCTCTTGAGAAACGAGTATATGCAATGATGACATGAAAAACTTATATGACATGGAATTGTAATAATTTGGCTTTGTCACTTTGAGATTGTGAAACTATTGGACCCAACCCTTGTGCATGAGGGTTTGGTGTGCTACTTGTGCTAAATTGTGAAATCTTTTTTGGATATCTAGAGAGTAGTCACTAAAGGGCCATGGAACCTTGAGGTGAAACTTTTCTAGAACTGGGCAGGCACTAAGGTTTAGTAATCCTTGAGGTAGAATTCTCTGGAGTAGACACTAAAGGTAATGAGAGGATTTGAGGTGATGCCAGAGCAGTATGTGCACTAGAGTCAAGAACCTAAGGTGTAGTCCCAAACAACATCCCTAAGTGACTCAATTTACGTGTTCTCCTCACTTGGATGGAACGGATCTCCCTTGAAAGCAAGATTTGCGTATGGTATACATTTATGTTCAGGTTTGGAACATCTGTGACATTGTGGATTGTAGAACAGTGCTACCATTGCGGATTGGGTAAATTTGACTTGTACATTAATGTTTTCTTGTTATAAAAATGTTCATATGATTGTGTGACATCTCACTAGACTTCTAGCCTAACACTTGTTGTTATGTACTGTAACATCCAGATTTTTCAAGGTAAACTAAAACCCATAATTATTTTATTGGAATTACATTTGTTAGGAAAGATACCTGGAAGGTCAAGTTTTAGTCTTGATGCCAAAACCCCGTAAGTAATAGTTACCATCATCGCGAAAGTGAATTTTAGGTCTCGGGAAGGCGTGGGCTAGAGTGACAGCAACAGTGCCATAAGGCACTATCTCAAGTCACAGTCACGGGGCTCCTGTGCGCTTTGGTACAACACTGGCGAAAGTGCCATGCGATATTGACATGGGCACAATCGCCCGTCACTGTCGCCGAGCAGGGGCTGGTCTCGGTACACATACCGCGACATTGCCCTGCGAGAGTGCCTAGGGAACAATAGTCGGGCATAGTCATCGAGAGTGTACCAGGGGTATAAAACCCAACAGCTCGTTTTTCTTTTATTTATTACCATTCCAGATCTATTGGTGCGCGATTTTCAGACTTATAAGGTGATTTTCTCCTCCTAAACTCTTCCCTCATTTATTGAAACCTAGGGTTCTTGGTGGGAGTTCTTAGTGAGCATTAAAGACTTCTTGTACGTATTTTGAAAGAATTTCCAAGGTAGGTATCAAGCATTTACCGCTCATTCTCCAAATCTTTTAGGGTCTTACAAGTTTTTAGGTTTTCTTCTAAAAACCTACGTGGTGAATTCTAAAAGCTTTGTAAAAACTAGATACATGTCTAAAGTGTTCTTCTAACCCTATTACATATTTTACCTTGATTATGTTCCTCTCTTTTGATGGATCCATCTTACTTGCATATTTGTAAGTATCTTTGGATATTTTGAGTAAAGCACTACATTGATGATTCGATGAGCATGAGACATACCTAAGGTATATTGGAAAGAGTAAATGAAATTTCATGGATATCTTGATGTATTTAAATGAGTTTACCCTTTTGTGGATTTTTGACCTAACTTGAAGGTTTTTCCTATATTGGAGGTGTTCATGTTTATGACCATATGTATTTGACTTTGTACCATGGATACATGATATTCACTATTCTACTTGAGATCAAACCATTTGGAGTCACATGTTTATTTGATCTAACTTAGAGGTCCACAAATACTTTAGAAAGATCCCATATCACGATCATATAGAGTGGTTGGACTACTTGTTTATTTCTATTGGTAAGCTATACATTTTACTTGGAGTATTGTTGTGTTATTATGATTATGGGAATTGTGGATGAACATTTTAAGTAGGCACTAGGATCATTTAGTCTGTGGTGCCACCTTGGAGGTATGAACTAGGACCTTCGTCATTTGAGGTACTGGCTTGGAGGTAGTCCTAAATGTGTGGGTCTTGCGGTGATACTTATGAGAGTAGTCACTAAGGTGAATTGACTCTTGAGGTGAAACTTGATTTGGTGTTATGGGTCTCCCCCATTGATTCCAATAGATGATCTATCTAATCTTTACAAATGAATTATAATTGTCATTTATTGAATTTTATATATGTACTCATATAAGTGTATTTTTTCAACTCACTAGACTTTTTGGCCTAACAGTTGTTCGTGTCAAAATGTATCTCACGTTCTAGCGGCGTGGTCGCTAAGAAGGTTTAGAGGGATTTTAGACGAGGGCTTGGGGATATACCTTTGGGACGCCAGTCTTGAAGATCATTATTTTGGGGTTATAGATGACACCCTTTGTAATCTTATTTCTTGCTAAAGATTAGATTTATAGGTTATTGTCTCTTACCGTCAAATTGCATACTTGTAATTTAACAGACGTATATGTTTCCACTTTTTGGGATAACTTAAATATCATAATTCCATTTTTGGAAAATTTTGTGTGTCCTAATTTTTGGGGTGTTACATGTACATATTCTACAGGTCCCACTAGTGGCGGGTCTAGAATGGCTTGATATGCCGACCGGTGCAAGTAGGAGCACTTAAGGAGTCTGGCCTTTGGGAACCTTTTGTGAAGAGATCCTATTTTATGGGATATAGCGACACTCATTTTAATTTAGTCAATTATTATCTAGATTTAACAGGTTGTTGTAATTATGTCCCATTTGATAGACATTTTTTGTACAAACTTTCCCTTTTTGGGTTATAGTTGTTTATAACTATTGGGCGACTTTTGAGATTCAAGCTAATTGTACCTTACGGATGATGTTTAAATTTTAAGGTGTTACATATGAACATATAATTCATATGTGAATCACACGGGTTCACATATGACCTCGTTTTCCGTCTATTTACAAAAGTTACGAAATTACCCTCTATTTTTTGGCATAACCGCAAATTTTGATCAGTCAAAGCCGCAATTATTGACCACTCAATCCGATCTTGACCGTATGAATGGCTAGGATTACTTCTCTACTTCTCATGTATTTATCACTTCTCATTTGAATATATGACTATATATATAATATGATGGAAGTTCAAACGAAAACATTTTCATTTATGAAAAAGCAAGAACACCTTTATCACATGTGATAATACACGTGAGGGGACCTGGTGGTGTGCGAGCGACATGGCCCGCGACCTAGATTGCACCAATGGTCCCCCACATATTTGATTTATGAGCCATTTACTAAACGCTTACCCAGTAAGTACTTAGAGGCTCAATTTACCTTGCCGGATGAACATGATAAGGATTGAGAATCTTACCCGGTAAGAGCGATGACAAAGACCGAGAGTCTTACCCAGTAAGTGAGAACGATCTTACCTGGTAAGCGCTTACCGGGTAAAAATGTTGCATACGACGCCGTTTTAATGGACTAAAATCTTACCCGATAAGTTAAGTAAAGTGTTAATCATTACTAGAAAGTGCTTACCGAGTAAGCGCTTACCGGGTAAGCGTTGGGTAATCAGCCAATTAGTATGACATCTGATCGGATTTAATGAAATAGTGTTATCGTGTTTTATAAAATGAATGTGTTCTCGTTTGAACATTTCTCTTATATATATATATGTATATATAGTTGGTTTCAGGTAAAAATAATAGTTATCGTGAAAAAGGTAAGAAATATCCACCCTTGGATCAATTCTAATTGAAGATCAATTGAAAATACCCTTCTAACCTAATTCATGGGTTATTTTCGAACCTGAACGATTAGACCAACACTAATTAAAAGTGATCAATTACACTTTTCACTTTAACTCCTATTATCACATGATTCTTCGTATATATATATATATATATATATATATATATATATATATATATATATAGAGAGAGAGAGAGAGAGAGAGAGAGGTTCAGGGAAAAACCTAAAAAAAGGAAAAATTGAGGAACACTCTGGTAGTCGTTCATCTGGATACAAGTAACTTGAGTTGTTTTTTTGGTTTTTATGCACGTGTGCATGTTACAAATTACTTGTATGCACATGTGCATACCTGTTATATATATAGTCTTCATAGTGAGATTTGTCCCACACAGAAATAATAGTGGAATCTCACTTGATTTGGTAAGCTATATATATGTATGCATCTAAGGCTTATAACTTGTTCCACATTGGAAGAGTGATAAACTCTTTCTTAGTTTATAATCCTTAAACAACTCTTGTAGAGTTGTTTAAGAGGTCAAGTGAACTAAGGAGAATTTGGCCTTGGTGGGTGGATTTTACACATACATTTAACGATCAAAAGATATCACAAGCACGTTACGCGTGTGTGATTTCCAAAAATTCAGATTTTTAGTACTCGAAGACATTGTGTAATGTGGGTTTCATGCGACTTAGGTCGCTTGAAACTCGCCTAGGCTACTGATATGCATAAACACAATGTCTAAAGCGACTTCTATGCGACTTAACCCGCCAGAAAGTCGCCTGGAACACTGTGGACGAATTTTTGACCGTTTTTGACAGATTTTTTCCATGCTAATTTCATTTTGGATAATGTTTTAAGTTAGTTAAACTTATCCAAATTAGTTATGCATACAAACCTATATATGTGTGTCATCTTTCCATGGTTTTAACACTCTTAATCCTCTCCCTTCCTCTTCATGAAATTCTGTAGGTTTATTCTTGGAGAATATGTTTTTTTGTTGAACATGTTCTTTTCATGAGATCATTCCTAGGGGTGTATTAACCTTACCCCAAAAAACCTTGATAATGGGGGCTAATAATATCCTAAGGATAGTGATTCTTTCACGTTTTAATCATTGAAATTCTGCATCTTTTCTTTCAATCACCCTATTTTCTAATAATACCGTCCCGATGAACGACTACCAGGATGTTCCTCAGTTTTTCGTTTTTTTTTTGCGGTTTTCCCGTGAACTTGACTCTCTCTCTCTCTCTCTCTCTCTATCTATCTATCTATCTATACTATATTATAAAGCATCTATAAAAAAAACTCTTAAAAACAATTGTTAAAGCTTAATGTACCACTATTTAATGTTAATTACTTAAAATCTCTTAAAAACAAACATTAAAGCTTTATGTACCACATTTAATGCTATTTATTAACTTTCAATCATTATCTCTAACCACTTTAAGTCCCTTAAAATCACTCCCCACTTCAACTCCCCTAAAATCACTCCCCGCATAACTAAATACAGAATAAATATAAAATTTTAAATATAAAAAATCTAAAATATAATTAAGAAAATCTAACATAATATTTAATGTTTATTTTATAAAAAAAACATTATATTATTAAACCTAAAATAAACTACATTATTATTAAGGGAAATTGGCCGAAATGGCCAAACTACGGAGAGGGATTGGCCTCTTAGCCATCCCTCTCCCTGAATTGCTAAAATGGCCCAACCAGCGCAAAGGAGCCCAATGCACAAGGGAGTAGGGGTGCGCAATTGCGCACCTACGCAATTTCGCAGGGGCTCAATTGTACACCCCTGCTCCATTGCGCAACTGGGCCACGTGTCAATCCCATATTAACCCTAATTAGGGTTTGTCCTTAAAATTTGGTTGGAAAACTATTTTTTCACGTTTTTAAGCTGGTTTTTCATGTTGATGTTTACTGTTTTTTTCAACCTGTTGTGATATCAAATCAACTTTAGCAGATGAATTATTTCAATGTGTTTGTACAAATCGATTTCCTAAATTATTGTTATAAGACCATCAACTATGGAAGTTGTAAATCACAATTTTCATCCAAAATTTCATACAATTGATTTGCTTGTGTATCTTCCTCTTTGTTTGTTTTTTTAAAAAATATGATTTCCGGAGATGAGAAAGTCAAGTTACATCTCCTAAGTGGTGGTTTATGGCAATAGAATGATAACGGGTGGGGGTATGTTACCGATCAACCGATAACCCGCGTCAAGGTGGCATCAAACATTATGCATCCGAGGTTGGTTAGTTGTATTCACAGAAAATTTCGTATCGATCCTTCTCTTTGTATGATTAGAATATCGTATAAGTATGATGGTGCCCTTTATGAGTTATGCAACTCTGACGATGTTTTGTCTTTCATTCAATTTATTAATGGTGAAAATAATCCGTCAACACTTTGTGTATTTGTCAATTCATCGATGTCTAGTGAAAGCGATGTCGGTGGTACTTCGAACACCGGAGGCGGTGTGGATGAATCTGATGATACCCCAGATGTTGTTCCCGAAACACAACAAGAAGGAGGAGAAGAACAAGAACAAGAAGAAGATGATGATGACCAAGTTTATAGACATGAAAATAAGTCTCATGTTTACCACTTGAATATATTTGATGTTGATACTGATGAAGACGACAACGAACCAGAAACTAGACCTATCAAATCATACGGTGGGATAAATGATTTCTTTGAGATGCCCCATCCACTTCCATCATCGGCTCCCGTTATCACACCCAACCTGCCCTCACATTATAATCGTAGTGGAAGAGTAAGTTTGGGGCAAGTATTCCCTACGAAAGACGATCTTACACTCGCTATCGGTTTGAAGTTTCTTGAAGAGGGTTTTGAGTTTGGAGTGCACAGGTCAAATAAAACCAGATACGAAGACAGGTGTAGGCAAGTCGGCTATTCTTGGTGTATCTATTCATCCTCTGTCAAAAAAACCAATATGTTTCATGTTTGTATACTGAATGACGTACACACTTGCTTGAGGACGCAATTGCATCCCAACCACCATCAAGAAAACAGTAGAGTATTGGGTAATTATATTTTCCCTAAAGTGCAGGATACTAGCAGGACATATCGTGGATCTGACATTGTCAACGACTTAAAAGTGGATTTGAAAATAGATATTTCTTACTAGAAAGCTTGGCGCGCAAAAGCTTATGCACTAACGATGGTGCATGGTAGCCCTACAGAATCGTTTACCCGACTCCCCTGATTTCTCTATAATTTGGAGCTCCGGAATCCTAGAACCATTACCGAAATAAGGACAGACAGTAGAGGACATTTTGAGATATGTTTCGCTGCCCTCGGTTGCGCGGTATGTTGTTATTTTAATAACTTTCGCGTCACTATATGGTTTATTGAACTGCTATATTGAATAATGTTATAATATGTAAATGCCTTAAATATCCAGATTCAGTCGTTTACGACACACTTGCATCCAGTCATTATCATAGATGCTGCTCATTTGAAGGGGACTTACTTGGGCACAATGTTCTTAGACGTTGCTATGGACGTAAATAACCAAATTGTGCCCATCGCTTTCGGAGTAGGTAGGTCTGAGAGTGGGGAGGTGTGGACTTGGTTCTTAACCATGCTGAAGCGTTGTATCAAGGAACCCGAGGGGTTGGTATTTGTATCCGACAGGGCTGCTTCAATTCACCAAGCAATTAATACAGTGTACCCAAGGGCCCATCATGCACTTTGTTGTCTCCATCTAATGATGAACGTAAAAAGCAGGGACAACAGGGTTAAATACAAGAAGAAGTTATTTTGGAGGATGTGTAAAACATATACGGGGGAGGAGTTTGAATTGAACATGGCGGGTCTACGAGCTGTTTTACCTGTTGGAGCTCCGCATATGGACCAGGTTGGGCCAGAGAAATGGTCAAGGGCCCATTTCCCAGGAATGTGTTACAACATAATGACATCGAACAGTGCCGAGTCGGTGAATGCATTGTCTAGTTTTGCACTGAGACTACCTATTGTGGGCCTTATGGATTACTTTCGATGTTTTCAGCAAGAATGGTATTCGATTCGTCGGAGAAATGGAGGTTATTTTCCTTGGATTACTGACAATTTAATTTTATGCTTTTATTTTTGGAATACTAGCATAACAAATTGGTGTTATCGCAGAGGAAATGCTGAATCGTCTCACGCCGTGGGCGGATGTCAAAATTGAAAAGAGAATTTACAAGCCCGAAAGGTGGACTGTACATGAGATTGGCCGAGGTTACTGGGAAGTCCGCGATGGGGATAGGGACGCAAAAGTTGACTTCAATAATCGTATTTGCTCGTGCAAGAAATGGCAGCTCTTAGGTTTACCATGCGGCCATGCAATCGTCGTCGCAAGAAATCAACGGTGTACAGATGTTTCCCATCTGGCGACTGGTTACTACGCGTCAGATAATTTCCGACAAACATACGCAGAGCTCATACATCCAGTGGAAAAACATGGGTTGTTCTAGACCACCCGTTTATGACCGTTAAACCACCGGTCGTAATAAGACGGGCTGGTCGACCGAGTAACCATGAGCGTATCCCATCTCAGGGTAGTGATGGCCATCTTGGCCTGGCCCAACCCGGCCCGATCGGTTAACCGAGTCCGACCCGCCTGAAAGCCTGGCCCGGCCCGGCCCGATGCCAAACCGGTTTGAAGCCCGAAATCATGGACCGGTTTGGGTTTTTGTCGTTTTTGGCGGCCCGGCCCGAGCCCGGTTCACGGCCCGGTTTTTGGCCCGGCCCGGCCCGATTCGTACTTTTAAAAAAAAAAGACGTTATGTTACCGTTTATATACGTTTTTTTGAACTTTTTTTGTATTTTCTTTACCCCCCAAACCCCTATAAATACTTGTATTGTAAGTTTGTAACTTAAAAATATATATAAAATGTATTTTTAAAGTGTATTTTAGTGATTTATTATAAATAAAATGTATTTTTAAAGTGTATTTTAGTGATCCATTATATAAATAAATTATTTTTAAAAAAATACGAAAAAATTATCGGCCCGATCACGGCCCAGTTTGGGCCCGGCCCGGCCGGGTTTTGGTTTAACCAGTTTACCCCAAGCCTAACCGGGCCACGCCTTTTCCGGTGAAACCCGGCCCGACCCAGACCGAAGCTCGTTTGGGCCCGGTTTTTGCTTTCACTGTAGAGGCCCGAAGCCCGTTTTGGCCCGGCCCGGCTCGGCCCGAGCCCGATTTTTGGCCATCACTATCTCAGGGTGAGGATCCCATCCAGAGAAGATGTTCTTGGTGTGGACAAACAGGACACACTCGAGCAAATTGTCCGTCTCCTGCCCAAGTAAATGTGAGCCGTCAAAGGGCATCTGATAGTCGAAAAACTCAAAGGGCATCTGGTAGTCAACAAACTCAACCAGTATCAACCCAAGAGAATTATGAAAGTTTTAGACATGATACTTTTGATTTAAACGTTGATCTAAACGAGTAAACCATGTCTGTAATAAACCTTTTATAAATATTATTATTGCTCTCTAAGATTGACTTCCCTTGATTGTAACGACTACGTCTTGTATGCTAAGTGATATTGTTTTTATGTTTAGTGTTGATTTTATGTACTTTATCGTGTTTGTTAAGTTTTCTTGTGTTATTTACTAAAGTAAATATTAAAGCATCATTTTATTGAAACCAAAGAAAATGGATGAAGTGCATCCATACAACAACCACCCTCAGAGAAAACTACTACGGGTAGATTTCCTGGATCTTGATGATCCAGTCAGACTTTTCCTTCATCAGTTCCTCCATGCCGGTGTAGCTGTCTTTCATTTCTATCACTTCATCTTCTAACTCATTAATCTCTCGTTGCATCTCCCTAACACCGCGCTTCATTCGTGCCAGGACTCCTTCTCCGCAAGACACGCCTTTTTCTCTTTCTGAAGTTCCATGTTGCTTAGCCACATCCTTCTTATATTTTGTATCTCCGCATTCGCCTCATCACATGACTACTTCAACTTGGCAAGCAGTACTTGAGACATTGGTAGACCTGGCCACTGGTTAGATTGATACTCTGGTGGTGATTCTCCCCCATGAGCAGGGTAGTATGCCTCCCATGCATTGTTAATCTGCTCCCACTTCAGAGGCGTAATTGGGCGATCGACCGCAGTTCTCCCAAACTGCGCCCACTCCTCCATTGTCTCGGGTGCCTTCCAGTCAATCCTTCTAGATCCATCATTCAATTATTGGATGTAGTCGGAGCGTGAAGTGCCAGCCCCATTTGCTGGCCTTTTCCCCTAGAGCGTGAACCTCCAGCCATTAAGTTAGGAAAATGTAGAGAATGTTTGTAAACGGTGTAGAGGGTAGAAAGGATAGATAGAAAGTTGTGAATTACTACTTCACCAGAGCATCTACTTATAGTCGATGACAAGATAGGGTCGTGCTCGCTTTTGTGCACATGGTCAAACGATTCGCCTGTAAAGTGCCTACCAGGATTCCCCTGCAAAGACTGAAACGATTTGCCTGCAAAGCCTGCCAGGATTCCCCTGCAAAGCCTGAAACGATTCGCCTGCAAAGCCTGCCTGGATTCCCCTGCAAAGCCTGAAACGATTCGCATGCAAAGGCTATGTGCGCAATTGCGCACCCCTACTCCATTGCGCAATCACCCACGTGTCAACTCGAGATTAACCCTAATTAGGGGTTGTCCTTAGAATTTGGTTGAAAAACTATTTTTTCACGTTTTTAAGCTGCAATGATTCCTCTGTTGAGCCAATTGCTCCTTGTGGCTATAAATATCCATGTTATACCAACTATATAGTTCACAACATCCATACACCATTTTCATAGAGTAATAGTCTCCTCTTTCACCAAAACATGGTTGGAAATGCATCATCCTCAAACCCACCGTCTTTCACAAATAATGCCCTCAATACTGAAAAAGGCGATAGAGAAAAGTGAAGCGGCGATCGAACAACTCACCGAAGAGTGGAAGGAAATGATGGACAAGAAGGATGGACACTTGAGAAGGATCGACGCGGACAAGGAGGAGGTAAGAAGGTTGAAGAGGGAGAGATAAAAGAGAAAGAAGACCGTATTCGCTACGACAACGTTCAAGTCAACAAGCTTATGCAAGATTTCGCAGTACTGCAAGCGCAAGTTACCCATAAACAAAATTGGATTGACCAATGCAAAGCACTTTATCCTTAGATGGTGTTAGCGTTGTTGCTTGTGTATTTGGATTTTCTATGTTGCTAGTTTGTACCCGTACTTTCTATGCCTTTGTTTGAAGAATTAAATCGGCTGATCTATTTTCTGGTTTGATGCATTTATATGTTTAAACTACTTCTAAACAAGTGTCGGTTACAAACATCCAAATTGATAGAGGTTGTTCCAAATTGATAGAGGTCGAAAACAACAGGTACGGTAGAACATTAACAAGTTCATCAAACTACACGACCGAATTTTTAATAAATTGTCTCGAAATTTACTTAAACTTCCAAAAATTGTATATACAAAGATAAATCATCGTTCATATAAATCATACAAAGCGATCTGTCTGTATCATGCCCCAAAAGACATCAGCCATATGACACCTCCAGGACATAGCCCGTGCCGACTCATCCCCCGTCGCTGTTGGGACCTCATTATTCGCCAACTATGTGAGGAACATACATGTCAGAGGACCACAATCGCCCAATGAACCCTGCTGCTGCGGTACCCCCTCTGCATGTACCCAAGTGAACTCGTGGATATGCGTTGCAAGTGATGGGCACCCTGTCAGGGTAAGAAACTCCTCTAGAAGGTTGGCGAACTTGTCCATCATTTTTTTAAAGGTGTCTGCATATGACTCGCACCTAAAGCTATCATATACGGTCATCTCCATGGTGTCTAGCTCAAGATCGCCAACCATCCAATGCTTCTGATCTATGCAAATCGGAATAAAGACCTGAAATATTTGTTCAAAACCAAACAAATAGTAAATAACATTAAACTATACATAGTTATAAATAACAAGTATATTTAAATTGAAAATCATATCTGATCCAGAGACCACCATGTTACACCTAACGGCTCCACCGCCATTTTGTAGACGGAACGCGGCCCTCCACCAGTGATCATGAAATGCATGAAATCGGAAGACATCACCGTCCACGATGCATTGGGCGAACGCGACTCAAGGATAAACCGGACCCATCCGTCGATGTGCTATTTAAAAAAGGAAAAAAATGTTAGACATATAAATAGACATTATAATAGAGAAACTGAAATGACATTTTAGTACTAACATCGGTTTTGAGCCACCCCCAACCCTGCAAACCGAGTAATAAGCCCGACCATTCCTTATTGACAGGATGGGTGGGTATGCACCTAAGCCAATTACTCGGCAATTCATCATGATGCCATTTTGCGGCAATAGCCGATGAAGTGTAAGTAGAGGCAGCAACAATGGTGGTGGCAGCGGCAGTACGACGAGGATGCGCCTTTGATACGCGGCGCTGGGCAGGTGGGTCTGTGGTAGGAGGCATAGGGGTGAAAGGAGGCTTCAATTGTTTCAAATAATTTAGAATGACTTCTCCTTATAAAATTATTATAAATATCAGATAACTTAGAATAACTTCTCACCCTCGTCGGCAACCTGCATAAATCTCGACCTCTTCGTCGGTCGACGCCCCTCCAAGCTACTAAACCAACGATGGCTCTGAATATACCATTCCTGGATCTCCTTAAACGGCGTAGGAATAATCTTCTGACGTGGCGCCCACTCCTCCTAATATATTGAAAAATAATCATGTTAGAAATCCACACGAGGGCCTCATCTTTTACAAATTTTTTTGTTGTGGTCAATGTAACTTACCGTCGACACATCCATGAGAGCATATGCATGGTTACTAACGATAATTGTCGAAGACCTATTCCAACGAACCGCACGTGACATCCTGTCGGTCAGTATATAATACATGCTAGCCATAGGAAATGTCTCTAAAATTCATATCTATGAATTAGAATACCAAGATAGTAGTAAATAATTTGTAGAAATAGGGAATTCGTGTAGATTGTAAAAATATTAATTTAATATCAAATAACTAACCTTGAATGCAAATAGAAAACCAGATAATAACATCCTCTCGCCATGGTCCGACTGTCTCCGGATCGCTCCATTCATCTGCTTGAAGGTGGGCGCCCAGATATATGATCCCCAGGGAAACCGATTAAATACGCTTAGATCATCAATGGCCCGAAGTAGAGTGTCGTGAACATGTTGGGACAACTGATGACCGAGGAAGAACATCTCAACCATCATCATGAGACAAATACGGACGGCATAATCGTCATCGATATGGGCCCGACCCTCGCCATCAGTGCCAATAAGATTAAATAAACTCTGAATGTTTCGCACAGTTAACTTGCCTCGTGGGAACACCCATCTAACAAAAACATCGGGCCTATTCTTATGCATCTTCGGTTTGGGTCCAAAACGAAGTGTTATGATAAGACAAACCTCCTCACGGCCGAACCGAAGCGTGTGGCAACTAACCTGAAAGAACATCTCGTCATCCCGTACATTTTCCGGGAAGACCTGGGTCTGTAAGAATAAGTGGAGCATGATAGGGTCGGCAGATGTGTCGGCCAGATCCAACCAATGACCGAAACATGTTTCCTGAATAACGTTATCCGCCTGGGGTTCAATATTTGGCGAATCAAATCCACCATCGTCATCTTATGCTTCAGATTCAACTTTGCATTGTAAAAATTTCATCCCTATATAGTAATGATATAATACTTATGTAAAGGGACATTTAGGCGTCATTTTGTAATGTAGAGGGACCTAAATTGTCAGTTTCTAATGTAGAGGACCTAAATTGTTAGTTTCTAATGTAGAGGGACTTAAAATGTAAATTTCTAATTTAAAGGGATCTAAAGTGTAAATTTTTAAAGTAAAGGGACCTAAAGTGTAATTTTCTAAAGTAAAGGGACTTAAATTGTAATTTTCTAAAGTAAAGGGACTTAAATTGTCAATTTCTAATGTAAGGGGGACCTAAAGTGTAAGTTTATAAAGTAAATGGACCTAAAGTATAAATTTCTAAAGTAGAGGGACTTAAAGTAAAGATTTCTAAAGTAAAGGGACTTAAATTGTAGATTTCTAAACCAAAGGGACTTAAAGTGTAAATTTCTAAGGTAAAGGGAACTAAAGTGTAAATTTCCATACTAAAGGGAACTAAAGTGTAAATTTCAATTGTAAAGGGACTTAAATTGTAATTTTCTAAAGTAAAGGGACTTAAATTGTCAATTCCTAATGTAAAGGGACCAAAAGTGTTAATTTCTAAATTCAAGGCACCTAAAGTGTCAATTTCTAAAGTAAAGGGACCTAAGTTGTCAATTTCTAAGGTAAAGGGACCTAAAATGTATCTTTGGTGGATTTTACATCAATGCAAGTACATAAAAACAATTGGAATTTTGGGTATTTACAAGTACTATAATGTGTATAAAATATATTTCAAAACATTAAATTTTAAACTATGTTACAAGAACTCAAAAATTAAATATAGAGCAATTTCAAACGATGGTTATTTTGTAACAAAATTAATATAACATGATGACTAACCATTTAATATAACATGATGAATACAACCATTTAATCTAATATCTTATTGTGTTTTATTTTGTGTAATTTACGATAACACTAAAATTATAATCCAAAATATAAAATCATAATATACTTTTCTATATAACAAAAAAAATGTATAAATAAACATCATTCATAACTACAAGATCGATGAACTAAACAAGGGCCGAAACTGAAAAAGACATGTACGTAAATGGCGTACACCCCCTCTTGCGCACCGGTGGAGCCCCCTTACGGTGGGCCCGCCGCTGCTTCGTGTTAAACGGCCAAAAAAATCAAGGGGTGTGCAAAATAGTAGAAGAGTGAGAGGGAAGTCACTAACCTCAGCCATTGTGGTCCCAAATCGAGTATAAAAATAATGCTCGGTGGTGGGGTGTGCAAAATCTCTACTCCGGTGGCCTGATTCTTGCGTCGATCGAGTATTAAAAAAAGGGAGGCGGGGCTCTAGTTGCGTCGTTCGAGTATTAAATAAAGGACTCAACCATCTACTTAATGTCAGGTACGCAATGGCGCACCCCTGCTCCATTGCGTACCTAGACTCCAGTGCGTACTTTGGGCCATTTTAGCAAGTTAGGGAGAGGGATGGCTAGGAGGCCAATCCCTCCCCGAGGTTTGGCCATTTGGGTCAATTTCCCTATTATTAAACTATCGAAAAACTCTTAAGAACAAGGTTTTATGCATTAAGTACCGTTTATTGATACACATTACTTAAAATTCAAGATTACAAGTCATGATACATGAGTACAAATTTCTAAAACTATATGTTTGAATTCATAACTAATTGATAAACATAATCAAAACAGGATAAATATCTCAATTTAAATATAAAGAATTTAAAATATATAAGATAATCATTGAATTTTAACAAAATACTCAATTTTTTTTATATAAAAAACATTATATTATTAAGCCTAAATTAAAAAAATTTATAAAAAAAAATCATTATCACCCTTTCAAAACCATCCAAAATCATACTGTAAATCGATAAAAAAACAAAAAATAAAATGAAACATTAAAATCGTGATATATCTCGCTGCATTGCACGAGTATGTTTCTAAAGAAAAAATGTCTCTTAAAGAAAAATGCAAAAAGAAAAATGAGATAAAAGTACAAAAAGAATAAAATGTCTCTTAATTAACAGTGTTAATGGAATGGACCAAATCCAATTTGCAAACCATGATGACCAATCTGTAGTTTCAAAATTGTATAGACGAAAAATGTTATAATCGACAAACTATAAGGACCAAAATTGTTGTTTATGCAAAATAATATAAAGAGGGGTAAAAGAAGATTCGATCGTACAAGTTCGCGTGGTCTTCCCTCTGCTCCGTACCCACCTCCTCTATGCTTTTCCTTTCGCGCCCTTCTTCTCCCATTTTATATAAATATATTAAATTAATATTATTACTAATTATTTTTTAAATGACTCAACATATAATTTAATAATTATTTTTTATTGAAAATTAAAATACCTTAAAATGCTATGTTAATGTCATAACTCAACTTAGAGCATCTCCACCCTTAAGCACAAAAAAAACACCAAAAACATCAAATTTGGTGGGTCTATCAACACCAAAAAAACACTCAACTCCAACCATTCTATAAAAAAACATTAAATTTGTGGACCCCATATTAAAATAACATATTTATTTACTATTAACTATTTTTAATAACAATAATTATAAATTATAAATACATATTAAAATAATTAATAATTAGTAACTAATTTACTTAATGTAAACTTATTAAATTAAAAACAATAAATTTTTAATTAACATTATGTAAAAAAATTTACATTACATAATAATTATTAAAAATAAATAATTAAAGGTATAAATAATTTATATTATATAAATATATTAACTTAATTAATATTAATATAAAATGAATATATGTGGGCCCTGTGGGTTTTGCCGGTCGATAAACACACGACAAATATGCCGTTTAATCTTGTGGCCGGCATAAAAAAAAATTTAATGTCGTGTGATTGGAGGAGGGAAAACGGCAATTTTGTGAAAATAGGGTTTGGTTGGAGATGCTCTTATAACACCAAATTTAATTTAAAAAATCAATAATAATCAATATCACTAATATTTTTTAGTAGTGTTGCAAATATTGCATATATAAAATTAATATAACATAGTGGAAAATGGTTATATAAGATATTTATATTTTTTCTGTATGATCAATCAAGAATATTTCTATCATAGTCATGTCGATCATGTCAATTAGGCCCCATTGATGGTAGCCAAAGTCGTTAAATGGACAATTCAGATGAATTTTCGAATGAAGTAATTATATTGCTTTTTCTCAACATTGTTATTCATCAGCGTGTCAAACAAAATTACACTTTTGCTTTTATCTTTTCGTTTAGTCAAAATTAACAGCTGTAAGTCTATAACAGTTAACTGTATAACATTTACAGTTTTTTTGTTTTACTCACATATACATACATGGACATAAATGTGCACAAAAGCATATATAACATAGTTTTTCTAACAGAACAAGTTGTAGTGGGATTTTAGCTGCCATTCAAACATAGAACATTCGAAGTACTAACGTCATATTATGATTCAGTTGCAGAAATTTCTCAAGCAACGATATAAGACATTTAATTTGATTGTGTTAAATGCTATTTGCTAAAAGTTAATCCTTTAGGGGTCAAAACTCAAAATCAACGCTTCCTATTATTTTCTCTAGATAGAAGTTTTCTTTGTGGTTGTCGCTATTGTTGGTGATGACCACTGACTGCAACATATCTTTCAAGCTATGGAAACAATCACACGAGGCTTACACAAAATACCGTAAATATTTTATACAAAAAACATAAACATATATCTCCCTTCCCATCACAATCCATGGATTTCCGACACGAGTAGCAAACAACGACGACTCAAATCCGTTTGTAAAAGCGAGGAACAAGGAGGGTCCTTGGGAGTATTATGGAAACTCCAATAATGATGATGGTCTCAACTTGTCCCATAAAGTAAAGGTATTGATAATATGACACAACACAACCCACACTTGAGAAACCTTTGAAAAAACAAATAACGTATTAGTGGAAACACTTTCATTTGGTTCCTTAATACGAGGATTAACATTTCTTTATCGATCAAAAAAATTATTTATGTAATCATGACATGTTAAAACAGTCAACGTAATTAAAACAACCCTGCTAGTATAAAATATAAACCAGTGGGCTGATACAGTAATCTCTAAATAAATTTAAAAATTATACAGAAAATTATCGATAGTTCACGACATAAGACTTATAAAGCATCGTAATTGTTACTCAATTACTATCGTAGACCATATTCTTGCCTACATCGTATATAAAATATTTTATATCCAATTTTGTGCAAATTGTACCAGCTGGTCCACAATCTCCTTGTCGTTAGCGCTATATTAAATATGTTTGTAGTTTAAATAATGTTGCAGTCTCACTGCATGTCGACTAGATTTGTACCATTCCATCTCTATATATGTTGGAACCTACCTCATTTCGCTCTTCAAGAATCCACTTGAAGAGTAATCTAATGGAGTTCCACATATTTTCACACGATGCTAATTTCTACTACTCTAGAAACTCGACCGACAATTTATACCCGTCTAGCTCCCTCTCAACACTTTGGGACAAACTATGTCCGGCTAGGCTGACGTCTTAGAGCCCCACATCGATCGGCTAGACTTTGACCTTTTCTCTTCTTTATATGTAAGAATTTTCTTCTCCTCTCAAGGGCTATTTTTTAAAAAGTAATCTAATGATGTTAACACATATGAAACCCTTTTGAATATTTATTTGAAAGAATAATTTTAGAAAAAGTAAAAGTGTGTGTATATATATATATATATATATATATATATATATATATATATATTATTTTATTTATATTTGGTGTGAGCCTCCAACAATTGTATTGTAAAAAGGTTTTGATATAAAAAAGAGGATTCCATGTGTTGGATTTGCCCTTTATGGTACTGTACTCATGAAAGTGGTGTCACCTTATGTTTCTAAACGTGGACCAACAGTATATTCTCAAGTGATTCCAATAAAAATCTTTAAAATCTTTATTTCAATTAAGAATTAGGTCATTTTTCATTAGACCTGAAAAATGTGTCGTGTCGGGTTCAAAGTTAAACGGGTTGAAAGTGTCTAACCCTAACCTGACCCATTTAATAAACGGGTCAGAAAATCTCAACCCTAACCCGACCCGCCTAACCCGCCACGACCCGCCTAACCCGTTTAACATTTATAAAGTTAAAATTAAAAATCAAAAATTCATAAAAAATACAAATACAAAATTCAAATGAAAACATTAGAAATCCAAAATTTATAGTTCAAAATTATAATCAAATCTAAAACATTAAAAGGAAAACTTATATATATATATATAAACGGATTATTCGGGTCATTTTCGAGTTGAAATTTTTGACCCTGACCTTACCCGTTTAATTTTCGTGTCATGTCAACCCGTTTACTTAAACGGGTTGAAATGTATTACCCAAACCCGTTTATTTCGTGTCGAGTTCATGTCAGGTTAGCATGTCGTGTCAGTTTTTGTCAGATCTATTTTTCATATGATATTTATTGAAAAAGACCCAATAAACTAGTATGAAAATTATATACGACATTAAAATATTATGATTTTCACTATGTTTGAAACTATAGATAGAGATCGTTATGTGAATAAACTTTTTTCTTTCTTGTGTACAATAATAATAATACTAAGGGGTTGTTTTTTTTTTAAACCTCTTAATGGCTCTTAAGTGTGAATCGTTCAGGCCTTTTTACACACCACCTCTTATTAATCATAACGAAAAATAAGATTTCAGACTTTAGACCTCTTAAAAAACAAACGGCACCTAAATATAAGATTTTTATTTTAGTTCGTAAAAAAAAGATTGTTATATTTTTTTTTAGAGATTTTAATCGTATACGGCAAATTGATTATTAACAATTATTTACAAGATACTGGCAAGATTGATTATTATTCACAATATTTTTTTAATTATAATTTTGTCTTGTTACATGTAGGGTTCCCTCTTGGCTTTAATTATTTTTTTGTTCTTAAATTAATACACACACTCATAAGATCGTACCAGAGCAAATCGACAAATTCAATTGAATTTTTTATATTGTATACAAATTTTGTAATAATCCTTTTATTAGATTCGAAAAACTTACAGTATGATTCAAACCTAGTTAAAAGAACACTTACCCCATCTTTTATGACATGTTATATGGTTCTATATTTTCTATGAAACTCTTTTTGAGCTATTAATTAGGTTCAAAAAACATCTTACCTTTTATGTATTTGTGGTTCAAAAGTCCCGTTATAGCTCATAGTGAAAATCCTCTTTGACAATAACTAATGATTAATAATGCATATATAAGAGCATTTCTAACAAATTCCCCAAAATTTTCTTCAAAATGAAGAACCAAAAGTCAAAATCTCAAAAAAGAAAAAAGAAAACATTCATCTCCAATGCATTCTCAGGCCATTTTGAAGAATCAAACATTAATTATAATATTAAAACATTTCATTCATCTATTAAGATATTATTTTCTCTCTCTACATTTTTATTTTCAAAGATTCCTATTCATTATTATCATTTTTGGGGTGATCTACATATTTGAAGAAAAACATTTTCTCTCTTCTACTTTCTCCATTTTGGTGATAGTTTTGGAAATTTGTTGGAACAAAATATTAGCTCAAAATCTCCATTTTCGAAAAGATGTTGGAGATGATCTAATTCATTAATATCGTTTTCTTTGTTAATTTTTGGAAAAATATAAAACCTTCAAATAAATATTAAATTAAAATACAAATCAACATCGTTCCAGGAGGTGTGAATCCCGATTCACGGTCCCATTATGTCGCCGGCGGGGTAATTTCGGAGCTTCCCACCACCGACAACTTCCTGTTGCAACCCTCCGATCAAAATTGTCACCGCCTCATTCCATTCATCCATTACACTTTCATGTTGGTGAATTTTATTCATACCCCCTCCTGTAAGGAGTATGTGAGTGAGATAGGAGAGGGTAAGGGGGGGGGTGAGTGACGAGGGGGTAGAAATAGCAATCCCTTTCGTGTTTTACCTTCTATTTTTTGTAAATATTTGATACAAAAATCAATGATTTTAGAAAAATTAACTTTTTTTTTTCATTTTAAATATTATAACGTTAATTATACTATTAAAATTAGGGGTGTTTGCATTCCAATTTAAACGATTTAACTCCCCAAACTACAAACCAAACCACAATATTGATTTATATAATTTTCAAACCGAGCAGTTTGGCAAGAAGTGACCAAACCTGTCAAACCGGGCCACAAAAAGACGATATTGTCTGGCCGATTTAGACGTTTAAGCCTAATATGAGCTCTAAACTAAAAGAAGCATTAAATATACCCTAAAATTGAAATTTTCACCAACATAACATTATTAAAAAAACACTATACGAAATTTTTAAAAAAACATTTATCTTCAAATTAAAAAAGCATTGAACAAGTTGGAAAAAAAAGGTTAAGCAAATCCGCCAACAATGGTTGGAATTTTGGACAAACATTTAGCAAGTCGAAACACGATTTGAAATGTTAGATTTTGATTTTTTGGCGAATTTTGGAATTTTACCGATGGAAGCAACGCAGACAATTGAAAAGTGAAGACTAAAAACTTGATGTATATTGAACGGACCTTTTTCCAATTGAAACATAATTGTTGAGCATAAAATATGAAAACTAAATATAATTAATACATGCGTATATTGGGGGTCGGTTCGTTCCAAACCGTTCAAAAAAACGTTCAAACCGTAGACCGGACTAGACCGAGCGCTATTTTTCAGACCGAACTAGATCGTCAAACCGCTTAAACCATCAAAAACGGTTCAGTTTAACTTAGTTCGACCGGTTTAAACGATTCAACGGGTTTTTAAACACCCCTAATTAAAATATTCAATATGTAATGATAAAATATTGTTTTTTCTTTTAAACATTTATTTCAAAAAAATTATTAGTGAAAATAATATAGAAATATCATTTATACTTTTAGCAAGTTTTTCAAATTTAATGAATTTTAATTCTCTCTCTTACTTTCCCAAAAAATTTAAAGAAAAGCCGAAAAATCAGTAAATTATTATATTTTGAGTAATTTAGAGCATTTTTGTTGCTCTATGCTAAAATGAAGAAAAGATGGATTTTAACATTTTTGTTTCTCTAATAGTTATACTATCATTTATGCTAAAATAGTGAAAAGAGGAAAGAGATTGTAAAACTCTAAAAAAAAAAAGTTTAATGGCGGGAACCTATGACCCCGTGGCCCACTATAAGAGATTGTAAAACTCTATAAGGCTATGTTTGGCAAACTAGCTGATAAGCTAGCTGGTGGCTGATAAGCAAAATGGTACTTGATAAGCTAGCTGATGAAAATGTCACGTTTGGCAAAAAAACTAGCTTATAAGCATGTAAAATTACCAAAAATGACATCTACAAAAAATAATCGATTTAAATTATTTAATAATATAATTAAAACAAATTTATAGTACTATAATTAATTAATTAATACAAATAAGGTAGTAAATAATATAATATATTAATCAAAAGAATTTGAAATTTATTATTATACTAGCAGTGTACCCGTGCAATGCATCGGGGTGAACAATTGTAAATGGAAATAAAAAATTAATGTAATAGCTTATCAGAAAAAAAAGAAAAAAATATATATGGAGTAAATCATATATTTATAACTTATGTAGCATTAGTAGTGATAAACGCATAACTTGAGTTTTTTCAATCATGAAATATTAAGAAATTATATTAAAGTAATCGTTAAATGTATATTTGAATTTTAAAAACATGTATTAATCAGCAATATCTAACGAATGATAATATTTTTTTCAAACTACTGAAATATAGAATAGGTAAAAATAACAAATATAATGTTGGATAGTATTATTTTATATCTAAACGTATATATAGGTTCATTATTAGTTAGTTTTATAGAATTCAAAAATCTTTAAAAACTTGTATACATGAAGAAAATACATGTATCATCATAATTAAAGAAATATGTTAATTTGAGCAAGTAAATAAGTTTTCTTCTTTTGGAGAAACCCCAAATGGAAGGGAAAAAACTTGAATATAGAAGGTAGTGAAAAAGTAAAGTTTGAATTTTTTTCAAACGAGTTGTACCTTATGCATACTAAGTTGTGATTAAGAGATTTTTGAAATGTATGCATAAAATGGTAGTACCTTATGTTTTATAAGTAGTAATTAAGAGTTTTTTATTCCGTCTTTATAATATAGTATAGATATATCATAAATTTTGAATTTTAAACCAAATTTTAAAAAAAATAACATTAACTCATTATTTTAAATAATTGTTACATACAATATGAAAAAAAAACAAATAATAATTACAAAAATAATAATAATTGATAAATAAATGATATTGATCAATGTAAAAAAATTGATATAATTATCAATAATTTTAAATAATTAAAAATTAATATCAATATATAATTAAAATTTATGTTATAATTTTCAGATAATATTAATTAATATTTGTAATTAATAATAATAAATTTTAATAGTTAATATTTATTTCTAATTAATAGTTAATATATAATAATGAATATTGATGATGGTATAATTTGAATAATCACAAAAAAAACTCCTTATAAGCTACTCTAAGTAGTTTATCAAAAAGTTAGCTTATAACGTATCTTACGTCAATCCAAACATGTACCCAGAAAATAAACTACTTATTTTTGCCAAACGATGCCTAAATTTAGAGAAATCTCTAAATAGAGAAAAAAAATTATTATTTTAATACTTTCCACCAATAAGAGGTATTGAAAATAAATGTTTATAAGAGAGAAATATTATTTTATTAAATGTATTGAATATTTTAATAATATAGTTAATGTTAGAATTGCTAAAATAGAGTAAGTGTTGAAGTTGGATGTAATTTTTTTTAGAGATTTTAATTTTCAATACTCTGTTTTAAAAAAAAAAATAGCATATCTGTTTGAGCATCTCCAATGGAGGTTCTTATAAGAACCTCATTTTTACACTTGTTGTTGTCACCTCATTTCCAACTCATCAAAACAATAACTCACATAAAATGCTACAATGGTAGTTCTTACAAGAACCTCTTTTTATGGGTCCCATATAATACTTATATAAGTTAAATATTATATTAATGATTATAAAATAAAGAAAATAAAAAGAAAAACTAATAATATGTCACTTCACACCAAACTAGTAATATCCATAAGCAGGGTGTTCCAGTGTCCCGTTTTGGACATTGAGTTCACCAGTTTGGCACGGAATAGGCATCGGGTCTCCACGATAAGTAAGGCGTGGACCTATATGGTCAGGCAACTTTCCATGGGCAGTAAGGTGTAATTCCATTGTGCATGAGTTCCCGTTTTGGAACTCTAAAAAATAGACCTAGAGGGGTTGACTTGATGTTTCCGGGCAATAGACTCAGAGGAGTTGAACTCACTATGTGATTGGTGTGTATTTGTACCATGTTATAGTCACTAATGGTTTATTTGGTTGTTTTGATTTAGCTCACGACTAGATTTGTTGTACGACTTCAAATGGATTTTATCATTTCTATTTCAATTAAATTGTTCTCACTAGGCTTTAGCCTAACGCTTGTTCTTTGGTTGTCGTATGTGTCAGGTCATTCAAGTGGTGGGGCTCGTCAGGACTGAGTGGACGACCGTTGGTCATGAGTGGTCTTTTTGAAGATATAGTGACCAATACATTGAATTTAAAGAATTCACATTTTGGAAGGATAGCGACACCCGACCTTAATCTTTCTCGACCAAGTTAGATTATTAGGTTGTCGAATTATATTCTTTATTTGATTTGAGTTGTAAGTATTATACTTTATTCCCCATTTTGGGATGACACACTTGGGTTAGAATGTCTCACTCGTATTATTCAGGTTGATTGTTCTCTAATTCAAGATGAACATGTTTACTCTATTTATAGACGTTATATTGCCGAATTTTCGAATTTTAAATTCACTCCAAATTTTAGGATGTTACAAGTTGGTATCAGAGCATTAGTTTAAATGAACTAGATATGAATGTAAGATGCCTAGACTTAAATTGAGATTACTAAGGTATGACTTGTGAGATGGGGTAGAACTCTTAAGATAGGATGGTCTTAGAGTCGACGAAATTTACACGAATTAAAAGTTGTAGTGATGGTAACGAGAACTCTTACGTATCATGTGTTCATAATTTCACTTAGCTAACGTTATTATGAAGATGTTTTTCGTGAGCATACTTGATCTACTATTATTATAATAATTGATGAATGTAGTAGTACGTTTCTTGTGTTATTCCTGTAGCCTATTTCTTATTCTATTTCTTGTATGTGTGTGGCAGACTAATGTTTAACACTCGGAATAGACCGAAGGGTCAAGAAGCCACGACATCCACGACTGACCACCCGCGGGTGACTGTGACGGAAGAGCCTTCTCTTTTGGTCAATGTGTTAGGCGGGGGACCCGAGCACATTCCCCAACGCAATCTGGAAATGGCGGAGCCTATTTTGGAATAGGTTACGATGGAAACCCGAATGATGGTCCGGATGATGTTGGCCATAAATAGGGCCATGGCGCAACAACAAGAGTTATTCCTGAAGCTCCTAGAAGATAGAGACACCAACAACCGAATGCCTGCAGAGACGGTTGCCGAGAACGTCATTTTGGCGGGATCCGGGGGCACGGACATGAAATTCCCACTGATGGGACCGCAACCCCGGAAGCAAGGCAAGCGGCGAAAGCTTGCACATTCAAAGCTTTCCTTGGTTGTCGACCACCGGAATTCAAAGGCTCGGATGATCCAGTGACATGTATGAACTGGATTAGGGAAATTGAACAGGCCTTCCGATCAGTACTTACGTTAATAAAATGGTAACGAAAGATACGTAACAAAATTTTCAAATGGACTACCAGGGTCTTAGTATGCATCAATTTATGCTATGCATATGAAAATAACTTTCCGTCCTATAACATGTGCAATAAAAGTTTGTACAACTCCCAAAAGAGGATTTCACAATTTCAACTTTAAAATCTTCTACTTTAACACAAAACGTCGAAAGATAAAATTTCCAACAAGACCTATACACATCATTTGAGAAAAAGTGTTAGGCTTAAAGCCTAGTAAGAACATACAATTTATAAATTTCAAGAGATATAAACAATTGTATCATAAGGAAACCTTTTCAATAAGGTTTAATTTTCAAATGAAACCTTTGCCACAACCGGGCCTTTTAAATGTAAACTCATCATACGATGACAAAGATAACCAGTTTTACCAAGGATTGCAGTGTAACACAAAGTAGGTCACCATCCGAGTTATGAGTTGAAACACTTGGAATCCATGGCCACGAACTACAAAGGTCTGTACTAGGACTACACTATGACCCATGGCTAGTAACCGGTCTCACATAACCGTACCAAATGGCTCCCGAGGATCACATGTATCCATAGCTACAATTTAGAGAAAATATGATCCATGGCTAGTAACCTGTCTCACATAACCGTACCAAATGGCCCCCGAGGATCATATACATCCATTTTACAAAGAGGGGAAAAGACATCCTAAATATAAGTCGACTCAATACCTAGGGATCCACTAGTAATGGTACAAACTCGTTACAACAACATATGTGACCAACCATAGATAGTCATATGGTATAAAATAACATTTATAAACAAAATGCATTTTCAAGTTTAACTTCTGGTAAGAATGAAAATCATCAAAATGAACTTTAAACATTCTTTCAAGTAACCCACATAAATGTGCAAGTAAAACATCATTTTACTTCAAATAAGATAAAACCCATCATTTTAATCGAAAATGATCCGGAACCCTAAAATCTCCCAAAACTCAAGTTATATCAAAATGTAGTAAGCTTAGATCTGAAATCATGGAGATATATAGAAGTTCCAAATGTAAGTTTTGACATGTATAAAGTTTAGAAAAAGGTAGTAGGAACTCACCCAATAGGTTTATACGAAAACCCGAAAAACCAGATATCGACCACCAGGGAAAGACGAAGCTTTCAATATCGAACCCTTGCTAGATGTACTTAATACTAGTAACTTACGGGAGCTTGAAGATCCAAAGAAAATCAAACTTAGAGAGAGAGAGAGAGAGAGAGACTTGATAGAATGAGATATTTGTGGCTGACAACCCTTAAGTCGGCCAGGGTCTTACGCGGGTTATGCTGCGACCTCAACTCGCGGCATAACTCGCCCGTGTCCAAAACCCCAATATCATCCAGTGGGTTACGCGGGTTGTGCCGCGACCTCAAGTCGCGGTGCAACTCGCGTGGTTCACTGTGGTTCGTCTAAAACCACCAAAATCCAAACTCAAACTCCAAACCAAACACGGTGCTAACGACAACGTTTAAACACAAAAATAACAAGATTACATAACGGAAATCCATGGTGTTACATATACGGAGCTAAGTCTTGCGGTGGTGCTCTTGGAGAGCCGGATACGGGGACTTATGACTTTGTGGTGAGACTCATTATAGGTCGAATATACACTAGGGTCATTTGGGTATCTTGCGGTGCTAGCTCGGTTGGGAACCGTATACGGGGATCCATGGCTATATGTGAAGCTCGAGAACATTGATAAGTGGCTTAACTTTATGTGCCCGCGACTCTCGATAGAATTCGGGTATCCCCCGTCACCGAAAGGTGTTGTTTTTGGGTATTGAGTTTTATTATCCAAGTTTTTGGTGACGTTTTGTATAAATGGATCTTATCCATGATTTCTGGGTTGAGTATTATACCCCACCCGTGTTTAGGTGTTTCGGGATATAAAGTTTTATCCACGTTTCATAAATTGGGAGTCTACTTTCTCTTATCCCTTTGAGTGATTTATGTGTTGAAATTAATTTACAAAGAAACGTGTTATTTTGGGGTCTTAGTCCTTAAAACAATTTTGTTTGGAAAACGTTTATTATGGTGTCTCATTCGTCTTAAATGCATATTATTGGAAAACAAGTCATTTTCACATTCAAAGCATATCATCTTGAAAGTTTACGATTTCAACTGTATTCTTCCTTTTTAAACGATTACTTTATATATGTTGAAAACTCTTGAGCTCACTAGGCGTTAAGCCTAACCTTTTTATTTATCGGCATGTGCATCAGGTTCTAGATAGGGGTTTGGTTCTAGTAGGACTATGAAGAGTTGAGAGCCTTAGCCTTACGCAAGTATAAGTAGTTGGTGAAGTCTTCCGCAGTTGGAGATAGTGACTGTTATTGGGTTTTAGTAGCACCCGCCCTTATTATAGTCTGTATGTATGGAATGGAATGTGTACATTGAGGTTAAATCTTAAATTATGATTGTAGATGAATCAATTGTCGATGTGTTTAGAAAATTTTAAATTAGTTGCTATTTCCAGAATTGAGGGTGTTACAGGACCGACAGAAAAGTTATGCCGACAAGAAGAGACGACCGATAGAGTTCCAAGTGGAATACCGTGTTATATTAAAGGTGTCACCTTGGAAGGGAATAATTCGATTTGGAAAGTGTGGGAAGTTGAATCCTAGTTTCCTTGGACCATTCACCGTAATTAAGCGAATAGGACTTCAAGCCTACCAGTTGGAACTCCCTCCGGAGATGAGTGGAATTCACAACACGTTTCATGTTTGTTACCTCCGGAAGTGTTTGGCGGAAGAGGATAGTGTCATTCCACTCTCTGAGATTATAGTTGATGAGGGGAACCGTTGCATCGAGGAACCCGACGCGATGTTGGAAAAGAAGACAAAGAAGCTTCGTCACAAAGAGGTCACTATGGTAAAGGTCCAATGAAAGCACCATTGTGGTGCTAATATGACTTAGGAATCCGAAGAAGATATGAAGAGGAGATACCCTCATTTATTCTCCTAGCTTAGATTTTGAGGACGAAATCTTCTCCAAGTTGGGGAGGATTGTAACACCCGTGATTTTAGTACGTCTCTCTCGAACACCTCTTTAATTGTTATAGTTTGTAATCGGATTGTAAGTAGTTTTATGAATCTAGTGCTGGGATCGGTAGCACCTCGAGTCGAAAATGGAACAAACGGGGCTTCGGTACAGGTAGGGCGATTGTGCCCACGATTGTGACAATGGTCACTCTTGCGGGGCACGAACGCGAATGGGGGAAGTGGGGGCGACTGTGCCACACGATTGTGACATCAGTCATTATAGTCGAGCACTGTCGCGGAAGGTGTACCGAGAGGGGGTACCTGGCGCGACCTTGCCAGCGATTGTGACAGATGTCACAACCGTCGGTCACTATCGCAAGCGGGCCCAGACGCATTTATTTCATAAAATCGGACCTCTCACCCTCATTTCTCATTCTTGCTTTTGTTTGGCCGGTTTCTTGAGAGGAAAAGGTAGGCCACCTCTCTCTCTTCATTCATTATCATTTGGGAAAACCTTCTAAGTGATGATTAATGGTTGGTGTAGGAGATCCTTTGCATTTATTAAGGGATTCTAGTGGTTCAAGGATTCAAGCTCTACATCTCCCTTCTTTCTCTAATCCATCCAACAACTAGGGTTTGTGTATAAACCTTGTAAGGTGAGTTCATACACTCTCTTAAACTCTTGTTTATGATTATACTTATGTATTTTGGTCCTTCACACTTTTCTAACCGAAGTGATGGTTGATTTAACAAATCTCAACCTAAAACCTAAATTTTGGGGTTTTAGGGTTTGGGGGTAACAAACGTGATTTCTAAAAGAGGTTTATAAGGGATTGATGTTTACTTATGTTTTCTACAAATATTGTCTTACCCTTGCATTTATGAGGATTAATATACCCCAATTAAATTAGGGTTTTACCTAGATTTAACATTTTTGGGTCAAAGTTCATGAATGGTGATTATTATTGTGTAAACGATTACTATGACGATATTTGGTGATTTTTGCGCTAAATGATTTCCTCCAAGTTAACAGGAGTCAAGACTTCCAAGTATGGAGTGTTAGGAATATAACTTGACATCAATTTTAAGGTGTACATTTAATTGTGAGTATAATTGGTTATGTTTTGGTTTTAGTATTAGTGCAATGGATCCATAGGTTATCAGCTAGCTTATCTAGCTGATAAACTAGCTGATGCAACATATGCAACAATTTACCTAGTAAATGCTAACCATGTAGGAGTCTTTACCTTTACTTACAATCCAAGACTCTTGGTCTTTACCATCGTTCTTATCGGATAAGATTCTCAGTCCTTGTCATGTTTATTCGATAACGTAATATGACTTGGTAAGCAATTACCGAGTAAACGTTTGGTAAACGACCCACAGTCTTACATTAACAAATTTTCTCTAAGATTTAATATTAGATCATAGATAAAGAAAATAAAAAAACAATTTACATGTGTATAATTTCTATCTCTAAATTTTTGTCATATTACATTTCGGCCCCCCAGATTATAACGATCGTGTTTCGCCCCTGCCTAATCGGTCAAAATAGTTTAAAACCTTAGGCATTGTTTGGCAAAAATAAGCTAGCTTATTTTCTGGGTGCATGTTTGTATGACCATAAGCTAGCTTTTTTGATAAACTACTTGGAGTAGCTTATGAGGAGCTTTTTGTGATTATTTCAATTATGCTCCTCATTAATATTCATAATTATATATTAACTTTTAATTATAAATAAATAATTAATGTTCTTTTTGGTAATTTAAATGATTATAAGCTAATTTTTGTCAAACGTGACTTTTTCTTCAGCTAACTTATCAGCCATCAACTAGCTTATCAGTTATCAGCTAACTTATCAGCTACCAGCTAACTTATCAGTTATCAACTAATTTGCCAAACATAGCCTTAATCACTCAAAATACAACATTTCGTTCGAATTTTTTTAAATTTAGAAAATGTATTTAGCAACAGTTTTAAACTGTTTGACCAGTAAATAATAAAGTACACCTAAATTAACTTATTCTGAATATAAATATGTATTAAAATTCCCCACTCTAGATTGATATGATTAGGAATACTTTTTTGTGATTTTAAAAAGGTGGTGAAGGGTAAAAAGGGAAATTCAAAAGACGCATGGGAAGGCCCCACCTGTAGTCGACCCCTCGTGCGCCATCTCTATCATTTGCTCCCCTCTTTTTCATCTTTCATCATTAATCGCATGCCCCTCTTCCTCTTAATTAAACACTCCTTAATTTAATAAATAAATCCCTTTTCATTCCCTCTTTTCTTTTTGGTTTTAAAGACTTTGAATAAAGTACAATTTTGGTCCATGGGGTTTACACTCAACTATGAATAATGTCCCTATATTTTACTAAGTACATTAATGCTTAGTGGTTTGCATTTCGCTTTCTAAATGGTTGCTCTAGTTAACTCTGTTAAAATCCGTCCGCTAAATGATGGACATTTTCATCATATACTTTTTTTTTTGTCTTTTTCTACTTTGTCTTTAACCCATTAGATTAAAAATAATATATATACATATACACACGACCACCGACTTATCTCCAGTCACAATTTCTGGCCATAATCTTCATCTCCATCTACCATGTTCCACTCAAATTCTAATTCTTGACGACTTTGACAATTGTTGTTTCAATTAACCCAAATAATTTCATTTATAAAAACCGAAACAAACAAAATCATAGTAGAGTTTGATGGTGATGGCTGGTTACATGGTGGTGTAGGGGGTGGTGGGAACGATAACACCGAGAGAAAGGGTGGTCGCTGAAACCGGGGGAATAGATGGTGAGGGAATGAAACCCATATGCAAATAACGGCGCTCGCACAAGGATGAAAACCAGATGCAAATCACGATGTCACGGTGATGAGGAGGAGGGACACTCGGTGATAAAGAGGTGCGGGGTCACCGACGAACAAGAATGGAAGGGGGGGGGGGTTCCGTTAGTGTAATTGTGGTTTACTATATATATATATATATGTGTGTGTGTGTGTGTGTGTGTATAATATGTATAATATATACATATATATTATAATAGAGGAAGGATCATGCGAGAAGTTAAACATTTTGCGAGAAGGTGAGAAGTGTGATATCATATATGATTACACGACCTTTGGGTGTTTTTAATCATATATGATTAAACGTCTATGTATTGCCAATATAACATGTGTTTAATCATATATGATTAAGCTTGTGTATCATATATGATTAAACACTTCTCGCCTTCTCGCAAAATGTTTAGCTTCTCGTTTGAACCTGCCTATATATATATATAGTTAATGAAAAAGGGAAAAAATAAAGACAAAACAGACAAAGACAAAGACAAAGGGATAGGTACAAAGACATAAATACCCCTCACTAAACTAAGAGTTTTTAATGATGTTAAGTCAAGAGATCATTTTCAAAGCAAAATGCAAACCACACTAAAAATACTGTACTTAGTGAAGTCTAAGGATGTTGTTCGTAGTTGGATGTAAACCACAAGGACAAAAATTGTAGTTTACTCAAAAGACTTTTAAATACTAGTAAGATACCCGACAAGATATCAATTTTACATCGAAAATGTATGACCACTAAAAGCATATTGACGGTTGCATTCCAATGATGTACGTGTCCAAGAAAACAGTAAAGAAAAGCCTAGAAGTGAAACAAAATACCTAAAATGAATAATTAACTTATCAATCTTATGTATGTTTCTCAACATTTGGGAGGGTTTCTGTTGGTACTCGATTAATCTCTCGTGTATGGAGAACCGGGAAGAACAAAATGGAGTGGGAAATTTAAATCAGTTTAGTGTAAACTACATTCGTGGTACTTGTGTTATGGTGAAATATATCATACTCGAAAAAAACATGATAATTTCATGATGATTGCTCAATACAAATATTCAGTATTGTAGAACTCGAAAACTAAGCAACTTAATTTATTTTTATGTTGATTTGAGTAAAGAGTAAATAATTTATGACCTTACAAAGAGTGGCGGATGGCCTATAGGACCTTTAGGGGCTATGGCCCCTAGGCTTTTTGAAGCAACAAGTATGTAATATACAACATTTAAGTGTTAAAAAAGAAAAAAAAATTAAACCCCCTCCCCCACTTCTAAAGTCTAGTCTACTAAGAGTTTTTTTAATCCCTAAGTCCAACTATCTAAGCCTAATAGCCTAAAGTCCAGCACACAACGTCGACCTCCAGCAACTCAACATCTCTACTCTATAGTCTAGCTTCTGCTTTTCCATTGTAGATTGCACACACACAAATCGAAATCGACGAAACGACTAACGAGGTCTAATTGAGTAATCGATGGAACAAGATCGAATCGAGCATTTGTCTCCTCTCTCCGACGTCGACCTCCAACCTCTTCAATCTCCATGGAAGAACAAAGTCAACAACCAAATCCTCCGAATGCAAGTGGAATCCCTGTGATTTTAATTTCATCTTCATCAAATAATCTGATTTTTACAGCCCCTAAACCACAATTTTTTTTCTTTCATTTTGTTCAAGTTTTAAAATGTTATTGCTTGATTGAGTTTGAAGTTGTTTGATTAAGTTTAAATTTGTTTGATTGAGTTTAAATTTGGGTCTCTATGAAATGTTTATGGGATATGGATATGAATGATCCTATTTATCGATTAATCAGTCTGTTACTTACTCTCATTGTTTCTACCGCAACAACCGAAAGATCATTTTCAGCAATGAATATTGTGAAAAACAAGACTACGAAATAAAATGGATGATGAGTTTCTAAACGACACGTTGCTTTAATTTGTTTATCGAAAGGGAAATTTGCTGAAAAGATTAGTTTGGAGAAAATTGTGTATGTTTGACATTTTCATATTTAACGTTTAGTTTTAGAGTTTTATTATGTTATAACTTTTGGATGGTGTATTTTTTGTATTTTTTAAAATATATTATAAATTAGATCCATCCCCTACGGTTGGAAAGCTTGTGTTCCGCCCCACTTACAAAGATGTTACCAAGCATACATGAAAATATAGGATATATAACTTCTAGATATTCATCAACAACTCACCAAGTTTTGTCAGCGTGTAAGGCTATGTTTGTCAAACTAGTTGATAAGCTAACTGATAACTGATAAGCTAGCTGGTACCTGATAAGCTGACTGATGACTGATAAGCTAACTGGTAGCTGATAAGCTAGCTGATATATAAGTCACGTTTGACAAAAACTAGCTTATAAATATGTAAATGACAAAAAAGGACATATTGAAAAAATAATCACTTACATTATTTAATAATATAATTAAAACAAATTTATAATAATATAATATGCTAACTAATACAAACAAAGTATTAATAAAAAATTAAATAATATAATATGTTAACTCAAAAGAATTTAAAATTATACATATATATATACATATCATAAAATTTGAATTTGTTAAAACAAATTTTAGAAAAATATACATTAACTTATTATTTTAAATAACCGTTATGTATAATATGGAAAAAATAACTGAATAATAATAAAAAATTAAAAGTAATTGATAACTAAAATATATTGACTAATTAATATATATATATATATATATATATATATATATATATATATATATATAATATAATTGATATGATTAACAATAATTCTAAATGATTAAAAATTATTATTAATGTATATTAAAAATTTTCGATTAATATTAATATTAATTAATACTAATAATAATTAATATTTATCTAAAATTAATAGTTAATAAATAATAATTAATATTAATGAGTGTATAATTGAAAAGCGTCACAAAAAACTCCTCATAAGCTACTCCAAGTAGTTTATCAATAAGCTAATCTATAAACTAGCTTATGTACATCCAAACATGTACCCAAAAAATAAGCTACTTATTTTTGCCAAATGATGCTTAAATCTAAAAGACATGTTATAAAAATAATAGCATAATATAAGTTATGATCTTACAAAAATGTGACTACATGCATACACAAATTTTTACTTAATGGCAAAGGCAGAACCACAAATTTTTTTTACTGGTGGCACAATTCGACTCTAAAAGAATCTATATAAAATTTTGGTGGCACAATTCGACTCTAAAAGAATCTATATAAAATTTTGACAATAGTAGTATAGATCTGTTGGTTGGTTACTTGTCATTTAACAAAAAGAAGTCATGTCTACAAATCTTTTTAAAAATACAAGTGGTCTATAAAAAACACCAAAATTTAGCTAAAAAGTTCGAAATTTTACAAAACTAGGACTCAAACCCATGTATTTTGTACGAAGGCAACAATATTCACCAATTCCGCCATTAAAGACTAGCTTGTACCAAGTGTTTAGTTTCAAAACATATATGGGCACCCAACAAAACAATACAATGTGCACCATTTCGAAACGTAGTTTTTTTCCTCATGATGGAACCATGAAATGTTGATCTTTGCCACTATATGCTCCTATGTAGGTCTATCCATGCTTAATTACGAATAAAAGTTAATGGTGTCTGATGCACTAACCGAAAATTAAAATTAGAGGAGCCAAAAAATGTAGTTTACTCATCATTTATATAATTTTTTTTGACAATTGAGCTAGAATATTCATCTCACTAACCCTATAATAAAAAATGTAGTTATTTGTATTTCTTTTTAAATCAACTCAAAACATTGTGAATATAAAAGTGGAAATTTGATGTTGATACATGTAAAAGAAATTAACAAGCATAAAGTTCATATATAACATTGAGACAATTGGGTTGTAGAGATGGTTTATTTCCTTTCGATTAATTGGGTCTTTCGATTGGAGAAAAAAATTAAGCGTCAAGGGCCTTGGTCTGTCGTGGTTGACAAATTCGCTAAAAGGCCGTCATCCTGGAAATCTAAAATGTTGTCTTTCGATGGTAGACTTACCTTGGTGAAATCAATCCTAGGAAGCCTCCCGTTGTACTTTTTCTCGATGTTTCGCATGCCGGCATGTGTGATTCATACACTTGAGAAATAGGAGGGAATTCTTTTGGGGTAGGCCAGAGGGGGGAACTAGCCTAGGTTAAGTGTAACATGGTTTTATCAACTTTCAAATGGGGGGTTTGGGTATTGGGTGTCTTAAGGCATCAAATCATGCTTTGTTAGGTAAGTAGGTGGTGGAGATTAAAAGTTGAAAGTAACTCTCTCTAGGCCAAATTGATTCGTAGTGTACATGGTAGAGACGGGGGGTTAGGACGGGCTAATATAGTCTATTTGGGTCGGGTTTTAGAGTCTAGCAGTGTGCAGATTTCGTTGTCATTCAATAAAAAACTTGGTGATGGGACGTCGATTTTATTTTGGTTTGAGAATTGGGTGGATAGTTGTCGTTTGTGTTACAGTTTCCCGCGAATTTTTAGACTCGATAAAGATCCAAACATATCGCTTACGAATATGGGTCGATGGGTAGACGGTAATTGAGTTTGGTTG
The DNA here is from genome assembly GCA_023525745.1 of Arctium lappa. Classification (NCBI taxonomy): domain Eukaryota; kingdom Viridiplantae; phylum Streptophyta; class Magnoliopsida; order Asterales; family Asteraceae; genus Arctium; species Arctium lappa. The sequence continues at coordinate 53,963,492 of CM042061.1, read as the reverse complement.
TGAGATCGAATTCGTAATCCGAGATGTCGTGTTGTGAATGAACTTTCTGAAAGGCATAATGCATAATTTAATTCTTAATAAACATCATGTTCGTGACTGCAAGGACAAATGGTGGTGGAAGGTGGATGCCAACAGTGAGTTCTTGGTGACAAAGTTGAGGACTGTAATAGAGTACATGTATATGTCTCCTGATGGGGTTTCTCTAACAACCCGTTGGAACTATTTGATACCGTGTGGCGGTTACTCATATATAGCACTCCAGTAAGGTTCAATTTGGTCAGACGAGAGATTGATCTGGATTCCGTTTTATGTTCGTGCAATAAAGATGAACAAGAGGCTCAAGATCACGGCCCTATGAAGTGTAGAATAGATTTGAAAGTGTGGTCATCCTTATTTTAGTGGTAGAAGATCGACAATAGTATTGAGATTTTAAATCATCCGATTAGATCTCTGGCTTTGGCTTGGTTGAAATCCGTTTGGCAAACTACACTTTGGTCTGCAACATATATGATATGGGAACATTGTAACCAAGTGGTTTTCGGAGTAAATCTTCATCAGTAGACTTTATTTGTAGGTATACAAACTAGATCTAACAACTGAATTTCGAGAAGAATTCGGAAAAGCTGCATATCGCAAGGCCTTTGGCTCACTGCACCGTTTTTGACATCCCCTTCTGGGTTGACGTGAGTCTTTTATGTTGCTATATCCCGATTTATGGTCTTGGGTGATCTTTGTTACCATTGTTGTTTCTAATATTTCTGTCTGGAACTTTAGTCCGATTTCAAATCGTTTTGTAAGTGTTTTTTCGAGTTCGTTCTGCAACTTGCATAAACCTTTTTTTTGTTTTTTCTATACGTTCCTTTGGATTCTAATAAAACGTTTTCCTTTCAAAATTTTTTGAGAGGGTTCATAAAATTAGAAACATTAGTAAAACTATGGTTCTAAATAACTCGTTATGGCATCAAAGTTTGGGTTTGCCGTCGCTTTAATCCCTATGGCTTCACTCTAATGCTTGACTTGCATTTTAACGCGTTATGGTACGTTATGGCCCATTACAACGCATTATGGCGCGTTACAACGTATTGTTTTGTAAGATGTAGGGTTATTTTTAAGATAATTTGAGAAATAAATAATAATTGTTTACGGGAACTAAGGCTTAAATAAATATTAAAAAGGAAACTTAAAAGCTAAAAATCCTAACTAGGTAAATACTTGCTCATAAACCTGTACACGAAAAGTTGAAGGCATATTCTTTTAAAACTGAAGAGAAAGTATTGAGTAGAGATTCAAGAGATTTAATCTCAATTTTACGCTCTTAATATCCATTTTTTATAAGCTCTATATAGTTGTTATCAATGGTCTTCTTTCTTTTTTTGTTTATTACTTTATATAAATTTAATTTGTTTTACGGTATTTTTCAAACTAACACACAAGTGTCTATATGTTTGTGTGTGTGTGTATATATATATAGGGATGATCAAATGAGAACAACAACTATTTAAAAGAACACGATAAAGAACAAAATCATTAATAATTTTACATTAATGTGCAAAAAAACCACGCGGATTTGAAGCCGCAGCCAAAGTCTTTTTTTCGTGTGTTAATGTAAAATCTCTAATAATTTTGTTAGTTCTCGTGTTCTTTTAAATATGTATCATTCTCGTTTGAACCCGATTCTATATATCTATATATATATATAGAGAGAGAGGGGGGGGGGGAGGGGAGGGAGGATCATGCGAGAAGCAAATTAATTTGTGAGAAGACAAGAATGAATGTGGACAACATAATCTATTAATTAAAAATACCATAATAAAAGTTGAAAAATAATTATAGAAATTAGGATAATTATAATTTTGAATTGGACAAATCCTTAAAATTCTCATTATATATTTTAGATTTATTTATTTTTTAATTTCAATTTTCATAATTTTTTTATTAATTTTTTTAAAATATACTTTTAATAAAAAAAAATCAAAAATTTGACCAAATATCACATGTGATATCACATATCATATTATCATATGTGATAGTTGTATATATTTTAGTTAATCATATGTGATTATATATATTTATATGTATAGATTTTTTGTGATGTAAATATTATCATATGTGATTATGTGTCACTTATATTCAGGCATATATTATCATATGTGATAGAGTAAATTGTGGATTTGGTCCCTGTGTTTTGATATATTTTAATTTTGAATAGGGTCCTCATGGTATGTTTATTATGGATTTGGTCTTTATGGTATTCAATTTGTTTTGATCATGGTCACTTTCACTAACGTCTTAGTTAACTCCGTTAAATCAAGGGTCATTTTTGCATTTTTCTTATTCTTTTGTTTTTTTCCCATAAAAAGGTAAAAACAATATTTTTATACACAAAAGTATATATATAATATGATATAAAAATAAATAAAATAAGATATTAATTTATGATTTAATTTGTTTAAATAAAAAAATTAATTATATTAAATACAATTTGATTTTATTGTTTTAATATTTTTGCTTGTTTGGGTATAAAAACCCAGTTGGAGTTTATATAGGGATTTGTTACAAAGATAGTGGTATGTATGAATCTTTCATTTGGTTAAAACTTAAAATCTAAATAGTTGGTTTTGAGTTTTTGAATGAAAAACAATATGAAAATCGGAAACCCGAATTTATAGGATGATAAGATTGGAGTTTATTTCTTGGTGGTTTTCAATTAATTGGTATTAAATCGATAATAAATTTGTTTATTGCAATGTTAAAAAAAGAACAATAAAATTAAATCGTCTTTAACATAATTATTTTTTTAATTCAAAGAAATCAAATTTATTCGCTCAAAATAAAATAAAATATGATTTTATGATTTGATTTGCTTAAATTAAAATTTTAATCAGATTAAAACCATAAAACCATATATTTTTCCATCATTGCAATAAAACAATAAATTATATTATATTTAATATAATTAATTCTTTAAAAAATCTAAACAAATCAAATTATACAATAATATCTTATTTTATTTATTTTGATATCATTATATTATTTTATATATATATATATATATATATTATTTGTGTGTATAAAAATATTGTTTTTACTTTTTTGAACAAATTGAACAAATCCCTACATAAACTCCAACTACGTTTTCATACCTAGATAGGCAAAAATACTAAAACAATAAAATAAAATCGTATTTTATACAATTAATTTTTTAATTTAAAGAAATCAAATTATAAAATAATATCTTATTTTATTATTTCGATATTATATTATATATAAACACAAACTTGTGAGTATAAATATATTGTTTTTACTTTTTTTATTGGAAAAAAAAAACAGAAAAAATGCTAAAATGACCCTTGATTATCGGAGTTAACGATGTTAGGGACAATGGCCAAAACAAATTGAATGCCACAAGAACCAAATCTACGATAAACATACCATAGGGACCCTAATAAAAAAATTATCAAAACAAAGGGACCAAATCCACAATTCGCCCTATGTGATATGTAAAAAAATTCACTTAGTGGGATCATATGTGATACATAATAATAGATCATATGTAAACGAAGTTAATCACATGTAATTCAAAACGTAAATCCAGAAAATAGAGAAAAAAATGATGAAATAAATAATAAATTAATTGTGAATATCACATGGGAGGGAGGATCATGCGAGAAGCAAATTAATTTGTGAGAATACAAGAATGAATGTGGAACACATAATCTATTAATTAAAAATAGCATAATAAAAAGTTGAAAAATAATTATAGAAATCAAAATAATTATAATTTTGAATTGGACAAATCCTTAAAATTCTTATTATATAATTTAGATTTATTTATTTTTTAATTTCAATTTTCATAATTTTTTTAAAATATAATTTTAATAAAAAAAATCAAAAATTTGACCAAATATCACATGTGATATCACATATCATATTATCACATGTGATAGTTGTATATATTTTAGTTAATCATATGTGATTATATATATTTATATGTATAGATTTTTTGTGATGTAAATATTATCATATGTGATTATGTGTCACTTATATTCAGACATATATTATCATATGTGATAGAGTAAATTGTGGATTTGGTCTGGATTTGGTCCCTGTGTTTTGATATATTTTAATTTTGAATAGGGTCCCAATGGTATGTTTATTATAGATTTGGTCCTTGTGGTATTCAATTTATTTTGATCATGGTCTTTCACTAACGTCTCAGTTAACTCCGTTAAATCAAGGGCCATTTTTGCATTTTTCTTATTCTTTTGTTTTTTCCCATAAAAAGGTAAAAACAATATTTTTATACACAAAAGTATATATATATATATATATATATATATATATAATATGATATAAAAATAAATAAAATAAGATATTAATTTATGATTTAATTTGTTTAAATAAAAAAATTAATCATATTAAATACGATTTGATTTTATTGTTTTAATATTTTTGCTTATTTGGGTATAAAAACCCAGTTGGAGTTTATATAGGGATTTGTTACAAAGATGGTGGTATGTATGAATCTTTCATTTGGTTAAAACTTAAATAGTTGATTTTGAGTTTTTGAATGAAAAACAATATGAAAACCGGAAACCCGAATTTATAGGATGATAAGATTGGAGTTTATTTCTTGGTGGTTTTCAATTAATTGGTATTAAAATATCGATAATAAGTTTGTTTATTGCAATGGTAGAAAAAGAACAATAAAACTAAATCGTCTTTAACATAATTATTTTTTTAATTCAAAGAAATCAAATTTATTCGCTCAAAATAAAATAAAATATGATTTTATGATTTGATTTGCTTAAATTAAAATTTTAATCAGATTAAAACAATAAAACCATATATTTTTCCATCATTGCAATAAAACAATAAATTATATTATATTTAATATAATTAATTCTTTAAAAAATCTAAACAAATCAAATTATACAATAATATCTTATTTTATTTATTTTGATATCATTATATTATTATATATATATATATATATATTATTTGTGTGTATAAAAATATTGTTTTTACTTTTTTGAACAAATTGAACAAATCCCTACATAAACTCCAACTACGTTTTCATACCTAGATAGGCAAAAATAATAAAACAATAAAATAAAATCGTATTTTATACAATTAATTTTTTAATTTAAAGAAATCAAATTATAAAATAATATCTTATTTTATTATTTCGATATTACATTATATATAAACACAAACTTGTGAGTATAAATATATTGTTTTTACTTTTTTTATTGGAAAAAAAACAGAAAAAAATGCTAAAATGACCCTTGATTATACGGAGTTAACGATGTTAGGGACAATGGCTAAAACAAATTGAATGACACAAGAACCAAATCTACGATAAACATACCATAGGGACCCTAATAAAAAAATTATCAAAACAAAGGGACCAAATCCACAATTCGCCCTATGTGATATGTAAAAAAATTCACTTAGTGGGATCATATGTGATACATAATAATAGATCATATGTAAACGAAGTTAATCACATGTGATTCAAAACGTAAATCCAGAAAAGAGAGAAAAATGGTGAAATAAATAATGAATTAATTGTGGATATCACATGTGATATTTGATAAAAATTATGATTTTTTTTATCAAAACTATATCTAGAAAAAAATTATATAAATTTGATAAAAAAATCATGAATTTATTAAAATTAAAAAATAAATAAATTTAAAAGATATAATGAGATTTTTAAAGATTTATTCAATTCAAAATTGTAATTCTCCTAATTTTTATAATTAATTATTATTTATAGTATTTTTTTAATTAATAAATTATGTGATCCATATTTTTTCTCGTAAATTGACCACCTTCTTGTTTGAATCTACCTCTCTCTCTCTCTCTCTCTCTCTATATATATATATATATGTCACCTTAGGACACGTCTTAAAAAATATCATTACGTTGCCATAACTTATACTCCCTCCGTCCCAAAATAAATGTCTACATTTCTATTTATGTTTGTCCCAAAATAAGTGTCCACTTTCAAAAAGTAGATAGCTAAATTCTCACATTTACCCTTAATTAATGCACAAATACATAAGAGTTGTGAATAAAAAAAAACATTAAATAAAGGTAAAGATGTCATTTGATACCAAAAAGGGGTAATAATTATGCATGTCTAAAACTGTATGGCAAGTCAATTGTGGACACTTATTTTGGGACAGAGGGAATAAGAGTTAAGGCTTGACCTTAACGTCACGTTACGCCCTCGCGTCATTTAGAGCTTGGTAAAAGCATAATTTCATTTAATTTTTCATTCTAGGGTGAAGGTCTATTGACAGTTGACATTGCTAATGTACTTGAATTAATATTTTTATGTCCCCACATAATTCACGGACCCACCATTCTTCCAACTGGAACTAGGAGAAGAACCAGTGGTTGGGTGCTATATTTATACCTCTCCTAGACCTTCCATTACCACCACCACCTCCTCCCTTCTTTCCTCCCTTAATTTCAACTCACCGGAGTGCCTGTGTGTACTTCATAAACTTGCATTCTTCAATGGCAGAAACCGGTGGTGGCATTACGGTCACACAAAAGATAAAAGGATGGTTCCCAGAAAGGGTTCAACTTCACTTAGCCATGCTCGCTTTACAATTTGGTTATGCTGGTTTTCATGTCGTTTCTAGAGCTGCCCTTAATATGGGCATCTCCAAGATCGTGTTTCCGGTCTATCGAAACATCCTCGCTTTCGTCCTCCTCCTTCCTTTCGCGTATTTCCTCGAAAAGTACGTGTTCTTTAGTACCAAAAAGATCGAATTTTTATCGGCAAATTAATAAACAACTAACGGTATTGACATGATTAATTTTGTTGGGTTTTGATCGATCAGGAAGGAGAGGCCGCCGATTAATCTCAATTTTCTTATCCAGTTCTTTCTTCTTGCGATCGTAGGGTATGGTGTTTGATTTGAAAACTTGCTAATTAAAGTATTAATTATGAAGGTTTGTTTGAATTTGTGTGTAGTTAATTAATGCATGTGTTTTAATAGGATTACGGCGAACCAAGCTTTCTACTTGTTGGGTTTGGATAACACTTCTCCGACGTTTGCCTCCGCGATTCAAAACTCCGTTCCCGCCATCACATTCCTCATGGCGGTGGTTCTCCGGTGAGCTCTCATACACCTTTGATTTCTATACATTAAATCAAAATTCTAAATAGCGTGAAGTGTGGCATGGCGGCGATGCCAAACCTCCTTAGGAGCCATGCGTTTTCAAGGCTTAAACCATGGCGTCAAATTTTTAAATTTTTAATTCATATATAATATTATATATAAAAACATATGTTTTGTATTATTACTCAATGAGTCGATAGTAATAAGCAAGTTAAATTAAGTTATATATTAAAATTAGTAAATAAAAAATAAAAAACATAAAGAAAAATCAAATATCTCATTATGAAAATTGCTAATTAGGCCAGGCGTGTGTACAGGCTTAACGTATGGTGAGAGACAAGTCTTTTCTATGCAGTGCAGCGAGAGTTTTTTTGAACAGTTCATCAAATTCACTTTTTAACTGCTTTGTACTAATCAAACTGTTAACCTACTATACTTCAGGATAGAGAAGGTGAGAATAGACAGAAAAGACGGGATATCGAAAGTCGCCGGAACCGTATTCTGCATCGCCGGAGCGTCGGTGATCACCCTTTACAAGGGTCCAACAATATACAGCCCATCGCCATCTCTACACAGCGTTCGGGCAGCTTCACCGGTGTTGCAGTCGCTGGGCGACGCCAACGGAAAAAGCTGGGCTCTTGGGTGCTTGTTTTTAATCGGCCATTGTCTTTCTTGGTCAGGTTGGCTCGTGTTGCAAGCCCCTGTCCTAAAAAAGTACCCGGCTCGCCTTTCGTTCACGTCGTACCAATGTTTCTTTGGAGTCCTTCAGTTTCTAGTCTTGGCTGCGTTCATGGAAAGAGATATCAACGCTTGGCTTATTCACTCCGGTGCCGAACTCTTTAGCGTCTTTTACGCTGTAAGTGACTCGAACCCAAGACCTAATTCATGGTTAACCCTAAGAGAAATCGGCGTAAATAACCAAAGTAGACAAAAAAGAAATTGGATTTTTAGTCATTTCTTTCAGGATTTTACACAAATATTACTATGTCCGCAAGGCTAATTAACGACAAAGAAAAAAAAACAAATCTGGTCTTTTTTTACTTTTAAAAGAAAATTACGGATCCAGATCCGCAATTGCGAACCCCACATCTGCAATTGTGGACCAGGTACAAATTTTTTATAGGAAAATTGCAATGATTCTTCGTCGTCATAGTAAATAGGAGAGAAAATATAATTTTTTCTTGGTCTTCACAAAAAAAAAAAAAAAAAAAAAAGGAGGAAGCTGTGGCATGCAAAGAAAATTTACATTTTCTACCCAGGTCAACATTCACGGACCTAGTGACATGAGTGCAAAATCAGGAAAGAAATGGTTAGAAGACCGATTTATTTATCTACTTCAGCGATTTGAGTCAATTTTCCTAACGCTAACCCTAACCCTAACCACCACTTCAAAGTTACAAACTGTTTTGAAAATTAACAATCATTTTTGGATCTTTGTTTTTGAATAAGATAGGAAAAAGGTGTTTTTTTTTTAAATTAATGCGAGTGTGTTATATATAATGCAGGGTGTGGTCGCATCTGGGATCGCATTTGCTGTACAGATATGGTGCATCGACAGAGGTGGCCCAGTTTTCGTGGCTTTGTATCAACCAGTTCAGACCCTCGTCGTTGCTCTCATGGCTTCAGTCGCTTTAGGCGAAGAGTTCTATTTGGGCGGGTACACAACTCACCGTCAGAAACCCTACCTTACACGTGCAATCACATCTTTCTTTAGGAGTCAAAACTATTAGGGTTTGTGAATTATTTGATTTCAGATGGTTTATTTGACAACTTATAAGCAAGACCGTTCTTTAGCATGTTAAATGTGTGATTTTGATAAAAAAAAAACCAAAATTTTGGAGGCCAATTTTGCTATGTTTAGAATATTTAATCAACAAATATAAAACTACAGTCCACCTTAGTGTCTCACTAATTTTTATCAGAAACCAAAAATAATACATCGTATCAAGACCTCGGTAATTTGTATATATATATATATATATATATATATATATATTTGTTGTCTTACTTTGCATTGTAATCGAATGGTTTAGGTGTAACATGGCCTCCAAAGAGATTGGAACATCTGTGCTTATAAGTAATGAAATGTGAACGTGTACATATATACAAAGACTATAAGCCAATAAACCAGGAGACAGTCGTAGTAATGTAGTTGCAGACAAACCCACATGCATTTGGACAACCCTAACCATAAGATTATCTGTACGGTGGGTCTAACCTACCACATGAACTCACAACTACTGATGTGGGTCCTTGGTTTTTAAGCTTAATTTACAGCAAATTTGATTGGTTTGTTGTATGTGGTTGTGCAGGATAATTGGAGCCGTGTTGATCATAACAGGGTTGTATCTTGTTTTATGGGGAAAGAATGAAGAGAGGAAGTTCATGCTACAAAAGCAGCCGGCGTTGGTCCAAGCACCCGCGAGTACGGACCATGGTGCACCGAGGACAACAGGCCACATGATCAAGTCGTCCATCACACAACCTCTACTCCCTCAATCTACCGAAAACGTTTGATCAACGTAACCGTTTTGTAACTAGTGTGTTGTACTTGCTGGGACTTCGAAGCAAAATTATGGAAGTTACTATGCATTATTATGTGAGAAGAAAGAAGAAAAAAAAAGTTTGGTGTGTTTTTGTGAACATGTCCTTTTGTTTGGGTGTTCCTGATATTTAGTGTTGGAATGATTAAATTCAGTGTTTTACGGTATTTTATGTATTACGAATTGTATCATTTGGTCATTTCAATACCGAAAAATATGAACTCTTTTTAAGGCAATCTTGGTTTGAGAGGATGGTATATATTGCTATAATAAGTTATATATATATGGGCAAATTCAAACGAGAAACTAAACATTTTACGAGAAGGCGAGAAGTATGATATCATATATGATACATACGCTTAATCATATATGATTAAACACATATTACATTGGTAATACATAAACATTTAATCATATATGATTAAAAACACCTATAGGTAGTGTAATCATATATGATATCACACTTCTCGTATTTTCATAAAATATTTAACTTCTCACATGATATATATATATATATATATATATATATATTTTATTAAATTTATAAAATTTTATTTCCAAAAAGATAAAGGATGTATAGTATGTGGATATTGATGATGGTGGCATGCCCTCTCCCACTTTAGTAAAAGGGAAAGTGAGAGGAAAAGGTGAAGGGAAGAAAAATGTGATGATTAGTGTTCCTTAATGTTGGGACCATGGATAATTAATGTTGAATTAAATATTTTTATTTTAATATTAAAAGTAGATTTCAATGCCTACAATATCATAATAATTAATTTAATATATGGTTTTAAAGAATTATTTGTGAAAATATGTAAACATTACTCAATACAATCTATTTTTATTTTTTATAATATAATAAATATGCAACTTCTTTTTCATACCAAATAGTGGTCAAAGTTAACGAAAGACAATGACAATTTATTTTTGAAAATTTCGTTAAACGAATTGATTTACTACATTTGCATTATTTAGAATTCAAATAGTGTAGAACAGGGTTTCACGAAAACCCAAAAAGGCCGACAATTAATCCAACTTAATTTAAATTGAAAATTTTCGTATCTTTTAGTTTTTGTTGGTCATGCGGGATATTAAGTAGGGGTGCTCACGAGTTGGATTGATCGAGTTGAAGACATTTCAACAACTCAACTCAATGTCGATGGTTTGAGAATTTTCAACCCAACCCAACCCAACCCTAACAAAAATGCAACCCAACCCGTTCGGGTTGGTTGGTTTGAGTTGGCCGGGTTGTGTTTAAACAAAGTAAAAATAATATTAAAAACATAAAAACAAGAAAAAAAATTCTTTGAAATACGATCCATCATTCAAAAAAATATACGAGTTCATCAAATATTTAGATATTACATATAACTTTCCAATAATGTTCTCTTATGAGTTCCATTAATGCTCGTTATTGCCAAGTTGTTTTTGGTAACTTATACATATTAAAGGGAAATATAAATAATTTTAGAGAAGTCGATAAAACGTTTATTGGGTTACTTTGAGCCAAACCCAATATCAACCCAATAGATTCGTGTTGTCCTAATTTTGTATCGATTATATATCGGGTTACCTCGGGTTGATTTTTTCCCGAATTGGTCGGGTTGGGTTGATCGGGTTGGGGTTTTTTTGAGCACCCTTAATATTCAGTTGTAACATAAATCAAGATAAGTATAATTTAAGTCCTTCATACTATATACAATTGATCCTTTTTATGTGTGTATGTATGTATGTATATATATATATACACACACGTTTCTGGATCAATATAAAGTATAAACTAATATCTTACTATTCCTTATTTACTCTAGGTAACATCGTATTATCCTTGGTTTGCCACATGACAGAAATATTCTTGTTGGGGTGTTTAAATGAGAAAATTCAGGTACTTGGGTTTGAACATCTAATCAACTCAGCCAAGAACTGGACTGGCTAAAGAATCACTTGAATTGAAAATTTGCAAAAATGAAGATGTTTTTTTTTTGGTAACCGTGGGTTTCCGGGCCAGCTTACACGCACCGACTAATCCCCGGACGACCACGAATGGCCTGGAGTCATCGCAGGTGAACCTCCATGGCCACAAGGGGTTTGGGAGGGCCGCTATTAAAATTCAAACAAACACCATTAGGTTGTGTTATGATTGTCCTATTAAACAAAAGTCTGCAATGATTTTTTATAAACTCTGGTTGTCTTGTTGAATTCTTAAAAGAAAGAAACATAATTAAGCAAATTCAAATAATTTGTTGGACAAGGTTGCAACTTAATTATTGATATGATTTTGTCCACAAGAATTTGATCGGGTGTTCTTTCAATAGGATACCATCACATAGTTACAATCTTTAGAACTATTATGTGACACTTAATAGTTGTTTGAAATATGGAAACTTATATACATAGTGAAAATATTTAAGACTTGTTGAAATTGGATATATCATTCTTCACACATTTTATATTAAAGTTTACTGTTTAGAAGACATGAATTTGTGTTGTTGATCGGACATTAAGGGGTTGTTTGCCAACAATAGATAATAAGCGTTGTCTAAAATAAGAGGTCTAATCACTAGAATAAGCGGCTCTGTCTAAAATAAGTGCTGAATGTTTACCAAATATTTTGGATTTGGTGTTGATTGACAAAAAAGACCATTATAACCCTATATATGGTGAAGTACTAAATACAATGCAACTATTTACCAAATATTATGTTTGAAGGATTGTTGAATGGACAAAAATTACAAATTTCATAATTGAAATACATCTGGACAAGAAAACAAATTAAATTTGAACAATTTGTGTACATATCTTAATTTGAAGCATTAGACAATAACTGATTTGCAATATGATCACGCAAATTAGTCATATATTCATTGTCTTGGGAACTCCACTCCACTGTATTTCATCAACTTCTATTTCATTGTTTCCTTCATGTTGTTCTTCAACAACGATAAACATGGTATTCTTGTCGTATTTCATAAATAACTGATCTTGGATATTGCATTTCCTTATAACGTTATGAATCACGAAGCAAGCAATCATCACATCTTTCTGTACTTGAAAAGGATATAGAGCCATTTGCTTTAGGATCGGAAATCTTGCTTTCAGTACACCGTATGCACGTTTGATAACATTTCTAAGTTGTACATGAGCATGGTTGAATATTTCTTCGTTAGTTAAAGCACGTCGACGTCGTAAATCCGCTAACCAGTACCTTGTATTGCGATATGGAGTCATAAATCCTCGGGTGCAATTATGCGGCATCACAAAGATAATATTTATCTACAATTACATATACAACTTAAAAATTATAGAAAATAATGATCTTTTAAAATTAAGCAAAAAAGATACTTACTTGATGGAGGAAATGGAAATCCCGAAGTTGGGTTAAACACAACTTCTCTCAAGGCTCGAGAATCATGTGCAATGCCTTCCCATCCGTCCCAAACAAACGTGAATATCATGTTAAAATCACAAATTGCTAGAACGTTTTAGTAGCATTCTCCTCTTCATCTTCCTCTATACCTTGCTTGTTGATCACTAATCATAACTGCATATATCAAGGTTCCATCTAGCGCACCTATAGCCCCCTTTAAAAAAGCAAAAATATTAAAACTTGTAAAATATCAAACAGCGTAGAAATTATCAAATGAATAACATATGTCATACCGGAAATATCTCTTTGAGGTGCCTGAATCTCTGTGACGTATTTGGTGTTCCGTCAAAGGATGTTGGCCTTACAACCTCTTTCGTGAATTCCATCATTCCTCCCAATACTTCATGAAAACAATTATGAATAGTCCTCGTTGAGTGTTGAAATCTACGTTTAACCATTCTAAAGCGTTCATTGTGAGCAACAATAGTAAAAAGCATTGTTATCTTCTCTTCAACACTTAAATGCCTACTTGATTGCAACCAATTTTTTTGTTTAATTATAAAGGCATCACGAGATAAACGCATCAATTCATGGCATTGCGTATTGGATCCACTTAATAATTATTGTGTATACGCATTTCCTATCAAAGCTGAAGTGTTATCTCTCACTCTTTCTATTCTTGTTGAAACTCTTCTTCTCAAATACCAGTATATAATAACTACAATCATAATGATCTCATTTTGATCCATGTATGACCTTGCAAATATAAACCACAAAAGAACATCATTTTAAGCGTCAAACATATCATAGGTATAACATCAAGTTTAAACAACCAATACAAAAATTGAAAAATCAACTTGTAACACACATCCTATCAAATTGAAATAACCATTTTATTCATATTAAATCAATCATAATACCACCCAAAGAAAAACATCCTAAAAACATCATCTAAATAAACATTGTTCAAAACATATCAAAATAAAACATCATTTCAATCTAAAATAGACCAAGCTTTCCACCTGTAAATCTTACCTACCCTTCACATCTCTCCTCATCCAAGCGTAACCAAATTTTCCTATAGTCGGTGCTTTGATTGAATATGTAAAGTGCTACATCATATAATGTGGTTTGCTCCCACCCAAGTGTTTCTAACTTATCAATGCAATGATCCATCTCATCCTCCCAAGGTTTGTTCAAGATATGTTTAACATGTGTCACAACCGTTGCTAAATCATTCTTATTGACAAAATGTTGTTTTCCTTTTTGTTTTTTTCTTTGAGGTAGGGAACGAAAAGGAACTTCATCTTCAGAAGGAAGTGGTTCTTTTGTTAAATCATAGTAGTCCTGTGTATCAAAATCTTCAACAATTTCAGGAGTCACACTAGAAGGGTTTGGAACGGTAGCAGTAGGTCCCCAAGTTCCATGACCGGTGGAAGCAACGCCATCAAACAGTTGAATACAAAGATCAGGAAAGGGAAGAGGTGCAGTACGTAACTTCTCAACAAATTTGTTTTGTTGTTTATAAAAAAAATTATAAGTATATATAAAAGAAGAATTTAAGAAAATTCAAAATAGAAGAAGATAATATGTGACCTTTGTCGATGCATCATAAACATTACCCGTCTTGTTTCTTAACTTTGCCCACACTCCATACTTTCCTTTGAGGTAATCATAATGGTTTTTCATTTGTCGTTGTTCAACAACAAAATCATGATCCTTTAGTACCCCCTTCTCGTCCATTTACGAAGATCTCATGCAAACAAGATTCGATAAATGTATTCAACACATTCTCTTTTTTCAAATTAACTCTAGGCTTTTTTGATTGTGAAGATTCACCGAAATTTTCCATATCTAGAAACATTATGCAACATATTACATATCATGAACATATTAACTCTAGGCTTTTGGAGTAACTATGTTCATACCCTCATGCCTATTAAAATTACATACAAACTACATATATATATATATAACTCTTTATGAGGATTATAAATACTTAATGCGAGATTTATGTCTGTCATACTGAGACAGTAGTTGCTGCCTTATGGCAACTGTTTCCACAAGTCTTTGAGGAAGCTGGTAAAGAAAATATAACAAACTTACAAGCAACACTTGTAAATGGAGTAAACATCATACGGAGAAGGAGTGGATTAGTTTTTTTACTGCAAGTCAAAATCTCAACGATTTAAAATTAGTAGTAACTTGAGTACAAGATGATGGAATTGAACTAGTTAGCTCTTAAAGTAAATTAATGTTTGCAGCTTACATCGTTCATTAATGTCATTACCATTTTAGGTGTTGGCTACCCATACTAAAGGCTTCATAGGGATCATATCAAAATACAGCAGTAGCATCTTTAATGGCATGCAACAAAAATTTCATATCACAAGCATATGGTTGAAACTTGATAATTTAATGCTTTGAATCCTTAATAGCTTTCATAATATGTGGACAGGATATAAAGAGTTGAGGTATGTAAAGTTAAGAAGGTTTTTACTATCATGAACAAGCCAACTTACACGATTAGACAGAGATTCAAGCAATTGCTCATCTAATTATGCATCAAACAGTGGTCGTAGAACTCTTTATGAAGATTATAACATTTTTATTTTACCATTTTAAAGAAATTATATATAAATGATCGAAGATAATGGCATAAATATTTATAAGTTTTGATGGAATGGAATATATATACATGGTGTAAATGAGATATCACATCTTGAACGGACCTATGTGTAGGGGACTGACAATGTCCTTTGTAACACCCGTAAATGGGAGTTTTCCTTTAGTGACAATTCGGGAGCCGTTTGACTATTAGAACGAAAAGGTGCCAAGAAATCAGGTGAGTTTTACTATGGAATCATCGAGGATCGAATTAGGCGCGAAGACGCGAGAAAACGGAGTTTTGGGCTGCCGCGAGTTGTGGCGCGACTTGGAGTTGCGGCACAAGCCGCGTAACTCACTGTCGAAACGGGCGACTTATGCAGCGACTTAAGGTGGTGGCATAACCCGCGTGGCACACTGTCGAGCTAAAAGCCGATTTTTCAGCCATTAGCCTCATTTATCAAACTCCCAAACCCTAAATCTTCTTCCCTTTTCTCTCCTAAACCGGCCCCCAAAGCCGAACCTAACCTATTTTGACGGTTTTTCTCCCTTGAACCATATGATCCTTCATCATCTAACTAGTGGGATCTTGAACCACAAAACCTCCATCTTCGTCTTCCTCATCAAGTTCAAAGTGTGGGAGCTCGGGTTGAAGAGTTGCATTGGGTGTCTTCGGAAAGTCTCGTCATCTTTAATGGTAAGATTCTTTGATTTAAGGTTATAAATGTTTTTTGAATGTTTCCCTAGTGTTTGGTTTATCAGATCTCGGATTTGTTAGTTTTGAAGAAGCTAGGGTTTTGGATCTCGTTTAAGGATTTTGGTATATAATGCTGGGGAATGTTTCTATGTGGTTGATTATGAATATTTATGGTTTGGAGTGTTTGGATCTAGGTTTTGGAAGTTTTCGGCTTGAGGATTCAAGCGCCCTTCAAAAGAGCTCGTTGGGTAAAACCTAGATTTAGCCTAAATCTAGTAAGGTGAGTTCAAGTTGATTTGTGAAAACGGTGTACATGCCAAAATGGTTATTTTAAAGTGTTTTACATGATAAGTTTTGAGTATTTTGAAGTAAAAATGTATTTCACTTGGTATTTGTCAAAGTGTGAGTATTTTAATGAGTTTTCATATTTGATAAACTTGACTTATTTTAGTTTCATAAAATTCTCACATTTGGGATTTGGACATCTTGATAAGTAATAGCATGATTTATGCATTTTGGGGATTTTGTGCAAATAGAGTCCATATCATGACCTATGCATCTTGGTGATTTTGGTACAAATGAAGTCTATTTCATGTTACATGCATTTTGTTGTATTTGCATTCATAAACCCTTTGGAAAACCTTTGGTCCCATTATGTGTTGAGTTTTGGGCTAATCTCGTCTTTGAGGTATGTGTCTTCGTAAACGTTGTTTAAAGACATTTTATTACTCAGGGGACCGATAATTATTGGTCAAATGGATTTTGAGCATTTTAGCTCGGTGTTGGCTTAAAAGAGTCTTGTGGACATTTGTCCAGGTTTTAATGGCTCGATGTAGAGTCCAATTTTTGATTTACATCTTAATGCATTTTATTGCATATTATCGATAGTTACAAACTCGAGTGCTTTAGTCATTCAGGAGTAGTCGTGTAACTTTAGACTGTGTTGCATTAGATCCATAGGCACATGAGTCAGTCTTAGTTGATGGTCAATTGGGTGGTACGGGGTTGGACTCCGGGACTCACGTGTTATGACCAACTTGACAAGTAGGCACTAGGAGGAGGTATTCTTGGGCGACACAGTGTGGGTGGGTGCCTAGATCTCCGCCGTAGGGGAATTTCCTCAGCTGTAGTCCTCGGACGTGTTGGGCCTTTCGGGTGTCCTTTGTGGTATCAAGGTATCTCGTCTCTTGGGTGGAAATTGTCAAGGATTCGTAGGGACACTTTGGCTTTCATGCCGTTAGGTGTCATGCGATGAACGTTGGTTGAGTGACATACTTTTGTGTTCCTCCGCTCTCCACGGATACGGGTATCCCCCGTTGTCGGCCCGATGTATTTTGGATATTTAATTTTCTATGTTTTGATACTTGGCTTTCATTCAATTTTATGATCGCGTGAGTATTAAGCTTCAGTTCCATGTTTTAATGGCGTATCATATTTATATGGATTGTTTTCCGTTATTTAAGGGTCGAGTATTATGTCCCACCCGAGTTTGGGTGTTTTGGGGCTATGAAGTATTATTTACATTTTAGCACGTTTGAGTATCGAACTATGACCCCGTTTGGGCGAGTTGCGGTTGCATCGTTTTATAAGAAATGTGTGTTTGGGAGCATTGTCTTTAAAAATGCATATTATGGGAAAATGTGTCATTTCCATTTTGAAGTATAATATCTCGAAGGATCTTGCTTTAAACCGAATTCCTTTCTTTTAAAGATATATTCATTCGTGTTAAAACTCTTATGCTCACTAGGCGTTACGCCTAACCTTTTTATTTGTCGGCATGTGCATCAGGTTCCAGTTGGGGTTTGGTTGTAGAAGTTCTATAAAGAGTTGAGCCTTAGCCTTTCACAAGCGTAAGTAGTGGATGAAGTCTTCCGCAAGTTGGAGATAGTAATTGTTATTGGGTTTTAGTAGCACCCGTCCTTTTCATAGATGTTGGGAACTGAAGATTCTACCAAGTATGGTTACTACTGCTAGTACAAGAGTGGTTACTACTGCCAGAACACTTTGAAGATTAATACTGCTGAGTATTACTACTGCTAGTAGAATTACTACTGCTAGTCAAAGTTAGTGCTGCTTGAACAAAGTTAGTACTGCTTAGCTAGTTAGTACTGCTAGTAGTTAGTACTGCTTGGTAGTTAATGCTGCTAGAAGAAGTTAATGCTGCTGAGCATAATTTGTGCTGCTAAAGAGATCCGGATGGAATGTATGACAGCTGGATATTCTGAAGATATACTGAAGATATACATAGAAGATATACATGGAAGATATACTGAAGATTTGTTTATTCTTTGTAATTATCTTTTGATCAGTATATGTATAGAATGTATAGAATAGATTGAAAAAAAAGAGTTTTTAGTTTTTAATCTTTATTGAGAGAAAATCAACCTCAAGACATAGATCCTAATTCTAGAGAAGTAGAATTCGTATTGGTGAGACTGTTCATCAATATTGAGGTTGAGTGTGTAATCTTGTAGCTTCAAGCATTCAATACAAGTTTACAGTTTGATAATCATATACTGTTTTGGTTACTGTTTTATTAAATATCAAAGTGTTTTTCCGCAACTTCTTTGATATTAGTTTCTGAGAATTAATTCTTGTTAAGAATTCGATCCTGACAAGTGGTATCAGAGCCTATTGAATCAGAAACATCTATCATGGAAAATCTTACAGAATCAAGCAGCACTTTGGTCTCCAAGGTTCCAATGCTCAAACCCAGTGAGTTTGACATGTGGAAGATAAGGATCAGACAATATATTCTTCTCACTGACTACTCAATGTGGGATATCATTGAGAATGGTCCTTCTGAAGCTGGAAGAATAGGACCAGATGGAAAAAGACCTCCACCAAAGACAGATGGTGAAAGAAAGATCAGGCAGACAGAGATGAAGGCCTTGAGCACTCTGCTCTTGGCAATCCCTAATGAATATCAGCATCAATTCTGCAACTGCACTGATGCTCAAATTCTCTGGAATTCTCTAGAGAAAAGATTTGCTGGAACTAAGAGTATCAAGAGAAATCAAAGAGATGTTCTTAAGCAGCAGTATGAGAATTTTACTTCCTCAAAGAATGAGTCCATGACTCAAACTTTTGATAGGTTCAACAAACTCATTGGAGAATTGGCCACTGTTGGAGTAAAGATGGATCAAGATGACATCAACAGGAAATTCCTCAGATCTCTTGGGGATGAGTGGACTATGTACACTGTCTCTTATAGGCAGAGTGACAATCTGGAGGAGAAAGAACTTGATGATCTATACAATGATCTAAGAGTTTTTGAAACTGAGGTAGAGATTAAGAAGAAACCTACTGGTTATGTCCACAATTCTGCACTCCTTTCAGCAGCCACTGATACTACTGCCATCCCTGAAGCAGTTAGTACTGCTGGTGGAGCAAGTTCAGAAAAAGGATCTGAAACAATCTTTGAAGCCTTCTTGTCCAGTCATAGTAACACTTCATTAATCAATGATGATCTGGATCAACTTCACCCTGATGACCTGGAGGAGATGGATATAAAATGGCAGATGGCCATGCTATCCATGAGGGTGAAGAAGTTCATTAAAAGAACAGGAAGGAACAACTTCTCCCAAAGAAGAGAGGATGGAGCTGGTTTTGACAAAACCAAGGTGGAATGTTACAAGTGTCACATGAAAGGACACTTTGCTAGAGAATGCAGGAGTGTTGTGTCTAACAACAACCACCAACAAGCTCAGAATGGAGGCTACACTCAGAACAAGAATCCTGCTCAAGCCCTTGTTTCTCAACAAGGAATGGGATTTGACTGGAGTGATCAAGCTGAGGAAGCCATTCAGAATAAAGCTCTTATGGCAGAAGTGTCTGATCTCCCATCTGAGGTAATTTCTAACCTTTGCACTAAAACTTGCATTGACACTGTCAAAAGATACAGGGATCACAATCAAAGTATGTGTGATGACCTCAAAAGGTTAGAAAAAGATAGAAGAGACTATGTACTAATAGTTGAGAGATTTGAAGAACAAATCAAAGGCTTTCAAGCCAATGAACTTCAACACTCTTATGATACTAACTACTGGAAGTGGGAAAAGAATGAGTTAGAGACTAAATTGTCTAAATCCTTAGAAGAGAGTGATAAGCTAAAGGAGGAATTGTCCAAAGTTAAACTTGACATAGAAGAAAACAATATAATCACCAATGAGGGATGTGGGAAAGACTGGATAAAGTCCAAGGAGATAGAAAAGACCAAAGCAAAAGACAACAAGGTCCATTACAAACAGACCACAGTTGTGAATCCTGCATCTGATAAACAGTGTGTTTGCAATAAAGCCAAGAGCCTAAATTCTGGTTTAAAAAGAGGAAATCAAAGAAACTGGAATAATCAATGGGCTCAGAAGCAAGGAGTTGATCTGAATAAAATCAATAGACCAAAACCTTGCTTCATATGTGGCAAGTTAAATCATCTGGCTAAATCTTGCTTCTTCAATCCTATTAATCAACAGATGACCTTTCAAAGATGTAAGCAAAAGTCTGTTGATTATAGAAAGGCTGGAAAGAAACATGTTGAAAAGAAAGGCCCCATAAAGACAAGAATTTTTAAAGAAATCATTAAAATGTGGGTGCCCAAAAGCTCTAAAACTGTTAGTACTGCTGACAGGGTTAGTGCTGCTGGAAGTATTACTGCTACTACTTGTGTTAGTACTGCTAACACAGTTAATACTGCTAACACAGTTACTACTGCTAACAAGGTTAGTACTGCTAAGCATGCAAGTGCTGCTAAGGCAGTGAATACCTCTAAAACCAGTACTGTTTCCAGCACAAATGTTTCCAAGCCTATAATTGTGACAAAATACTCCAAGAATGAGGAGTTAAAATTCAAAAATCTTGTCAAGAAGGAATGCAAGTATTTTGATGAGAAAGGGGTACCCAAGACCACTTTGGCTTGGGTTCCTACTTCATACTAACCGATCTATCTAATGTGCAGGGCAACCAACAGCTCAAGGGAAAGAGCATATGGCATGTTGATAGTGGTTGCTCAAGGCACATGACAGGCAACATGTCATGCCTTCAGGATTTCAAGCATATCAATGGAGGACATGTTGCTTTTGGAGATAATCTTACTGGTGGTAAGATAAGTGAAAAAGGTAATGTCACCAAAGGTAAGATGACATTTGAGGATGTCTACTATGTTGATCAATTAAAATACAACCTGTTAAATGTATCACAGGTTTGTGACAAACAACATAGTATATTATTTACAAATACTGAATGTATGATCCTTGCTCCAGGGTTCAAAGTAGTTGATGAAAGCATGATACTACTAAGAATTCCAAGAAAGGACAATGTTTACTGCCTTGATATGGAAAATGTTAAAAGTGATTCATCTCTAAATTGTCTTGTTTCAAAAGCTTCTATAGATGAATCCTCTCTATGGCACAGAAGGATGTGTCACATGAATTTTAAGACTATGAACAAACTTGTTAAAAACAACCTTGTAAGAGGTTTACCTTCTAAAGTCTTTTCATGTGATGATCATTGTGTTGCTTGTCTCAAAGGCAAACAACATAAAACTTCTCATAAGACCAAAGAGATAAATTCTATTTCTTCTTGTCTCTAGTTATTGCACATGGATCTGTTTGGCCCTACAAATGTGATGAGTATAGGCAAGAAATCTTACTGCTTGGTTATTGTTGATGATTACTCTAGATTCACCTGGGTATATTTTCTAAGGACTAAGGATGAGACAAGTGGACTGATCAAGTCCTTTATCCTGAGAATTGAAAACCAAACTAATCAAAAAGTAAAAGTCATTAGATCAGATAATGGGACCGAATTCAAAATTTTTGATCTAAACACCTTTTGTGAGGAAAAAGGAATTGAGAGACAGTATAGTGCTCCTAGGACTCCTCAACAGAATGGTGTTGCTGAAAGGAGAAATAGGACATTAATAGAGGCCGCTAGATCTCTGTTGGCTGATTCAAAACTGCCAATTACCTTCTGGGCTGAAGCAGTTAATACTGCCTGTTATGTCCAAAACAGAGTTCTAGTAGTTAAGCTAAAGAACAAGACACCATATGAGCTTTTAAATAAAAGAAAACCCTTTATTGGATTTTTCAAACCTTTTGGGTGTCCTTGTACCATTCTCAATACCAAAACTCACTTAGGTAAGATTGATAGCAAAGCAGATGATGGATTTCTTGTTGGTTATTCATCTCAAAGTAAGGCCTACAGAGTTTTCAATTCATCTTCTAGAATAATTGAAGAGAGTGACAATGTCAAATGCAATGAGAACACACCAAATCCTATTGGAACTGGTCCTCAATGGCTATTTGACATTGATTCACTAACTAACTCCTTTGGTTTCAGTAGTAATGATCATGCAGGTTCAGGAGGTGAAGGATCAGGGACTACACAAGTTCAAGAAAGTGTATCTAAATCAGTGATCTTTCCCACTCCCACAGTGAATTCTTTTGAAGACTGTGAAATAGAACAATCTACTGGACCAAGACAGAGTAGAGATGAAGAGAATCAAGAAGATAAATAATCAGAAGAAGCAGCTGAAAACACTTCAGTTGAGTTGAATGACTCCAATCTAGAAGCTAATGTTAATGAAGAACCTAGTCATAACACCAGAGTTCAAAAGAATCATCCTCCACAGCTGGTAATAGGAGATATATCATCTCCTATGATGACTAGACATCAGAGCAGACTTCAAGAAATGCAAGATCAACAA
This sequence comes from Arctium lappa, assembly GCA_023525745.1. Taxonomy (NCBI): domain Eukaryota; kingdom Viridiplantae; phylum Streptophyta; class Magnoliopsida; order Asterales; family Asteraceae; genus Arctium; species Arctium lappa. The sequence goes on along the minus strand of CM042061.1, from coordinate 53,940,433 downwards.
CATACAGTGCTGTCTTGCTTTCTATCCCAGCTTGAGCCTAAAAAGGCACATGATGCTATGAAAGAATCCAGCTGGATAGAAGCAATGCAAGAAGAATTGCTGCAGTTCAAACTACAAGATGTATGGGATCTGGTAGACCTTCCTAAAGGTCACAGAGCAATTGTCACAAAGTGGATCTTCAGGAACAAGAGAGATGAAAAAGGAATTGTCATAAGGAACAAAGCAAGGCTAGTGGCTCAAGGGTATACTCAAGAAGAGGGTATAGATTATGAAGAAGTCTTTGCACCTCTGGCTAGGATAGAAGCTATCAGATTATTCCTAGCCTATGCTTCTTACATGAACTTCAAAGTCTATCAAATGGATGTAAAGAGTGCTTTTCTCTATGGATCAATTGAAGAAGAGGTATATGTCTGTCAACCACCAGGGTTTGAAAACCCAAGCTATCCAGACAGGGTATACAAATTGAAGAAAGCTCTTTATGGACTGCATCAAGCTCCAAGAGCATGGTATGACACTCTGTCATCCTACCTCTTGGACAATGGCTTTGAAAGAGGAGTCATTGATAAGACTCTATTTATCAAGAGAAAGAAGAAGGATATCTTGTTGGTCCAAATTTATGTTGATGACATTATCTTTGGATCTACAAAAGATATCATGTGCAAGGAGTTTGAGGATCTAATGCATCAAAGGTTTAAAATGAGTTCCATGGGGGAACTTACTTTCTTCCTTGGACTCCAAGTTCAACAGAAGTCAGATGGCATCTTCATATGTCAATCCAAGTATGTGCAGGATATTCTCACCAAGTTTGGTTTCTCAGATTCAAAACCTGCTAGTACACCTATGGAAACACACAAGCAGATAACAGCAGATCTTGAGGGGGAGGATATGGATGTGCATCATTACAGGTCCATGATTGGCTCTCTCATGTATCTCACAGCATCAAGGCCAGATATAATGTTTCCAGTCTGTGTGTGTGCAAGATTCCAAGTTAGGCCAAAGCAATCTCACTTTCAAGCTGTTAAAAGGATATTCAGATATCTCAAAGGACAACCCAGATTGGGACTTTGGTATCCTCATGACTCACCCTTTGACCTAATTACATACTCAGACGGTGATCTAGGTGGGGCAAACTTGGACAGAAAGTCTACTTCTGGAGGATGTCAGTTCTTGGGTGCTAGACTAGTTTCATGGCAGTGCAAGAAACAAACCACAGTGTCCACATCTACAACAGAAGCAGAGTACATAGCAACTGCAAGTTGCTGTGCTCAGGTCTTATGGATTCAGAATCAAATGTTGGACTATGGGGTAACCTTTCTACACACTCCCATCTTTATTGATAATAGCAGTGCTATCAGCATTGTAAATAATCCAGTCAAGCACTCTAAGACAAAGCACATTGAGATTAGGTATCACTTCATAAGAGACTGTAATGAAAAGAAACTTGTTCAAGTTGTGAAAGTTCATACTGACAACCAGTTTGCTGATCTATTCACCAAAGCTTTTGATGTGGGTAGATTCACTTTCTTGGTAACAAGTGTGGGAATGATCAACTCTGAATAAGCTTTATCTCAAAAAGTGGATAAATAACTGAATATTATAGTTTCTTGGTGCTACTAATCTATCTTTGCAGGGCATACATAGCAGTACTCAATTCAACCTAAGCTTCAAGGAGTAAGTTAGTTAATACTGCTAGTTAGTTAATACTGCTAGTTAGTTAATACTGCTAGTTAGTTAATACTGCTAGTTAGTTAATACTGCTAGTTGGTTAATACTGCTAGTTGGTTAATACTGCTCGCGGTTAATACTGCTCGCAGTTAATACTGCTAGTTAGTTAATACTGCTCGCGGTTAATACTGCTCGCAGTTAATACTGCTAGTTAGTTAATACTGCTCGCGGTTAATACTGCTCGCGGTTAATACTGCTCGCAGTTAATACTGCTAGTTAGTTAATACTGCTCGCGGTTAATACTGCTAGTTAGTTAATACTGCTCTAGGTTAATACTGCTTTTAATCCGAATACTATAAATACCCTTTGCCCGCCTAAACGTTCATAACGACTCTTTGCATACTGTTCACTTGCTCTTCTAATCTTTTTCTCTCAAGTACCTAGTCTTCCAGGCAAGAACATCCCAGTTCAATGGCATCCATGGCATTTATCGATGAGCACAATGAGATCGCAATGCTGCAGAAGCCCAAACAAGCAGAAGGATTCCACCAGATTGTGGATTTCCTCAAGTCAAGCCACATTGCTCATGCTCTCACTGTTGCCCCTACCATCTACATCGAGCATCAGAGGCAATTCTGGGCAAATGCCACCATTGTCGCTGAGAATGGTGTGCAGATGATCAAGACCAGGATATGTAACCAATCCCTAACCATTACTGAAGAAGTTATTCGCATCAGTCTACGTCTAGACGATGTCTCAGGTATAACTTCCATTCCTAATGATGAACTGTTTTCAACTCTTTCAATGGGATATCAAGGCCAGATGGGGATTTTTAAGTTTTTCAAAGCAAAATTTTCACCCCAATGGAGATTCTTTGCTCATACTTTAATGCACTGTATTTCAAAGAAAACAACTGGCTGGAGCCAATTTAGCAGTCCCATTGCTTATGCATTGGTGTGTTTATCCACTGCTAGAAAATTCAATTTTTCTCAAATGATTTTTCATGATCTTGTTTCAAATCTGGATAACAAGAAGAGCTTCTTCATGTATCCCAGGTTTGTTCAAGAAGTTATTAACCATGAATTGACGGATATACCTCAACCTGTTGGGGTATATGTACCTAAACCCCCCAAAGGCAAGGTTTTCTCAAATATGAGAAGATCTGCTGGGGACTTGGAAGGAGTTGACACCCCATTGTTCTCTACAATGATGGTGGTGTCCCAAACCACTGAAGGTATGGCAGCAGGGTCAAGGCCCTCATTAGACCATCCCACTGCTAGCCAAGCCCAACCTTCTCACTCAAAAACAATTCCCCAGTCCCTTCTTGAAAAACCAACCTCTCCAATTACCCATACTTACAAGAGAAAACAGGTAAAGAAGGCTCCTTCCCTTCTTGTACCAGAATCCCCTAAGCCTATAAGCCCTCTAAGGGAGAATTCTCCTTTAGAGAATATCCATAGGGAAACCACAGGGGTGTCTCCCAACCCCAAGGAGGTGCTCTCTGAGGAGGAGGTAGAGCATATGGGTGATGAGGCTGCCACTACTCCTGCTAGCACAGAGGAGGAAAGTGGTAACATCAATAAGACCTCCCCCATGGCAACTTTAAATGAGTAATCATTTGAAGGTCCCTGGTGCCAAGAAACCAAGGGGGTGGATAGTGCTTCTGCTAGGCAGAAGACTTTCACTTCAAAAAGATCCAATGATCCTTCAATAGGGGGTAACACTCCTGGAGAAGGTGAGGACAGATATAACTATGAGGAATTGATGGAAACCATGGGAAACATCAACCAGGATGTTATTAAGCAAGGAAAAGAAATAGAGGAGCTGAAGCTGGTCATCCTATCTCAACAAGTGCAGATTACCAAGCTCAAGAAGTTGGTAATGAAACTAGTACAGAAACAGAAGAGGAAACAGTTTGTGCTAAGGAGAAGAAAATTTGAGAAGGATGCTCCCAAAAAGGGGGAGATCAATATGGAAGAAGCAACAAGAGAGGGGGAGATTGATAAAGAGAAAGTTGAAGTTGAGGGGGAGAAGGAAGCAGAAATAGAAAGAGGTTCAGTACAACAATAAGCAGAAACTGTTAATGCTGCTGAAACCTCAAAAGCAGCAGTAACAGAGTTATCACCAACAGAAATTGAAGTAGCTGAAGTGCTAATCAAAGCTAAGAATGACACTCCCAAAGCAAAGGGAGTGGTCATAAATGAAGGGGGAGATAGAAAATCAGAACAGAAAGACAAGGCTGCAGAATCAAAGAATAAGGGAAAAGCAAAGATGGTGGAATCTGATCAACCAATCAAGAAGCAAAGGTTGGTTGAATCAGATGAAGCTTTAGCAAGGAAAATGCAGGAGGAGATTGAGAAGGAAGAAAGAGCTCAGGTGGAGAAGGACAGGGAGATGGCAAAGGCTTTAGCTGCTGAGTTAAATAAAGCCTATCAAAAAGGGCTTGAAACTGAAAAGGCTAAACAAAGGGCCATAAGTCTGAGAAAGGCTATGATAGCTAAATCAAGTGCAAAGAAAAGAAGACCTTCACAAACTTACCTTGCCACTCAGGAAAGAAACAAAATGATAACTTTCTTGAGGAGTGCAATTGGGGTAAAGAAAGAAATGTTTGTGAAGATGAATTTTGATCAAATCAGAGAACTCTATGAGAAAGAAATGGAGAATCTGAAGAGCAATGAAAAGAAAAGAGTGGAATTTGAAAAGAAGGCCAAGGAGAGTAATGATATTGACATGAATCAACCATTCCCTGAGAGTGAAGAGGGAACTCCTATCAAAGAAATGGCAGGGGAAAAGGAAGAAATGAAGAAGGAAGCTACTCTAGTGCAGGTTCAAAAGACTTTGAAAAGAACCAAAATGATGGCTAAAAGAAAGAAAGATAAGAAGCCTAGAGTAGAAGAAGAACAAAAGGTTGCTGAAGAAGAAGTGGCACCTGAGTCATCTAATCAGCAAGAGTCATCAACCAAAGATGATGTTAGTTTGTATATGGTAGTGATGGACAAAGTGCCTGAACCAATTTCTGCAGAACCTGTAGGAGTTAAGCCTCCTGAGGTCATTCACTGGGATATACTGACAGTGGATGGAAAGGAGTACATCAGACTCAAGAGGAAGGATGATCAGTATGAGGTATTCAACACCTGGGTCAAGATTGTCAGAACATGCTCTAGATCTGATATAGAATAGATGTTTGACATAGGAATGAAGCTGTATGCAGATCATTTGAAAGCTCCAGGGATTTCACTTACAAAACTGGTGATGGAGTATCTATGTATGATGTTCAAACCTGAAGAGGTGGACCAGGTCATAAGGAATGTGTTTCAAGCAGTCACAAATTGGACTCTATATGAAACTAGTGGAGTATATGCAGTGACTTTGGATAGAAATCACACAGAATACTTCCTAGTGGACAGAGTATACAATCACAGCAGACTGAAGATTCATGCCATGTTAAAGAAAAAGTTGGGTTGTACACCAAATTCAGAAATGGCAAAGTATCTAATTCAGAGGATAATCAATCAGAGTTTGGGACTGAATCCAGATATAGGAGCATGAACTTTGAAGTTTTGGGAGCATCTTGGAGAGCTTATAAAGAAGTATCTGAAGAACTTGACTTCTCTTCCAAAAAGTCAAGTTAGGGGGAGATTGTTGGGAACTGAAGATTCTACCAAGTATGGTTACTACTGCTAGTACAAGAGTGGTTACTACTGCCAGAACACTTTGAAGATTAATACTGCTGAGTATTACTACTGCTAGTAGAATTACTACTGCTAGTCAAAGTTAGTGCTGCTTGAACAAAGTTAGTACTGCTTAGCTAGTTAGTACTGCTAGTAGTTAGTACTGCTTGGTAGTTAATGCTGCTAGAAGAAGTTAATGCTGCTGAGCATAATCTGTGCTGCTAAAGAGATCCGGATGGAATGTATGACAGCTGGATATTCTGAAGATATACTGAAGATATACATAGAAGATATACATGGAAGATATACTGAAGATTTGTTTATTCTTTGTAATTATCTTTTGATCAGTATATGTATAGAATGTATAGAATAGATTGAAAAAAAAAGAGTTTTTAGTTTTTAATCTTTATTGAGAGAAAATCAACCTCAAGACATAGATCCTAATTCTAGAGAAGTAGAATTCGTATTGGTGAGCCTGTTCATCAATATTGAGGTTGAGTGTGTAATCTTGTAGCTTCAAGCATTCAATACAAGTTTACAGTTTGATAATCATATACTGTTTTGGTTACTGTTTTATTAAATATCAAAGTGTTTTTCCGCAACTTCTTTGATATTAGTTTCTGAGAATTAATTCTTGTTAAGAATTCGATCCTGACAATAGATTGTATGTATAGGATGAATGCGTGTATGGAGGTTAATTCTTAAATTGTGTTTGTAGTCGAAGTAATTATTGACATATTTAGAAAAATTTTAATAAGTTGCTATCTTCAGATTTAAGGGTGTTACATCCTTGAACATAGTCACAATAGATACAAACTAGCCTAAAGTTGAGCACTCGAAATCCACCATAGATACAAACGAGCCTAACATCAACATTTCAGGTAATATATAAAATTAACTCATATAAGGCATTGGTACTATTATAGATATAAACAACACCGTTTTATTTTTTCTGTCTCCAAAAAATAAATAAAATACTAGATAGCAAGACGATACTATTATAGATATAAACTTGTTTTTAATCTTATTTCTAGTTGATAAAACACGGTTAGCAAAATTCCTTTACCAGTAAATTGAGCTACCAATGTGATTCCCAAGACGTAAAGGACTCTCCATCACTTAAGCAAAGCCACAATTTTGAGTCTCGTTACTGTCCATTAAACTAGTTAAAGTGATGATGGATGATGATGAAGCAACCATACAACAACACATTATGTACCTTCATACTATGATCATGGCCTACCACTATCATAATCAACCACTTAAAACTATGGAATAAACAAAAATAAGAATGCTAACCAAATTTGATCTATTATGCAAATGGTACATCAATTGATTGGGAGTAAACAAAGCCCACTTTCAGGATCTCTTATAGGATATTAAATTTAAGTTGGGTTATCAACTAACAACTCAGGGTACTCCCTTTCACACATATGAGAGTTCCATGAATTGAATTGAATATAAAATTCTTGATAGCCATCAGAACTACTTAAAACAAATGAATTGAATTTACAGAACACAACCATACTAAAACAAAATTACCTTTAATGATCCAAATCATATTGACAACATGAATTAATTATATATTTATCTACTTCCCCTATAAACCTCTCCTTCCAGATTTTAAATACAACAAGTCTATTAATAAATTAGTTAACAAATAGTTATTTTTCTGTATATACTCCAACACAATCAGGCTATGGTGATATTTTCAGTTGCAAATTTTGACTCCTTCCTCTTCCTCTCTCCCATCTACCACCGCCATTGTTGTCTGATGTTGATCTAATGAAAATCCTACTCTATTCTCTACTAATTTTCAACACAAATCCCCAAGTCTATAGAAAAGCATATTTAAAGAGATAATTGGAATTGAAAATTTAAGAAAGGAATGACTGACCGATAATTGTATACCATCACTATAACACTCCAAATTTTAGACGAAAATAAAATTCGAAATTTCGGCAATATAACATTTGAAAATAAAGAAACATGTCACCCTAAAATAGAGGATAACTTGTAACACCCTAAAATTTGACTGAAAATTTAATAAAAATTTTCGCAATATAGCGGCTATAAATCGAAGAACCAAAACCTGCAATAAAACATTTCATCCCAAAAAGACGACAAAGTTACATAGACGAAGATCACCCAAAAGATGGGGAATAATAGTTGAGGCATTTACACCAAAGAATTGGAAATCAACCATGACAACTAGCTAATCTAAGACATAGTTATCTAGATTAGACCATGTCACAAATCTCCCAAAAATATTCTATACTTTCACTTTTGTAAGCCAATTCCCCTAGCATTTTCTTCCAAAAAGTCTTCGCTATTCGCTCAACCCCCAAGACTCAGTCTTTACGAGCCCCACCGCTAATGGAACCTGTAGAAGTGGTACATCCAAGAAACAAGTGTTAGGCTTACGCCTAGTGAGACAAATCATATATATATATATATATATATATATATATATATATAATTGAATAAGAAACAACAGTATTAAAAGAAGGTTCATAAGAGTTACTTTCATGCATTGCTTAACTCTTCCCTGGGAAAGGGTAAGTCTTACAATTTACCGGGGGAGACCCGTGTTTACCATTGTGGTGACGAAACACAAAAGTAGGTCACACACCAATGTTGTGGAGCTTCTATTATAGAACCAAAGGTTATCCAGTTCAACCACCCACGATCTTTAGTTCGAGTTCCCAAATGGTCTAAGAAGGACTCACTCGCTAGATCATACATGACACGAGACACAAGGTTATCGTATTCAACCCCCCACGGTCTATCACACGAGTTCCCAAGGTACCCATCTAGCTCGAAGGTAATTACAAACAAAATACGGACTACCACTAGTGCCAATGGATCCATTACACTATTTTACTCAACAAGTATACCAACTATTTCGTGCAATATTTACCATGTACCATCACCAGGCATATCTTTTCGACATAAGGAAAAATCCATTCTTATCAGTAGTTCATAACAAAATGGCCAAGTTATGTTGTTCGGTCCAAAGTCCTCAAAATCACCGAGTATTCATCATTTACTTGTACAAAACACTTCTCCAAAACCCTTTGAATCAAAATACAAGGTTTGAGCAAAAACCTAGATATTGCCCTAAATTTCACAAAAAGTCTTTTCAATGTGTTTATGAGAAAATGATTCATTTTAAACATTTATTAACAATTAATACAAGTATCAAATGGAAGAAAGTTATAGTTTGACTCACAATACTAGGGTTTTGGTTAAAACCCTAGAAATCACCAAAGTAAGTGTACAAGGAAGACACCAAGCTTGATCAAAACTTGAATCCTTGACCTCTAGATGCTAGCAAGCCCTAGAAGAGAGGCTAGGGAAGATCTTGAGTGATTAGAGGTTGAGATTAATGAGGGTTAGGGTTTTGGTTGGTGAAATCGCCTTAAATGAGAGAGAGAGAGAGAGAGTCAATGCCCAAATCTGATTTGTGATAAATGAATTCTAAAAAGAGCTAAGGCATTTAAATCTGCCCATCACCCTGTCGGCGACTATGACCGGCGATTGTGCCCAGGTCATAGTCGCTGGACACTCTCGCCCGCGACGTACCGTGACCATATGGAGTTCGGCGACATTGCCACGACAAGAGTGACAATGTCACAATCGTCGGGCATAGTCGCCCACTTTGTACCGCAAGCCCTTGGCTCCCCGCGACAGTGCCACGGCGAGAGTGACACTGTCACAATCGCCGGGCACAACCGCCCCCCACCTACACGCGTCTGAATTTCGGTCCTAATTTGGTACGAAAGCGATTCAACATCTGAGGTATTTAAATCGACTCTAACAATACCAAAAGAAGAGTTATACAGAGGATTTAGATGTCACAGAATATCGAGATCACATACCGAAAATTGCGGATGTTACAATCCTCCCCGACTTAGAAATGATTTCGTCCTCGAAATCTCGATTCAGGTAAAAAGGTTCGGATATCTTTTTTTCATGTCGTCCTCCGCTTCCCATGTCACATTAGCTCCGTGATGATGTTTCCACTGCACCTTGACCATTGTGATTTCCTTGTGGCGAAGCTTCTTTGTCTTTTGATCCAATATTGCATCTGGTGCTTCTATGCAACGATTTCCCTCATCAACTCGATTTCCGAGAGGGGTATCATGCTCTCATCTTCGGCCAAACACTTGCGCAAATAACACACATGAAAGGTGTGATGTATTTCGGCCATTTCGGGTGGCAATTCCAACTTGTAGGCTTGGAGTCCCACCCTTGCCAAAATGGTAAACGGTCCTAGAAATCTGGGACTTAGCTTCCCGCGCTTTCCAAACCGAATTATGCCTTTCCAAGGAGACACCTTTAGCATGACACGGTCCCTCACTTGGAATTCTATCGGTCTCCGCTTCTTGTCGGCGTAGCTCTTTTGTCGGTCCTGAGCCGCCTTCAACCGCTCCCGAATACCCTTTACCTTGTCGGCGGTTTCTTGAACAATCTCGGGACCGACAAACTGCTTCTCTCCAGCCTCCAGCCAACAAACGGGAGTTCTACATTTCCGCCCATACAATGCCTCAAAATGGTGCCATCCCAATACTAGAGTGATAACTGTTATTGTAAGCGAACTCCACCAAAGGTAGGTGGGAGTCCCAACTACCTCCAAAATCAATAACACATGACCTCAACATATCTTCCAATGTATGGATCGCCCTTTCGCTTTGGCCATCCGTTTGGGGGTGATAAGCCATACTCAGCTTTACTCTCGTACCCAATTCCTTTTGTAGCCCATCCCAAAAATTGGAAGTGAAACGACTATCTCGGACAGATACGATTGACAACGGTACCCCATGCCTCGATACGAATTCATCGATGTACAACTTTGCCAGTTTATCCATGGGCAACGTCTCTCGCATTGCTAAAAAGTGGGCACTTTTCGTCAATCGTTCCACTACCACCCAAATTGTGCCGTGCCCTCTGAGCGTCTTAGGCAACTTTGTCACTAAATCCATCGTGATATGCTCCCATTTCCACTTCGGAATCTCCAAGGATTGGAGACTTCCGTAGGGTCGTTGATGTTCTGCTTTCACTTGCAAGCACGTCACACACTTCTCCACGTAGCTTGCCACGCCCAATTTCATCATGGGCCACCAATATGTTAATTTCAGATCCCGGTACATCTTGGTACTTCCCGGATGAATGGAGTACTTAGACTTATGAGTATCTTCTAGGAGCAATTCTCGGTTGCCTCCAATCTTGGGTTCCCAAATACGACCTTGGTATAACTTCAACCCTCGGCCGTCTTCGGTCAAAATAGACTGTTGCTTCACCATCACCTCTTCTTTAAGATTCTCTTCGCGCAAGGCTTCTCTCTGAGCTGACTTTATTTGGTCAATTAGATTGGACACTACATCAATTCTTGCAAGCGTGGCTTGAACACTTCCACTATACTCCTTCCGAATCAAAGCGTCCGCCACTACATTCGCCTTTCCCGGATGATAGAGTAACTTGCAATCATAGTCTTTTAGCAGTTCTAACCAACGTCGCTGCCTCATATTCAACTCCTTCTGATCGAACACGTATTTCAAGCTTTTGTAGTTGTGAACAAAGTGCACTTGGTGCCATACAAGTAGTGTCGCCACAGCTTTAAGGCGAACACCACGACCGCCAATTCTAAATCATGGGTTGGATAATTCTTCTCGTGCTCCTTGAGTTGCCTTGACGCGCAGGCGATCACCTTGCCTCGTTGCATCAACACACAACCCAATCCCATTTTGGATAAGTCACTGTAGACCACGAAATCTTCAAACCCTTCAGGTAAAGAAAGGATCGGGGCCTCGCACAACTTCCTCTAAAGTGTTCTGAAAGCCTTTTCTTGGGATTCTCCCCAAACGAACTTCACATTCTTACGGGTTAAGACCGTCAGAGATGACACAATCTTTGAGAAGTCCTGGATGAACCTCCGATAGTAACCCGCTAGGCCCAAAAAGCTTCTAATCTCAGACGGACTCTTGGGTGGTTCCCAATTCATCATCACTTCGATTTTAGACGGGACCAGCTTTACTCCATCGCGGTTGACTACATGGCCCAAGAATTGGACTTCCTCTAGCCAAAAATCGCACTTGGAGAATTTCGCATACAACTTCTCCCGCCTCAAAACTTCCAACACTTCCCGGAGATGTTGCTCATGATATGTCTCATTCTTAGAGTAGACGAGTATATCATTGATGAACACGATTACAGACCGATTGAGGAACAGTCGACATACGCGATTCATCAAGTCCATGAATACCGCCGGTGCATTTTGTCAAACCGAAAGGCATCACAAGAAACTCGTAATGACCGTATCGTGTTCTAAATGCGATCTTCGCCACATCTTTACCCTTCACCTTCACTTGATGATACCCTGAACGAAGATTCTTCGAGAAGCATCCCTCCCCTTGAAGTTGGTCGAAAAGATCGTCGATTCTCGGGAGTGGGTATTTGTCCTTCACGGTCACCTTGTTCAACTCCCGGTAATCTATGCACATTCGCATCGTGCCATCCTTTTTCTTCACGAATAGGACCGGAGCTCCCCAAGGTGAAGAGCTCGGCCTTATAAAACCCTTCTCTAAGAGTTCTTGCAATTGGGACATCATTTCTTGCATCTACGAAGGCGCTAAGCGGTAAGGCGCTCTAGCGATTGGTGCGGCCCCCGGAACCAAATCTATCTGGAACTCAACTTGCCGATCGGGTGGTAAACCTGGTAATTCATTAAGAAACACATCCGGAAATTTGCGGACGACTCTGACGTCCTCGAGTTTCTTCTTCTCCAGCTTGGTATCCACTACGTACGCTAAGTAGGATGCACACCCCTTTACCAAACACTTGCGTGCTTTGGCCATAGATACGACTGCAACTCCTCCCTTGCTTCTCTCTCCATACACTAGCACCCTTTCACCATATTCTAATGGAATACTAATCAACTTTTTAGAGCAAAGGATTTCCGCGTGGTTCTCTCCCAACCAATCCATTCCAACAATCAAGTCAAAACCACCAATAGACATTGGAAAGAGTTTTATCAGAAATTTCTTCCCTTCAATTTCCAATACACAATTTTCATAGACTTGGTTAACTAGGAATTTGCTACCATTGGCTATTTCCACTACGAGAGCATCCTCTAATGCACTAACGGTCACAGGCAATCTTGCTAGGAAGGACATAGATAGGAAGGAATAACTTGCACCAGAATCGAAAAGAATATGCGCATGTACGGAGTTAACAAGGAACGTACCCGACACTACATCAGTCGACGCCTTAGCCTCCTCAGATGTCATATGGAAGGCTCTCCCCGTCGCTTTTGGTGCATTAGCTCTCGCCCCAGAATTTCCTCCCGACTTGAGTTTCGGGCACTCGTTCCGAAAATGGCCCGGTTCTCGACATTCAAAACAAACCGACCCTTTGACCGGACAATCTTTTTGCACGTGGCCAAGCTTGCCACACTTGTAACAAGAGTCGGGCTTTGAGTGTCACTGGCCCAAATGCAAAACAATGGGAAAAAGGGGGAAAATCCCGCATTTGTCCTGCAGATGCCTTCCTGCGGCTTTGGCCGTGGCTATGGAGTCGCGCCGTAAGCCGTGCATGTCCTTGGCCCGAAAACTTCCAGTGAGTTACGCGGCTTTGGCCGCAGTTTCCAAACCGCGTGACAACCCGCGTAAGTCACTAAGTTTACCTTCAAACTCTAAACCTTAAATACTTAATCTTGGCAATTTCACACAAGAGAGAACATCGTATGAATCTGGGAGAGAATTAGTATACATCGAATATACGTACATCCACAATGCATAAGAAAAATTTACGGGTGTTACAATCACCATTGCACTATGACTTTCACATTATTCAATACAAAATCAAACACATAAACACTCTAAAATCAAAATCATTGAACAAGATAATCAATTGTTATGTTTCGTACCTAAAATTGCAATCTAGAGCAAAAGAAGTAAGGTCTATTGATGTACACAGAGAATTGAAATTAGGAGTGATGGCTGATGTTATGCGAAGAACGATGGTTGATACTATGTAAAAGGGCGATAGAAATAGGGAAAAAGGGATAAAATCGGAAAAAATCAAGCGCTTGATACTCTGACTCCGGTAAGTGTGGAAATCGTTGCTGACCGTACATGGGCCGGTAAGAGGAACGGTCAGAGCTCTTTTTAAATAAGTGATTGAAGTAAACAACCCTATCTCTAAATGGGTTAAGAGCTCTTGTTGGGTCAGACCTAATAAGAGGCAAGTAAACATGCCCTAAACCTCGTTTATTTTATTGTCACACACCCGAGCCCTCATTAATGCACTAAAAATGGTAAAATTGAACAACATTGATACGTTTTTGTACTTTAATAGGTTCGGAATAGTTTGGAGCGAAAAATGATTAAAAGAAGGACGATGGATTGATTTACGAGGTTGTGTCATTTTGGTTATATCTTACTCATCCAAGCTCCAATTTTGGTGATTCAAAATGCTTTAGAAAGACAACACAAGGATCTACAACTTTGGTTCTTTGGTTTTTTTTAGATTTGACCTTCAACTAAGTCAAAATCGATATTGAAGTCACTAGACAACAAGACATAACAACAGAAAGTACAACTTGTACAACCTAGCAGGGCAACAAAATAAAGAAAAAAAATAGATATAATCTTTCTAAGTTAGAGACATAGATTAAAGAAAAAAATGGTCCGGACTTTGGGGCTTGATTAATATAAAAAAAAGGGCTCCTCATTCTGAGGTTTTTTGGGGAAAGTTGTGAGTTTGGGTTTAGAAAGGACACCTCCGCCTTTTTCTAGAGGTAATTCTTCTGGTTTATAAAAACAAAGGTTGGGGAAGAAAAATCATACGCTCGGTTTTGAGATTCTTTTAGCCGCATGCAGAGACCAGAAGAGGATAACACAATTGAAGGTTTGGGGCTGGTAATAATCGAGAGGAATTAAGCAACCACAAAACAACGAACGAACATCCAAAGATCGATTTCTTGACACGTAGCAGCACGAGCAATGAAGAAATAGAACAAGAGGTTGTTGGGTTTTGATTCAGTGACATTAATCGAGAGCGGATAGCATAAAGAGTGCAGAAAGAGTTAATACTCAGGTTCTTAAATTAATTGTTTCTTCTAAGTTAGTTTAGAGGCAATCATTCTTCTTGTTGATTTATAATCATGGGCTTTTTTTTTTTTTGATTTGAAGATTCACAATGGGTTTTTTGGTGGTGGATTTTCTAACGACGAGCTCTCTTAGAGGATTTTTACAACTAGAATAATGATATGGGCTTTAACAAACGGATCATGTTTTGAGTGACAAAATTACCAACGACGTGTTTTCATCGATGATCTGTGATGGGGAAAATACCAACGACTTGCATAAATTGATGGTTTCTTATATATTTACTCACAACTAGTTAAGCCGATGGTAGTCCGTTGGTAAAGCTCAAAATCAACGAAGGATTCCAAGGGACTTAAAAAATTTTGGTTAGACAAAATGGAAAAAGAAATTCAAAACGCCGACGATGATCTCTCGGTGATTACAGAAGGATCGGTGATGAATTAATATATTTTCTTTTTTGCTTTTTTTTCATTACAAGGATCCATTGACGACCAGCGATGCCATTCAAATTATATAGTAATAGTTCAAACAAGCTTTTATTGGTTCTATTGGACGTTATAAGAGCATCTCCAACAACTACGCTATATTTTTTTAAGCTATAGTATTAAAATTCAAAAATCTCCAAAGAAAAAAATTTACTTCCAACTCCAAATATTATTCTATTTTAGAGATTGTATCATTGATTATATTATTAAATTAATCAATACATTCATAAAATACTAGAAGTCGTGCAACGCAGCGCTATACATCTTGATTTTATGTTTTATTTTGTCATTTTACAGTTTTATAATACGGTTTTGTCGATTTCAGTTTAATAATTGATGTAATTTATTTTACGATTAACAATGTTATTATTTTTATAAAATAAACAATTAAGTATTTTTTTAGAATCCAATGATTATCCTAATTATATTTTAGAATCTTTATATATCAAATGAGATGTTTATCATGCGGTTGAGGAATTTTAGGACTTAAATTAATTAAGAAAATAAGGAGAAAATAGGGAAAGGGTAGTTTAGGAATAGTTTTAGGTATTTTAAATTTAAATTTTATTAATTAATTTGAATTATCTAATTATGGTTACAAGATATCCTTAATTTTCTCCATATTTAACTCAATCTCTCTCTCCTTCTATCTAAAAAAAATCCGGCCACCACCACCATCATCTCCATCGTCATCACTACGCCGGCGACCAAGAACCACCGCGGTTCTCCACTACTCCATCCGACGACTGTCGTGCACCGCCACCATCTGCCAGGAGCCTCATTCGCCACCCCACGTATCGTGACCTCCTCCTCCGAATCTCCGACGAGTTTATGAAATTTCAAGTTCATACAATGTTTGTTCGAGTTTCATAAACTGTTTTTTTGAAATTTTCTAGTTTCATAAACGGTTTCATATATTTTTTCCCATATGAATAATCATATTTTAAAGTTTCATATATTTTTCTCTCATATGAATATTCAGATTTTTTTCGAAATAATCATATATTTTTTAAATTTCATATATTTTTCTCCTATATGAATAATAAGATTTTTAAGTTTAATACATTTATCCAATATGAATAATCAGATGATGAGACGTGAAAATTTCAAAAAAACATTTTATGAAACCAAAAAAACTTGAAATTTTCGAAAAAACAGTTTATATATGAAAGTCGAAAAATTATGAAACTCGCCGGAAATGGGGAGGTCGCCGGAGTGGGAGGTCACCGGAAGTGGGAGGACGTCACCGAAAGTGGATGGTGACGGTGGATCGTGAGTGTGTGTGTGTGTGAGAGAGAGAGAGAGATGGAGAGATAATTAAGGAAGTTAATTTTTTTCCTAAAATTACGAAATTTGTAAAAAGACATAAATGCCCTGGTTTGTATTGTTTGTAACATTTAGAAGGTTTGCAAATGAAGGTCTCTCTCTCTCTCTCTCTCTATATATATATATATATATATATAGATAGATATATAGACGAAGGTTCAAGGGAAAACCTCAAAAAATGAAAAACTGAAGAACTCTCTGGTAGCCTTTCATCTGAACGGTATGCACTTGTGCATATGCACGTGTGCATGTTACAAATTACTTGTATGCACAAGTGCATACCATCCAGATGAAGAGCTACCAGAGTGTTCTTCAGTTTTCCTTTTTTTTGAGCTTTTTCCCTGAACCTGACCCTATAATATATATATATATATATATATATATATATATATATATATATATATAGCCATAGGTTCAAATGAAAAATGCTATTTGTGTGACAAATAGAGAAGTAATCTTATCCATTCATACGGTCAAGATTGGATTTGACTGGTCAAGAATTGCGACTTTGACTATTCAAGAATTGCGACTTTGACTGGTCAAAAATAGTGGCTATTCCAAAAATAGAAGGATAGTTTAGTAACTTTTACGAATATGCGGGAAGATTTCATATGTGAACCTATGTGATTCACAATTCAGATACAAACTATATGTTCATATGTGAACCTGTGTAATTAATATATGAACACTTTTTAACTGATTCACATATTAACTTTTGTGATTCATATGAACTAATTAACTGTAGATCTATATGTGAATCAATTGAACTAATTAACAGATTTACATATGAACCTTTGTGACTCACATATGGACTAATTAAATGATTCTCAAATAAACTAATTAACTGGTTTACATATGAATGTATAGTTCATATGTGAATCATAATGGTTCAAATATGAATTTGCGTCGTCTATTTGTAAAAGTTACGAACCCACCCCTCTATTTTCTGCAGACCATGCAAGGAATTATCCAGTTCTTCACCATCAAAGCTGCAAATGTTGACCAGGTGAAGGGCTAAGATCATTTATCTATTTCTCACACACTTAGCATTTTTCATTTAAACCTCTCCGTGTATATATATATATATATATATATATATATATATATATATATATATAGGGTTGGGTTTCGGTGAGAAGTTGAGTTAATGGTGAAAAAACGTGGGAAGTGGTTATCGATCGTTGGATGAGAAATGGACGCACATTAGGATGAGATGTATCGAGATAAAATTGTTATCCCAGATTAATTCTAGTTGGTAAACAATCAATCAAGTAATCAAGCAACACAATAATAATCAAGAGATATATAATTCAGAGTAACATATCAATCCCTTGAATAAACAATGAAACCCTTAAGTGTTCTTGATACCCTTGGATTACAGCAATCTCTCTCTAAACAATAATTATGAAAGTAATAATAATGAGAGTTAACCCTAAAACTGAAATAAACAAAACATTAAATACCCAGGCCTAATGCCTATTGGGCTTATGGTCTTGGGCCCAATAGCTTAATAACTATTAACTTATTACATAATAAACCCTCTAATTAACTTTAGCACAATTGCAGTTTAAACCCTTAACTTTAACTTTAATCTTGAATACAATTTATTTGATCCAACAATCTCCCCCTTTGGATTAAAATTTTTTTTGCAATTGTCTTCGGGTCTTCTCTTGTCTTCACTTTTCTCTTGAGAATCTTCAGATATGACGTTGATAGCTTCAAAACTTCAAAACTTGATATTTTTAAACAATCTTCAAATCTTTAAAATCTTTGAAAATTTGAATATCTTTAGATCTTCAGATTGTATTCTCCCTTTTTGTATCTTCTCCCCCTTTTTATATCTTCTCCCCCTTTTTGATGAGTGGTGAGAATCAACATCATCAAAACTTGGCAAAACAATCTCCCCCTTTTCAAGACAATCTCCCCTTTTTCAAGACAATCTCCCCCATTGTGTATGATCACGTAAGCACAATCTTCATCATGTAACGAGCCATGTATGGAAATAAGAGCAGTCTTCCCAGATGGAAAGAGTGATTATTTCAATCTTTTCAGATTAAAATAGAAAGTAGTAACCATTCAAATCTTTCCAAATTCAAACAATTTAATAGGTGTAACCCTGAATCAACAAATGACTCAGTTAGAATGCCTGTCAGTAACACAAAGTTACCGAGTAACACAAAGTTACTATATAAGGAGCTGGTTTGATGTAGACTCCCCAGGTCTTCCATTCAATCATCGAATAACACATGGTTATATATGAACGTTCTGACAGAAAACAAATTTCTGTGTGTTCTTGCATGTGTATGAAAGAAATTAAGCATAGATGATTGCTTTTCAAATTAGGCTCAAAGTATGTAAACTTGTTGAGACAGCAACAAATTATACAAAGACTCAATGTGCATGAGAAAGGGTTCGAAGGTGGGGCAACTTTCCTTCTTTTTCAATTTTAGTATCTTCCAAATGAAGAACCAATAGCGTATGTGCTGCGTCCCCATAAAATGTGAAACATTCTCCTTTTGAGAAAAGAATGAGTAGCTGGTGGGGTTGTATGCAAGAGATGGCATGGGTTAGTTGCCTTGTTCAATGATGCTCACCAAAGAATGTGATCCAATCAGATTATGTGGCTGCCCGGCTCAGAAAGTGGTTTGGTGCAGAGTCTAATATTCTTTTACTCTAATCTCTCACCCTCTTTCTTTTAATGCTCACTTCTAACCAATCTCTCTTTTTCATTTTACCTTTTCACACACCATCACTCAATTCTTTTGACCCTTCTCCCCTCAATCACTCAGGGAATACTTCCTGGGTAGGAAACACTGGTTATCGTGAATCCATGGAAGTTCTGTTAAGTTCTCACACTGAATCCCATGTATTTTCCTAAAAGAACATGTTGTTCAACAGTCTTTTTTGTACATGTAAGCACAAATACCACTTGTTACATGAAGAATATAATATTCGGAGATGTCAAAACAAAGATGTTTGACGATGCAATTCTCCCCTCAAACTAAAAGAGTTTGACAATTAAACTTATATCATTTTATCATGAAGAATAAGATGCTGGAGAATAAAAAACGAATATTGTTTATATGAACAATATATAAACATATTTTCAATGAAAGCACATGAAATGACGTTTGATTCAATCAACAGTGAATACAAATAACGTGAGTATTACCATAGAAAGATTTAACTTTTGATACATGGTAATAACAAAGTCAAATAGAATGTTCTGAACCGTTATGTGTATGAATACTTGACAAAGTATATTGACAAGATAAAACGCAAGTATTTATCTTTAAGAACACACGGTCAGATAAGCTTTTAAGTATCCAAAAATCTATTAGAATCACAGATATTCTCTCCCTTAACTGAAAGATTTTTTTTTTAAAAATTAATATGGAAATAAAGCATATAAAAAATAGATAGAGCACTGAAGTGCGGGTTCTAATCCGATGTGATTAGAAGCCATACTCCGTTGAGGTACGGGTTCTAAGTTGATTTACTTAGAAGCCATCTTTTTAACAATGAAGTCCGGGTTTTGAACTGTGTTGTTCAAAAGCCATAGTTCTTCCTCCCCCTTAAACATTGGGTGCCTGCAACACAGATTTAGCTTTTGGTACCCATAGGTATTTGGGTCCTAACGGGTTAGTTGCAGTTCTAGTAGGAGATATGAAGTAAGAACCATACCAGTTATTAACATAATCTTTTCTTACAAAATCATTTGAGCCACAGTAGGAACAACTGATTTTCTTTTGTGCTAACCTGATCAATTGATTGATAGTGCAAACCAGATCAGGTTTGCCAAAAGTTTTACCTTTTGTAGCATAGTTCCATTTTGCATTTGATGTATGCACAAATGATTTGTCTTTCTTCTTTTCCTCTTGAGATCCTTTAACTTTCCAGATCTAGTTTCCTTTTTCTTTCTCATCATGCCTTCTCCAAAAGCTTTTCTTTTGAGACTTAGTCTTCTTGAAGTTACCTGGACCATCAACATTTTTGTCATAGAAAAGGTTAGAAGGACGAATCTGATCAGTAGATTTAGAAGTAAGACAATCATCTAAATCATAGAAAGGATTATAGAAAACATTTGAAAAATGTGAACTTGAAGCTGTTTTT
Source organism: Arctium lappa (assembly GCA_023525745.1). NCBI lineage: Eukaryota > Viridiplantae > Streptophyta > Magnoliopsida > Asterales > Asteraceae > Arctium > Arctium lappa. The sequence continues at coordinate 53,920,063 of CM042061.1, read as the reverse complement.
AATGAACTATCTGAATCAGCTAGATCATCTCTTGGTGATTGAGCTATTGACTCTGGCGTCTTATGCTCAGTCAACTTCACCTTGAATACTATCTCTTCAAGTTCTTTTATCTTTGAAGAAAAACTGTTTCTTTCCTTTTCAATCAAATCAAACTTCTTATGCAACTCAGATTTTGCATTCTTCTCCTTCATGATGTTTGTTGACAATTCAAATAGCTTTCTTGTCAGTTTAGCTATCTCGGTCTCAAATATCTTCTTTTCTTCAGAAAATTCTGTATTTGTATCCTTCAGCTCAACTTTCTTCTTTTCATTCTCAGCCTTTTCTCTCTCTAGAATGATAACCTTTTCAAAGTCTGAAACTTGTTGAGAAAGTTTAACACATCGAAGTTCTAAGGATTTCTTTTCTTCGAAGGCTTTTTTGGAGAAGTCAGAGAATTTTTTAGCAAATTCTTTTCTCTCTTTCTCAATCTTTAACATTTCATCTTGAGCTTTTGAATTGTCTCTGTCTTGGGTTGCTTTTTCTTTTAGCATATTAATTTCACCCTCAAGACTGAGAACTTGATTTTTCAGTTTATCTCTTTCCGCAAAGACTTGAGAATTTGTCTTTCTAAGCTCTTCAAATATCTCACTCGCAATGTTTGCTCTTCTTCTCAATTGATCTAGCTCTTTTTGCATTAGTTCCTTCTTTGACCATGTTGAGCTAGATTCAGATCTTTTCAGCTTTGCTTGAAGGTCAAAGATCTCTTTTTCTTTAGACTCAATTATTCCTGCAAAGTCAATTAAGGAATCAGAATCTTTTAAATTTTCTTTTAAAGTATTGATCTGAATAAGAAGAGATGAGTTCTGAATCTGTAAATCCTTGTTTTCAGCTTTGAGCATTTTTTCTTCTTTGTCATACTCATCAATCATGCGAGATGATGTTGATAACCGTCCAGCAAGTTGTTTAGCCTTTTCTCTTACTTCAGATAGAGTCATGTTGTTAAAATCAAGGCTGTAACCTGCAGACATATTTAGCTGATACGACATCCTAGCTGTAAGGTTAGAAATCAAGCTAATCTGTACCAAAATACCCAACTAGATGAGATCGTTAGAATCAAAATAAAAATCATACTCAAAAATTTTCAGAAAAATAAAATTTCAAAAATAATTAAATGCAGTCCTTTTAATCAGTATAAACCACAAACAATAATACTGAAGAATGAAATTAGGAAAATTTTGATCAAGCACACAACTTTTGTCCCCCTTCGCAGACTTAGCACGGGGGTCCCGCTACCCGGTTAGCGGGTGGGGTCAAGGGGCAACGCCCTTGCGGGGGTATGGGGGCAGCACCCCTAGACAAAAAAAATTAGGCTTTTAGAGGCCCTGTTGCAGCTTGCAAGAATTTGTCTAGGACTGGAAAATGTGCTTCGACCGGGAGGTCGTAAGACCGGAGAATGAACTGTACCGGTCGAAGCTAAGACCGGAATATGCAAGATATCGGTCGAAGGAAAGACCGGAGTAAGCAAGTACCCGGTCGAAGGGTAAGATCGGACTTTACAAGTACCCGGTCAAATGGCAAGACCGGAGAATACAAGTGCCCGGTCGAATGGGAAGACCGGAGAAACAATTATCCGGTCGAAGGTGCAAGACCGGATTAACAAGTATCCGGTCGAAGGACGAAGACCGGATTGAGCAAGTACCCGGTCGAAGGTTCAAGTCGAAAGACTATCAGATACGTTAAACTTGATAAGATCGGATAACTGATAAGACCGAAGAACACGATGAATTTCTGGGATTCGACCGAAACCAAACCCAGAAAATTGAATCGACCGATGAACACAATTAAACCAACAATTCAACCTTTATGATCTATAATGCGATTAATTAATCAGATAGCATTCAGAAGTATGAATCTCAACTAATCAGATCAACCTTTAAACCAATAAGCACATTAATGCATGAAATCGGATGAACAGTACTCGCAATGAATAGTGATTTTTGATGAACCGTACTTTTCGAAAAAAAAAATAGATTTAATCCTTAAACTTGATTCTTTAGGCTCCGATACCAATTGTTATCCCAGATTAATTCTAGTTGGTAAACAATCAATCAAGTAATCAAGCAACACAATAATAATCAAGAGATATATAATTCAGAGTAACATACCAATCCCTTGAATAAACAATGAAACCCTTGAGTGTTCTTGATACCATTGGATTACAACAACCTCTCTCTAAACAATAATTATGAAAGTAATAATAATGAGAGTTAACCCTAAAACTGAAATAAACAAAACATTAAATACCTAGGCCTAATGCCTATTGGGCTTATGGGCTTGGGCCCAATAGCTTAATAACTATTAACTTATTACATAATAAACCCTCTAATTAAGTTTAGCACAATTGCAGTTTAAACCCTTAACTTTAACTTTAATCTTGAATACAATTTATTTGATCCAACAAAAATCAACGGTTCAGGTCCATTTCTCACACTTCTTACCATTAATTCAACTTCTCACACGATCCTTTCATATATATAGGGTTAGGTTCCGTTGAAAAGTTGAGTTAATTGTGAAAAAACGTGGGAAGTGGTTATCGATCGTTGGATGAGAAATGAACGCACATTAGGATGAGATGTACCGAGATAAGACGCACCACGATGCATCGGATTAATTCCTTCTAAGCCGCAATTAATGGGAGGGCTTGAGATTAAAAAAAAATCAACGGTTCAGGTCCATTTCTCACACTTCTCACCATTAATTCAACTTCTCACACGATCCTTTCATATATATATATATATATATATATATATATATATATATATACTAGCTATCTACCCGTGCGATGCAGCGCGGGTGAATCACAATTCCGAAGCTAATAACTTATCTGACATCATATTTTTTGTTCATATTATTCTCCTTTTCTCTCAATTTTTTTATAGGTTAGTATGATTTAATTGCAAAACAGTTACTACCATAAAGTATGTTTTTGACAACATATCTAGAAAAATAAACGCAAAAGTGCCGAGTTTCCAAATCCATATATTCACAACTCGTTAATTTTTTTCGAAATTAATGACTAAAGAAAACAGACATTACAATCATATGTAAAAATGCACATCCGTAAATTCGTAATATGATAAGATATGTGAAGCGTTAATCCATAAGCATGTTCTGCAAATTTATTTTATGCGTTTTATGGTTTGCATATTGTGGTTATGTTTTAAGTTGGTTGATCGATGATTGAAGGATTAATGGAGAATTGTTTAGTGGATCAATAATATTTCTAAAATCAAATATTGTTAATGAAGTAAAAGAAACTCTATTAGGGTTCTGACTTTGGATTTGGTTTAATTTTCTAGATACCATGGAGACCTTGGCATCTACTACTCTATGTGGCATTATTCACTCAAGCTATGTTCCTAACATTGGTATCTGGGTTTGGGACATTATTCTTTTGGGGTACAAGGTTTGGTTTTTGGATCTATGCATAGTTAGGGTGGGACGGAGTAAATATATGTTTCTTGGTGTTACCATATATAAAAGAGAATGACTTTTTACATCAAAAATTCTCTATTTTACACTGGCAAAAAGATGTTCAAACTTAATTGCTTTTTTTACATGTTTTATGGGACTGTTGTATGTATACGTGTTTGGGAGTTTGAGCTTGATAGTTCAATATCTATGTGTTTGAGCTTGATTGTATTTATATTTGTGATTATATCTGTCTGTTGAGTAAATGACTGCCTACCATATTTCTCATTTACCTCATAAAAATTTCAGCCATGGTCACTTAAATTCTACATGAAATAATTGTTTCACATGAAACAAATGTATTCTACAACATTCACGTTGGATGTTTGGTTTTGCATAATTGTAAAATGATTTCCTATTTTACAATTTGATAAGAATGTACTATTTCATTATTTATAGATGATATATCTGCAACTGGATTTGGTTACGAGGGTCTAGATCAATCTTCAGAAGGCTGGCTAGCCGATTTTCTAAATTATACATACATGCTAATAATATACTAATAATAAAAAATGGATGGTGAAAGGACACATCACACCCTAAATGCACCTCTATGGTAACACAACCTACAAACAATTGAAGTAAATGCTTTTTTGCAGGTCATATAGAATAATATTTGCAGACAACGATTGCTCTTCTTGAATACGTATTATATAGAAGAGATGATCACTTGGAGTGTTACAGATTTTCTTCTTCTGTATCTGATTCAATTTATTTCAACAATTTTTATCCCAACCTAACTTAAGTTTACATAGTGGCGACTGAATACATTTGGTAGATTTCATCTATTACCAAACACCCAAATCATTAATCACTTGAATTCTTCCTCTTCTCTCTCCAATGCCACGATCCATTCAAGTTTCAGGTTCTTATTTTTCCCTCATTTATATAATGGAGAGACATATAAATGAGGTACATGGCTGATTGCCACTCTTGAGAACTAAACAGATTTAAGATAGAGAAAGAATACAAAAAAACGTTAGATCTATGCATTCTTGTAAATCTCAACTCTGTATTCAGTTTTTTGCATTTACTATATTATAAAAGACAAAATTTGGTGCATCCACATGACCATATTTTTCTTTTTTTCAAATAAAAACAGGAACAATTGTTGGGGCAAAGAGAGGCACCTTACTACGCAGAGTAGAGGACAACAACTTCAACCGATCTACCCGAGCGCACAGATCGCTCATGTAGAGTTGATGTTCCTGTAAAGTTAAAGAGAACAAAAGAAACAGAGGTGGTGAACTACAAAATCAAAATGGAAGTAAAACTCAACCTGTTACGTGGAGCTGAAGTAATTTGGAGCTTGGGAGCTTACAAATGATGTTGGGTTTTAGAGAATGGAGAAAACCAAACCTTCTACGATGTGTTATATGCTAGAGATGATTTGAAACCATTCAATACAGATGTCTTGGTACATCAACCTGGTAGGAAAAAAAGAGTCTCTTCTTCAAAAGTAACCCCTGTAAGTTACCTCTTCAAAAAAGTTTTTTCTTAAAAAAACATCTTTAAAAAAATTCAACCTGATCATTCAAAAGGACCTTTGAACCTTTCAAAAGGACCTTTGAACCTACCATAATAGGACAACATTGGGAGCATACAAAATTTGGAGATCCTCTCTTTTGCATATTAAAGCTTGAAGAGAGTAGAAGACTTTTCTCAAAAAATGAAAGAATTATGTAAACCTTCTAATTTGGTGGTGGGTGACCTAAAAGTGGACATACTTCTTTGTATGCCTTAATAACTTGTACATTATGGTTAAACACTTGTAATTCATAGTTTTTTTGAAAATCATGCTTAAAATGATTGTACCTCATGCTAAAAGAGTTGTCTTTAAGAGTTTGATATGAATATATATATATATATATATATATATATATATATATATATATACATATATATACACTTTAATTCGTCGTTAAAAGTGTTCTTTAACTTTTTAGATCAAAACCTAAGATTTTCTAATACCACTAAAGTTTTTAAATGAACCTTGTTGCTTCATAATAATTCGGATTATGCTCTTCACAATCTTTTGTGTTTCCTCCGAGGAACTCATCTTTTCTATATCCTCTATTTCCTTTAAAAGATTTTTTTTGTGCTTCATTGGCTATGCACTTTCTTAAAAAAAGGTATCGTACATACATCATTCGAAATTTGAGGGGTGAGGCTCATGGGTAAAATACTTCGCCAAATTGTTGCAATAATTCTAGTGACCTTGTGTCATATACTTAACTTTTCTTGCTTCCTGATCCAACCACATTAGACCTTTTCATTGTGCAATTTTCAACAATACTATGTTCATGACTTGGAATTCTATATGTTTATGTCGCTTTTATGTATATATATATATATATATATAGTGTTTGGTTCATTTGAGAAATGGTAAATATATGAGAAATAGAGAAGTAATCCTAGCCACTCATATGGTCAAGATCGGATTTGACTAGTCAAATATTGCGGCTTTGACCGGTCAAAAGTTGCGGCTTTGACTGGTCAAAAGTTGCGGCTATCCCAAAAATAGAAGGACACTTTCGTAAATTTTACAAAACACACGGGCTGTGTTCATATATGAACATGTATAATTCACATATAAACTATATGTTCATATATGAACCAGTACAATTCACAACTGAACTCTTTTAACTGATTCATATATGAACCTTTGTGATTCATATATGAATCAGTTGAACTAACTAACAGATTCATATATGAACCTTTGTGATTCATATATGAATCTGTATGAATCACAAAGATTCATATATGAACCTGTATGAATCACAAAGATTCATATATGAATCAGTTGAACTAATTAACAGATTCATATATGAATCTTTATGATTCATACAGATTCATATATGAACTCATCCCGTGTATTTTACGAAATTACCCCTCTACCTTCTATAGACCACACAAGGAATTATCCGGTGTTTCGCGGTCAAAGCCGCAAATGTTGACCAGATGAATGGCTAAGATTACTTCTCTATTTCTCATATATTTACCATTTCTCAAATGAACCTCTCCCTATATATATATATATATATATATATATATATATATATATATATATAACTTGTCATGGGTGGTCTTAGCCTTTCACAAACTTGTTTCACATTAATATTACAAAAATCACTTCAAAAAATTAAGAGTTATATACTCTCTAGTGCCTCATATGGTATGACTTGTAACTTATGATGTAACTACAACAATTCTAAGGTTAGCTTCAAGCTTGTATGTTGGATTTAGGTGGTAGTTAGGACGAACATCTAGTTGGGTAACCGCGCAATGCGGCAGGATGTAAAAATTAAACAAACATATCATAAATGGCAAATACAAATTCACTTTTACAATATCTAGTGCGGTAGTCTAGGATGTTACAAACGGGATGTTACAAATGGGAGAAAAGAAATAGACTAAAAAAATGGAATTTTCATCAAAATCTGACATCAAAAATGATAATAATCAAACCTAACAAGGTAATTTCCACTCAAATAAAAAGTCCCTATTTTATCATGGTAATTCCCTCTCAAATAGTCAAACCCAACAATGTTAGGACCTTGAGATCTTGAAGCACATTCTGTTAATATTAATCCACTATTCTTGGCACTCATGGTTCTAAAAGCAATAAGCTCAGAAGGAGATTCCTGGCAAAAAAAAATGTAGTTGGTACAGCAACTCAAAATGCACCCAATTCCCAAAGAACAATACTTGAAAATCTCACTCTTCTGCAAGCCAATCTTACTTGAAAATCACAACCCCGGTAAGCCCTAACCTGTTTTTCAAGAAAGAAAGCACATACCTGTTGTTGTTATTTTGTTTTTGCACTTGCTTGTGGTTTAGAAAGAAAGCACTTACCCGATTAGCATTTGATAAACATACTCTAAGGCTACTAAAACATGTTTTACAAGACAAACTGCAAATCCTTCTAAGGTTTGTCGGTTTGTGGGCTATAGCTCTTGGATTCTTTAAACTTTGCTAATTGTTAGTTACCTCAGATGTTGTTTCTTTAGAAATTTTATTTTATTTTTCCTTAACACCCACCTTGTATTTGGTTGTGAGATCAAGTTAACCAGGAGAAATTTTAACTAATTGACTACAAAGATTGGACAAGAAACGAACCATGAGCAACAACTTTCGATAAGTGAAGCCTGTTGTGGATTGACACCCTCGAAAATATCTAGCCATTAATTCATGAACCCTACGACTCCAATAACCACCAAGTATCATAGTTGTTGCATATAAATTTGAAAATCACGATTGCTTCCATTTTGTACTCTCTTCCCCTGTTGATTTTAAGGTAAAAAAAACTTCAACTCCAAGCTAGATTACAAATTCTAATTAATTTATTTAATACAAGTTAATTTCATAACAACATTAAACTTTACAACAAATGCTACATAGATGCATTTCTTGTAAAATTTATCACATGTAACACATTCGCTTTTAGAAAGACATTTATTTGACCTTACAAGTCAAAATTTGGCACTGTTTCAAACAGTAATGGAGTTGAGATTATCCCAAGAGATCTTTTCTGTAGTAATATTCTATTCATCATCATCCACCACCTCCACCTCATCTGGAGAATCATCATCATCATCATATGAGTCTCCTTCCTGAAAAAAGTATGGATTTATGTTACAATATCAAAATCAAAATCAAAATCAAAATCAAAATCAAAATCAAAATCAAAATCAATATCAATATCAAAATCACACACGTGTCGTCATTTTACTGGTACACATGCCAACTCCTCTTTCATTCTCATCTTTTTTCCATATTTCCTCTGAAACACTCATCTTCCCCATGGAACTCACTGCCACCATTAACACCACCCTCCTATTTCCCACCACTCTAACTCCAAGATCAAGAACCCAATCACCATATCTTCAAAAAAACCAAAAAACCTGTTCCATCTTTATTCAAACCCTAGAAATCCCCCTAAAAAATCCAATCTTTCTAACCCACTGTTCCACATAACCCACAATTTCAGATGATAAAGATAACGTCATCAAAGATCAAGATTCAACCATTTCATCCGATCCCAACTTCAATATCCAAAACCCACAAAAACCCAACTGAAACCAACACAAATCTCCCCCAAATTCTTCGATTTTTCGAGAGGTTTGGTTCTTGATTTGGGTTCCGAGAGTTCTTGGGACAGTATCGAAATCGGTTCTCATGTTGTGAAGAGGTTCTTGAGCGATGAAGAAGAGAGGTGGTACATGTGGTATCATGGGCGATCCGATGGGAATCTGGATCCGGGTTCAATCGGGTTGGCAGTTTCAAGTGATGGGATCCATTGGGAGAGAGGCAAAAGGGTTGTTCAATCTGGTAGTGATGTGGGTTTAGTCTTGAAATCGAGTAGTGATTGGTGGTGTTTTGATACAAACCTCCTCTTAGAGAGATAAGAGATATCTAGGGTTTTAAATGGAGAAATTTAAATCGTAGTGGGAGATAAAGATGGAAAAAAAATACAAATATGTCTTTTGTTGGTGTTGACTCTTAAAGGTGTTTGAAATTTGAATACCAGAGGATATTTGAAAATGCAAAGCTTATTTTGGCAAGTCAGGTTTTGTGGAAGAAAAAGCCATAAAAGATTATACATAAAAGTGAAAAGTTACCACAGTCTGCATTGATATTTGATACTTTGTCTTTTAAGGGTTGTACTTAAAAGAAGAAATTTGAATTTATGAAAAGAGAAGAATGGAGTAACCCTATTAGGTGGTGGTGGTTGCTACACTAAAAGCTTGTACCTTATGCATATAGAGTAGTAATTCATAGTTTTTGGACTTCTATGCATAAAATGTTAGTACCATATGCATTGTGGCTTGTGATTAAGAGTAATGCTTGAATGCATTATAAGGTAGTATAGATATAGGTCAAGGATAATTTGCAACCCACGTAAATCTTACAACTCATGCAACTCACATCTTAACCGTTGGATTAGTAATAAACGATTATTTTATTTTTATTTTTATGTTTTTTTAATTGAAAGTATTGGGCCCACATCTATTGTAACCGTCGATCATGAATTCAACGGTTAAGATGTGGATTGCATGGGTTGTAAATTTACGTGGGTTGCAAATTAAACTACCCTTATATATATACTAGGCATATACCCGCGCGATGCAGCGGAATGTAAGTAAAGAACGAACAATTAATGCTATTTCCTTATATACATTTCATCAATAATCAACCATGACCTAAAAATCACAACTTATGAAACCTAAAGCCATAAAGATATTCAATAATTAATTTATATTACAATTATTGACGAAAAAAATTATAATGATATTATCTATAATAAGAATGAAACGTATTTTACGATTATGTATTTTTAACGTGCTAACGGTGGGAAAAAAAAAATAAAACGTATGGACAGAAAAACAAATTATTTCGTAGATATTCATGATATTTAATAGTACGGTTAAATTAAAAAATATTCAATATTTGGCTCGTTTTGAAGATATTGAAGAGACGCTTATAATGATATAATTTGTAGAAAAATGAACGTATTTTTTCATTGCATTTTTGTTAATATATAATTATTTATGTTAATATGTGTAAAATGAAAAAAATAAGGGATATAAAGTAAATTAAATAAGTAATTATAAGAGTGATAAATGTAACAATGTAAGAGTGGTAAATGTAATTGTACAAAAGTTTGTACGATAACCGTTTGTACAATAACCGTTTTAGTAGTATAGATAATTCGTATATATTCTGATATTTAATAGTATGATTAAATTAAAAAATATTCAATATTGGGCTCGTTTTGAAGGTATTGACGAGACGATTATAATGGTATAATTTGTAAAAAAATGAACGTATTTTTTCATTGCATTTTTGTTCATATACGATTATTTGTGTTAATATGATAACGGTGTAAAATGTAAAATGAAAAAGTAAGGGATACAAAATAAATTAAATAAGTAATTGTAAGGGTAGTAAATGTTATTGTATAAAAGATTAAGAGTGGTAAATGTAATTGTACAATAATTTGTACAATAACCATAATAGACTTTTCATTATATAGTATAGATATAGATATATTATATTTGTATAAGCAAATGGGTTATAAATACGTTAAAAACTGAAAATGGGCATTAGATGATCAAAGCCCAGTAATTTGGCCCAACTTTTTATCACGTGACAGTGACATCAATCAATAATTAGGGGTGTAAAAATAAGTAAAATCGAATAGCCTATCGAATGGAATGAGATTTGGTTTAAACGACTTCGAGTTATTTGGATTTGGGGTTAAATGGTCAGGTTAACACAATAAGAATCTTTATAGGTTCTGTTTTCAGTTAACTTTATTTCTATTTCGGTTAAATTGAATAAATCAAATAACATATTCTACTAATACTTATATATATATATATATATATATATATATATATATATATATATATATATATATATATATATATATATATAGGGGACGTATCTTTTGCAAACCAGTCATATTGTGCAAACTTTGTGAACCAATCTTAGCCGTTCATCAATGATAATGAATATATGATTTTATTATGTTTCCTAATTTAAAATCATGATTATAATGAATAAACTTAACATTTCCTAATTTAAAATCATGATTATAATGAATAAACTTAACATTTTCCATATATATCACAATCATTATTAATGAATCATAATCATTATCCATAAATATATCTATTGTTTCATAAAATAGTGGTTTACATGGTTTGTACAAATTGCTTGGTTTGCAAAAGAAACGCACCCTATATATATATAGGGTCAGGTTCAGGGGAAAACCTCAAAAAAATGGAAAACTGAAGAACACCCTGGTAGCCCTTCATCTGGACGGTATGCACTTGTGCATACAGGTAATTTGTAACATGCACACGTGCATATGCACAAGTGCATAATGCACTTGTGCATAAAAACCAAAAATCAACATAATTTACCTGTATGCACAAGTGCATACTGTCCAAATGAAAGGCTACCAGAGTGTTCTTCAGTTTTCCGTTTTTTTGAGGTTTTCCCCTGAACCTCCGTCTATATATATGTTTATAAAAATAAAAAAATACATATTTTATTATTATTATTATTATTTTACATATTTTATTCCTCTATAATGTTTTTTGTTTGATGGTTTATAATGATTTTTGTTAGATTACGTTTTTGCTTGATGTATAAACTCGCGTGAAACAAGTAATGTCTTCTCCTAGATACTGGTTTTTGGTAGATGATGTTTTTTTACTTAATATAAGTCAATTATCGAGTATGGATGAATAATACAATTAGATATAAGAAGTAATGGAGCAATTGTCCAACGAAAAAAATACAAATCCTTGTTCAGTTTAACTAGTTACGAAACAGAATAACTCGAAAACCAAATAATTTGAACCTTATTTGGCTTGGTTATTGGTTAGTATTAAAAACTTTGAATACAGATTAACTCGGACCGAATAATCCAAGTTACCAAGTTCTCAACATCAAAACATTTTGTTGGTATGTTAGTACGTTTAGTGATCTTAGTATGTCATGAGTACTTATAAGTTTATAAAAGAGATACTTGTACATTTTAATGCTAAGGTAAACCCCATGAATGAAAGAACTCATAACACCAAAAAATTGGTGTTATTTTCATATCACTTTGCAAGTAATTTTATTTATTTATATTTAAATAAAGCCGAATTTTTATAGTTTAAAACAAATGTTTCAGGATTTATGTGATATTATGAAAAAACCAAGAACGTGTACGAGAAGTAAAGGTTTCCGAGCATAAGTCAGTCACGAAAGTTCTCAAGATTTAAGTGTGAAAAATGGTCATTTGATCAAGTGGGTTAAATATTTAGGAGAAATTATTTTTCCCCAAAACAGTGGAGGAAACGACTCTGATGGTAGTTATGAAGCTGAAGCCACTTGGCCAACTCACGTGAAAGCTGAAAGCAGGGCTAGTTGCAAGTTAGCAGGGCCGGTCCTGAGATTTAGGATGCCCATAGCGAAAGCCAAAAAAATGCCCTAATATATATATACTATATTATAAAATCGACATAAAAAACTCGTAATTACAACATTTTAAGCACAATGTACAACTAATTAAAGCCAATTACTTAATTTACAATTTCTTAATGCTTTGGTACAACCTTTCCAAGAACAATATCTTACATAATCATCTATTTGTGGAATGTATACTCATTTATTAATATAAATGTTAGACCACAGTCTCATTGGATCCAAGATCATCCAATCTGAAGATCGTAATCTAAAGCTAAAGCCGGAACGTCGACTCTCGATATAAAAGTCTATGTCTATTTGTAATAAATGTCAATGTAATTGTTTTAGTTTACTTAGATTTAATATCTAAGTTACAGTATTGTAATAGTTAGTTAAAGGTAACTTAGTTAGTTATTTAGTTTCTAGTTTATATTAGATATAATATCTAGATTTAATATCTAGATATTAATCTTGATAGTGTGTTCAACACACTTGCTAGATTTTAGGTGTCTCTCTAGTATCTCTCTCAACACATCAATCAGAAAGAGATCACACATAAACACACACAAGAAGGTGTAAAAGAGAGAAAACATTGAGAACACATTCAAGCTTAATCATTCAACCTTGTAATCGTTTCTATATTCAATACAGGTTGGTAATCGTTAATGTGTTGTTGTTTCTTAGAACTTGTTAAGTAGTATTGTTGGACCGACAATTGGTATCAGAGCCAGATTAAGATCAAAAACAAGTTTATGAGAAAAACGACTCTTTGTTCTTGAACAAAATTCGATTTTGTGACTTTGAGTGTTTTAGGTGTTAGAATCGATCAGGTTGTGATCGTACTACTTGCTAGATCGAATTGTTGCTATTTAATTTCACTTTAAAGCTTAAATCGAGTTCCAATTTGGTGATTAAGTGGTCTGAAAGTCGAAGAACAAAAACTTACTGTGTCATCGATCTTATTTCGAAAAAGAGTGTTTTAGTGAGATCGAGTGCTTAAATTCAGTTCTAGAAGTGATTCTAGACACATTGGTAGTGTTTGGTGGTGCTAATCATTGCAGGAACAAAGATTTAGACGAATTTTGCAAGTTCAGGACGAACACCCGCATTCCAAAGGTTGAATAACCCGCATTTCTCAACTTTGCGGGTCCAACTACATACGCATTTATCTACTTTGCGTGTCTCAAGTGACCCGCATACCTCAACTTTGCGTGTCTCAAGTGACCCGCATTTCTTACTTTGCGGTTCCCACTTGACCCGCAATCCTCAACATCTCGGGTCCCAAAGCACCCGCATTCCTCAAACTTCTCGGATCAAAGCTCAGTCACGCACATCTCGTTCCAAGTCAGACCCGCATACCTCAGACCCGCAAACCTCAGACCCACAAACCTTAGACCCGCATTCCTCAAAACCATTAGAATCGCAAACCTCACTTAGAATATTTTTCTGAGAACTTTTCGAAACTGTAATAGGGTCTTTATTTGTCATAAAATTTTTCTCTAGGGGCGCTGCCCTCATACCCCCATACCCCCGCATGGGCGTTGCCCCTTGACCCCACCCGCTAACCGGTTAGCGGGACCCCCGTGCTAAGTCTACCTAGGGGGACAAAATTTCTTGTGTGATCAAATTTTATCTGTACTAACGGTCAAATCCAAGTTCTTTTTGCACATCAAATTAAACAGGATGACATCAAGCGAAGCTTCTTCAATATGTATGGATGAGAAACCACCTGTACTCTTCAGAGGAGAGTATGAGTAGTGGAAAGATCAGTTCATGGACTTCATTGAAAGACATGATTTGGGTGTATTCATCATAAAATCTCTGCAACAAGGAATTATGATAGTTCCAAGAAGAATGTTTACTCTTGTAAAGAAGAATGGTGAGAGAAAAGAAAAAGAGCTCCCATTAAATCTTAATGAATACACAAATGAGCAAAGAAAAAGATATGAAGCTGACAGTTTGGCCAAAACGTTTATTCCGCAAGGAATAACAGAGGAGATTTCAAACGAGATCTTCTTTACACTAGAACGTGAAGAGGCTACAGGAAAGCTGTTATGGGAACATATTGCTAAGATTATGATAGAATCATATATGTCATCAAGAGTTAAGGTTTTGGAAGCTGAGAACTCTGAGCTTCAAAAGAAAATATCTGAGTTTGAAAAGAAGTTCTCAGATCTGTCAAAGAAGGGTGTGGAGGAGAAAAAGGTGATTGAGCTTCAAAGTTTAATGCTTTCTCAAAAAGTTGAAGACTTTGAGAAAGTAATCATATTAGAAAGAGATCAGTTTGCCAAGGAGAAGAAGGTAGCTGAACAAAAGGGTGCAAAGAAGGATTTTGAAAAAGATAGAAATATGTTTGAAGAAAAGATAAAGAAGCTTACAGAGAAGCTATCTGAATTATCTAAAAGTGTTCTGACAGAGAAGAAAAAGAAGTTTGCATTTGAGAAGAAGATTGATCTCCTTATCAAAGAACGAAACAGTTATTCTTCAAAGGTAAAAGAGCTTCAAGATATTATTTCAAAGACGGTGGTGGTGACTGAGCGAACGACTCCAGAGTCAAAAATCCACTCACCTAGAAATAATTCAGTTGGTTCTAACAAACCAACCGCAAGCTCACATCAGAAACCCGCTCTTTTCAAAAGGTCAGTTAAATCTTCTAATCAGATTCATTCTACTAATCTTTTCTATGACAGGAATAAAGATTTTTCAGGTACACATCAAAGAAAGAGAATAAGCTTCCAGGAAGAAGCTGAACTGGTCTGGAACAGGAAACCAGTTAAAGAAGAGCTGAAATGTAAAAACTCATGTGTACATACGCCGATTGCCAAGAAGAACAATGCGCTGAAAGGTAAACCTGATTTTGTTTACTCAAGAGATAAATTAATCAGTTTGTCAGGTAAGAAATTTTATTGTTCTTATTGTCGTACACATGATCCTGTTCACAAGACAAGTGACCATTACTGGTATGGTTCTTACTCAGTAACCCCCATACGAACTGCAACTAACGTATATGGACCCAAATACCAGTGGGTACCAAAGAAAACTAAACCTGTGTTGCAGGCACCTACTGTCAAGGGGGAGTAGGAAGAATAATGGCTTCTAAGTACATCAGCTTAGAACCCGTACTTCAACGAAGTTTGACTTCTAAACACAACAGTTTAGGACTCACACTTCAATGATCAAAAGACCTTACTCCGAGCTGATAAGAGATTGTACTCCGATACTCGAATGAGGAAATCAACCTTCAAGGGGGAGTACATATTTGTCTGAAATTTTATGCATATCTTTTACAACTAATAATGTTTCAAATGCATAATTTCAGGGGGAGTAAAAAGGTGATGACTTCTGATTACTTCTGATCAGAACTCGTACTTTAAAAGTTTTACTGCTTTTTGTCTTTTCATTATAAGTGAATAAATTTTTACTTTGACTTGACATTAGACTTTTGCAGAATTTTTGAGAGAAACTTACAAGTTCATATTTCTATGACTTAAAGCTTAGCTTCATGAGATGAAAGATCACTCGTTAAGGTATAAACCTTTATCTTCATCTCATATATGGTTGAAAGAAGGACAACTTTCAATCATCGAAAACATTGTTTTTAATGTTCAAAACACTTCCCGATTTTTCATCACATTTTATATTTTGGGAGTGTATTTTAAATGTTTTCATGATCTAAATTGTGCTTTAACTGAAATAGTTAAACCAATCTGAGCATCACATGCATCATAGGAAAACAACGAATCATTGTGCTAGGTATTAACACAACTTCTATGGAATCACCTTAACCAGTGATTTCTACCCAAGAAGTTAATCCTTAGTGTTTGAGTGTGAAAATAGAAAAGGAATGAGTGTGATTAGAGAAAGCAAAAAGTTTAAAAGAAAGAGCGTGTGAGAACAGAGTTAAAAGAATATCACAACTCTGCACCAACTTTTTCTGAGCCGGGTAGCCACAATTCTAGTGATTCACAATTCTTTGGTGATCATTATTGAAACAGGCAACTAACCCATGCCAACTCTTGATCAAACCTCACCATCTACTCATTTTCTTCTCAACAAGAAAGTGTTTCACATTTTCAAAAGGGGATGCAGCACATATGCTATCTGATTTTCATTCGGAAAATCTAGATATTGAAAAGAAGGAAGTCTGCCCCACCTTCGCACTTCGATCATGCACATTGAGTCTGTGTTTAACTTACTGTTGTCTCAATGGTTTACACAATTTTGAGCCTATAAGCAATCATCAAGTGCTTAATTCTTTCTAACACAAGCATGAACACACAAGGAATTAGTTTCTTTGTCATAACGTTTATAGAAATTTACCTTTGTGGTGTTTCGATGATTAAATGGAAGCCCTGGGGGAGTCAACATCAAACAGCTCCTTTCCAAAGTGTATTCGTTACACACAGTGACTTAGTGTTACTGACAGGCATTCTAGCTGATTCATTAGTTGATTCAGGTGTTACACATCTAATTTGTCTGGATTTGCAAAGATCTGGATGAATCTCTTATGAATTGACGAATCAGGGGCTCTAACCGTCAGATTGACATTTCTTACCACAAATTTTGATGAAGTCGTTGCACTTAACATCAAAAAGGGGGAGAATGACTACAGAAGAAATGGCAAATATCACATGTTTCAAGAATCACGTCTACTCTTCAAAAGGGGAGATTATTAGATTGAAGACATGCTGATTTCAGAGCTAGAGAAAAGAGATTGCATCTTCTGAGCTGAACAAGAAGACTGAATTGGATAAATATTTTTTTTTATATGATCTTGATCCAAAGGGGGAGATTGTTAGACCACAGTCTCATTGGATTCAAGATCATCCAATCTGAAGATCGTAATCTAAAGCTAAAGCCGGAACGTCGACTCTCGATATAAAAATCTATGTCTATTTGTAATAAATGTCAATGTAATTGTTTTAGTTTACTTAGATTTAATATCTAAGTTATAGTATTGTAATAGTTAGTTAAAGGTAACTTAGTTAGTTATTTAGTTTATAGTTTATATTAGATATAATATCTAGAATTAATATCTAGATATTAATCTTGATAGTGTGTTCAACACACTTGCTAGATTTTAGGTGTCTCTCTAGTTTCTCTCTCAACACATCAATCAGAAAGAGATCACACACAAACACACACAAGAAGGTGTAAAAGAGAGAAAACATTGAGAACACATTCAAGCTTAATCATTCAACCTTGTAATCGTTTCTATATTCAATACAGGTTGGTAATCGTTAATGTGTTGTTGTTTCTTAGAACTTGTTAAGTAGTATTGTTGGACCGACAATAAATATTTGTTTTTTTGGTGGAGGATTTTATAAAATAGATTTTATATTAGCATAATCTATTTTAAATGTAGATTTTACATTTAAATCTATATTAATGAGATGTAATATAAAATCTTTTTTCTTCCGTATTTTTTTATATTACATCTCATAATGATTTTTCCATATTTTATTTTATAAAATCTTTTTACATAATGAGATGTAATATAAACTCTTTTTTCTTCCGTATTTTTTTTGTTGATATAAAATCTATTTTATTTTATAAAATCTACACGTATTTTATATTAGCATAATATAAAATCCACACGTATTTTTTTTGCTAATATAAAATCTACACGTTTTTTTTTGTTTATTTGAAAAACTACTTTTTTATATTTTATTTTATTTACTGAGAATTTGTTTATATTTTTCAAAACCCACAATCATATTTTTCGAAGTAGGGGAATAAGATATATATACATATCTTTATTTTTATCGACTAATACTATGAGGTCTTGAAGTCAATAGTCAGATAAATTTTCAAGTGGTACTGAGTGAATTTGAACTATACTAGTTGAGTTGCCGGTTACAAAAGATAGAAATCATTTATTTTCTTTGTCATATTTGATGTGGGTTGAATGTTGTTAATTAATCTACAGATTTATACGTTCAAAGTGATTGTCAAGTGTTGTCGAGGAGGTTTCAGAAAAATTGCAAAATCTGTAAAAACGTATGTTCATATTTATAATTATTTCAATAATAGTGATATGTTGTGAGACATGTCGTTTGAGTTTTAAATAATATAATACAAAACTATTACCATTATTATTGCACAAACTCATAACAACAAACGATTGTCAGGATCTTAATTCTCAACAAGAATAAACTCTCAGAAAACAATATCAAAGAAGTTTGCGGAATAACACTTTGATATTCAATAACACAGTAACCAACACAGTAAATCTGATGAACAACTTGTAAACTTTATTGAATGATTGAAAGTGTTGGTCCCAAATAGCAGTAATGACCCAACAGAAAGTCACAAGCTTTTACAAACAACCTCAATATTGATGAACAAAATCACCAATACGAATTCTACTTCTCTAGAATCATGGTTCTAACCTTGAGGTTGATTCTCTCTAAGAAAGCTAATAACTCAGAATGAATAATTGTTCTATATAAAAAGAAAACAAACTATTCTATACATATACTGAAGATAAAAGATAATTACAAAATAATAAAAGATCTTCAGTATAATCTTCCATCTTTTTCTCTAACTTCCATAGATATCTTCAATCCAGCTGTCATCCTTGCCATACGAATCTTCATCTTATAAGCAACATTAATACTCTGAGCATTATTAAGTTCAGCAGTACTAACCATGCTCAACAGTATTAACTTTGTTCTAGCAGTACTAACTCAGCAGTACTTACTACTAGCAGTAGTAATCATGATGTACTGGCAGTAGTAATTCTTGATGAGCAACATTAACTTGTATTAGCAGCATTAACTTCAACTGGCAGTAGTAATTATGTTGAAGCAGCATTAACCATACTTGATCATTTCTGAATTTCCCAACAATCTCCCCCTAACTTGACTTTTAGGAAGAGAAGTCAAGTTCTTCAGATGGTCTTCAAGATGCTTTCAACACTTCAGTTCACACCCCTAGATTAGGATCCAAACCCAAGCTTTGATTAATGATTCTGCTAACCACAATCTTTGCCATTTCTGAATCTTTTGAACATGTAAGCTTGGCATTCAACATAGCTTGCAGTTTACCCTTGCTGTGATCATAGATTTTATCAACCAAGTAGTACTCATGATAAGCTCTGTCTACAGTGATGACATAGACTCCACACCTTTCAAATATCATCCAGTTTTCTATTCTTTGGAATTTATTCTGTAGATGCAAATCTCTGATCACATGTTGAACTTTGCTAGGATCAAACATCATGCATAAGTACTCCATGGCTAATCTGATTAAGCTCATTCCTTCTCCTATCAGCTCCTTTTCATATATACCCAATCCAACTTTAAACATCTCTTCTAAATCTGATCTTGAACAGCTTCTGATGAGTCTACCCCAAGTAGAGTACACTTCATATATATCTCCCACTCTCTTAAGCCTGAAGTATTTCTTTCTTTGATCTTCCAGAATATCCCAAAAGAGTACTTCTGGTGCTTTCATATAAATGGGATCAGCTTGAACTGGTTCATCATCTGTTGTAGTCATATAAAGCTCAAGATGCACATTAGATTGCTTATTGGACTGTTCTGGGTCTGGGTTCTGCACAGATTCAGCTGAAGGAGTAACTGAAGGTTCTGCTGCAGTTTCTGCTCTTTCTTCAACTCTTGGCCTTTTGCTCTGCTTCTTGGAAGCTATAGTCTTCACCCTCTTTGCAGATTTAGCCTCCATACCAACATTCTCTGAGTCTTCCTTATGTTCTTTTGTAGGTGTGACTTCCTCAGGGAATGGTTGCTGAATGTTGAGATCATGCCTCTCTTTCATTCTTCTTTCAGCCTCTTCCCTTTGTGAGGAGTCCCCTTGAAGCTTAGCCATTTCTTTCTTATACAACTCCTCAACCTTGTTGTATGCCATGTTGTTGAACATCTCTCCTTTGACACCAATTGAACCTTTCAGGAAATTTATCATTTTTCTCCTTTCCTGATTGGCCAAAAATGTCTTAGAAGGTTGTCTTTTCTGCTTCATTACTGGCATTTTTTGCTTAGAAACTTTCACAGAGCTTTTCTTTGCTTCAGCTGCTGCTTTTATACTCTCTTGATACTCAGCATTGAGTTTTCTGGCCATTATCTTTGCAAGCTCTCTATCCTTCTCTGATTGAAGTTGTTCTTCCTTTTCCATCTCAACCTGAAGTAGCTTTGCCATTTCTTCATCCAACTCAATCTGACTTTTCTTCTTTAAAAGTTGTTCATGTTCAACCATCTTTGCTTTTCCCTTTGCATCTTTTAAACCTGCCTCATTTATCTCTTTTCTTTTCTTTCAATGCCTCGTTCTGTAATAACAACTCCCTTGGCCTTTTGAGAAGCCTTAGGAGTGTCATTCTTTGCTTTTACTAATGTTTCTGCAATTTCCATTTCTTCAACAGACAGCCCTGTTACTGCTGCTTCTTTAACTTCAGCAGTATTAACAGTTTCTGCTGCTTGAGCAAATTCTGTTTCCTTTTCTGCTGCTATTAATTCTGTTACTTTCTCTATTTCTGCCTCTTGCTCCCCCTCAACCTCAAATGCCCTCTCAGCTGTATTTTCTTTCTCTGTTTCAGCCTCTTTCTCCCCCTTGTTGGAAGCATCTTTTTCATTTGATCTTTTCTTCAACACAAACTGCTTTCTTCTCTTGTTTTGCACCAACTTGGTCACCATTTTCTTCAACTTTGCAATCTGTACTTGTTGTGACAAAATCACCATCTTCATCTCATCTATCTCCTTTCCCTGTTTGATCACATCCATGTTGATGTTGCCCATGGCTTCCATCAATTCATAGTAGTCATATCCATCCTCACCTTCTCCAGAAGTGTTACTCTCTTTTGAAGGATCATTGGATCTTTTTGTAGTGGAAGTTTTTTGCCTAGCAGAAGCACTATCCACCCCCTTGGTTTCTTGGCACCTGGGACCTTTGGATGATTGCTCACCCAAAGTTGCCATGGGGAAGGTCTTATTGATGTTACCATTGACCTCCTCTGTGCTAGCAGGAGTAGTGGCAGCCTTTGCACCCATATGCTCAACCTCCACCTCAGTGAGCACCTCCTTGGGGTTGGGAGACACCCCTGTGGTTTCCCTGTAGATATTCTCTAAAGGAGAATTCTCCCTTAGAGGGCTTGAAGGCTCAGTGGGTGATGGTACAAGAAGGGAAGGAGCCTTCTTTACCTGTTTCCTTGTATAAGTTTGGGTGATTGGAGAAGTAGGCTTATGAAGTAGAGACTGGGGAATAGATATAGAGTGGGAAGGTTGGGATTGGCTAGCAGTGGGATGGTCTAATGAGGGCCTTGACCCTGCTGCCATACCTTCTTCAGTGTGGGGCACCACCATCATTGTAGAGAACAATGGGGTGTCAACTCCTTCCGAGTCCAGAGGGGATCTTTTCATGTTTGAAAAGACCTTACCATTGGGGATTTTTGGTACATATACCTCATCAAAATGAGGCATATCCGTCAATTCATGGGTGATAACTTCTTGGACAAACCTGGGTGTGTGTCCGTGATCGTTACCAGATAATCAAAACAACAAACAATAGATAATAAACCAACCTGTTTGGATTACAAACGCGGATTACACGGTTGATTTCTTGAGTTAAGCTCTCTGTTTGTTTTTCTCTCTGTTTTCACCTTATCAGTATGTGTTTTTGTGTGATTGTGTTGATCTGATCGATTGTAAAAGAGAGATAGATAATATCTGATAAAGATATTATCAAAACTAATATAAACTAATATTATAACTAAAAACATAATATCTAAATAATAAATATCTAGATATTATAACTTTGACTTTATTACAGAATAGACCCTAGACTATGGTTGAGAGCGACTTTCAACATTAACTTCAGATTGCGATCTTCGTATTGGATGATCTTGAATCCAATGAGACTGTGTCCTAACAATCTCCCCCTTTGGATCAAGATCATTACGAAAATGATTTGTCAATACGATCTTCTCTTTCAGCACAGAAGATGCAATCTCTTTCTCTAGCTCAGAATGCTTTAGCAAAGTATCTTCAAAGAAAATTTATCTGAAATCAGCATGTCTTCAGAATACTTTGATCTCGCAGTTCTTGGTCTTGTAATGTAGTGGACTGAACATTTCTTCAAGCTTTAGATTCTCCCCCTTTTTGATGGAAAGTGCAACGACTTCATCAAAACTTTGAGTAAGAAATGTCAATCACTTGGAGTCTCCGATACGTCAATTCAATAGTTATTCATCCAGATCTTTGCAAATCTAGACAAAATAATCATGTAACACCTGAATCAACTAATGAATCAGTTAACAAGCCTGTCAGTAACACTAAGTCACTGTGTGTAACGAATACACATTGGAAAGGAGTTGTTTGATGTTGACTCCCCCAGGGCTTCCATTTAATCATCGAAACACCACAAAGGTTATTTCTATAAACGTTATGACAAAGAAACAAATTCCTTGTGTGTTCGTGCTTGTGATAGAAAGAATTAAGCACTTGATGATTGCTTATTAGGCTCAAAATTGTGTAAACCACTGAGACAACAGTAAGTTAAACACAGATTCAATGTGCATGAGTGAAGTGCGAAGGTAGGGCAGACTTCCTTCTTTTCAATATCCAGATTTTTCAAATGAAAATCAGATAGCAAATGTGCTGCATCCCCTTTGAAAATGTAAAACACTTTCTTGTTGAGAAGAAAATGAGTAGATGGTGAGGTTTTATCAAGAGTTGGCATGGGTTAGTTGCCTGTTTCAATAATGATCACCAAAGAATTGTGAATCACTAGAATTGTGGCTACCCGACTCAGAAAAAGTTGGTGCAGAGTTGTGATATTCTTTTAACTCTGTTCTCACACGCTCTTTCTTTTAAACATTTTGCTTTCTCTAATCACACTCATTTCTTTTCTATTTGCACACTCAATCACTAAGGATTAACTTCTTGGGTAGAAATCACTGGTTAAGGTGATTCCTTTGAAGTTGTGTTAAGTCCTAGCACAATGATTCTTTGTTTTCCTAGATGCACGCGATGCTTAGATTGGTTTAACTATTTCAGTTAAAGCACAATATTGATTTTGAAAACATTTAAAATCATACTTCCATAATATAAAATCTGCTGAAAAAATCGGGAAGTGGTTTGAACATTAAAAACAATGTTTTCTATGATTGAAAGTTGTCCCTTTTCAACCATATATGAGATGAAGATATAGAATTATACCTTAACGTACGATCTTCCATCTCTTGAAGCTAAGCTTAAAGTCATAAAGATATGATCTTTTAAGCTTCTCTCAAACTTCTGCAAAAGTCTTAAGTCAAGTCAAAAGTAAATTTATTCACTTATATTGAAAAGACAAAAAGCAGTAAAACTTTTTAAAGAACGAGTTCTGATCTGAATTGATCAGAAGTCATCACCTTTTTACTCCCCCTTAAATTATGCATTTGAAACTTTATCAATGAAAAAGATATGCATTTAAAATTTCAGAAAAGTATGTACTCCCCCTTGATGGCTGATTTCCTCATTGGAGTATCTGAGTACAATCTTCATGTTCAGTACGGAGTAAGGTCTTTTGATCTTTGAAGTGCGAGTCTTGAACTGTTGTATTCAAGAGCCATATCTTCGTTGAAGTCCGGGTTCTAAGCTGATGTACTTAGAAGCCATTTTGACATTGATGTCCGGGTCTTGAACTGTATTATTCAAGAGCCTTTCTTCTTTGAAGTTCGGGTTTTGAACTACTTTGTTCAAAAACCATTCTTCTTGACTTTTAAGTCCGGGTTCTGTTCTGTCGTAATCAGAAGCCTTTCTTCTGAAGGTAGTCCATGTTACCTGTTATGTGCCAAGAGCAAAGAATCAACCTCAAGGTTAGAACCCTGATTCTAGAGAAGTAGAATTCGTATTGGTGATTCTGTTCATCAATATTGAGGTTGTTTGTAAAAGCTTGTGACTTTCAATCATTCAATAAATTTTACAAGTTGTTAATCAGATTTACTGTGTTGGTTACTGTGTTATTGAATATCAAAGTGTTATTCCGCAAACTTCTTTGATATTGTTTTCTGAGAGTTTATTCTTGTTGAGAATTAAGATCCTGACAACGATTAATAATATATGCAAGTTAACCACTTATGAAAATACATTCGTTTTTCACATTGTATTTCATTAACTGTTAACAGAGAAATTACGTTTCATTTTAACCCTGTTCAATATTCCAACAAAAAATTTATCCTCCCGTGCAATGCACGGGCCCAACACTAGTATATATATAGAGGAAGGATCATGCGAGAAGTTAAACATTTTGCGAGAAGGCGAGAAGTGTTTAATCATATATGATTACACGGCCTGTAGATGTGTTTAATCATATATGATTAAACGTCTATGTATTGCCAATATAACATGTGTTTAATCATATATGATTAATCTTGTGTATCATATGTGATTAAACACTTCTTGCAAAATGTTTAGCTTCTCGTTTGAACCTGCCCCTATATATATATATATATATATCTTTGCAATTATTTCAGTTGAAGAACTGATATATATACCCGCACAATACAACGAGATAAAAAGTAAACCAAAAGAGAGCATAAAATGTAACAATAGAAACTTACAATCTTCGTCTAAGTGTTTTCAACTGCCCTCTAAGTTCGCAGCTCCATAATAACGACTTCTTTTATCATCACATGTAAAGTAATCCCACAACCATGTGGCCAGTGTTCTTGATACCAACAACTGGAAACATGTTGGCTCTTTCTTGTCTGTAAAACCCAATTCAAAATACTCAATTTGTAGACGACTTTCCTTGTTCTTCATACTAAGTCATATCAACAAGTTCTAGAACTAGCAAAAAACTCATTGAGACCATAGCAACAAGCAATTCATAACAGTGAATTAATAGAGTAACATCTATTATGTCTCATTTTGTCTGTTTACAAATTAATAAAAAAATTCTCAAAGGGAGTATGAAAATCTGAAGAACGATAAACATAGATAATGATAATCTGAAAATCTGAAGATAAGCAACTAAAAGATATTGCATCTCTTTGGAAAGAGGTATATATTTTTATAATTTTGAATACTTTTTCATTTGTTTGTCCCTTCATATTTGTTCTGATATTCTTTTTGACATGGATAGTTGATAGTATAGTCATGCAATGTTATTGATTTTAAATAAATGATACTTTTGCAACTAAGCTATGTTATATATTATTGATTTATTGTGGTTCTGCTTGATCTTTATTGCTTTCTACATCCCTGTTATAATCCCAAATTTGTTGCAAATGTAAATATGCTTCTAGTTTTAGCAACTTTCAACACTTTTCTCTTTTTCCTTTCTGCCGTATGATCTTTGGATATCCATCCTCACTTACACCTATTGAGTTAGTAGACAAATAACTAAGTAGAGACTGATTTATCTTGTAGAACCACCTGTATCATACCAAAGATTGTAACATCATATGACATGACTTTTCCTTCACTGTTAAAAGTATTAGTCATTGGCCAATCATGAACTTTTCAGTCTGGGATCCATACTCTTTGACCCTTATATGAAAATCTGAAGATAAACAACTAAAAGAATTACACATAAACAAATAAAGAAACAAACCTAATCTAAAAATCTAAAGAAGAAACAAATAAACCTAATATAAACAGTAAACAAATAAACCTAACCTAATTTGGAAATTTAGAAAAAATAAACCTAATATAGTTTAGAAACATTCTTAATCTACAAAACTACAAAAGATATGAACATTATACAATAAAACATACCAGAAGTCTACATCGAGAGGGAAGCGTAGCAGAGACTTCGAGACTAAGACTTGAGAGAGAAATGCAGCTTAAGAGTAGCAAAAGAATTTCGTGAAATAGGGCAGTCATACGAGGTTACCAGAGACTTCGAGAGAGGTAGAGAGCTAGTTCGAGAGGGGTAGAGAGCGAGAATCGACTGTTGATGGAGGAATCGACTGTTGATGGAGGAATCGACTGTTGATAGAGGCAAGTTCATGCATGAAGCGAGGCCAAGAGAGAAAGAGAGAGACTAGTTGGGCGGAGGGAAGCGATAATCGAACAATACATTAATTTTAGCCCAAAACTGAACCTATCCATATATAATTGGACTGAACAAGTGATGCCCTTGGGCTTTCTGCTGCCCTTGGTCGTCGCCCCCTAGCCTATAGCCAGGGCTGGGCTGCAAGTTAGTTGACTTAACTGCAACTAACTTAAAACTAGCTTGGACGATGTTGGACATTTTTAAAGACCTTTTCACCTAGGGTTTGAGATATATCTCAATCTATCATATAGAGGACGACAAGGAGACGATTTGAGGTGATTTTCGCAAGGGAGAAACACCGAATTAAAGCAAGGAAACAACTTGGGAAGCAATTTCTACTCCGATTTCTTGCCGATCACTAATACAAAAAAGGTCTTTAGTGATGGTTAAAAACCGTTACCATAGGTATTCGGTAACGGTTTTCATGGACATAAAAATCGTCACCTTATCTGCCGTCACTTTTGGTACACTTTTGGTTACGTTTAAAAAATGTTACCAAATCATATAAAAAATCGTTACCATACGCTAAAAACCGTCATCTTAAATATACAAAAAAAGTTGTTTTTTTCTAAAACCGTTACCATAGCATAACATAAATGATATAATTTTTAAAAACCGTCACCATAGCGTAACATACGGTGACACTGTTTTATTAAAATTGTCATCGTAGCATGACATGCTTTGACGTTTATATTAAAAACCGTCATCGTAGCATTACATATGGTGACGTTTATTTTTTCAAAATCGTGACCGTAGCATGACATACAGGGACAATTATTTGTCATAAACGTTACCATAGCATGACATATAATGACCTTCATTATTCAAAATCGTCACCATAACATAACGTAAGGTGACGTTAAATTCTTGAAATAGTCACCGTAACATGACATACGTTGAGGTTTCTATTTAAAAACCGTAACTCTAACATGACGTACAGTGACATTTATTTTATAAAATAGTCACCATAGCATGACCTACGTTGACGTTCACATTTAAGAAACATGACCATAGGATGACATAAGGTGGCGTTTATTTTTCAAAATCGTCACTGTAACACAATATATGGTGACATTTATTATTTAAAATCGTCACAGTAACAGACATATGGTGACATTTATTTATTCGAACCGTTACCTTAGCATGACATACAGTGACGCTTATTTTTCAGACCCGTCATTGTAGTACGACGTACGGTGACATTTGTTTTTCAAATATGTTAACGTAGTAGGATGTACAGTGACATTTATTTTTCAAAAATGTCACCATAGTCATATTTACGGTGACGGTTTTGAAAACCAAACCATCAGCGTACCATGACATAATGTGACATTTATCGTTCAAAAGTGTCACCGTACCAAGACATATTGTGACGTTTATTTTTTAAAACCATCACCTTAGAGTGACATACAATGACATCTATTATTCAAAATCGTCACCGTAGTTGAACCTAAAGTGATGTTTTTTTTTTCAAAACCGTCATCATAGCACAACATACAGTGAGATTATTTATCAAATCCGTCACTGTAGAGTGACGTAAAGTGACGTTTATTTTTCAAAACCGTCATTATAGTATGACATATAGTGACGTTTATTTTTGAAGTATGGTGATGTTTATTTGTTAAAACCGTCAATGTGAATATGGTGACGTTTATTTGCCAAAATCGTTAGTTTAACATGACATATAATGACCTTTACTATTCAAAACCGTCACCATAACATGATGTACGGTGACATTAATTTTTCAAAAATGTCACCATAGCATGACGTACATTGACGTTTATTTTTTAAAAATCGTCATTGAAGCACGAAATATAGTGACATTTATTTTTTTAAACCGTCACCGTATTATGACATACGTTAACGTGTATTTGTCAAAACTGTGACCGTAATATAACATATGGTAACATTTCTTTTTAAAAAACCATCACTGTAACATGACAAAAGATGACGTTTATTTTTTAAAAACCGTTACTGTAACTTGACGCACAATGTCGTTTATTCAAGCATCACCACAATATGATGTACGGTTATGTCTATTTTTAAAACCCGTTGTCATAGACTACTTATTACGAAATGTTTTAATAATATCTGGCAAAAAAAACTAAAAGAAGTTGGAAATAATTATCAATATATAAGAAACTATTAAACTAGTACTGATAATTATATGAATAATGTTTCCAAAGACAAATAATAGCAAATTCATCGTGTCAAAAAAAGTTTAAATACCTATAATAATCTCATGCATCATCTAAATCAATGTTTTTCTTATTTAATGTACTCCTTGTATGCTTTGTCGTCTTTAGCTGAGTAACAGTTGTGAAGATCTTTTTTTCTTCTTCTTATTTTGCTTCTCTTTATGCTAATCATAAGTTGTTTGCGGTACCTGCAAAAGAATACAAGTTTAACCAACATATAAGTTGTATAAGATATAATGGTAATTGGGTCTTTGTGGATAGTGGTCATTCTAAAGGCTCAAACCTTTGCAACGACTATCCAACATATAAGTTGTATAATATATAATGATAATCAAATATTTAATATCTTCATACCCATTGTTGTATACATTTAGACATGCAAGATTGTCCATTAAAATAAAGGAATAGCTAAATTAGATAAGCAGCTGACCTTTGAGTCCGGGATCACAAGGCTTTTTGGCCAAGCGACAAAACTTTCATAAGCTTCTCCTACAGTCTTGTACTCACCTGATTGGATGGGTAAAAATGCAGCTGGTTTTATTGTTTTGTCAATCGAGACTTTGTAGCAATCAGCCGGAAGTCGAACTCCATGAATGATCTAATCTGAAGATGAGTATAAGATAGTCCCCTCTGCAACAATGTTTCTTCGATCTGGATGTGCCAATTTACATCTTATATCCTGCAAAAAATATATTCCGTGAGAACATCATAAAGATCAACGTTAAAAAAAATTATAATACATATAAAGAACACACCATTGGGACTTCATTTGTCAACACTTGAGAAGGTGTAGTCTTTGATTGTTGTGAATTTATAGCAACAGGAGCATTTTTCCCAGATACCGGTATATAATCTACCTCTAAAGATTGTCGAGGTCTCTTTGACGATTTAGCAACAGTGTCGTCATGAGTAGATCTATCAGAGTGGTTGCTTGTTGCAGGAGTTTCATGTGAAGATGGGAGACCACTTGTCAAATATTTCTAGAAAGTGTTTATACAAAAAGTGAACAACATGAGCATCAATACTCTCTGATTTTCGACCAACAAATGCTAGACTACCATAAACCGACAAGAAACAAGGTTTGTGGAAGTGATTACTAGGGGTAGTTATCCATCTACTAGGGAAAAGTGTTGGCTTCAAAATCAAAAAAAATAATGATACATCAAAAAACAAGACTCCAAAATATCACACATTACTAATAAGAAGAATAAACATATTTACAGTCAAATAACAACAATGAATAGCAAACACAAAGAAAAATTCAAATTTCAAAAGAGGATGTATGTTTGCGATATGAATGTGAGAACAAAATTACCAGACTCTTCCTCAGAACTGCTACCAGATTCATTTTCTTCAAAATTCTCTTTGTTTTCTTCACCCTCCAAAAGGTCATCCTCATACTCTGATTCATCTCCATTTGAATAGAGTGATTCATCCATAATATGAACAATAGAGAACAACAAAATAGAAAATTGTTGAAGATATAACACAAATAGTTAATATAGAACAAAGAAGGGGGTTTAGGGTTTTAATTAGGGTTGCACAAAGCTGCCCTAAATTTGTAGAAACATACCATTTCGATTCCGAAAATCTCTGAAGAGATACCTTCAATAAGTGGCAAAATCTTGTGTGGAGAAGGAGAAGCCGATTTGTGTGATCAATTCTCGGCCAAATCTTGCGCACGATCTGGACTATGAGTAGAGAAAATAGGAGGAAATCTTTTGTCGGCCAAGAAAATTGGAGGAAATATTTGTTTGATTTCACACGCTATTTAGGCATTTAGGAAGGCCCACCACTAATTCTACTTCATTTTTAATTTTTAATATCAAATTCGTTAATTATTTAATTATTTGTTTTTCTAATTTGGTTGACCCGGTGTGGTGACCGGGTCACGGTTCAACCGGGACAACCCGGTTTCAATAATTTCTATGTAATTTTCATTTTCCTGCATATATATATATATATATATATAACCAAAAATTTGATGTCCACAAGTTAAAACATTAAAAATACACATAACAAAAAGTTTTACATTAATCCAAAAACATTAAAAAAACACATAACAACAAGTTTTACATCAATCCAGTATTTCACATAACCTGGATCAAACCATTATAACAACATGATATATTTTAGGGGGCATTTGGTTCATTTTCAGGAATGAAAATGAAAATTGGAATGAGAATACATGAGGATCATGGGAATAGGAATGAGCATTGAATTGATATTGTTTGGTTAATACTCATAGATCATTTTCATTACATAGATGTTGCTTGGATGTTAAACCAATATAATCAATGAAAGATTGTTTTATATAACATTTTTAATACAAATACGTTTTGTCCAACTTGAAAATACAAAACATGTTCCATTTAACATGAAAATATAAAATATGTTTCATTGAACTTCAAAAAACAATACAATTCATTGCTAATATACTTACATAGTCACCCAACTTCAAAAGACAATACAATCTAATGCTACTATTTACCGACATAAGCTAAAGATATGCCAATGTTAAGACGTTCATCAACATTTTCTTGCATCTCATCACTCAAATAACCAAATTTATTAGCATGACTCACAACATTGGTAGCAACTGCAAATTGTGATGCCATTCGGTCCAAATGGACATAAACTTGGAAGTAAAATCATCTAAACTTGCATCAATGGTATGTTGAAGTAGTAGAAGACTTTCCGTCCTTGGTGATTGTTTTTGGCGCTTCTTTGATGTATGAATTGTTGATAAAGGAGATCCTTGTGATGCCATTTGATCTACAAAAGCATATGTGAACCAATTATACCAGTGAAAACAAAATTCAATAACAAAACATACTATAGAGGTAATAAATATCTTAATGATGGATGCCAAAAGGAAGTAAACATGGGAGATGATAATGCAATAAATAGAGGATCATTTGCCTTGGTTTCAAGATAAACACATAAACATATATAATAAGAAAATAAGTCTGATATCATTCAATAAACTCAAACAAACCACATAAGCATTAAAGATGGATTGAATTCATGGAATTCATCCCCTTCTATTATAAAGGGAGGTCAAAAACCAAATAGATTGATAAGCATGAACAAATTGCAAAAATCATTTTCATTCTTATAACTATCCCAAATCCCATGTGTAACTCAACTTCAGAAGCACCATTTACACAAATAAAATAAAATTTTTAAATCACAAAGCTTGAATCACATTTAAGCACATCAAAGGAAAAATAAAGGATCGTCTTCCTGATTTCAATCGACTTTGGAACAATCGTCTTGAACAACATTTGTTTTCCAACAACATTCGATTTCCAGCTAAGGGTTCATGATCCGGAGAAGAAAAACATTCGATTCGATTGAAGAAGAAAAAACTGATTTCTAGTAATCGAGAAGAAAAAATAACTTGGAGAAGAAAATTAGAACTCACCCACGATTTTGATACGAAGAAAAACGGTAGAACTCACCTTCAAATGTCGATTTTAAGAGAAGCGATGGATTAAGTCGACGTATAAAGAGAAGCGATTAGAGGTCGGAGAAAGCCGTAGGCGATGAAAAATTAGAGAACAATTATTTTTTGAAATTATGTTTCCATAATTTCTTTATAATTCCAATTTAGTTATTTTGGAGTAAACTACGATTTTTGTCCATGTGACTTGTTGTTTATAACTCTTTTTGTCCTCGGTGTTTCATAATTTATTTTTTGGTCATTATAGTTTTCATTTGATTTCGTTTTTCCTCCATCATACTAACAAAATTAGAAAATTAAGTCCATTAAGTTATAAGGTAATATGGTCTTTTTAGTTTTTTTTTTCCTAACTTCTATATAATTTTTTTTATTAAATAATAGATTATTGGATATGCATCTTCAATTGAAATTTTATGAAAGACTTTGAGTTCGAATTATAGCAAGATAAAAATGGTTTAATGTCAATTTTTAAAATGTATTATCATATTTGAATATAATATATATATATATATATATATATATATATATATATATATATGGTTGGGTTCCAGTGAGAAGTTGAGGTTAACGTGAGAAGCATGAGAAGTGGTTATCAACCGTTGGATGAGAAATAAATGCACATTAGGATGCGATGCACCGAGATAAGATGCACCAGATCAATTCCCTTCTAAGTTGCAATTCATGGGAGGGCATTTGATAAAAGTGATTAACGGTTTCAAATCAACTTCTCATTCTTCTCACGTTAATCTCAACTTTTCACACGATCATTCGCCTATATATATATATATATATAGAAAGAGGGAGATGTGGGTTCATACAAGAACATTATTTATTTAAGAAAACATATGAGTACATACAAAATCATATATGATTCACGCGACTTCAGGTCACGGCCAAAGTCGCTTGTGTCCATTTTTTTCCGGTTAATGTAAAATCACATATGATTTTGTACATGATTTATTGTTTTCTTAAATAGTTAGCATTTTCATTTGAACTTTTCTCTCTCTCTCTCTCTCTCTCTCTATATATATATATATATATATATATATAACATTGAAAATCTACTTGTGCATCCACACCACTAGGATCGACCTGTCTACGAAACAACATCATAAGAATACCACAATGGAAAGTTTATTTTTTTAAACTATCACCGAAATAAGATATATGTTGATGTTGTTATTCAAAATCATCATGGCATACGTCCATGTCCATTTTTCAAAACCGTCACTATAAGACTTACTAGATATTACAATGGAAACAAAAAACAATACCTTATATTACAATGGATAAGAAATTATTTAAATCATCAATAACAAATTACTTCAATAATCAAAAGCTATATCCCTCATCTGGATATGGTGATGGGTTCTCGTACACAATCTCATATCATTTGTTGATTCAAGCTAAACATTCGAACAGAAGGAGACGTCTAGACCTTGAACCCTGCAACTTCTCTAGTTTTTAAGAGCATTAGGGGTTTGAACAAGGGGAAAATTATCCTCTTTACCAACGATGGCTAGGGTAGATGATGGGTCCTTATTGAATTTTTTTTACATATGATGAATGGTAGAAGGAAATTTGGAGTGTGGTGGTGAATGATGAAACATGACGCCGAGTAGATTGAGTTGAGGAATCAAGGAGATGACAGAGAAGCTAGAAGGCACCAACGGGGACGTTGTGGGGGTGGCCATATTGGGTTAAAATTGATCATTTGGTCATAATGGGGCATGTTGAGTTACACTATGTGTCATATTGGTGTTTAATAGGTCATATAGGCTACAATTTGATCTTGTTGGGTTGCAATAAGACGTATTGAAACGTACAGGGTTGTTTTGGGTTACAAACTTACAATGGATCATGTTGATCAAAGTGGGGTGCTAGTCGATGGTCTAGTATGGTCACCAAAGAAGGGAGTGGGGTGGGGTTAGTGATGGTGTTTCACTAGAGGAGGTGTATGGTTGGGTTGTTGGTATATATATAATATATATAAAATAGTACTATAAAACATAATATTATACATTATTTTTAATTTTTAATAGAAAATTATATAAAAAATAAGAATACTAAAATGTCCCTCACTTCATATACCTTAATTGCCAAATGAATTGAAATACAAACTACATTGGCTACCAATTTAATAAATGAAAACCAAGGATGAAAAGAGAAAATTTCAACAAACCACAAGGACTAAAACACTAATTTAATTCAATCAAAATAAAAGAGGGGGAATGAAAAATCGATTCCCGCCCTTTGTTCACCCCAAATTCCATCGTCCCATTTTATACACACCATTACTCTGAAAGGTTGTTATAGTTCCCAGAAGGCCAGAACAAAACAAAACCTTACCTTATTTTGAGCGAGTCAGTTCATTCACACTACAAATCATCAAAATTCATCCTCTGTTCATCTCAACTTCAGTTGCTTGATTCATGTACCCTCCTACTATTGTCTCAGATTCTATTCATATCGCGCTATTTTATCATCAAATGCAGAACAAGCATCGTCTTCTATTACGTATTGTCTACTACAATTAGGGGTTGTTATGAGAGACATATTTACACTGAAAGTAGGTATCCTCTTCCGATTATATGTAGATTGATTGCAATGGTCACATTTACAATTTGGGGCTTTCGTTGTTCTAAAGGAAAACACAAAACATGTATCCTCTTTTAATTTCCTATGATGAAACTATGGTTTGTCACAATGTAACTTGGTTTTGTAACAATTATATATATAATACATACATATGTGTGTGTGCTTGCCTGCTGCCCATCTCATCTTCCTCCATTCCGTAATCAAACCCAAAACAGGAATAATTTTATCTTGATATTAGATCGTTTTTAGTAAGTATGTATCATGGCTTAAACTGCTAGTTCTAATTCTGATACTCCCCCCAATCGTTCTTCTCAAGTTACGCATGTTTCTAACGTGTTGTTTGGTTTTTGGCATTTGAATCATGGTCAAGTTAAGATTTTTGCATTGAAGATATGATGAGGACTTAAATCTCTGGGTTATTGAGAATGAATGAGTAGGTTGTTATGAATTAAGACGTGGTCAGGTCAATAGAATGAACCTATTAGTATAACACAAAATTAATCTTGTATGAGACCCCCAACAACTTGTGTGTTCTTTTCTTTTATGTTGGTTTGTGTAGAGTAATTGGTGATGTTCATGTTCTTGATCAGTAAGAGCTGTTGTTTAAAGCAATTACCAAGTTGTTTGACCGTTGTGTTGATCGCTAAAATAGAAAACTTCGTCATAATTTAGTTATGTTAATGTTAATAGAATTGGTAAAATATTTTTTAGAACTTCAATCTTTGAATATTTTACGAAAGAAATAGTTAGTTAGTTAAAATATGTTGTGTGTTATAGGAATGGATGAGGGTCATGCAGTCTTCTTTTATGTTGGTTTAACAGTTTTAACCTTAAATAGGAATTTCCTAAGACGTTATGATACATTTGGATTTTGCATTGTTCTTTTATTAGTCAACAATGTTATAACCTTTTGATTGTGTTGAACTTTTTGTTGTTACTAGCTAGTTAAATTTACATGGAAGGCAAACAAGCTTGATGCAACTTTGTGTTTACTATCTCAACTGTTGTCGCAAATATTAACCATATATTTATATATCAATAAAGCATCCTAAAGTTGTTTCTATTTCTAATTCTTTTTAGACATTAGTTGGCTTAACCCTCTGCACATATCATAGAATCAGTGACCGTATACTTGCTACCCTGAAAAGGTTTAGCTGAACAAACAGGGGCATCACATCCTTGAGAAACCGGCTGCTCCATTTCTGCTACAGTTTTCAAATTATGCATAAGAACGGATTGAAAAACTGGCTGCTCCATTTCAAATCTGTAATAATTCTGATTTTTTAAACTGTTGTTGCACAAAAATAGACATGGACAGCAGCAACCTCTATTTGGACAACAGCAAACTATGGAATCACATAAACAGAAAAAATTTGTAGCACTGCAGATTCTTGAGCACAACCCAGATTTACAAATTTTATAATTTGCTACTGCACTTCGATATTTGAAATCTGAACTTTCATGGACAGATTTCAAAGTCTGCACATAACTTTCTGGACAACATACTTTGAAAGTTCAAAATCTGCACAATCTAAAATTTGAACACAAACAACAACCGTTTGATTTTGCGCTATACAATCTGCACTTTAACTTCATTACAAACACTGGAATCCTTGATTAGATTTCAGATTATTTTCTTCTTCCAATCGGAGGTTAATTCAGAAGATTATGCCTCTTCATTATATGTTGTCCCTCCTCTCCTTAACACCATCAGTACCTCCAGATCGACAATTCTCACTTGCTGTAGAATCCAATGGCTCCTTATTTTGCTTTCATCTTACATCTATTTATTCGGTGATATATTATTCATACCATTATGATGCAGGAATTCTATCCATTACATCATCGATACAGGACTGCTCATCGTTGGCAGAGTTCTCTATAGGTTATTCTTCTGTTCTTGTAGAGTTATATGCGTTCATTTTATTATTTAAATGCTCTATTTTTAAACGCATATCTCAACTTTTTGCAAGCGAATATTTAATTAATCAAGACCCTTTGAGCAAAACTCATATCTTTATTACTTGGGCATTGAATCATTGATTTTATATTGTTTTTGTCGCTTGCAGATTGGCTTCTAGACCTTTTTTTTGTGAGATATTGCATGCCGAAAAACAGAGGGACAACAGCTTGCTGCAGCTTGATGCCATATATCTCGGGATTTATGGAATATTCCTAAAATATTCCCCCAACCTTGCATTAGCTGGAAGAAATCTTGGATAAAGTTTGCTAGAAAATCTTTTCTTTTATCCTTTGGACAATGTCTTGATCCATCTTTTTGTTGGCTATAAAATGCCTAGCTCATATGTTGTAAAAACACACCAATTTCTCCCATCACTCCTAAAAATACTCTCTAAATGTTCTCTTATTCTTCAATCATTGGGAGAAAATTTGGAAGACTAGTCTAATTTTAATTAAAGCATTTAACTTTCAGTATTTCTTATCTGCTTTATTACGTCTCTTTTAATTATTGCACTTTATTATTACGTTTCTTTTAATTATTGCACTTTAATTTTACGTCTTTATTTTATCGCATTTTAATTGTTCTCCTTATTACGTCATCGTTATTTATAATTTTTGTAACCTTTAATCTACCATTGTTCTTTTCATTTAATCTTCGTAATCTACAGTAGTTTTTATTTTTAGTCGTATTCTCTTCTTTTTAAAAATGCAAGGACCCCAAGCGATGATAGGCTAACAACCTTAGCTTGGGTGTGGGGTGAAGTTAAGATTAAAACCAGTTTTTGATGGTGAAAATTAGTAGTTAATAATTATTTCCAATCATTCATTCAAGGTTATTTTTATAAAATTCATTTCCTAACAAATTGATCGTTGTTGAAAATGATTAAAGTGTGATGAACTTAGAGATAAGCCATCGTGACATGTCAACTTGAATGATATGGAGATATACTCGAGAGAGTTATTTAGATACGAGGAAACTCGTTTTCATTCCATATAGCTTATACAAGGAATAGATTGTGCCATTGCCTAGACTTTTTCTATTTTGGAAACATTAGAATCAAGTGTATGGATGCGAGCCTTTCTCAATCTCGAAAGAGTGCCTTAGAAAAGCTAATGGTTGGATATATTAATTATGACGTTTCACTTGATCTAATTGTCAAAAATCTTAACGGATCCCTACACCCTTGCTCCTTTTTAAAATAATTAATTTCTGTCAAATTAGTTGTTAAAAACCACCCAACAATATTTCTTCAAATTCGCCATCTGAAATCATTTCTTTTATTAGACTTTTATTAAGCTTTTACACCTTTCCCTGTGGATCGATACTCGGTATCTTACCGTTTTATTACTTGTAAAAGACGACAACGGATTGATAAGTGTATACTTGCACTATTCACCGTTAGATAACAGTCCAAGAGATTAAGTTCATATAAATCTCCTAACATAGAGAAAAACAAAAAATGTTTAGTTTTAGGGGCCATTTATCAAATGCATATCGTGCTTACCGGCAAAAATCATCACTCTCATTTACCTTATGGATAACATTTCTGGCCATCAAAATGGATTGATGGTAAGCGTTTATAACCCGGTAAGTGCTTACCGGGTAAGAGTCACCACCCTCACTTACTAGGTAAAACTCTCAATCATTGTCTTCCCTCTTACCAGTTAAGATTCACGATCTTTTTTATGTTCACTAGGTATGGCAATTGAACCGGTAAGTGTTTAGTAAACGACCCATTCTCTCTATGGTTGTATTTCCTTATGATGTTTTTACCTTCTCAGATACATGTCTAGCGAATAGAACTTATGAATTTAAAGACATTTGATCTTCATTCAAATCAGGTAGAAGCTTCACAAATGATTTCTTTTATAATCAATCCACCTCCCTTATAATGATCTGTGTTAAGGAATGTCAA
The DNA here is from genome assembly GCA_023525745.1 of Arctium lappa. Lineage (NCBI taxonomy): Eukaryota > Viridiplantae > Streptophyta > Magnoliopsida > Asterales > Asteraceae > Arctium > Arctium lappa. The sequence goes on along the minus strand of CM042061.1, from coordinate 53,881,454 downwards.
GTAATTCTTTTGCTTTTCTTTTATATTTTGCAGGGCACTTGTGGCAAGAGCATATATGGACGAACATTTAAGGACGAGAACTTCAATTGTGAGTTAGCCAATCCTTTATAAAGGATCCCTTTATCCAATGGAGTCAACTTACAATATTTGTTATTCTATATTGACACAACCCAATATATTTTAAAACATAACTGACCAGGAGCTTTAGCATGGCAAATAATGGAAGTCAATTCTTCAAATGCACATTCAAGGTAGCTTGTTTTTGGTTATTCAATACTCCCTCCATTCCAAAATAGGTGTCCACATTTCTTTTTTAGTTTGTCCCGAAATAAATGTCAACTTTTAAAAAATAAGTGTTTGTATTCCCGTTCTAACCGTAATTTCAAGCTTTGTTGTCGAATTTTAATTTAGGCTTAGATAATTTTTGGATCTGTTGATTTGTTTTTTGTCATCTTAATGACCTTCAAGCTGTTTGTTCATAAAGACGTGTTGGTTATAAGGATTCATATTGTGTTAGTGAAATTATTAAGAAAGCCCGATTTTGTTATGGAAAGTACGACATGAAAGTCTATCTGGAAAAGATTATAACAGAGGTCTTCTTTTCTCCCACTATTTTTAGTCATTGGCAACTTCAATTTTTATCAGAATAATCTGGTTTTAAGATGTTATTTGAGTTATAACAAAGGGTGTTTACTTTGGCCATTTGGCCTTAAGTTTGAACAGATATATCCATATGCTACTGCAAGCTATAATTGATTGGCAACCTTTGACAATTGTTGTTCTTGCTTCCATGATATATGGTGAATCAAATGATTATTTTGGACCTTGGTTCAGTTACAAAGGATGCATCTGTCGCAAAATATGCTTCGGTTGACGTGCATATTCTATTTAGTCTAGGTGCATTCTTGGTTATGATTTATGAGATTCCATTGTTAATTGGTATGCATCAGGAGTACCGTGTGCCACCTCCGAAGAAGGTTTATATGAGGGACTGGATTGACTTCCAACAACATTGCTAACAAGGTAAACACCATTGGATGAATAGTCAAATTCACAACAATGTTTAAGCCTGATCAACATGAAAATTCATTATTTATTTTTTGATGGTATGAGAGAATATGTTTATGAAATGGTAGTATGTTTCCATCGGTCATCTAACATTTTGATTGATTTTAAATGTTTCTTGATTTGTGAACTAAGATTGCCTATAAAATTGCTATATTCCATAAATTAATGAGATTTTATGTATAATAAAGTACTCCTTTCATCCTAAACTAAGTGTCCTGTCTCAAACGAAGTGCCTACATTTGTAAGTTTGTCTCAAACTAAGCATCTGCATTTGTACGTTTGTTCGAAAATAAGCGTCTACATTTGTAAGTTTGTCTCAAACTAAGCGTCTACATTTGTAAGTTTGTCCGAAAATAAGCGTCTACACTTATAAGTTTGTCCCAAAATAAGTGTCCACTTTTCTAGAATAATTAAAAGCACAAAGTATCATTAAAAAAAATTCACTGTAACATTACATATCGTGATGTTTATCATTCAACAATGCCACCGTAATATGACATATGGTGACATTTATTTTTTGAAAACCGCCATCACAGCATGACATACGTTGACATTTTTTAAACTGTAACTGTAATATGACATATAGTGATGACTATTATTCAAAATCGTCATTTAGCATGATAGATAGTGACATTTATTATTAAAAAAAGTCATCATAGCATGACTTACGATGAATAAATTTCTCAAAATCGTCACCGCTTCATGACATACGGTGATGTAAATTTATCAAAATCGTCACCGCTTCATGACATCCAGTGACGTAAATTTATCAAAACCGTCACCATAACATGACATACAATGACGTCTATCAATCAAAATTGTCAATGTAACATTGCATATCTTGACGTTTATCCTTCCACACCGTCACCATAGTATGACAAATGGTGACGTTATTTTTCAAAACCGTCACAGTAATATGACATAAGGTGTCGTTTATTATTCAAAATTGTCACCTTAGCATAACATATGGTGATGTTTAATATTTAGAAACATCAGCATAACATGACATACAGTGACATAAATTTATCAAAACCGTCATTGCATTATATATACGGCGACATAACTTTATCAAAACCATCACTGTGAAATGACATATAGTGGCGTTCATCATTTAAAGTTGTCACTGTAACATTATGTATTGTGACATTTGTTATTCAACACCGTTACCGTAACTTGACATATGAGAACATTTAACTATCAAATCCATATTGTAGCATGACAAAGGTGACATTTATTTTTCAAAACCAACACCATAGGATGACATACAATGACGTTCATTATTTAAAATCAACATTTTAACATTGATGTTTATTATTTGAAGCGTTAGCATGGCATAGGGTGAGATTTTTTTTTTTCTGTTGTCAAACCCTCACCTTAACATTACGTACGATAACTTTTAAGTTTCAAAAATGTCAGTATAGCATGGCGTACGGTGACATTTATTTTTCTAAACCGTCACTGTAGAATGACTAAGGTGGCGTAAATTTTTTGAAACTGTCACTATAGCATGACATGCTATGACGTTTGTTCTTCAAAACTGTCACCATAGCATGAGGTACCATGACATTCATTTTTCATAAACGTCATCGTAACATGACGTACGGTGATGTTTATTGTTCAAAACTGTCACTGTAGCATAACGTGCAATGACGTTTATTATTTAAAATTATCACCATAACGTTACATATGGTCACTTATATTATACAAAATCGTCATCGTAGCATGACTTACATGGAAACTTATTATTCTAACCGTCACCATAGCATGATATATAATGACATTTATTATCAAAAACTATCCCTAGTGTGACATATAATTTTTTACAACCGTCACTATAACATAACATATGGTGAAATTTATTTTTCAAAATCGTTACGTATAATAACATATGGCAACGTACTTAAAACCGTCACCATAACATATTCAAAACGATCAATGTAGCTTGAGATATTGTGATGTAAATGTTTTAATACCGTTACCAAAGCAAGACATATGATGACGTGAAATTTTCAAAAACCCTTTTCCATACACTAACTTTTGGTAACAAAAATTTATGCAAAAACGTTACCATAGAACTTGGTGACTTTTGGAAACGGTTTTCAAATAAGTGTGGCTATACGTATTTTAGTTTTCGGTAACGGTTTTTTAAAACCGTTACTACATAAAGCAACGGTTTAGAGACAAACCGTTACTAAAAGTTCTTATATGGCAACGGGTTTCAAAAACCGTCACAACATAAAGCAACGGTTTTTCAAAACCAACCTAAACCGTTACCTTAGGGAATTTTTTATTAACGTTTTTATCTAAAACGTTGCTTTATGTTTCTAAGTTTTTTGTAGTAGTAACGTTTCTTTAAAAAAGTGTGACTAAAACAATGTTGTAACTTTTTATGTGACTTTTTGTAACGATTTTTTTATCGAACCGTTACAAACCTATTTTTCAAAACCGTCACAAAAGACCTTTTTTGTACTAGTGTCGATCTTCATAGGTATTACACAATCAAGGGAGTTTATAATCCTAGATTTTTCGAGAGAATTTTTTTTCTTAGATTTATGAATTATTCTATTGCTTTGTTTGTTAATACCCCCCAACATGAACTAATCTTTATATGTTAGGGGTTAGTTTGACTTTGGTTTAAGCTTATGGACATGTAACTTGGGATTTTTATCAGTTTTTTCCTTGTTAATGAAGCATATGATTTGAGTTTTAATGTTTTTGTGAGTCTGATCAACTTTCATCTGATTTGTTCGTTATAAATTAAATTCGATATAATTAATTGTTAACTAAAACTAGAATTATATGCCTAAGGTGAGAAATTGGATAGAGATATACCAAGTAAGCCTCAGTACCACTATTAATCTTGAGATTAATGTATTTTGTGTTCACGTGTTGAGATCGAGAGATAAAACTCATGTTTTCAAAGTAAAATCCATTGTTACTTGAGAAAGAACAATGAAGATTTTAGAGATTGGGTCGTTATTAAAGGGAAAGATTGATCATTATTTTGAGTAAGGTGTTCATTAGTGAAAGCTATAAAATTTACAACCCTCAACTATTTTCTCCATAAAAAGTTTTCTAAGTCGTTTATTGTTCCGTTCTTATTTTTATTTAATTAGTAGTTAATAATTTAATTCCAACAACTCATCTTTTGGATCTCTAGTTAATACTGAATATAGTCATTACGATACTCTGTCCTAGTTCCCTTGGTTCGATACTCGTACTTCCAAGCACATACGACTTGATTCGATCCGTACACTTGCGGTTAGATTAGGGGGTGTAAACCCGCCTATAAAGTTTTTGGCGCCGTTGCCGGGAAACTAGTTGGCACTGATAACACTACCAGCTATAGGCATTATTACATTGGACATATTTTTTTCCAGTTATTTTTACTGTTCATTTCTGGGTTACTAATTTCTCAATTTTGATTTTGTAGGTACCAATTGGTTTATGCCAATAGGGACTCGAGGGAAATTTCTAGAGCATATAGACCCGGAAAATTAAAGAACCGCGAGCCAACTGAGAAAAGCAACAAAAGTTAGAAGACAAATACAAATGGGTGACGAAAGAGCAAGAAATGAGGAGATACCACCCCCGCCACCCCCGCCTCCGGGGAGAGTGTCGATGAGATCATTTTCCAATCCGAATGTGGCAATAATCAACATAGGCATTCAAGCCCCTGCAGTAAGAGCAAATAACTTCAAGATAAGGTATGGCACAATCCAACTCTTACAACAAAAATCAGTTTAGGGGAGCACCAACGGTGGACCCTCATGGACATCTTTGGGCCTTTGAAAAGATCTACAACACTTTCAAGATCAATGGTGTGTCAGTGACGTAATCAAACTGAGGTTGTTCAAGTTCTCACAGAAGGGAAGGGCCCAAATATGGGGAGATAGCTTACCAACTGATCAGATCCGCACATGGGCAGATATGGATGAAGTGTTCCTACATAATTTCTTTCCACCGGGTAGGTCAACTCAGTTAATGGCTGAAATAACCCATTTTGCTGAATGAGACCAGGAGACACTCTACGAGGCATGTTTGAGATATAAGGACATGCTGAAAAAACGTCCTCATCATGGTTTACATGGTTGGGTCATCATCCATACCTTCTTTGGTGGACTTCACCCGCAATACCAGAATGATATCACGACTGCAGCAGGTGGGGCTCTAATGAACAAAACGTATGAAGAAGCGGTTGAACTGATAGAGAATATGACTGTCTATAGTTATGCCACTCCAAGGTCTTTTATTAGACGGGTAGCAAGTGTCCATGAGTCTGAAAAATTGAAGATAATAAAAGTACAACTAGCGGCCATCACCAATCAGTTGAAGGGAGCTTCTATCCAACCTCCACCTATCAATGAGGGTGGCATTCCCGACTAGTTCCCAACTTTTCAAGAACCTGAACAGGATCAATTTTTATAAAACCGGAATAATCGTCCTAGGAATGACCCCTTCTCAAATACTTATCATGAAGTATGGAAGAAGCATCCCAACTTTTCATGGACTTAACAACAAAATCCACCTAAAGAGACTATGGGACAACAACAACAACAACAACAACAACACGACAACAATTCTAAATTTTCATCTTCTTCCCAATCTAATAATGTTTATCGTCCTCCAGGTTACCATCAGAGAAAGTCTGACGAAGGACAATCTGGAGAGAAGAAACTGGGACTGGAAAATGTGATGATGAAATTCATGTCAAAGATGGACAACACTGTTGAGGGGTTTACATCTTTTGTAAGCACACTAGCAAACACAGTGAGTATTATGAAGGCAATAACAGATCAGAATACAATTTCAATTCAGCTCCTAGAGAGGTAAGTGGGACAAATAGTTGAAGCCCTACAATCCCGCACTAAGGGCCAACTCCCTAGTAAGACTGAAAGGAAACCGAGAGAGCAGTGCAATGCCATTCATCTGAGGAGTGGCAAGGAATTGATAAATGACCCTACTCGAGAGCATGTGGAGACTGAAGAAGTGGAGGCTGAAGATGGTGTAACACCCGCACTTCCCTTTCGTCTTATTTTTTTTTATAAATTAGAAATCCATGAATTTTAGTTTATATATATGTATATTTAAGAATATTTGATAGTTGAATAAGTGTGTGTATATATATATATATAGCCCCGTTTAATTGTTAATCTTTTGAATTCATAACTAGAAAAATTTTCTTCAAAAAAAAAAAAACTAGAAAAATTAAATAAATAAAGAATTTGGAAGAAATAGAATTAAGGGACTTTGGTGTGAATTTGTGGCAGTAGCCACCTTTTAGACCCCCACGATCATCCTTCCCTTTCCTCTCATTTGAATTCTCTTTCCCTCAACCTCTCTTCACTCACTGTTCATGCTGACACTGTTAACCTTTTAGACCCCCACGATCATTTCTTTTTATAAATCGGTCTTAGATGGTTAGCACTTCAAGATCTCATATTTCTCCCCATTTTACTTGGTTTTAGGTTTTCTTCAAAACCTAGTTTGGTGAGTTGATTCTATCCTTTCTAAACTTTATACTTGTCATAGTCTCTTAGAACATCCCTCATGGTGTATTTTACACATATGTGGATTTTGATCTATTTGGGGCGTTTTGGAGATTTGGCGATTTTTACCCATTTTTGCTAGTAATGATGGATCTCAAGCCCTTGCCTTTGGTTGCTAAAGATTTGCGTTTTGAAACTTAGGTTTAACTTAACCTAGCAAGGTGAGTTTAAGTTTTTTGTGAAATTTTTGTACATGCCAAAAAAATATGTATTTGGAGTCTTAAAATGTTTACCTTAAGATTTATTAAATGTTGTTTGTTATATAACGAAATTGCATCTTTTGCACATTTGGTCTATAAAATTTGGTGAAATGCATATATTCGGAGTTTTTGGACATTTTGATAATAAATCATAAAGTGTGTGGATTTCGATAAATTATTTCTCATATATTGATTATTTGATGTTAATTCACTTTTGATATATTATTTTATAAATCTTCTGAAAATGCATACGATCGAGTTATTGGGCGCATTTTTGGGTGCCAATACTTATTACGAAATGCTTCTTTGAAGCTTGGGTGTATTTCGAGATTTAATACTCAAGGGTTCACTCTTAGTGACGTTTGTTGCGTTAATTGAGTTTTGTTGGATTTTAAGGTACTTTCGGTTACGAGATCTATTAAATCTTTAGATGCGTTTTTTGTGATTTTGCGCAACCCTCGAGTCGATAAAAAAATATATTCAAAACCTTTGGGACGTAAATTGTATAAACGTTGGGTATTGATATTTTATTGTTTTATGTTAACTTTTTATACAGACAAGCGAATTGTGGACTTAATTGGGTTGATTATATCTCAAAAGAGTTTAGGGGCATTTGTCCCGTTTAAATTTGCACAATGATGAGCTTTGGACGTTATTTGCAATTATTGCTTATTTATTTGGATATTACATGTTTTGAGTGCGTTGGACATTCTTTTGGATTCATGTAATTTAGACTGTGATGCATTGGATCCATAGGCATGTGAGTCAGTCTTATTTAGATGGTCAAATGGGTATTGCGGGGTTAGACTCCAGCACTCATGTTTCGTGACCTTAAACTTTTCAAGTAGGCACTAGGAGGATTGAGTCTAGAAGTGCTACCTTGGAGGTAGGCATTAGGACCTCTGTCACTTGAGGTAATGCCTTGAAGGTAGTCCTTAAGTGTGTCGGGACAAGAGGTGAAATTCGTGGGAATAGACACTAAGGTCAATCGGCTCTTAAGGTGAAACTTGTTAAGAATTCGTAGGGACTCTTGGACTTTAAGTCGTGAAGTGTTATGCGATTAACGTTGTACGAGTGGCATAATTATGTGTTCCCTTCACTCTCAACGGATACGGGTCTCCCCCATTGTTGTTAAACGTTATTTTTGGATATTGTAATATCTATGCTTTAATATTGTTTGGCTTTTAGTGGGTAACCGCATTTTATGACTTTGACTTATTGGGTCCCCTCCATATATCAAGGTTTTGAATAAATGAATTACTTCCATGTTTTGATATTTGGATTTTTAACCCTATAATATTTCGTGTGAGTATTGAGTTTGGTTCCATGATTATAAGGTGTCTCTATTCAAGTATTTTATCACAAAAATGGGGTTTTGGGAAAGATATCACTTTTTATTTTAATTACTTTGCATATTGAGAATTGTCATGTAAATAACATTCTTTCTTCTTTTCGTCTTATTTAATTGATCAAACTCTTGAACTCACTAGGCGTTACACCTAACCCTTTTTATTTGTCGACATGTGCATCAAGTTCTAGTTGGGGAATGGTACTAGTGACACCATGAAGAGTTGAGTGCTAGTTAGATGCACGAGAAGAATGTAATTATTGGATGATGTTTTCTACACTTTTGGAGATAGCAATCGTTTATGGGTTTAGTAACACCCGACCTTTATCTAGTCTTTATATAAGACTTGGTTTATTAGTTGTCGAGGTTAAATCTAGAATTCTATTTGAGTATTTCAAGTATTGATTTGTAAAAAGGGATTTTATTAGTTGTCGAGGTTAAAATTTTTATATTAGTTGCTCTTTTCAAATTTAAGAGTGTTACAGTTGGGATGAAAGATGGGATAACTACTGATATTATTGATCTAAATAAGCCAAAGGAAAAAGATGTGACACTTCCATCAAAGCCGATAATCAACCCATATGTGCCACTGCTACCTTTTCCGAATCGGTTGAAGGCACACAAGGATAAGGAACAACTCAACAAATTTCTTGACATTTTCAAAAAGTTACACATCAATATTCCATTTGCAGAGGAACTTGCACAAATGCCAACATATCTCAAGTTCACGAAAGACATCTTATCCAAGAAGAGGAAGATTGAAGATCATGCCACTATTGCACTTACTGAGGAGTGCAGTGCAATCATTTAAAATAAGCTTCCTCCAAAGCTTTTCAAGATCCAGAGAGTTTCTCTATACCTGTTCAAATTGGAATTGTTCATTTCAATAAAGTGATATGTGACTTAGGAGCAAGTATTAAATTGTTACCTTTATCAATTTCCGGGAAACTTGGCTTAGGGGAACTGAAGCCAACAAACATGACACTCCAACTTGCAGATAGATCAGTGAAGTACCATATGAATCGTGGAAGACGTCTTGATAAAGGTCGGAAAGTTTTACTTTCCAGTTGATTTCGTAGTTCTAGATGTGGAATAAGATGTTGAGGTGCCATTGATTTTGGGAAGACCGTTCTTAGCCACAAGCAAAACTTTGATAGATATGGGAAGCTGTGAGACTTTCAGCGTTCGTAAGAAAAAGGTAACCTTCCATGTTCTCAAAAGCATAGAAGATAGAGGTGAACATGAAAGGGGGGGGGGCATTGGATCATAAACTAGTAATAATGGGAAAACGGATGTAGGGAAAATCAGGAAAACCAGAATGTGTGGGCGATTCAGTTCTGCAAGTGATACCGAGCCAAATTGAGAATCACACTGTCGTGCCACGACTTTAAATAAGTCGCTAGGTGGGAGGCAACTCACCCGGTATGTTTTCCTTTTCTTACTTTCATTTTAGTTATTTTCTTTTGATAGGATTTAATTTCGTGTTTTTGTAGATCTCTCGTAGTCTTGAAAGGCTTCCGCACAAAAACAGTAAGAATTGGATACATTTTTTCGTTGTGCTAACACATTTAGGGTTAGTTGGGCTACCTAAAAGTTGCTTCAAGGTCCTGGTGAACACGGTAAAATTTGGAGAAAAAGGTAAGATGGGCGAGTTTCAAGTAAATTCAGAAAGACCAAACCTACACCAAACTCACCTTGGGCACTGTGCGGGTTCAGACGACTTTGAGGTGGGTTACCCCGCTATTAAACTCACTCTAAACCCCCGCTCGACACTGCCTTTGCGTGCATACACCATGAGGTCGAGCGACTTTGCCGCTAGTTAGGTTCAATCCAACTCACACCGAACTCTTGTCGGCCAATGTTGTTCATGGTCCAAATCATTTCCGAGCGACTTTGAAGTGAGTTGGGAGAACCCAAAACTCACTAAAAACCCACATTGACCACTGCCCTTCACGGGTCTAGTCCATTTACTAACACGACTTGGTCGCTAGTTACTTAGGTGCAAGCTCACACGGGTAAAGGGGTAAACTCGAGCAACTTTGTCGTGAGTTTCCAACCCACCAACCAATGTTAAACTTCCGTCCGCTACTGTTCAACAATTCCATCTACCATTACCCACTTCGGGTGGGAACACTTTTGTGCCACCCGCTGTGACTATTCTCCAGATATCGTGCGTGAATTTTATGCAACACTTAACAAGGGCATCTTTAACGAATTTGGAAAAGTCAACATGGAGGGCACAACAATAGTCATGACACGAGGCCATACGATCATTTTATCATCTACCATGCCTCGAGGCAACCAACAGAAAGAATACGCTTGGCGGGATCCCGAGAATACTGGGAGTTGGCGATAGGGAGGAGTGAAGCGGTATAATCGCAAGGGCTCTATGATGCAACGGAAGTGACATATGGACGAAGGAAGAGACACTTAAGAAGAGCGAGTTACACATAGACACCTCCTTCTGGATGGTATTTTTAAAAGCTAGTATCATACTGTCCAAACACACTAATGTGGTCGATTCGGCGGTGGCACGAGTCTTATTTTGCATTCATAATTGGATGGCATTGGACATCCTCCAGATTATTCATCTTGAGATTTTGGATGTAGCCTCATCCAAGGACAGGGGACTACTTCATTTCTCCTATCTTATTACCTACTTTTGCAAATCTGCAAGTATACCATCTCGAATCCCGAGTGAACCATCATCGGACTTCACGTGTCGCATGTACAACCTCCAAGTCACATACGTCGAGAAACTAGAGGTGCAGAAATTGCATGATGGTCAACATATCGTTAACCTAGTGGAGGAAGCCGATGAACAAGAAGTCGCATCCGATTATGATGATGATGATGCGGATTATGATCCGGAGGGACCTCCAACTACACCATCACAACCGCTATTGACTGCTCACAACAGTGCCACCCCGCCTTGGGCAACCCGCTTGGTAACCAAATTGGATCAGGTACTTTAGGAAGTGAGAACCGTCAAAGCAAATGTGGAACATATTGAAGGGCAATTGGAGGATAAAGGCTACATCCGAACTTACCTTACCGGAGAGCGACGCCATGCTCAAAAGCGCCGCCAAGGAGCTGCCTCCTCATCTCATCATCCCCAATAAAACCATCTTTTCTTTTTTAATATTGATGCTTATGTGATTTTGATACTATGTTCTTTTCATTCTCGATACCCGGATGACTGTAATGGATATTAATACACATACTCATATCACCGTGAAATTGGACACAGGTAAAACTTATACCTGTATCATAACTATTACATGCCTATCCTGTCACCACTCCGCACACACAATTATATAGTACTCAAAACCAAACTTGCACATTAGGGACAATGTGCCGGCAAGGTTTGGGGTTGTAGACCAGGTATACACATCGGATACATTGCATTAGGGGTGTTTATCCAAACCGCAAAAACCACCCACACTGCACCGCACCATAAAACGCGGTTTAGAACTTTCGTAGTACGGTTTGCGGTTTGCATTTTTACCAAACCGCACTCTGCGATGCGGTTTGCGATTTTGAGTTTTCAAACCGCGGTTCAAACCGCACCGCACTGCATCTTTTATATTATTTTTATTTTTTAAACATATATATATATATATATATATAATTTAATATTTATATAATTGGGCTTTGTGTTTTTAATTATGGACTTTAAGTTTTGGACTTTGCTAAATAACCTTTTAATTATAAGCCTCTTAAAAGTTTAATTAAGGCCCAACAAATGAACAAATGCCCTAGATTAGGCTAATGACTTTAGTTTTCACTTTTCACGTTCACGACTCAGGACAGGAGGCAGGAGCTCATGTCTTCTGTGTTCACGCCTTCAAAGTTCACTCTACTTCACGGTACTTCAAGAATCGAGTTCTACTTCTCAATCTACATCTCAATCTTCTTCATGGTTCACGACTTGGTATCTAATCTCAAGGGTTGGTTGGCAGTTGTTGAATGGTTTGGTGCAGAATGATTAATTAAGTGGTCAGAATGATTAAGAGGCTCTAATGATATAGTGCAAAATGAAATATTGTTGTTTGCTAATTGTTAAGAATGAAATCAGGGCTCTGAATGGTTAAGGCAGGGTAAAGATACAAAATCATTCAGAGGGTTTTGAAACCATTAAGAGGCAGATCTTTTTTTTGCCAAACAAGATTTACCTCTCAATGATTCAGAGGTTTCCTCTTAATGGAACCATTAAGAGGTAAACAAACAGCCCCTCAATCGACTTCTGCCTTCGCAATCCACTTCTGTTCTTCCTTCTCAATCGACTTCTGTAGTACTTCCTTCTCAAATCTCAATCGACATCTAGAGGTATTTCATTTCTACTAGTCACCTATGTGTATCCGACTTAGGAATTTTTTTGTTAGATTATTATATTTGTTTCCTTGATGGGACTTTATTTGTTGATTACATTCTATTTTTTTATTGATTACATTATGTTTTTTTGTTGATTACTTTCTGTTTCCTTGATGAGACTTATATTTGTTGAATTGAATTTGTTTCCTTGATGGGTTATGGGTAATTAGAATTTTTTTATCAACTTATTACTTATTTTTCTTGTCTTTGTTATAGATACATAATGTTATACTAGATGGAAGGAAGTCAAAAGTCCCCGCCCTCTGTTGCTCCTTTGAGCCACACTCAATCTGAGGTCGTCGATTCAAGTAATGTTCCTAAACCTTTGCAATGTAAGAAAGCTTCTAGAAAACAGTCAGACGTTTGGGATCATTTCACCAAAAAACTTGACGACCCAAATGGTCTTAAAGTTATTTGCAATTATTGTGATAAGTCTTATGTCGGTAGGGATAGAAAATATGGAACAAGTACACTTATGACTCATTTGGTTAACCAATGTCCTATGAATCCATTTAGATTGGAAGATAAAAGGCATAAAACTTTGATCTTTCAAAAGATGAGTGGGGGTACGACTGAAAGTGGAGGATGCAATAATCTAAAGGTTGTGTCATTTAGTCAATCTGATTGTAGACTTGCTTGTGCTAAATGATTGTTCTCGATGAGTTATCATTTAGGTTTGTGGAGCAAGATGGTATTAAGCAATTTTGTAGTGTTGCATACCCAATGTTTATTATACCTTCATGCATCACAATTTCTAGGTACATTATGAAGTTATATGACAATGAGAAGAAAAAATTGAAGGACTATTTTGCTAAGCATTCACAGACAGTTCCCTGACTACCGACACACATACATCCATTCAGAATGTTTGTTATATGGTGTTGACATCACATTTCATAGACCATGAGTGGAAATTACAAAAAAGGATTTTGATTTTTTGTCAATTACTAATCATAAAAGAGACACAATAGGCAAAGCAATTGAAGCATGTTTAAAAAAATGGGGTATTGATAGGATTTTTTGCCATTACAGTTGATAATGCATCCTCTAATAACGTTGAAATTAGTCACATTAGAAAATGATTCCAAATATGGAATACTGGAATTTGTGATGGAGACTTTTTGCACATGAGATGTTCAGCTCACATTCTGAATATAATTGTGGGTGACTGTCTTAAAGAATTAGATGAATCTATCGCAACCATCCGTAATGCATTTAGATACGTTAGAGGCTCATCTTATAGGTTGCAAGGTTTCAAGGGTGTGTGAAAAGTGCTTGTAAGGAGGATAAAGCATTTATTTGTTTGGATGTTCCAACGAGGTAAAATTCGACATTTTTTTATGCTGGATCGTGCAACAAAATATGTTGATGCTTTTAAATTGCTTAAGGAAGAAGATGGATTTTATTTTCAATACTTTAGTGATGAAGATAAACAAGGGAGGAGGGTAGCGGGACCACACACTTCAAATGATTAGGATAATTGTGTAATATTTTGTAGGTTCTTTGAAGTATTTTATGAAGCTACACTCAAGTTTAGTTCCTCTTTATTTGTTAATGCAAATATTTATTCTCATGAAATATGTTCCATACGTGGTAGAATAATCAAATGATGTGAGAGTGACAAACCAATCTTGAAGAATATGACTTATAAGATGAAGACCAAATTTGACAAGTATTGGGGTTCTGTTGAAAAACAAAATGTGCTTATTTATGTGGCCATAGTTCTTGATCCTCGGTACAAGTTGAAATTTGTGCAACTTTGTTTGAATAAACTATATGGTGAGGATGAGGTGTAAACCATCATTATGTTTGTGAAGAGTTGTTCGTCAAAGTTGGTATCTCATTATACCATTGAATTCAAAATGAGAAATCCGGAAGTAAGTGGCACTCAAAGTGGGGCATCTACTCAAGAAAAAGGTTTGATGGCGAGTGGCTTAATGGTGGATTCAGATGATGATGAGTCTTTCAACATGTTTGAAGCTGAGTTTGAAAAAGAGTGTCATGAAGACGAGGATTTAGATATGACAAATGAGCATGACAGATATTTGGCCGAACGAAACGATGGGGAAATAAAAAATAAGGATTTTGATATCTTGGAATGGTGGAAAATATCTTCATCTAAATATCCTATTTTGGTAATGATGGATCATGATGTTCTTGCCATTCAAGTTTCAACTGTAGCTTCTGAGTCTGCGTTTAGTACGGGAGGATGGGTACTTGATTCTTTCCGAAGTTCTTTGAGCCCTTGCACAGTTCAAGCTTTGATATGTTGTCAGAATTGGCTGAGAACTTCAAAGATGGAATTAGATATGGGGTCACCACTAGAGGATACAGAAACATATCAATTTGGTGATTCATGTAAAATTACTTATTAATTGTTATTGTTAAAAAAATTTCATCATATTATTTGTTTGCTTAATTTATATTTTTGTTCATATTCTAGATGGCTTTTTAGATGGTAATGAAGTTATTGATCTTGAATAAAGAATTGGGCATTGGCAATTGGGAGTCAAGATGAAAAGGAAAGAAAAAGTTGGAGACGTCACTTTATCCGTTTATCGTATTGAAATAATTGATTTTTTCAGGCTATTTTTTTGACTATTTTTAATTATGCATTTTGGAGTTGGCTGTATTAAAACTCTTTATTTTTTGGACTACGGACACTTAATGGTTGATTTTCTAATGTATTTTCAACATATAATATTTTGGATTGTACGGATAAAGTGCGATAGGGACAAACCGCATAAACTACACCGCACCGCATTGCGTGGTGCGGTGTGGTGCGGTTTGAGGTATATACGGTGCGGTTTGGGGTTTGGGAAAATGCTCAAACCGCACATGCGGTGCGGTTTGCGGTTTTGCCCCAAACCGCACAGCGAACGCTCTTACATTGCATGAAGTTATATAATTGTTAGGGATAATTTTTTTTAAGACAATAGACACCAGAATTCATGAATCTCTTAGGTGCAGACGACTTTACATTGTTCTGCGAATCTGAGAACGGAGATCTTGTCCTAAGAATGATTAGAAATTTCATTGACTATGGGACATTAGTGGAGACCACCCGCGATAATTTTGAACCAATTGAACACTATTCGAATCATTTGTGAGGGAATTATACACTTAATCATATACACATTCTCTGAACTCCTTGTTGTGATTATAGCATGACCTCACTATAATATTGCATTGAGTAGCAAAGACGTCCATAAGAATATTCAGTGAAACCTTTGTCTTATTTAATTTATGGACCTTAAGAGATGATTCCAGGCAATGTGTGTAAATAAATTGAATTTATCTTGCTTATCTTTCTAATGTGTGCACCTAAGCCTATTTCTAGCCATACAATAAAATTTTCGATTCTTAACCCAATAATCATACTCCAGCCTAAATGATAGCCTACCCTTATCCGAAGATGTGTCATTTATGAACAATTAGTAGGAAACAACGACAGAGGGTGGAGACATAAAAAAGTCAGTGGAATATGGGTGTGGGAAAGGAAATCTGACCAAATAGGTCAAGTAGCTGCTAAAAACAAAATAAAATAAAGGGTTGTACTCAAGAAGTAAAAGCAGAAATGGAAAAAGAAAAAGAAAAGAAAGAAAGCAGCAAGGTGCAAATTCAATCAAGGGAGTGTGGGTGGAAATACAGAGAAAAGGGCATAAAAGAACGGAATGAAATCTGGTTGTTCATATACTGACAAATTGAGGATTTTGCTCCTATTTACCTTCGTTTCTTAGCCACTAACCTAACCCCATTACAACTATTTACAAAGACCTGAATAATCTTTTGGAAAGTGTAAGAAGATAGACATAGTTGCACTAATAGTCCTAGTCTTGCTGCTCGATTCCTTCTAAGATCACTTTGATTTACATTTGTGCGTTTTTCATGATTAGTTGTTCATGCTTATACTTTGTGAATTCTTGTACATCAAATCCAAATGCATGAACAATATGTAAGACAACCTAGGGTTCGAGGGTAAAGAGAGTACCCCGTGAGGTAGGGTCGAAGCGAAATCCTCCGCAAAAGTGTGATGAACTGATTACTATTTTGTATGGTCACACTATTTTTAGTTCGATTTTCAATGTTGATGATTCTAATACCTATGATGGATAGTGAATTCCGGTTGTCTTGTCCTCGCACTTCTTAAATCCCTGACATGAAAGTTGTTGGTGTCATCCGATATGTACACCCATTGGTCGTTTTGCAGACGTGGCTTGTTTTTTAGTTGTCTTATTTTTCTTTGACGCTAATTTGCTTGGGAACAAGCAACGCTTGGTTTGGGGTTGTTGATAACACCAATTTTTGGTGTTAGTTTCATATCACTTTCCAAGTAATTATGTTTATTTCCAAGTAAATAAAGCCGAATTTTTATAGTTTAAAACAAGTGTTTCAAGATTTATGTGGTGTTATGAAAAATCCAAGAACGTGTACAAGAAGTAAGGGTTTTCGAGCAAAAGTCGACCACGAAAGTTCTCAAGATTCAAGTGTGAAAAATGGTCATTTGATCAAGTGGGTTAAATTTTAAGGAGAAATTATTTTTTCCCAAAACAGTGGCGGAAATGACTCTGATGGTAGTTACTGAAGCTGAAGCCACTTGGCCAACTCACCTGAAAGTTGAAATCAGGGCTAGTTGCAAGTTAGTTGACTTAACTGCAACTAACTTCAAACTAGCTTGGACGGTGTTGGACGTTTTTAAAGACTTTTTCACCTAGGATTTAAGATATATCTCATTCTATCATATAGAGGACGACAAAGGGACGATTTGAGGCGATTTTGGCAAGGGAGAAACACCGAATTGAAGCAAGGAAACAACTTGGGAAGCGATTTCTACTCCGATTTCTTGCCGATCTTCGTGGGTATTACACAATCAAGTTTACAATCCTAGATTTTTTTAGAGAACCTTTTTCTTAGATTTATGAATTCTTCTATTGCTTTGTTTGTTAATACCCCGAACATGAACTAATCTTTTGATGTTGGGGGTTGATTTGACTTTGGTTTAAGCTCATGGCCATGTAACTTGGGATTTTTATCAGTTTTTTCCTTGTTAATGAAGCATATGATTTGGGTTTTAATGTTTTTGTTAGTCTGATCAACTTTCATCTGATTTGTTCGTTATAAATTAAATTCAATATAATTAAATGTTAACTAAAACTAGAATTATATGCCTAAGGTGAGAAATTGGATAGAGATATACCAAGTAAGCCTTAGTACCACTATTAATCTTGAGATTAATGTATTTTGGGTTCACTTGTTGAGATTAAGAGATAAAACTCATGTTTTCAAAGTAAAATCCGTTGTTACTTGAGAAAGAACAACGATGATTTTAGAGATTGGGTATTCATTAAAGGGAAAGATTGATCATTATTTTGAGTTAGGTGTTCATTAGTTAAAACCATAGGATTTCCAACCCTCAACTATTTTCTCCATAAAAAGTTTTCTAAGTTGTTTATTGTTCCACTCTTATTTTTATTTAATTAGTAGTTAATAATTTAATTCCAACAACTCATCTTTTGGATCGTCCAGTTAATATTGAATATAGTCATTGTGATACTCAGTCCTAGTTTCCTTGGTTCGATACTCGTACTTCCAAGTACATACTACTTGATTCGATCCATACACTTGCCGTTAGACTAGGGGGTGTAAACCCGCCTATCAAGAAACATAAACTGCAACCCTTCACACTTGAAATTAGCATTCAGCTACACAACAAACTTTAAGGAAACGAGAATTATCATGACACCCCCTTGAAATAAACAAACAACACAAATAAGACCATATTTACCATGTATCCGCACTTGGTCACTAGAGTTTTGAGTCAAGACTATTAAGGGCTCTAACAGAAGGGAATATGGGCAGATAAACCTCAACAAACACGAGATACTGACCTGACAGATTTGATGTCACATCAACGATGGATATCACATGTTCTAACATAATCGATTTTGTAGATCTAGTATAGATACTAGTAACGGGTGTCTCTCTAACAACACATTCAACGGACCAATTCCTGTAGATTTCATACAGTGAACTAAAAAGGGAGTGATACATGCATCCAAATAGTACAATTGACCCAGAACAACCTGTAATCCAGATTTCGAGAGATCTTACAACTTTTATTTGTAATCCTCTTTGTCAATAGGTTATAGAATTAAGTTTGGACAATTTGATCATTAAAATTGATTTTTATTTCCTCAAGTAGATTTAAATTTGTAACCTTGAAGATTGATGATAAGAATTGTTATTAACCTTTCAAAAGTATATTTACACCCCTCCCCCCACCCACCCTTTTGATTGCCTTGATATTGTTATTTGTAACATCCCAAAATCTGAAAAAGAGCAACTAATTTAAAATTTCTAAAATACATAAAATAATGGATAAATTCCTTTTTAATGGATAACACTCGAATTACGTAAAATGAAAATTTAAAGGATTTACATCAATAAATTACAAAACAAACCTTTCACTAGGTCTAGGATAAGGACAAATGTTATTAAAACCGATACAGTTGCTATCTCCAAATGTCAAGATCGAAATTCTAAACAAGAATTTAAACTAAACACTCATAAACTATGTTAAAGAAGTTGCGGAATAACACTTTAACAATAAATCAATGAAACAGTATATGAATCAAATCACAAGTTATATTGAATTAACTTAATGATTACAACCAAAGCCTCAATCTGTTGAACAAGCTCAATAGACGTTCAATACTTCTCTAAAGAAAGGATTTCTAAGAATCTTGAGGCTAATTCTCTCTAGAACAAAAACGTATGTATCTCTGTATATTCTATGTATCTATATATACAAAACAAATTACAAGATAATTACAAAAACAATATTGATCTTCAGCATCCAGTCCATAATTATCTTCAACATTATCTTCAGCTCCTAGTCTTTCGCTTTAAGCAATCAATCCATCTTTATCTTCATGAGCAGCATTAATCTTCAGTAGCATCAATAGCAGTACTAACCATGCTTGCAGTAGTAACTTCCAACTTGCAGTATTAACTACTAGCAGTAGTAATCCTACAAGCAGTAGTAATACTTCTAGCAGTAGTAATACTCAAGTAGCAGTACTAAAGTCTTCAGTAGTATTAATCTTCAACACTTAGCAGTACTAACTGGACTTAGCACATTTTAAACCCAACAATCTCCCCCTAACTTAACTTTTCAAAACAAGAAGTTAAGTTCTTCAAAATATGATCTTCATGATGCTTTCAAAATAAATGCTCAGATTCCTAGATCAGGATTCAAACCTAGACTTTGATTGATTGTTCTTTTGATCACAATTCTGGCCATTTCTGAACCTTTAGCACATACCAGCTTTGCTTTCAACATCCCTTGTAACTTTGCTTTGTTGTGGTCATATACCTTATCCACCAATTAGTACACATGATAGCTTTTATCAATGGTTAAGACATAGACTCCACATCTTTCAAACAACATCCAATGATCAATTCTTTTAAAACCATTTTCATGATGCAGGTCTTTGATAAGATACTTCACTCTATCGGGATCAAACATCATGCATAAAAACTCCATAGCCATCTTAGTTATGCTCATCCCAGCTCCTTTCAGCAAGTCACCATATAGATTCAGACCAACCTTATACATCTCCTCCAAATCAACCCTGGTACAGCTTCTTATGATCTTTCCGAAAGTAGAATAAACCTCATATTGATCACCTATTCTCTTGATTCTGATGTGTATTCTGTTCTTTTGTCCAAAAGAGTATCACAATGGATGATTTCTGGAGCTTCTACTGAGATAGGATCAGCTTTCACTGGTTCTTCATCTGTTACTGTCATATACAAATCAAACTTCACATCAGATTGACTTGGTTGTTCTTGACTATGCTCAGTTTCAACATGCTCTGTAGGAGGTGCAACAGTAGGTTCTGATGGTTCTGCTTCAATTCTTTCACTTTCCTTTTCTTTCTCAACTTCCTCAGTTCTAGGTCTCTTTGCCTTTGGCTTTGTAGCAATAGACTTCTTTCTTTTTACAGCTTCAATTTTCTGAGCTAGTGTTTCTTCTTTCTTCACTTCTACCTTTTCTTTTGTAGGAGTTCCTTCTTCACTGTCAGGGAAGGTGTTAATCAATAAAACCCAAACATATCAAGCATTACTCAAGATCTATACAATTAAGAACAAGAACTAGAGAGAGAAACTAGAGAGAGAAAGTAGATCTTGAATTCAAATCACAAGTCTGATATTACAATGAAAGTGCTCTCGTACATTACTACAAGATTACAAAAGCAAACCTATATATACCACAAGATTAACAAAAACTTAACAACTAAGTAAACTAAAACAACTTTGACTTTCCTAAAACATTGACAATGTTGACTTTATAACTTTGACTTTCTAATTAAATCTTGGATACAATATTTAGATTTAACAGAAGGGTTGCTGAATGTTCAGATCATGTCTTTATTTCATTTTCCTTTCAAACTCAACCCTCTGACTGAAGTCTCCTTGAAGCTTGGCCATCTCCTTCTTGTATAATTCCTCTATTCTCCCAAATGACATTTTGGTAAACATCCCTTCAGGAACTCCAATGGATCTTTTCAGGAAGTTTATCATTTTTCTTCTTTCTTGATTAGCTAGAAAGGTTTTTGAGGGCTGTCTTTTCTGTGGAGCTTTCATAGTAACCCTCTTTACAGCCAGTTTCAAGCTCTTTTGATACTCTTCATTGAGCCTTTTTGCCAAATCCAATGCAATCTTTCTGTCTTTGGCAGTTTGAATCTCATTCTCCTTTTCAAGCTCTTCTTGCAGCTTCTTTGCCAACTCTACATCCAAGTCAATTTGCTTCTGCTTTTTCACTGGTTTCTCAGGCTCAACCATCTTCTCTTTTCCTTTCTTCTTTGCATCTGACACACTGACCTTTGTCTTTTTCTTCTCTGATTCTCCTTATTTGATCACCACTCCCTTAGCCTTTTGAGTGGCCTTAGGAGTGTCATGCTTTGCCTTCACCAAGGTTTTAGCTATCTCTATTTCTTCCATTGACATTCCAGTTTCTACTGCTGGTTTATCTGTTTCTACTGCTGGTTCAATTACTACTTCTTGTTCATAGGTTACTGCTGCTTCCATTGTTTATGCTACTTTCTCAGTTTCTGCTGCTTTCACAGTTTTTGCTTCCACAACCTTCTTTTCAGCTTTTCCATTAAACTCCCCCTCAACTTGAAATTCCATAGCCTCTGAACTCTCCCCCTTTTTGGAAGCATCATGTGCACTTCCTTTTCTCTTCAAGACATATTGCTTTTTCTTCTTTTTATGCACCAAACTGAGTACCATCTTCTTAAGTTTGGTAATCTGCACTTGTTGAGAAGTGATCACCTTTTTCAATTCCTCTATCTCCATGCCCTGATTGATGACATCTAAGTTCACATTGCCAATTGTTTTCATCAATTCATCATAGTTATATATGTCCTCACCTCCTTTGGGTGTGTTTACCACCTTTGAAGGATCCTTGGATCTTTTAGTAGAGGCCTTCTGCCTAGCAGAAGCACCTTCTACCCCCATGGTTTCTTGGCACCTGGGACCCTTAGATGATTTCTCATCCAAAGTTGCCGTGGGGAAGGTCTTAGGTATGTTCACACTGGCCTGACCCACACCTTGTGCAGAATCAGTGTGAGAGCACCTTCTTGGGGTTGGGAGACACCCCAGTGGTTTCCCTTTGGATATTCTCTGATGGAGAATGCTCCATCAGAGGGCTTGAAGGCTGTTGGGGTGTAGATACAGAAAGGGAAGGAACCTTATGTACCTTTTTCCTTATATATATGTTTAAGTGATGGGAGAAATTGGCTTCACAATAGGGATCTGAGGAGGATCATTTGAAATGAATGGTGTGGGTAGGTCATCAGTGGGTTGGTCAGATGTGGGTTGTGACCCTTATGCCTCACCATGAAAATGAGACACACCCATCATTGTAGAGAACAATGGTGTGTCATTTCCAGAAAAGTCCTTACTAGGCCTTTTCATGTTAGAGAACACCTTCTCTTTGGGAGGTTTGGGTACATACACTTCTTGAAAAGAGGGTAAATCCGTCAATTCCTTGTTTAGTACTTCTTGTACAAACCTTGGATACATATAAAATCTTTTGGTTTTGGTTTTGGTATCCAGGTTTGACAGCAAATCATTCAGAATCATTTGAGAGAAATTAAACCTTCTGGAGGTAGCCAGGAAGATAAGAGCATAGGCTATGGTACTGCTGAACTCACTCCATCCAGTTGTTTTGCGAGAAATACAATGCTGAAGAATATGAACAAAGAATCTCCACTGAGGTGAAAATTTGCTCTTGAAGAACTTATAGACCTCAGTGGGACCTTCATACCCCATTTTGCTAATTTCTTGGAAGATATCATCCTTGGAAAGAGAAGTAATACCTGAGGCATCATCTAGACGTAGATGAGTGCGAATGTAGCCTTCTGAGACTGTGATAGGTTTATCACAGACCCTTGATTGGATGACATGATTGCCATCAATAGTATGTATGGAGGCATTGGCCCAAAACTGTTGCATATGAGTCACATAGATGGTGGGATGTACCTTTAGCGCATACGCAATGTGTGATTGTGATAAAAAAATCCACAATTTCATGGAAACCCTCAGCTTGTTTGGGTTTTTGCAGCATTGCAATCTCATTATGATCGTCAACAAACTCCAGTCCTGCCATCGTTTTTGGGTTCGAATCAACACTAGGGTTTATGCCCTGGGAAACAAGAATTCGAAAGAGAGAGAGAGAGAGAGAGAGAGAGGATGAACACTCGTACGAAATTCAAAGAGCCGTTTGGATTTTGGCGGTCAGAGAGGGTATTTATAGGTGGAGGGTTTCAGTTAGAAGCAGTACTAAGTACCCTAGCAGCATTAACAAGCCTGCAGTACT
Organism: Arctium lappa; assembly: GCA_023525745.1. NCBI lineage: Eukaryota > Viridiplantae > Streptophyta > Magnoliopsida > Asterales > Asteraceae > Arctium > Arctium lappa. Next base: position 53,858,027 of record CM042061.1, on the reverse strand, counting down.
AACCCATATAAGCAGTAGTAACACATACCAATAGCATTAACACTGACTAGCAGTATTAACACAGACTAGCAGTAGTAACACATACCAGCAGTAGTAACACTGTCTGGCAGTAGAAATAAGGTAAGCAGTAGAAACTTTGCACTAGCAGTATAAATCACCTAGCAGTAGTAACCATACTTAACCATATTTGAACTGTCAGCAGGATTAATAGTGAGAGCAGTATTAACTTAACCAGAAGTACTAAGTTTCTAATCAGCAAGGTAATCTGAAACACTTAAACACACATAGTTAACAGCACCATGCACAATACAATATGAGAAAGTAAGCATGAAGGAATCTATACAGAAATGGTACATAAAGAAAATCAAAAGAGGCTTATTCAGTGTAACGTCCTAAAAATCATAGTAAAATAACACTTCTCAAAATAGGCAACATGACATCTGTATTGATATAAACTTCTCTAAAAAAGCGTATCAGTCCTTAAGACTTTACAAAAACCTGTACGGATTTAGAATTCGTCAACAGACTAATCTAAACATAACTATCTAGATTACATCAGTTGACAATCCAAAATTCATCAAAAGAATGGGACTTAACAATGCCCAACTATCAACACTTTAGTCATCTCAAAATGCCTCGAGACCCAACTCGTCTCTCAAAACCCAGTGCATCCCACCGCTAAGGGAAACCTGTTATACATATCATTTGAGAAAAAGTGTCAAGCTTAAAGCCTGGTGAGAACATACAGTTTATAAAGCTCAAAAGATATAAACATTTGAATCATAAGATAATATTTCCAAAAAGGTTAAATCTTACAAATAATACCTTTGCCACAATCGGGCTTTTCCGTTATAAAACTCGTCATCAAATGACCAACGATAAAATATTTTACCAAGTATAGTGGTGTAACACAAAGTAGGCCACAATACGAGTTATGAGCTAAACACTTGGAATCCAAGAATACGAACACATAGGTCCGTGTTACGATGTGAGATCGCGCCCCCAAGCAAAACCAATGTATACTCCTTCACTAGGATCACTATGAACCATGTCTAGTATCCGACCTCACATAACCGTACCAAGTTGCCCCCGAGGATCATATGCATCCATAGCTACAAAATGGGGAATATGACATTCCAATAATACAGTCGACTCAAAACCTAGGGATCCACTAGTAATGGTACAGACTCGTCACAACAACATATGTGACCAACCATAAACAATCATATGGTATAAAAACATTTTCAAAAACAAAATGTTATATCCAATTCAACTTCTGGTAAGAATGAAAATCATTAAAATGAGTTCATATACTTTCTTTCACATATCCAACATAATGTGCAAGTAAAACATATTTTTACTTCAAATAAGATAGAATCCATCATAAAATGATCGGAACCCTAAAATCTCCCAAAACTCAACTTATATCAAATATGTAGAAATCTTAAATCTGTAACCATGGGGATATATAGGAGTTCAAACTGTAACCATTTTGACATGTATAAAGTTTTAGAAAGGTATTAGGAACTCACCCAATAGGTTTATACGAAAACCTGAAGAACCAGATATCGACCCTCTTGACAAGACGAAGCTTTCAACACCGAAACCTCGGATCAAAAACTAGATACTAATCACCAAACTCTAGAGAGAGAGAAATATACTTAGAGAGAGAGAGATATCTAGAGAGAGGAGAGAAGAGAGAGTTTGAGATATGAGATGAGACCGAATGAGATAATTGTTTTGAAAACCCTTAAGTCGGTCCAGGAAATCTCGCGACTAATGTCGCGACTGCAACTCGCGGTGCAACTCGCCTGTGTCCTCAAACCCTAAAACCAACAGAGGCTTTCGCGACTAATGCCGCGACTCCAAGTCGCGAGCAAGTCGCGGAACTCACTGGAAGGCTCCAACTTTACCGAACAACATAAATTCGAACGATAAACTAATTATGGTGATAACGACAAGAGTTATACACAATATTTACAACGATACATGTATAATGAAAATCCAGGGTGTTACAATCCTCCCCAACTTGGGAATGATTTCGTCCCCGAAATCCAAACTATACAAAAAGATGAGGATATCTTCGCTTCATATCCTCTTTGGATTCCCACGTCACATTTGCTCCATGGTGATGCTTCCACTGCACCTTGACTAACGTGACTTCTTTGTGACGTGACTTCTTTGTGATGCAAATTCTTAGATTTTCTCTCCAATATAGCGTCGGGTTCTTCCACACAACGGTTACCCTCGTCAACTGTCAATTCAGAGAGAGGAATAACGCTTTCCTCTTCCGCCAAACACTTCCGAAGGTAACAAATATGAAACGTGTTGTGGATTCTGCTCAACTCTGGCGGTAGTTCCAATTGGTACGCTTGCAAACCTACCCGCTTGAGCACTTTGAAAGGTCCGAGGAAACGGGGACTCAGCTTCCCACGCTTTCCAAACCATATAATACCTTTCCACGGCGATATCTTAAGTAACACACGATCGCCCACTTGGAATTCCATCGACCGCTTCTTCTTCTCGGCATAACTCTTCTGCCGATCCTGAGCCGCTTTCAATCTTTCACGAATACATTTGACCTTATCGGCCGTATCTTGCACGATTTCAGGTCCGGCGAACTGTTTTTCTCCCGCTTCAAGCCAACACACAGGAGTTCGGCACTTTCGCCCGTACAATGCTTCAGAAGGTGCCATTCCGATACTCGAGTGGTAGCTATTGTTGTAAGCAAACTCTACAAAGGTAAATGAGACTCCCGGCTACCCCCGAAATCGATGACACAAGACCTCAACATGTCTTCCAATGTCTGGATCGTTCTCTCGCTTTGCCCGTTGGTTTGTGGATGGTAAGCCGTACTTAACTAAACTCGTGTACCAAGCTCTTTCTGAAACCCATCCCAAAAGTTCGAAGTGAACCAACTGTCACGATCCGACACGATCGACAATGGTATGTCGTGCCTCGAGACCACCTCATCGATGTACACTTTTGCTAGTTTGTCCATCAATAATGCCTCACGCATGGCCAAGAAGTGAGCGCTCTTTGTCAATCTATCAACTATCACCCAAATGGTATCGTGAGCTCGAAGAGTTTTAGGTAACTTAGTCACGAAGTCCATAGTGATATGCTCCCACTTCCACTCGGGAATTCTAGAGACTGAAGACTCCCATACGGTCGTTGATGTTCGGCCTTGATTTGCGAGCACGTAACACAACGCTCCACATAACGCGCCACATCAAGTTTCATTACTGGCCACCAATAATGCAACTTCAAGTCTCTGTACATCTTCGTACTTCCCGGATGAATGGAATACTTGGACTTGTGAGCATCTTCTAGAAAAAGATCACGGTTACCCCCAACTTTGGGTACCCACACACGACCGCTGAACAGTTTTACCCCACGACTATCTTCCGTTAAGAGCAAACGCTGCTTTGTCATGACTTCCTCTTTGAGATTCTCTTCTAACAATGCTTCAACTTGCGATGCTTTGATCTTTTCAACAAGACTAGACACCAACTCAATTCTCGAATGGGTAACCCGAATATATTCGCTATAGTCCTTCCGACTTAATGCATCGGCTACTACGTTCGCCTTACCAGGGTGGTAAAGCAACTCACAGTCGTAATCCTTGAGTTACCCGAGCCATCGCCGTTGTCTCATATTCAACTCCTTTTGATCAAAGACATACTTTAGGCTTTTGTGATTTGTGTAGAGTGTACATTTGGTGCCATAGAGGTAATGTCGCCAAAGTTTCAGGGCGAACACCACCGTTGCTAACTCCAAATCGTGGGTAGGATAGTTCTTCTTGTGTATCTTAAGCTGCCTCGAGGCATAAGCGATTACCTTGCCCCGCTGCATCAACACACATCCTAAACCCATCTTCGAAGTGTCGCTATGGACCACAAAGTCTTCTGACCCTTCAGGTAACGATAAGATCGGAGCTTCACATAATTTCAAGGATACAGAAAGCCTTTTCTTGCGCTTCAGCCCAAACAAACTTCACGTTCTTTCGAGTTAAAGCTGTCAAGGATGATGCGATCTTTGAAAAGTCTTGAATGAATCTCCGGTAATAACCCGCCAGACCCAAGAAACTTCGGATCTCAGACGGACTCTTGGGAGGTTCCCAATTCATCATTGCTTCAATCTTGGAAGGATCCACTTTCACTCCGTCCCGAGTGACAACGTGACCCAAAAACTGTACTTCTTCAAGCCAAAAGTCACATTTGGAAAATTTGGCGTACAATCTTTCTTTTTTAGCACATCGATAACTTCACGAAGGTGTTGTTCGTGCTCTAATTCGCTCTTAGAGTACACCAGTATATCATCAATGAATACGATGACGGACTTGTCGAGGAATGGTCGGCATACCATATTTATCAAATCCATAAATACCGCTGGTGCGTTCGTCAGGACAAAAGGCATTACAAGAAACTCGTAATGGCCGTAACGCGTTCTAAAGGCTGTCTTCAGAACGTCTTCTTCTCTTACCTTCACTTGGTGATAACCCGAGCGTAAGTCAATCTTGGAAAAACATCCCGCTCCTTGAAGTTGATCGAATAAGTCGTCTATTCTCGGAAGCGGATATTTGTTCTTCACTGTCGCTTTGTTCAACTCACGATAATCGATGCACATTGTCATCGTTCCATCTTTCTTCTTGACGAACAGGACCGGAGCTACCCAAGGTGATGAGCTTGGTCTGATGAAACCCTTCTCCAAAAGCTCTTGGAGTTGTGCCATCATCTCCTGCATCTCTGACGGCGCTAATCGGTAAGGAGCTCTAGCAATAGGAGTTGCTCCTGGCACGAGATCAATCCGAAACTCTACTTGACGATCCGGTGGTAATCCAAGCAAGTCGTCAGGAAAGACGTCAGGATACTCGAGCACAATTTTCACATCAACCAGCTTTGACTTTTCTAACTTGGCGCCGATCACGTAGGCTAGGAAAGATGAACATCCTTTTACTAAGCACTTGCGTGCCTTAGCCATTGTGATTATTGCCACATCACCTTTTCTCTTTTCACCATAGATCATAACGACTTCGCCACAGGGATTGGGAAGTCGAATTAACTTCTTAGAACACATGATCTCGGCTTGATTGTTCGTCAACCAATCCATACCGACTACCACGTCGAAACATCCGATTAACATCGGCAGCAAATCAATCGAGAGTTCTTTCCCTTCGATTCCGAGAACACATTTTCTTCAAGACATCACTGATCAGAACTTGAGTACCATCAGCTATCTCTACTACTAATGCATCCTCAAGACTAGTAGTGGGCATAGCAATCTTTTGACGGAACAACTCAAATATGAAAGAGAAACTGGCACCCGTATCGAATAAAACACGAGCAGGTACAAAGTTTATAAGAAATGTACCCGGTACCACATCAGCAGATGCCTTGGCCTCATCGGCCGTCATCTGAAATGCTCAACCCGGAACCCTAGGAGGGTTCTTCTTCCTTGCTGGCGTGCTACCCGACACAAGCTTCGGGCAATCTCTTCTCACGTGCCCCGGTGTCTTGCACTCATAACAGACAAGTCCTCTGACCGGGCAATCTCTGACAGTGTGACCAGGCTTCCCACACTTATAACAAGTTTGAGAAATGGTGTTACAGTCACCGTGGTGTTTAGTTTGACACTTGTGGCACCACTTAGCTTCCTGCTGATTACTGAAGTTTTGGTTTCCGCCAAAAGGTCGTGATCTCTTGGGATGAGCAGAATTGCTCTCCCACTTTCTCTTATCGACTACAGCCACGGTCTTCTCCGGTTTACTCTTAGCGTAGACTTCCTCCATAATCTTCTCTTTCTCAGTGGAGGCCACATGCCCCACTAACCCCAACTTCTCCATGAATTGACGGATATACTCCCTCACCGTCAGATTCCCTTTCACAAGAGCTCGGAATTCTGCCTCGATACGATCCATAGCCATTTCATTGCAATATTCCACAATAATTTTGTTTTGAACTCGCCCCAAGTCAGTTGGACAACAGCAGTAGGAGAGAGAGTGGACTGGATAACATTCCACCAACTCAGTGCGGTATCCCTGAGCAGTTGTGTACCGAATCTCACCCGCTGGTCATCTCCACACTCAGATGAACCGAAGGCCTGCTCGACCGCTCGGATCCACCTAACACATGCAACCGAGTCTTCGGAACCAGAAAACTCTGATGGTCCGCAACCCAGAAAAGACTTGTAGGAAAAACTCTTCCCACTTTTCGAAACGCCGACGACCCTATGCTCCTCGGATCTGACTCTGTTCTCGACACCTCCAGAGCCAACTACCACATTTTCTGCCAATGCCTCTTACTGTTTCTCCATGGCCGACGTCACCATTAGCATGACACTGGCCATCATATCAGCTTGAGGGTTTGCCACTGAAACAACGGGATCGGTGGACGCCAACTCCACTCTTGACTCTAGATCCACACCCCCATTAAATATTGGTGGCATGCCCGGAGGAACGACTGCGGACGTTCTTACCACTGGATTAGGCTCACGCGAACTAACATCGCGTAGATCTCCGTCACCCAGCGGACGACCACGAGTGTTCACCATACTAAAGGATGGTTGCTACACAAGCATGAGAAAGAGTAAGAGATATATCAACAGGTTAACACAAGAAACGTACTATCACGTTATCAATTGTCACAGTAACGGCATTTCAAGCACAGTTACGTATAAATATTCTCATAATAACATTAGCTAAGTGGAAATATGAACATACAATACATAAAGGTTCTTGTCACCATCGCCACAACGTTAGACAACTATATTTTCCGTCGACTCTAAGACTAACCCATCTTAGAAGTTCTACCTAAACTCACGAATCAATACTTAACATGCTCAGTCTAAGTCTAGACATCTTACATTCATGCCTAGATCACTTAAACTAGAGCTCTGATACCAACTTGTAACGTCCTAAAAATTAGAGTAAAATAAGACTTCTCAAAATAGGCAACATGACATCTGTATTGATATAAACTTCTCAAAAAAGTGTATCAGTCCTTAAGACTTTACAAAAACCTGTACGGATTTAGAATTCACGAACAGACTAATCTAAACATAACTATCTAGATTACATCAGTTGACAATCCAAAATTCATCAAAAGAATGGGACTCAACAATGCCCAACTATCAACACTTTAGTCATCTCAAAATGCCTTGAGACCCAACTCGTCTCTCAAAACCCAGTGCATCCCACCGCTAAGGGAAACTGTTATACATATCATTTGAGAAAAGGTGTCAGGCTTAAAGCCTGGTGAGAACATACAATTTATAAAGCTCAAAAGATATAAACATTTGAATCAAAAGATAATTTTTCCAAAAAGGTTAAATCTTACAAATGATACCTTTGCCACAATCGGGCTTTTCCATTATAAAACTCGTCATCAAATGACCAACGATAAAATATTTTACCAAGTATAGTGGCGTAACACAAAGTAGGCCACAATACGAGTTATGTGCTAAACACTTGGAATCCAAGAATACGAACACATAGGTCCGTGTTACAATGTGAAATCGCTCCACCAAGCAAAACCAATGTATACTCCTTCACTAGGATCACTATGAACCATGGCTAGTATCCGGTCTCACATAACCGTACCAAGTTGCCCCCGAGGATCATATGCATCCATAGCTACAAAATGGAGAATATGACATCCCAATAATACAGTCGACTCAAAACCTAGGGATCCACTAGTAATGGTACAGACTCGTCACAACAACATATGTGACCAACTATAAACAATCATATGGTATAAAAACATTTTCATAAACAAAATGTTATATCCAGTTCAACTTCTGGTAAGAATGAAAATCATTAAAATGAGTTCATATACTTTCTTTCACATATCCAACATAATGTGCAAGTAAAACATATTTTTACTTCAAATAAGATAGAATCCATCATAAAATGATCGGAACCCTAAAATCTCCCAAAACTCAACTTATATCAAATATGTAGAAATCTTAAATCTGTAACCATGGGGATATATAGGAGTTCAAACTGTAACCATTTTGACATGTATAAAGTTTTAGAAAGGTAGTAGGAACTCACCCAATAGGTTTATACGAAAACCCGAAGAACCAAATATCGACCCTCTTGACAAGACGAAGCTTTCAACACCGAAACCTCGGATCAAAAACTAGATAATAATCACCAAACTCTAGAGAGAGAGAAATATACTTAGAGAGAGAGAGATATCTAGAGAGAGGAGAGAAGAGAGAGTTTGAGATATGAGATGAGACCGAATTAGATAATTGTTTTGAAAACCCTTAAGTCGGTCCAAGAAATCTCGCGACTAATGCCGCGACTGCAACTCGCGGTGCAACTCGCCCGTGTCCTCAAACCCTAAAACCAACAGAGGCTTTCGCGACTAATGTCGTGACTCCAAGTCGCGAGCAAGTCGTGGAACTCACTGGAAGGTTCCAACTTTACCGAACAACATAATTTCGAACGATAAACTAATTACAGTGATAACGACAAGAGTTATACACACGATTTACAACGATACATGTATAATGAAAATACAGGGTGTTACATTCAGTGTTTATCATGCCTACACTTGTGACCAAGAATGTGAATCTGCTCACATCAAAATCTTTGGTGAATAGATCAGCAAATTGGTTACTTGTGTGTAGTTTCAAAACCTAAATTAACTTCTTTTCATTGCAATCTCTAATAAAATGGTACCTTATTTCTATATATCTGGTTTTAGAGTGCTTGACTGGATTATTAACAATGCTTATAGCGCTACTGTTATCAATGAAGATTGGAGTGTGAAGAAAAGTAACACCATAGTCCAACATCTGATTCTGAATCCATAACACTTGGGAGCAGCAGCTTGCAGCAGCAATATACTCTGCTTCTGTTGTAGAGGTGGACACTGTGGTTTGCTTTTTACACTGCCATGAATCTAGTCTTGCACCCAAAAACTAACATCCTCCTGATGTAGACTTTCTATCCAAGTTTGCACCACCCAAATCACTATCAGAATATGCAAGTAGATCAAATGGTGAGTCATGAGGATACCAAAGACCCAACCTAGGTTGTCTTTTGAGATATCTGAATATCCTTTTGACTGCTTGAAAGTTGGATTGCTTAGATCTCACTTGGAATCTGGCACACACACAGACAACAAACATAATGTCTGGCCTTGAAACTGTTAGATACATGAGGGAGCCTATCATAGATCTATAATGATGAACATCCACATCCTCCCCCTCAAGATCTGCAGTGATCTGTTTGTGTGTTTCCATAGGTGTGCTTGCAGGCTTTGAATATGAAAATCCAAACTTTGTAAGTATATCCTACACATACTTGGATTGACTGATGAAAATGCCATCTTTCTTCTGTTTAACCTGTAACCCAAGGAAGAATGTGAGTTCACCCATAGAGCTCATCTTGAATCTTTTGTGCATCAACTCTTCAAACTCCTTGCACATATAATCTTTTCTGGATCCAAAGATGATATCATCCACATAGATTTGAACAAGCAGAATGTCCTTCTTCTTCCTTTTAATGAAAATGGTCTTGTCAATGATTCCCGTTTGAAAACCATTTTCCAAGAGATAGGTAGACAGAGTGTCATACCATGCTCTTGGTGCTTGATATAGCCCATAAAGTGCCTTCTTTAGTTTGTATACTTTGTCAGGAAAGTTAGGATTCTCAAACTCTGGAGGCTGACAAACATACACTTCTTCATCAATTTTGCCATATAGAAATGCAATCTTGACATCCATCTGAAATACTCTGAACTGCATGAAAGAAGCATAGGCTAGAAACAGCCTAATTGCCTCAATTCTGGCTACTGGTGCAAACACTTCTTCATAATTTATCCCCTCTTCTTGTGTATACCCTTGTGCCACAAGCCTGGCCTTATTCTTTATCACTATTCCTCTCTCATCTTTCTTATTCCTGAAAACCCATTTAGTACCAATTGCCCTTTGTCCTTGTGGAAGGTCAACTAGATCCCACACATTTTGCAGCTCAAACTGCAGCAGCTCCTCTTGCATTGCTTCTATCCAACTTGGTTCTTTCATTGCATCATAGGCCTTCTTAGGTTCAATCTGAGATAGAAAACAAGTTAACAACCCTGACTGTAAGTCCTTCAATCCACCTAACTTACTTTGAGGCCTTGTGCTCCTGGGAGAATTGATATCACCAAACACCAACTGAGGAGGATGATTCTTTTGAGTTCTTGTTTGATGGGCAGCCTCCTCATTGATATTTGCATCCAGATTAGAGTCATTCTTTTCAGGAGTGCTTCCACCAAATACTAAAGAATTTTCTTCATCAGTATCATCTTCTGACAGTATGGGCATCTCAGGACCTGTGTTTCCTGAACCTGAATGATGAGCATCCTCTTTATCACTTTTCTCCGTTTCATCACCTTTATCATCTTCAGCCTGTTCTGGTTCAGACTCCTCTGCTTCTGAATCATCCTTCTGTTCTTGTTGACAAAATTCAACAGGATCAACTGTAGGTATAGGGAACAACACAAACTCTGGCTTCTGTGCTTGTACCTTTTCTGAGCCTATTCCTGCAATTTGTACATCACTAAAACCCAAAGAATTAGTTAGTGAATCAATGTCAAACAGCCAATCAGGACCTGCACCAATTGGATTTGGTGTGTTCTCATTGCATTTGACATTTCACTTTCTTCTATGATCCTGGAAGAACTATTGAAAACTCTATAAGTCTTATTCTGAGAGGAGTATCCAACAAGGAATCCATCCTCAGCTTTGCTTTCAAACTTGCCTAAATGAGATTTAGTATTGAGGATTGTGCAAGGACACCCAAAAGGTTTGAAAAATCCAATGAAAGGTTTCTTCTTTTTGAAAAGTTCATAAGGTGTCTTTCCTTGGGATTTGACTACTAGAACTCTGTTTTGGACATAACAAGCAGTATTAACTGCTTCTGCCGAAAAAGTAATAGGTAATTTTGAATCTGCCAACTGAGATCTAGCAACCTCAATCAATGTCCTATTTCTCCTCTCAGCAACACCATTCTGTTGAGGAGTCCTACGAGCACTGAATTGTCTCTCAATACCTTTAGTCTCACAAAAGTTGTTTAAGTCATTGTTTTTAAACTCGGTTCCATTATCAGATCTGATGACTTTAACTCTTAGATTTGTTTGGTTTTCAACCCTAAGGACAAAGGATTTGATCAGTCCACTTGTCTCATCCTTAGTACTCGGAAAATATACCCAAGTAAATCTAGAGAAGTTATCAACAATGACTAAGCAATAGGATTTTTACCAATACTCATCACATTTGTAGGACCAAAGAGATCCATATGCAATAACTGCAGAGGTGAAGAGATTTTGTTTATTTCTTTGGACTTATGAGAAGTTTTGTGTTGCTTGCCTTTAAGACATGCAACACAATGATCATCACATGAAAACACTTTTTTAGGCAAACCTCTTACAAGGTTGTTTTTCACAAAATTGTTCATAGTTTTAAAATTCATGTGACACATCCTTCTGTGCCAAAGAGATAATTCATCTAAATAAGCTTTTGAAAACAGACAGTTTAATGATGAATCAGATGAAACATTCTCTAGGTCCAAACAATAAACATTATCCTTTCTAGGAGTTCTAAGTAGTATCATATTTTCATCAACTACCTTGAATCCTGGAGCAAGGATAATACATTCAGTATCATTAAATAATATATTATGTTTCTTGTCACAGACCTGTGATACACTTAACAGGTTGTATCTCAATTTCTCAACATAGTAGACATCTTCAAAATTCATCTTACCTTTTGATACCATACCTTTACCACTTATCTTACCTCCTGCTGGATTGTCACCAAAAGCAACACGTCCTCCATCAAACCTTTTGAAATTTTGAAGGCAGGACATGTTACCTGTCATGTGCCTAGAGCAACCACTATCTACATGCCAAATGCTCTTCCCCTTGAGTTGTTGGTTACCCTACACATAAGATAAAACAGTTAGTTTCTTGAGGGAACCCAATCCAAAGTGGTCTTGGGTTGCCGTTTCTCATCAACATACTCATATTCATTAGGCTTAGTCTTGATGAGATGATCAGAGTCAAGAATCTCATGGCTGGAGTACTTTTCTTAATTATAGGCTTGGCAGTATTAACACTGGTAGTAGTACTATCCTTATTAGCAGTACTAATTTGGTCAGCAGCACTAACTTTGTTAGCAGTACTATCCTTATTAGCAGTACTAACAGGTTTAGTTTCTTTTGGGACCCAAGTTAAGACACATTTGTTTGTTTTCCTATTCTTTGTGTTACTCCTTGATGTGCTTGGAGTATTTTCTTTTGTTTTAGCAACCTTATTCTGAATATGAGATTTTACAGTACCAGTTTTCAATGGTGATTGACAGGCCCTTTTGTTTACCTTAGGGTGAGACAGATAATACCAAAAAGCAAGTATACAAATTGGTACTATGTCGCCTTACAAGTAATAAAATGGTAAAAATACCAGATATCGTCCCACAGAGATTGGATTAAAAAGTGTGTTAAAAGTATAATGAAAGATGAGATTTCAGATGACGAATTTGAAGCAATATTTTGGAAGGTTGGTTAACACAGATTTAACTAAACAATAATAAACGAGAAGCAAGGGTGTAAGACTTTTGATGGTATGTGGATCCAAATTCCAGTGGGTCAATGCTACAGCACCTGTTATAGCATGATGCTATTTGAGTGCTGCAGCATGCTTCTGACTCTAACTAGTTTTATTATCGATTTTAAGACACGTTCCTCTCGGACTCTCACCATCCCATTATTCCAGTAGCTATGAATCATCTCATCTCTGAGCAAAATTCCAGATAAGGGAATGATGGGAATGGAGTTCTCAAAATATACGGCAAAACAAATTCTCTTTGTTAAAAGTTACTCTTTCGACATAACCCCCGTACCTCCCAAGTTGATGCATTCCAAATAGCTTATCTCTAAGTCTACTCCATTTTAACCCTTTGAAAAAGTGACAACTTATCAAGAATGGATCATTTTAAATGACACAAGTAACAACTCTCGTTGCAAGTAACTCTTTCGATATTACCTCTCATGTCATTAAATTGACGTGCTATTCAATGGCCTATCTCTAGGTCCATGACACTATTACACTATCAAAATAATCATTTTGTCAAAGAGTTTTGTTATCTTGATAAAACTTGAGTTGGAATAATAAAATTTCGTTAAAGTCACAAAAACCCACTTTCTTTTAGATCCACATGACCACCATTTGCCTCACACCCAAGCTAGATGATTAGCTACTCATTACAATAAAGAAATAAAAACTACTACTAAGAATTACAACGATAAACATAATGGAAATTACTCTTGAAATGTAAATGACTTGAAAGTATATAAATATATATATATGTGTAGCTAAAAATGTAAAGACGAGAATGTAAATTACAAGGAAATGGAAATGACAAGAAAGTAAACTTGAATATAACTACAATAAACTTTAACTACTAAAATCTAGAACAAAAGAGAAAAGGAAAGGCTAGAGATGCAAGATGGAAAAATAAAATACAACTAAAAGAAATGTGCAGGTGGGTGCTGTTTGGATGCTACAGCATGCATATTTAAATATGGAGGTTATATAAAGATGATGAAGAACACTATGAAGATCATAAGAACATAAGGATGAATTCTGGAAATTAACGAGCATGGGACTGGAATGGGACCAGTTCGTGAATCAAACAGAAAGTAGAAGGCTTACAATAAACATAACAAGATTGAAAGCTTAACATAAAATATGAAGAGCAAGATGAAGAACATAAACACTATTATTAGAAATTAAAGAGCTAAAGAAGATGATTAACAATCGGCTCCTAAGCTTGCTGCAGATTTGAAATAATAACCCAAAAGATGTTAAGATGATAGTTAGAGAGAGGTAGATGTCTCCTTAAGAGCAACTAAACCCTCCTTTTATAGACAAGAGGAGTGGCAAAGTTGTAAATTAAGGAGAATCTAATTGTACTTACCTAGTCTAAGCCTACTAGAACTACCAAAGCTTGTCCCCATTTAACCAACATATTACAAACTAGATTAACTAATGTTTGGAGGTTACAATCAACTTAGTTCCATGCCAAAAAAATCAGATTATGCTCCATCCTCTTTCATTCTTTCATCAAAAACCATCAGCTCCATGTTGTTCTGATGCTGCAGCATGCCCTGTTTCCAAATAGATTTCCAAAAGATAACCAAATTTAGCCTACAATCTTAATAAAACAAGTAAACCACACAATTTAAGCTCCAAGACACAATAAATGGAAAATAAGATAGAAAATGACTCAAGGTGGGATTTGAAAATGAAGAATCTATCTAAAAAGGCTAAAAGAAAAGGGCTTAAGTACTCAAAATTGAGTACTTATCACCACCCCAAACTAAAAACTTTGCTTGTCCCCAAGCAATACAAAGAACAAAAGAAAAGACATTAAATGTGAAAGTTTTGCATTGGAATACATTAGGTGTATATCATGAGTTTGAGCATGCCAAGCCTACATCATATAGCCTTTCATAAATCCAAAGTAACCAACAATCTCATCCTATGTGCTTTGACATGAACCATATGCTAGCCTTATATTCTTTTTGTTATGGACACACATCCTACATCACACCTCTTTCATGGCTTGAGTGTATGGGTTTCTCTCTTTTGGCTCTTTCTTTCCTTTTCATGCCTTTTCTCACACATGTACCAACATTTGAAAATTTTTCAAATTTTTGTGCATTTTCTGTTGGTACATACACCAACCCCTATGGGACTTTTGTGGTGTTGATTTGCCACTTTTCATGGCTTTTCTTGTGCCATATTAGACACCCCCCACCCCAAACTAAGAATTCTACAATGTCCTCATTGTAGGAGAGAAGGGTGTTTCTGAAATTGATATTTGGGTGGCTAAGGTGCAAGAAAAGAATGAATGCCAGTGAGTGTGATATGTATAGAATGTGGTCCAAAATGTGTCCCAAGCAACTATCAGGCTAGTTCTAGCATGCATTTCTTCTAATAATGAGATGTGGACTCATGAAATTATTATGGATATACAACTTAACTAATCATAGCAACACATGATCCAATGCAAACAAAACAAACCTATAAAATTCAAAAGACTCATCCCAGACTAAAAACTAAAATAAACAGACATGGAGCAAAAACAAGGTGTGATTTAAACCTGTCCTACTCAGGTTGAGTAGGCTGTTTGTGGCCAACAGGGGCTGCAAGTGAAACTGCTAAGAGGCTGGAGGCTGCAGCACCAATGTGAGCACTTTCTTCTGCTGCCAATTTGACCTTCAAAGCTGCTATCTCTCTCTTCTGTCTTTTCATCATCCTTTTCAGCTTCTTCACTTCTGCACTCTCCTCCTCTTGATCCTTTCTCATTCTGCTATCAACCATCGACTGCACCTCCACCTTGAGATCTTCTAGCCTTTCTATGAACTCATTCCTTTGTTGAAGGACTGTGTCCATAAGATTGCTATTTTGAGCCAAGACTTCTTGCATCATTCCCACCATCTCATTGGCCCCAATACCCTTTTCTTTCCTGTCCCTCAGCCTCTGGACTGCCTTCATATCCATCTGGAACCTTTCTCTTTGTTCCTTGACCACCAAATCATCAATATACCTTGGCACCCCCATCTCAGTTAGCAACTTGGTTAGCATCCCAGGGAAGTAGAACTTTCCCCTGGATTTTGATCTGGTAGAGCACTCTCTTATGCTCCTCATAATGATCCTTCCGAAGTTGATGGTTTTTCCTGTCACAAGACAATAGAGTAAAAGCATCCTTTCCACAGTAATGAAGGTATCATGAGAGGTTGGTGAGATGGTGTGCCTCACAAAATTGATCCACACATTAGAGTCAGCTGTAAGGTTTGAGGCTCTGAAGGTCCTTAACATCAGATTTGCATGGCTTTCCCAATTAGTTTTAGGCTTTCCCAAAACTGCAACCACTTCAGCAAGGTCACTGGCAGTGGCCTTATGCACAAGTGCATAATACTCTGTTTTCTTTGGTGGGTTGAGTTCTAGGAATTGATTGATTCTTTTGGCAGTGAGGTGGACAGTGGTTCCTCTAACATGGATTTTTGAGGCTGAGGTGATAGACATCTCACAATAAAATTCTCGAATAAGGGTGAGATTGTAGGAATCATACACATGGCACAATTTGCTAAGACCTTGGGTGTCAACTACTTGCCTTATGAAATGGAATTCCCTCATACTGTGTTCATCTATTCCTTTCTCAGGGAATCCAATTTTTGTTTGAAATCTAGGCCACATCTTGGCTGCAGCCTTGGAGCTGAACCCATTGTGAGGTGAGGTAGGCCTTGGCAACAGAGTTACAACAGGTTCCTCTCTTCTCTTTTTTCCTCTCACAGACTGCTCATGCTGCAATGATGCTGCAGCATAGCAGTTGGTATCAGTGGGCTTTGTTCCAGATGGTTCCCCTTCAACTATCACTTTTTTTGTTCTCTCACTCTTTCTAGTCCCTTCCCTGATGGTTTTCCTGGCAAAAACCTTTCCCAATCTCTTTCTTTTCTTAGTTGGCTTGACTACCACCGGCTCTTCTTCCTCAGTCCACACAACTTCATTCAAAGGGAAATCCATAAATGGGTCCTCATGGTTTTCACCTATATTTCTATCCACATTCATATTTTTAATGATGGTTTCCTCACTTCTTCCTATCCCACTGTCATCAATAGGGTTCTCAATATTTTTTTCAACAGTAAATCCCTCAAATGGGTCAAGACTCTCAACAGTCATTCCTACTTCTTCAACAGTTGGTCTAGGCATTGGGTTAATGGTGACCATTTTTTCAGTAGAGTTCAATGGCCCAAATGAGCAATCGAACTCAAACTTTCTGAAATGATCAACATTCACCTTTGTTGAAGAGATAGGCATTCCAGTCTCATCCTCCGAACATGAGGTGATCAGGCCATCGACCATAAATTTTTGAGCAGGGGAAGATACCTGAGATTCTGCAATGGTAATGAAGTTGGGATGGAGAATAACCGCAAATGGATTTTTTTCTGGAATCTCCCCTGTTGTCGCTCTGTCCGAAATTTCTTCTCTTTCGGCCATTGGAGAATCCTCGATGTCAGAAGCATTAGGGAATAGGGTCTGCGGAGTGAGAATGTGGAGGAATGGTCGAGTTTGTGCAGGGCTGGAGTTGTCTTCCGAAACCGTTGAAGGTCGAGGGTTGCTCGCGTTTGGGCTTTGCTCGACAGCCCTGGTTCATTGGCTTCGTCTTCTTCCTTCGCTATTAGGGTTTCGAGCCGTGGCTTTCTTTATCTTTGCCATGATACAGGTTGAATCACTGAGAAAGGGGAAGAAGATGGTGGTTCTTGAGAGTTGCTTGGCTTGCGAGGGAAGAGACAGGGAGTGAGGAGAGTGGGAGTGAGAGTGAGAGTGAGAGAGGGAACGGTTAATCAAAAAAAAAAAGGGTTTTCTGGAAAATGAAAAGACAAAAGGTGACTTGATGGTGTCCTTATCTGATTTAAATTAGAGGATGCAAGCTGTGATTTAGGTGTATCTTGGGTAAAGACCAATGGATTTTTAAGGAAAAGTACAAAAAGGCATCTTTTGGAGGTTTCCTCATCATTGGAGCTATAAATTAGACATAAAGTCTAAATTTAGCTAAAAATATGATTTCACCCATTGTACTTTCCTTAAACAAACCCCAAAATTTTTATCTGATATAATCCCCAAATTTTCAGCTAGACATTCCCTTTTTCTTTGAAGACTCAGATTTCTGGTGCTGTAGCATTGGAATAGCATCCTCTTGTTTCCTCCTTTTTCCTAAATTAAGGCTGCACACTAACAAACAGATTACACAAGACAAATAAAGAAAATTGCTAAACTAATTAAACAAAGATTATTTACACAGATTGTGGAACTTTGAGATAGTTCCCATCTTTGATTGAAGCTTTTTATCATAGAGTGACCATCTCCACAGAGCTATGCTGTGGAGATGCTACAGCATCATGGTATAGCTTTACTCTCTGACCATTGACTTTGAACACACTATTGTTCTCCGGATTGACTAAGTCTACAGCCCCATATGGATATACTTTGTGGATGAGAAATGGGCCTGACCATCTAGACTTAAGTTTACCTGGAAACAATTTCAGCCTAGAATTGAACAAAAGACATTTCTGGCCTGCTTTTAACTCTCTGTGCCTAATCCTATTGTCATTCCATTTTTTTGTTTTCTCTTTGTATAACTTGGCATTCTCATAGGACAAGTTCCTATGTTCTTCTAGTTCACAGAGTTGTAACTTTCTCTTGTTTCCAGCCTCATCTAAGTTCATGTTCAATTCCTTTATAGCCCAATATGCTTTATGTTCAAGTTCCAAAGGGAGATGACAGGCCTTTCCAAAGACTAGCTTGTATGGGGACATACCCAAAGGTGTTTTAAAAGCAGTTCTGTATGCCCATAAAGCATCATCTAGTTTGAAAGCCCAGTCTTTTCTGTTTGGTTTAACAACTTTTTCAAGAATCCCTTTTATTTCCCTGTTTGAAAGCTCAGCCAAACCATTGGTTTGTGGGTGATAAGCAGTGGCAACCCTGTGTTTCACATGATATTTTTCAAGAACTTTACTCAACAAATTGTTTATAAAGTGGGTACCCTCATCACTAATTAGTGCCCGGGGGGTACCAAACCTTGTAAAAATCTGTTTTTGTAAAAACTTTACAACAGTTTTAGCATCATTAGAAACACATGTCATTGCCTCTACCCATTTTGAAACATAATCAACAGCAACTAAGATATATTGACAATTATTTGAAGGGGGAAAAGGTCCCATAAAATCTATTCCCCAAACATCAAACAACTCAACTTCCAAGATCCCATTCAAAGGCATTTCATTTTTCTGAGAAATGGAACCACTTCTCTGGCATTCATTACATCTTTGAATAAAATTATGGGAGTCTTTAAAGAGAGTTAGCCAATAAAATCCTGATTGAAGCACTTTAGCAGCTGTTCTTTGGCCTCCAAAATGTCCTCCATAAGCTGATTGATGGCAATGCTGTAGAATTGATGCAGCTTCAGTTTCTGGGATACACCTTCTCAACAATTGATCTGTACCAAGTTTAAACAGAAAAGGATCATCCCATAAGTAAAATTTGCAATCATGGAGAAATTTCTTAAGCATGTGATGAGTATAATCAGAAGGTATGATGCCACAAGCCAAATAATTTGCTATATCAGCAAACCATGGAAGTTGTGCCTGCACCATAAGAATCTTTTCATCAGGGAAAGTCTCAGTAATGCTTCCACCTTCCCTACTTTCAACAAGTTTCTCTAACCTGGACAAATGATCAGCCACTTGGTTCTCAGTCCCCTTCCTATCAACAATCTCTAGGTCAAACTCTTGCAACAACAAAACCCATCTTATCAGTCTAGGTTTAGCATCTTTCTTTGATATCAAATATTTAATGGCAGCATGGTCGGTATGTACAATGACTTTTGCTCCCATCAAATATGATCTAAACTTTTCAAATGCAAAAACCACAGCTAATAATTCTTTCTCAGTTGTTGTGTAATTAATTTGAGCTTCATTTAGGGTTTTGCTTGCATAGTGGATGGAATGAAAAAATTTCTCTTTTCTTTGACCTAACACAGCACCAACAGCCCAGTCACTGGCATCACACATGATTTCAAAAGGGTTGTCCCATTCATGAGCCACAACTACTGGTGCAGTTACCAGAGCTTTTTTCAAGGTGAGGAATGCATTTCTACATTCATCATTGAAATCAAACTTTTGGTCATGCTGTAATAATAGACATAAAGGTTTTGAAATTTTTGAAAAGTCTTTTATAAACCGTCTATAAAATCCAGCATGGCCAAGAAAGCTCCTGATACCTTTGACAGTTGTTGGTTCAGGTAGTTTTTCAATTACTTCAAGCTTAGCTTTGTCTACCTCAACTCCTCTTTTAGAAATTAAATGACCAAGGACAATCCCTTCTGTTACCATGAAATGACATTTTTCCCAATTAAGGACCAGGTCAGTCTCCTCACACCTTGTAAGACTTTGTTTCAAATTTTCCAAACACTGATCAAAAGATGAACCATAAACAGAAAAATCATCCATAAATATTTCAATGGATTTTTCAAGCATATCGGAAAATATGGACATCATGCATCTCTGAAAAGTGGCAGGAGCATTGCAAAGTCCAAAAGGCATCCTTCTGAAGGCAAAGGTGCCATAAGGACAAGTGAAGGTAGTCTTCTCCTGGTCTTCTGGTGCTATGGCTATCTGGTTGTATCCTGAGTATCCATCCAAGAAGCAATAGTACTCTTTTCCAGCCAATCTGTCTAACATTTGATCAACAAAAGGTAAGGGAAAATGGTCCTTTTGAGTAGCCTTGTTCAGCCTACGGTAGTCCATGCAGATTCTCCATCCGGAGACTATTCTGGTAGGGATGAGTTCATTCTTGTCATTGGAAATGACAGTGATCCCTCCCTTCTTAGGTACACACTGGACTGGACTGACCCAAGAACTACTGGCTATTGGGAAAATAATTCCTGCATCTAACCATTTCAAAATTTCCTTTTTCACTACCTCTTTCATGACAGGGTTTAGTCTTCTTTGTGGCTCTATGGAAGTGAAGTTCTTGTCTTCTAAGATGATCTTATGTTGACAAATAGAGGGACTAATCCCCTTAAGGTCAGCAATAGTCCATCCTATGGCTTTTGTGTGCAACTTCAACATATCTACTAACTTCTTTTCTTGATGCAATTCTAGGGTGGCAGAAATAATGACTGGCAGTTTGTCTTCTCCTCCTAAAAAGGCATACTTCAAGTGAGATGGGAGTTGTTTCAACTCCAGGTCAGGTGGTGAGATTATTGATGGAGTAAATGACTTTTGTTCATTACTTTCCAGCAGCTCAAATGCTGCAGCATCCAAAGGGACAGACTTTTTCTCCAAGGTCTTATCATCATCATCATCATCATATTCCTTGTCTAAGTCTCCCAAGGTCAGGTATTCCTCATCCTCCTCTTCTATCCTACAGGTTTGTTTGACTCCCTCTTCATGACACAAGTCCTCAATGACACCTAGGCTTGAGCAGTCTTCTAGATCACTAGGGTATTTCAAAGAATTGAAGACATTGAATGTGACTTTTTGGTCTTGTAGTCTCATGGTCAATTCACCCTTCTGGACATCTATCAAAGTTCTACCCGTAGCTAAGAAAGGTCTTCCCAAAAGTATGGGAATATCCTTGTCAGCCTCAAAGTCTAAAATGATAAAGTCGGCTGGAAAAATGAACTTGTCAACCTGAACTAACACATCTTCAATCTTACCCTTGGGATATGCAATGGTCTTATCAGCTAGAATGAGTGTGACTGTGGTAGGTCTGGCCTCTCCTATGCCTAAGCTTTTGAAAATGGATAATGGCATAAGGTTGACACTAGCACCTAAATCACATAGTGCCTTCCCAACCTCTTTCCCACCTATGGAGCAAAGAATAGTGAAACTCCCTGGATCTTTTTGCTTAGGGGGAATCTTGTTGGTCAAGAGAGCACTGCAACCTTCTGTGAGGGCAACAGTCTCATATTCATTCAATTTCTTTTTCTTGCTCAATATGTCTTTTAAAAACTTGGCATAACTGGGCATTTGCTCAATTGCTTCAACAAGAGGTATGTTGATATGCAATGCTTTGAAAACATCCAAAAATTTCTTAAATTGCAATTCCTCCTTCTCATTCCTTAACCTTTGGGGGTAAGGAATGTAAGGGGGAACTGGTTTGATCACTGCTTGGTTTGATTGTTTTGAGCAAGATGGCTCCAGTATGCTTTTGGTCTTGGTTTCATTAGGTGAAATCACAACTGTTGTCTTTGGATTAGTCAAAGATGGACTTGAACTTGTGATCTTAGGATCTTGATTTTCTACTTGAATTTCTGGTATTGGGATTACAGGAATCTCTGGATCAGGAATGGACTTGGGTGTTTTTTCAAAATCTGTTTTGGTTGTTGGTCCAGATTCCTTTTCCACAGATTCAGGTAATTCTTTACCACTCCTAAGTGTGACAGCTTTCACATGTTCTTTTCCAGGAGCCTTGGGTAATTCTGTATTACTGGGCAAGGTGCCTGAGGCTCTATTGTTCTGATTGAGTGCAATTTGACTGACTTGTGTTTCCAAACTCCGGAGAGCTGCTTGTGTCTGACTCATGAATCCTCTCATCATTGCTTCAAGAGAGAGATTTGAGTCATCATGTGGAGGTGTATGATGTTGATTTTGAAAAGGTGGTTGAGTGTGCTGATTGTTTTGAAAACCTTGACTACGATTATTCTGATGATGATTATTTTGGTGATTTCCCTTGTACTGGTTTTGAGAACTACTTGCTTGATTTTGAAAATTGGAGTTCCCTTGATGCTTTGGTGCTGGTGGATTCAAACATGGACTGTTCCAAGAGAAGTTTGGGTGCTGTTTCCAGCTTGCATTGTAGTGGTTGGAGTGGGGAGCAGGTCTGTTTTGAACAAAATTTACAGATTCAGAATTATGTGGACAGTTTTCATAAGAATGCTCTCCACCACAACACACACATTGCACAGAAAGAACTGCTGAAGCAGGTGTAGGGACAGTCGTCTGTGTTCCTTGACCTGAAGTTAGATTTTTAAGCATGTTGGTCATGGAAGCAAGTTGAGCTGTCAATGCAGTATATGCATCCACATCATGTATTCCAGCAGTTTTCCTTTAAGTTTGGGCCCTTGGATCAGCCCAATGTCCATTGTTTGTTGAAATCTTTTCAAGAATCTCATACCCGGCATTGTAGGTATTAGAAGTAAATGCCCCTCCTGAAGTCGCATCGAGCATTTGTTTTGCATTAGGAACAAGCCCATTGTAAAACGTCTCGAGTTGAATACAGTAGGGAATGCCATGATGAGGACATTTTCTCAACAATTCTTTAAATCTTTCCCATGCATCCGGAATAGCTTCATCATCCATTTGTTTAAACATGCAAATCTCATTTCTGGATTTGGCATTCCGGGTAGGTGGAAAATATTTTCGCAAAAATTTTTCAGCCATATCACTCCATGATGGTACTGAACCTGGTGCTAATGAATTGAACCAAACTTTTGCCCTATCCCTTAAAGAAATTGGGAATAAAGTGAGCCTTAAGGCATCAGCAGATACTCCAGGGATTAGAAAAACATCGGTGATTTCCATAAAAGATTTTAAATGCGAATGTGGATCTTCCGATGGCATTCCAGAAAATTGACCATTGGCTTACAACATATGAAACATGATGGGTTTTGGTTCAAAGTGCAAAGTGTCTAATTGTGGCCTAATAATCCCAGAATTCAATTGCTCGAAATTAGGAATTGCATAGTCCATAATTCTTCCATCTTTTGAGTTTGCAAGATCAATGATATTTTGTGGTTCAACATTACCAACAGATCCGGCCTCATCTTCCTCATCATTATGATTTTGGTGATTTTGAAACTGATGAGGTGGAGGATTTCCAAAAATTGGTGCATTATTTGCAAAAATTGGTGGTGGCCTGATTTGATTCATTAAAGGTGGTCTCATTTGATTTTCCAAAAGTGGTGGTCTAAGATGCATGTTTTCAAATCCCGGGGGAGGTCCTTCCATATTGAGAGGATTTATGTTTTGAAAAATTCTTTGAATTCTCCTTCTTTGACGAAAGGTTCTCTCAATATCTGGATCTAACTCAAAAAGTTCCCCGCGTTGTATTCTTGGCATGCACCACTTTTAAAAATCTTTTGAAATTCCCAAAGGTGGTAGAAAAACCAAATCTTTTAAAATACTTTACAACACTTTTGACTTGCCAATCCCCGGCAGCGGCGCCAAAAACTTGACAGACCCTTTTGTTTACCTTAGGGTGAGACAGATAATACCAAAAAGCAAGTATACAAATTGGTACTATGTCGCCTTACAAGTAATAAAATGGTAAAAATACCAGATATCGTCCCACATAGATTGGATTAAAAAGTGTGTTAAAAGTATAATGAAAGATGAGATTTCAGATGACGAATTTGAAGCAATATTTTGGAAGGTTGGTTAACACAGATTTAACTAAACAATAATAAACGAGAAGCAAGGGTGTAAGACTTTTGATGGTATGTGGATCCAAATTCCAGTGGGTCAATGCTACAGCACCTGTTATAGCATGATGTTATTTGAGTGCTGCAGCATGCTTCTGACTCTAACTAGTTTTATTATCGATTTTAAGACACGTTCCTCTCGGACTCTCACCATCCCATTATTCCAGTAGCTATGAATCATCTCATCTCTGAGCAAAATTCCAGATAAGGGAATGATGGGAATGGAGTTCTCAAAATATACGGCAAAACAAATTCTCTTTGTTAAAAGTTACTCTTTCGACATAACCCCCGTACCTCCCAAGTTGATGCATTCCAAATAGCTTATCTCTAAGTCTACTCCATTTTAACCCTTTGAAAAAGTGACAACTTATCAAGAATGGATCATTTTAAATGACACAAGTAACAACTCTCGTTGCAAGTAACTCTTTCGATATTACCTCTCATGTCATTAAATTGACGTGCTATTCAATGGCCTATCTCTAGGTCCATGACACTATTACACTATCAAAATAATCATTTTGTCAAAGAGTTTTGTTATCTTGATAAAACTTGAGTTGGAATAATAAAATTTCGTTAAAGTCACAAAAACCCACTTTCTTTTAGATCCACATGACCACCATTTGCCTCACACCCAAGCTAGATGATTAGCTACTCATTACAATAAAGAAATAAAAACTACTACTAAGAATTACAACGATAAACATAATGGAAATTACTCTTGAAATGTAAATGACTTGAAAGTATATAAATATATATATATGTGTAGCTAAAAATGTAAAGACGAGAATGTAAATTACAAGGAAATGGAAATGACAAGAAAGTAAACTTGAATATAACTACAATAAACTTTAACTACTAAAATCTAGAACAAAAGAGAAAAGGAAAGGCTAGAGATGCAAGATGGAAAAATAAAATACAACTAAAAGAAATGTGCAGGTGGGTGCTGTTTGGATGCTACAGCATGCATATTTAAATATGGAGGTTATATAAAGATGATGAAGAACACTATGAAGATCATAAGAACATAAGGATGAATTCTGGAAATTAACGAGCATGGGACTGGAATGGGACCAGTTCGTGAATCAAACAGAAAGTAGAAGGCTTACAATAAACATAACAAGATTGAAAGCTTAACATAAAATATGAAGAGCAAGATGAAGAACATAAACACTATTATTAGAAATTAAAGAGCTAAAGAAGATGATTAACAATCGGCTCCTAAGCTTGCTGCAGATTTGAAATAATAACCCAAAAGATGTTAAGATGATAGTTAGAGAGAGGTAGATGTCTCCTTAAGAGCAACTAAACCCTCCTTTTATAGACAAGAGGAGTGGCAAAGTTGTAAATTAAGGAGAATCTAATTGTACTTACCTAGTCTAAGCCTACTAGAACTACCAAAGCTTGTCCCCATTTAACCAACATATTACAAACTAGATTAACTAATGTTTGGAGGTTACAATCAACTTAGTTCCATGCCAAAAAAATCAGATTATGCTCCATCCTCTTTCATTCTTTCATCAAAAACCATCAGCTCCATGTTGTTCTGATGCTGCAGCATGCCCTGTTTCCAAATAGATTTCCAAAAGATAACCAAATTTAGCCTACAATCTTAATAAAACAAGTAAACCACACAATTTAAGCTCCAAGACACAATAAATGGAAAATAAGATAGAAAATGACTCAAGGTGGGATTTGAAAATGAAGAATCTATCTAAAAAGGCTAAAAGAAAAGGGCTTAAGTACTCAAAATTGAGTACTTATCAGTGATGTTCTCACATTCTCAGCCATGTGGTTCCTTGATCTTCTTGATTGCTTCCTATAACCAACAGAATTTTGATGTTGTCTTTGAAAATAAATCTTTGGTTAATAGGATTGAAATAACAGTGTTTGGCTAAATGATTTAACTTGCCACAAATAAAACAAGGTTTTGGTCTATTGACTTTGCTTAGATCAATTCCCTGTTTTTGAGCCCACTGGTTATTTATGTTTCTCTGATTTCCCATTATTTTATCATGTTGATGGGGCTTGTTCTGTTGACAAGTGCAGGGATTTACAACAGTAGTTTGCATATAATGACCTCCCTGTACCTTCTCCTTCCCTTTCCTGGAGGTCTCAGCTTTCTTACTCTTAACAGTCTCTTCCCCAATCTTAACCTTCTCCACTTTCTCACTCTTGACAAATGGTTTACCTCCCTTTCATTTGTAAGAATATGGTTTTCTGAGGGAATTTCTTTCTGGTCTTCCTTGTTCTCTTCTTCAGATTCTGCCTCAACCACTACAGTGTCTAAAGGATCTACTTTTGTGGCTCCTTCAGGTAAGCCATTCTTATCCTGCCTTTCTAAGAGGTCTGAAGTGGGTGGAATATAGTTGTTGTTGTAAGGTGGAGGGGTGTTATTATATCCTATACCTCTCTTTAGTTTGTCACGAACTTGAGATTTGAGTAAAGTGTCCATTGCTTTAGAAGCATTGGAAAATTTCTCAATGTCTAATTTGGCCTTCCCAAATTCACTTCTGACTTTCTCACACTCTTCTCTAGCCTTCTCTAGCTTAATCTCTAACTCCTTCTTCTCCCACTTCCAATAGTTTTGATCATATGAATGTTGAAGTTCATTATCCTGATATGCCTTAATTTGTTCTTCAAAATTCACAATGATCAAATTGGACTCTCTCCTATGTTTCTCCAGTCTTTTAAGATCATCACACATGCTCTGATTGTACTTCTTAACAGTTTCAAGACAGGCTTTAGAGCAAAGTTTAGATTTTACCTCTGTGGGAATTGCAGTGCTTGAAGACTCTGAAACCTCAGCCATCAATGCTTGATTCTGGATTGCCTCTTCTGCTTGATCACTCCAATCAAATCTCATTCCAGCTTGTGAAACAAGTGCTTGAGATGGGTTCCTGTTATAGCTAGTGGACTGTAATTGTTGATTGTTGCTTCCATGCTGTTGAGAAATTCCTCCTCTACATTCTCTTGCAAAGTGCCCCAATTTGTGACACTTGTAGCATTCCACCTTAGATTTGTCAAATCCAGCACCATCTTCTCTTCTCATGGCAAAATTGTTTCTTCTTGTTCTTTTAATGAATCTTTTGACTCTCATGGTGAGCATTGCCATTTGATATCCATCTCTTCAAGGTCATCAACATTGATATGCTCCAGATCATCATTAATAAGAGAAGATTTAGCATGACTAGCAAGGAAGGCTTCCAAAACAGAATCATTGGATCCATCCTGTTTTGAGCCATAAGAAGTACTAACTGATTCTGTATTAGCAGAAGAATCAGTAGTAGATGATAGAAGAGCAGCATTGTGAGAGTATCCAGATGGCTTATTCTTAGATTCAACTTCTGCTTCAAACACCCTGAGATCATTGTAGAGATCATCTAGTTCCTTATCCTCTAGATTATCATTCTATCTGAATGATATAGTATACATTACCCATTCTTCACCAAGAGATTTTAGAAACTTTCTGTTGACATCATCCTGGTCCATCTTGACACCAACAGTGGCCAATTCTCCAATCAACTTGTTGAATCTATCAAAGGTTTGAGTCATAGACTCATTCTTTGTAGACATAAAGTTTTCATATTGCTGCTTGAGAATAGCTTTCTGATTTCTCTTAGTGTTTTTAGTGCCTGAAAATCTCTTCTCCAAAGCATTCCACAAGATTTTGGCATCAGCACAGTTGCAAAACTGATGTTGATAATCATTTGGAATTGCGAAGAGCAGAGTGCTCAAGGCTTTCATCTCAATCTGCCTCATCTTTCTTTCTCAATCAGTCTTTGGTGGAGGTCTCTTTCCATCTGCTCCAATCTCTCCTACATTGGAGGGACCATTCTCAATGATATCCCACATTGAGTAATCTGTAAGAAGGATATACTGCCCGATCCTGATTTTCCACATGTCAAACTCATTAGGTTTGAGCATGGGAACCTTTGAAACAAGAACACTGACATGTGATCCGTCCATGATGATTTTTGATTTCTGAGTTCCTTGGCTCTGATACCACTTGTCAAGATCGCAATTCTAAACAAGAATTTAAACTAAACACTCAGAAACTATGTTAAAGAAGTTGCGGAATAACACTTTAACAATAAATCAATGAAACAGTATATGAATCAAATCACAAGTTATATTGAATTAACTTAATGATTACAACCAAAGCCTCAATCTGTTGAACAAGCTCAACAGACGTTCAATACTTCTCTAAAGAAAGGATTTCTAAGAATCTTGAGGCTAATTCTCTCTAGAACAAAAACGTATGTATCTCTGTATATTCTATGTATCTATATATACAAAACAAATTACAAGATATTTACAAAACAATATTGATCTTCAGCATCCAGTCCATAATTATCTTCAACATTATCTTCAGCTCCTAGTCTTTCGCTTTAAGCAATCAATCCATCTTTATCTTCATAAGCAGCATTAATCTTCAGCAGCATCAATAGCAGTACTAACCATGCTTGCAGTAGTAACTTCCAACTTGCAGTATTAACGCTTCAAGCAGTACTAACTACTAGCAGTAGTAATCCTACAAGCAGTAGTAATACTTCTAGCAGTAGTAACTTCCAACTTGCAGTATTAACGCTTCAAGCAGTACTAACTACTAGCAGTAGTAATCCTACAAGCAGTAGTAATACTTCTAGCAGTAGTAATACTCAAGTAGCAGTACTAAAGTCTTCAACAGTATTAATCTTCAACACTTAGCAGTACTAACTGGACTTAGCACATTTTAAACCCAACACCAAACAATAAGGAAAACGTCCCAACGAGCCCAGTCCTTCTCGACCTCTAACTAGCACTCAACTCTTCTTAAGTGTTGGCGGGTCGCCCCTACAAAAACTTGATGCACATGTCGATAAGAAAAAGTGTTAGGCTTAAAACCTAGTGAGTTCAACCATTTTATATTGCCAATAAGAAAATGGTTTAGATGAAAGAATGTTGTAAAATGACAATTGTCCCAATTGAAAGAATGTTTACATTATGAAACGACATCTTTCCAAAATACACCATTTTTCAAAATGCCAAATAACATATTTCAATGACGGAGGAGACCCATTTCCATTAGATGTGGCGGAATACAAAGTATACCACGTACCAACGTTATCGAGTTTCACCTCGAGGCCATCAAACGACTTTAGTGCTTACTCTCCAAGGTTTCAAGATGAGAACATCAAAACTTCTCACAGGATTCAAACCAAGGGTCCACGTGAGAACATCAAAGTTCCTCACTTGCCACAACCAAATGGCCCAAGTTGAGAACATTAAAGCTTTCTCATTTGACCGAACCCAATGACTTCAAGATGTAAATATCAAAACTCCTCGATTGTCATAATCAAAGGTTTCAAAGATGAGAACATCAAAACTCTTCTCTTGACATAATCAAAGGTTTTAAGATGAGAACATCAAAACTCCTTAATTGACATAATTAAAGGTTTCAAGACAAGAACATCAAAACTCTTCACTTAACTCAAACCAATTATTTCAAGAAGAGAACATCAAAACTTCTTTCTTGATCAAAACAATCAATCCTCATGCACATGGATTCAAAGGAATAAAATCACTATTTCCTGATTTAAACTTCGAAGATTAAATAAGCCTAAATGACATGTATTTCCATGTAGTTATGCAGACATATGCTATAAAATGTCCAAGTAATAATGAACAACCAAAAATGCGCAAAATCCCAAGTAATTATGCAACATATGAACATAACTGTTCAAATATAATGTTCAATAATCAGAGTTGGACAAATTTCCCAAAACTGAATGAACAAGCCCAATTAACCAAAATCTACAACTTATAAAACCACTTTAATGGAAGTTCATATAAGTTGATTAAAAACGTGCTTCCTCAATGTTTAAGCATGTAACACTCTCAAATCTGGAAAGAGCGACTAAATTAAAACTTTCAATAGTACATCAAATGAAGAGTAATTCCTTTCTACAACTCAACACTTATATTAACTTCGAATACAAAACTGGATATAACATCAACAATAGGTAATCAAACCTTACATCATGACAAAGTCAAGGTCGAGTGTTACTAAACTTCCATAATAGTCGCTATCTCCGAATGCGGAAAACATCACCCAATAGCTACATCTTTCTCGTGCAATCTAATTAGCACTCAACTCTTCGCGGTGTCGCTAGTACCTTTTCCCCAACAAGGACCTGATGCACATGCTGAAAATAAAAAAGTTAGGCCTAACGCCTAGTGAGTTCAACCAGTTTTCATCATATTTATATATAGTAAAACTGAAAGACTGCTTATTTAAAATATAACTCCTTATGAAACACATTTATCGTAAAAGCAACACCTTTCCAAGACCTACTATTTTCATGATGAAAAACACTAAATCAAGATACCCATTTAATAAGAATCCAAAACCCAACCCTCACTCCAAAACACAATGGAGTTAAATGACCAAATCCTGAAAACAAAGATAAAGCTCTATTATCCAAATCATCCAAAAACATGTATGAAACTCAATAATGCAAAACCACAAATCATGGATATCAATCCGTACTTAAAATGTCACAAAAAAACATGGATAATACTCAATACCCAAAATAACACATTTCGGTGACGGGGGAGACCCGTTTCCATTGAACGTGGCAGAACACAAAGTTAAGCCACATATCTATGTTATCGAACTATACCTCAGATCATGACTTTATTGCATGTTTTAATAAGTTACACCGCAACTCGTGACTTTATTGCATGCTTTAATAAGCTACACCTCAAGTCCCTAATTTCCTTTAGTGCACCCATGGGTATCACCTCAAGGACACAATATCTCAATTGTGCACGCCTTGCTAGGATCCACATCAAGGATACCCAATCTTATTGCATGTTCATTCTCTAGTGGAGTTACAACCTCAAGGTTTCCATTCGACCTTTAGTGCATACTCACTAGCATTCAAGATAGGAGCCTCAACTCCTTACTTGATAACCCAATATGTTTAACTCTCATGCATAAGAGCTAGAGCATCAAAACCACAAATCCCAAGGTCTCGGAGTCCAACTTCTAAAGGTTCATCTCAACAATATCGAGTCGACAACAATGCCAACTCGGAAACTTTTTCCAAAGTGATCAAATATGACTAACTCATATGCCTATGAATCCAATGCATTATAGTCTAAAATACATGACTCCAATTGAATGACACACATACTCAAAACATGTATTCTCCAATAAAATGCAATAAATGCAAACCATACTCAAGGCTCTACATTGAGTTATCAAAACCGAACAAATGTCCCTAAGACTTTTCGGAGTCAAAACCGATCCAAAAGCTCAACAAGTAAATGAACCAATAATTAAAGATCCTTACAACAATAAGGCGCGTTTAACCGGCGTTTATGCAAATACATATCTCAAAGATATGATTAACCCAAAAACTCACCATTGGTTGAGATAAACCATTTTCCAAATGAAATCATACCCTTATATTTCCAAAATGTCTCATAACACTATAACGTGCATTTTCCAAATGGGTTATTAAACCAATTACACCAAAAATGCATAAATAATCAAATAGACTCCATATGTACAATAAATCATGAAAATACACATTTTTAAGATTTACTCATCAAAATGTCCAAAACTCCAAATATAGGCATTACATAAGATTTATCAACCCAAATTTACCAAGTATGAAAACTTTGTCAAATACTCAACACATTGATAAATACCAAGTAAACACATTATTACTTCAAATACAAATTTTGGCATGTACATAGTTTTCACAATGTAACTTGAACTCACCTTGCTAGATTTAGGCTAAATCTAAATTTTACTCCAATTGAGCCTCCTTGAAGAAACTTTAATCCACAAGCAATGCTTCCAAGAAAACCTAGATACACAAGCTCCCAACATAAAACGAACAATCCAAGTACTTAGAATCATTCTCCAAACATCTTCACCAAAAATTTCCATTTTGACCAAAACTCTAGTTTTGACCTAACTTACCTAAAATCATCTAAACCAAAATTTGAGAAACATAAAGACTAGGAAGTTATTAATGGAGCATTTATAACTCATATAAATGTTTAGAAAAGAGGATGATGAACTTACAAATTAGGTTTTGATGAAAACCTAGTAAACTTAGAGATTTTTTTGAAGATGATGGTGAGTTCTTAATCCCTAGCTTCCAATCTTTAATGATACAACCTAACTTGAAGAGATGAAGCAGATTGAACCTTCAATGCAACCCTAAGTTGACATAATTGGGGGTATTCAAGATGAGAGAGTTTGAGGTGAGATAGATAGAAAGTTATGGAAAAACCCTCTCTAAAATTGGACCTTAAAGCCATCTGGCATCCGTGGGCGATAGTGACATTGTCAGAATCACCGGTCTTAGTCGCAGAACATGTACCGCAACCTTCCTCCCCCTAGCGATTGTGCCCATGCGACAGTGACCATGTCACAGTCGCAGGGAACTCTCGCATGGTATGTACCGCGGGGGTGCCTCCTTCCGCGATAGTGCCCCTAGCGATAGTGACATTGTCACAATCGCCCCACTGGTACCGAGGCTTGAAAACCCGAATTTCTCACCCGCATTGCTTCCGACGTCGAATGATATTAAAAGTTAGCCATCAAGATAGAAAACCAACAAATGTAATTCATAATTCATATCACAAAATAACTTTTGCTTACCAAAATTTACGGGTGTTACAAAACACTCTTATCTACCAAATTAGGAATATGTCAAATCCATCATCCGCTTACCGGTTAAATCATCTCATGATAATAATTATGTGATTAAGTTCCCAAAATACACAAACAACTCAATATTATGCATTTTCCAAAGCTTATGAATTAAATGCACCCAAAAAGGTGTGATAGTGCCCAATAATAACCATTATTTATAAAAATCAACAAAATCATATTCACTTGATTGGTATAGCAAAATGTCATACAAACTCAATTATAAGCATTAATTGTTCTAGTAAACAATGAATTATCCAAAGTTAGACCAATCTTGATCACAACATCTTAAATGATTTTAAATTGACAAAGTACCATAATCCATGGGATTTACCTCTTAAAATCCAAATACTTTAAACTATGTATTTTCCAAACGTTTGTACCCATCTATATACAAAAACGATCAAATGGTCAACCATCTGTTGTAGAAATAACACTAACTTTGGTTGGTACTTCAAACTCATCAAATAACCACAAACCCATGATTTATAACTTAAGGGAGTCAAATAAATCAAATTATATGTATTTTACAAACATTTGCTTAATACAAGACGTAATGCTCAAGTGGTTAGTCAAACGAATCATCAGGTATGTAAAACTCCACAAAAGCAAATAAACACCAAAAGGAGGACGTTTTTGACATGTACTATGTTTTCACAAAGTAACTTGAAACTCGCATTGCTAGGTTAGGTTAAACATAGTTTCCAAATCCATTTCTAGCTTTCAGTTGATGAAGACTTGGGATCCACAAACAACCAACCCTAGAAACATCTCACGATCACTCCTTGAACCAAAAAGACACCAAAATGAAACACGAACTTCCAATCCCCCCAAAATCCCTAAATAAAGATCTCAAAGTTCCATAAAGCTTACCTCTTCAAGAATTGAGACATTCCAACCAAAATCTTCACAAATGAAGCTCTTCTAAGCCTCCAAACCATGGTGAGATACTCCAATCTAGCCTCTACGTATCCTCAAAATCGCCACCATAGAGGAGAGAATGAAGTAGGTGAAGAAAATGAGAAATCCTAGGTCAAATCAGCTTAAAAAAATTGATCTGGGCATGAATGTGTCTTTGGCCGTGACTTTAGTCACACCAAAAGTCGCCTGGATTTCTAACCTTTACATCCAATATCCCATGTGGGTTTAGCACGCCAAACCACATGGACGTCTTTTTCGACCGAAAAGTCAATATTTTATATCCTTTTGATCTCGAAGTAACCCAAGGCTAAAGGACACGATTAAACACCATTAAATCAAGCTTGATACATCAAAAGTAGTTCAATTAACCCGTAATTATAGCAAACGAAAATGCGGGTGTTACATAAACCTAAGAAAACCATCCCAAACACTTGTGTTGGTCTTGGTTAGGTATTGACTAACACATAAAGTGTTTCTCAAAGTGGGGGGGGGGGGTTGAATACAAACACAACAAATTTTTCAGGTTCAATTTTTTATGTTTTATAAAAACAAAGAATTACAGATTGTTGTGAAAACTGGGAAGGAAGGACATAACTTAAATAATCTACCTTGGAACAAATTTGCTCACAAAAAGATACTAAGAGAGTAAAAGAAGGTATTCTAATATATTTGAAGAACTAAGGGGGCGTTTGGTTCGCAAAATGTTTTTGGATGGAATGGAATCTGTCAAATGAATTTGACTTTGAAGGAATTGGAATGGAATATTGTCAGGTTTGACCACCTGTTTGGTTGACAAAATTGGAATGGAATTTGTTAAATGAATTGGAATTTTTCTGT
Source organism: Arctium lappa (assembly GCA_023525745.1). Lineage (NCBI taxonomy): Eukaryota > Viridiplantae > Streptophyta > Magnoliopsida > Asterales > Asteraceae > Arctium > Arctium lappa. The sequence continues at coordinate 53,823,511 of CM042061.1, read as the reverse complement.
TTGGTTCACAGATTGTAGCTTTAGAATTGGAATGGAATTTTGGTAAATGACCAAAATACCCTTTTCGTTTATTTTAATTTTTTTTCAACAAAAATTACTTTAATGAAATAGTCATTAAATAGTTTAATTTTTAACTAAAATTGCTTTGATTATTTTAGCACACGAATGATGATGAGAGAGAGGGGGATAAAGAGAGAGAAGAGAGAGAGAGAGAGAGAGAGAGAGGGATAGGGATAGGGAGAAGGAGAGGGAGAGAGGAGTGAGAGAAGGAGAGGATAGAGAGAGAGGAGAAAGAGAGAGAGGAGGATAGAGAGAGAGAGAGTAGAGAGAGGAGAGAGAGAGAGAGAGGAGAATAGATTGAGAAAGAGAGAGGAGAGAGAGAGAGAGAGGAGAGAGAGGGAGAAAGGAGAGAGTGGGAGAGAGAGAGGAGAGAGAGGTAGAGAGAGAGAGTTGGTGTCTGCTGATAATGTTGAATGGTAGTGGTGGCCGGTGGTGGTGGTTGCCGATGGTGGTGGTGGCCGGTGTTGGTAGCCGGAGGTGGTGGTGGTCGGTGGTGGTCGGTGGTGGCCGGAGGTGGTGGGGGTTGGTGGTGGCCGGTGGTGGCCGGAGGTGGTCGAAGGTGGCCGGAGGTGGTGGCCGGTGTTGGTAGCCTGAGGTGGTGGCCGGTGTTGGTGGCAGTGGCCGGAGGTGGTGGTGCATATTAGGATGAGGGGCAATTTTGTCCAAAAAAAATATGACATTCCATTCCAATGAAATACCACCTCCCCCCCCCCCCCCCCCCAAGGAATGTTGAATTCCTTCATTTGTGGAATTAATTGAAATTCAACATTCTAATTCCTTAAAAAGAATGAACCAAACGATGTAATGGAATTTGGTCAACGGAATTCAACATTTCAATTCCATCAGATTCAAATCAGAATCTGTGAACCAAACGCCCCCTAAGATAGTCTTTGGATATTGACACTGATTTGCCTAAGAACCTCTCACTTAGAAGTTAGAATTTATGTCAAGCAGGTGATTTGCATCAATGACAAAGGTTGCCTTTTATGGCCACCGCGATCCGTTAAATCTTGCGTGTCAACATTAACGCATTTCTTCATTTGATTTATTGATCTATGCATGATTGTACTCTTCATGTCAACCTTTGAAGATCTTAAAGATATGATGTAGATATTTGCTGCCCCAACCCATCCTTTTTTTGTAGAGTAAGCATTAAAGAAAAGAATGTATTAATAAAAATAGTATTTTAGAACTTACTTTGACTGATATGCAGAGCATGTTCTCATACCAAGACATGAGTTGGTGGGAGTTGGTGAGTCTAACCTGTTGGGTAAGTTTTCACTCCAAATCGGCTTGTCAAACAGTAGTTGTCAAACTATCTAACATATATGGTATTGGTCTCCAATTGACTAGATGATATTCCTTTCTACTTTGGCCTCAATCTAACTTTACTTCAACTAGTATTCAGTTTAATGAAGGCATTCTGCTTGGACCAATTCAGATATATTTCGGTTCCCAAGATTATATCATTTTACACAAACCCATATCCTTTATTAATTATGATATTATAACAGATTTTCGATCCTAACACATTTCAGATCGAAGAACAGTTGGATCTTAATGTATTTCAGGTCCTTACATACTTTCTGATTTGGTACATTTCAGATCATATCCTTATATAAGTTCTAATTTGATAAAATATGATCCTCATTTTAGTTTTTAAATTCTAGACAAAAATCTTAAAATCTTTTCTAAGTGTTTAATGAATGTATTTGTGTAATCATAAAATCAAATAACTGAGTCCAACAACTTGTAAGAAAACCAAAATTGGGTTGGTTACACTCAATTACATAATCAAAACAAACCAAGACCTCACTCGTTATATCTTCTTTGCACGACTAACACGTGTAAAAGTCGGTGCTTTCCTTACAGAAAACGACACTGAAAAAGTCGTGAGATCCTAAAACACGCATCCTCTCTTTCACACCCTTAAGTAACCCCCTGAACGCCATTTTTGGGGTCAACCTTGTAACGGCAACCATTAGTACTCTGCACTCTTAATTATACATTTGTCGCTCTAGATGCACAATTACTACCATATTTAAAATATTCAAGAATTTTCTCCATTCAGACTCGTGTCAAACTTTAAACCTCTTTTTTACATCTTCGATAATACCTATGTAGAACCATTCACACTCACCTCAACTAATTTCATCAATATCTAGGGGCTTCGATCGATGTCCTTGAGTGGTATGCGAGACATGACGGAACGTGATAGAACAAAAACTTGTCCCATGTTTTGTTGCGACCTTAGACTGGGATAGAACGGATTAAGTGGGACAAAAATGCAGTAATTTCTGCCACAAGTATATATGAGACAAAAATCTCGAACATGAGACAAGATTGGTAAATTAATTAACTATCAATATCAAATTAAAACCCTAAAGTTTTCTACAATTATTTCACCAGCATAATTCACTTTTGTCTATCTAGTGTCATCCAGTCCAGTCCCGACCAGTCTCGTCCAATACTGTCTAGTACCGTAATCTAGTGTACCAACCATATCCAAAAGGATCTTGGTTGTTTTTACATAGACTTTTTTTACATTGAAGAATGAATTCAAGATGAATATACCTTAATTAATACACTATGTCGGGTATAATTTTTATAAATAAATAAATGATATGTTTATTTTATATCTCAAATTCAATTTTTCTCACTTATGCGATTCAAGAAAATAGTATGTTGGTTTTATATATCATTTTAAAATTTAAACTTATTTAATTAATTTAGGGTAAAATTTTCCAAGTGATCCTTATATTAATTATTGTTTGTCAATAACTATTTAATTGTTGATTAATTAGATGTGTAAAATATCACTTCATAATTAACTAACATGATAGACGATGCTGAACAAAATTTAAATACATATAATAAACATGTATTTAAAAATTCTAATATAATTTTGTTTTATTTCAAAATTTTATTAGTTTTGCATCATCACAATAATTTGGAAATTAATAATATTCATATGATAAAATGATAATTTTCTATAATTGTACACTTAACAAAATATTCAGTAACTATATACCTAAATTTAAACTTAATAATCATTTACCTTATATTTATGCATCATATATAAATATATATCTATAAAACTTATATTTTTTATATTTATTTATTTATATTTGTACATCATGTGCCATAACCAACTCTCAAACTCTTGTAAAGAAAGATACAACCATGCAAAACTCCATTGATAAGCAAATTATGGCACATGAAGGAAGACGATTACACCAGCAGGGGGTGCTTTAGATCGATCCCGATCGCATCATGGAAGGTGTGGGCAGCAATTCCGGGATCGCCGATCGCCTCAATCTGGTAGTCCATGGTGGAAGCTGCTTCCACCCACATCTCGGAGTCATCGAACTCCGGCAAGTTGGCATTCAGAATAATCTTGATACTTTCTTCAAGACCCATATCGTATTCACCAACAGTCTCGCTGTAATCGGCGCTCTTGCTTCCATAATTGGTCGGATCACGATGATCACAACCGCCACCGGCCACTGCAATCATTCCGTCGTCATCAACCTGCATCTTCAGCAAATATGCTTGCATTTCCATTTCCTTTTGCATTTGCAATTGCTTTCGCTTCTCGATTTCTTGCTTCATTTTGATCTCCAAGAAGAGACGATGGTACCTGCAGGGACGTTCCAATTTTTTTAGAGGTCTTGTAATTACACCTAAATCTTTACATTAAAATAAGATAATAAATATACATATATAAAAATTACAGAGACGGTGATGAAGCATTGAAGCGTAATATTACTTTCGTCTTCTGATAGAAATTAGGGACTTCTTGAGGTGGACTATAGTTTTACATCCATAGATGAAAGGCCCTAAATAATGATAAAATTGGGCCCCAGAATTTTGGACGCCTTGTCAAAATCACACATTTAACACGCTAAAGAACGGTCCTTGGTACCTGGCTGTGGCTGCGGCAGCAGCCATCACAGCAGCGGACCTCCGGGAAGCAATGGGCCGTGGTGGTGGCGGAGCAACCTCGTCAGGGAGGTTGAGCTCAGCATTGGGACCATAGAGCCTGCGGGCGGCGGAGTCGTAGGCTAAGGCGGCGTCTCGGGCGGTGCCGAACGTCCCTAACCAGAGACGTACGCCGCGTTTGGGCTCACGGATTTCCGCCACCCACCGGCCCCAGGTTCGCTGACGGACACCTTTGAAGGTGCAAGAAGCATTCAGAGGACCACCTTTGCCTTTCATTTGACCTTTCCTTGAGCTTGGTTGGGCTGCCGAAGGCCTCCTCCGTTCACCACCATTGTTTCCGACAACCACCACAGAACTCATTTTCTTTTATCTGAATTAACCTTATCTCCTAAAGTGGAGAATGTGAAGAAAATGGAGGAGGGAAGGTGTGAATTTATAGGGTGGAAGATGGATATTTAGAACGGATAAATCTGTTGTCCCAAAATTTTATGTCTCATTTTTGTCCCACCAATAAAATCAAGACATATCACGTCTTATATAATTTTAATTTTATTTAATTTAAGTTCATATCCTCTCTACGGTGATATGTATTCATGTCAGGTCTTATAACTTTAATTTTATTTAATTTAAGTTCATATTCGGTGACATGTATTCATGTGATTCGTGGACATGAATGAGATGTGATAATTTAAGAGAGAAAATTTTATCATTTAAGACCATCCGATCTTTTTTTATGGTTGTTTGACACGTATATCAAGACTACAGATTGAGTACACAATAAGTAAAACGAAATATAAAATTCCTACTATATATTTAAAATTTGAAACAAAATTAATATCTTAAAATAACAAAGTAATATGTGAAATATGCTTAAATATAATCATTTTTTTTACTTTCTTCAAATTCAAAATTGAGAATCACCAAATCGACTAACATAATTGAGTTAAAACATGTAGTAGATCAATAAAAAAAATTAGAGATCGTGTTTCATATCTACGATTGAAATATTCTAGTCTATTAAGACATCTCTAGTTAAATGACTTATTACAACCCATTTTGTTAATTATATTATTGTCAATTCATCAAATTGGTTATATTCATAAAATACCCCACAAACAAACTTTTTTTGTGGATGTCATATACCTTTTTCAATTTTCACCCTTAATTTTTATTACATATTTTTAAATCAATAAAGAAAGTAACAAAATACTCTTTTCGTCCTAAAATAAGTGTTCATATTTTTATTTATGTTTGTCCAAAATAAGTATTAATTATCAAAAGTAGAAAATTAAATTCTCAAATTTAACCTTAATTAATACTCCCTCCGTCCCAAAATAAGTGTCCACAATTGACTTGGCACACAGTTTTAGACATGCATAATTATTACCCCTTTTTGGTATCAAATGACATCTTTACTCTTATTTAATGTTTCTTTTTCTTCACAACTCTTATGTATTTGTGCATTAATTAAGAGTAAATGTGAGAATTTAGCTATCTATTTTTTGAAAATGGACACTTATTTTGGGACAAACATAAATAGAAATGTAGACATTTATTTTGAGACGGAGGAAGTACATAAATATTTAATGAGTTATGAAGAGAGATAGACATTAAATAAAAATAAAAATGTATTTTAGTTAATAAAAAATGAATCTCAAACTATATATCATTTCAATTATAAATACTTTTTTTGAGATCGTTCCATATAAAATTAACCAAGATTTGTGTGGATGACGTGGCAATGTAGAAGAAAAGTGAGAGGGCAATGCACACGTGGTGGATGGTGGGCCAGTTCTTTGAATCTTTCTACTTTCAGAACCATTTTAATACTATTTGTTAGCGAACTTTAAGGTGTAAACATAGTTTTCTGGGCCACACCTTATATTTGGCGGCTTTTTGTGTGAGACTGAGGTGATATAACAATTCTGATTGGCTAAAAATATCATTTTTTTTTATTTCAAACATAAGTCAATTTGAAAATTGTTTATCATTTAGAGCATCTACAATGTACGAGTTTTCTAAAAAGATTTTTTATAGTTTTTTCTTACATATTATTGTTATCTCAACAACTTAAAAATTTTATATACTTCCACTATGTGAAAAACCTCACCTAAGTTTTTTCATTACTTTTTTAAACTATTTAGGGTCCCACAATTTTAACTTTATATCATTTTTATTCTTATTTATAAAAATAAATATATTAAAATTCATACAAATACATAAAAGTATGTACAATAAAAATAATAAAAATTACGTTATTAAGAAATATATAAAAAGTGTGTAAAATAAAAATTAAGAAATGTTAAACTTAAAAGTATGTATAAGTATAACCGAAAATAAAAATTGGGTCATTAATAAATCTGTTAAAATTGTATAAATATGTCAAATTTGAGATATTATTTTAAAAATATAATTATTTTCATTATGTATTTATTTAATAATTATATTTAAATAGGATTACTTTAAATATATTAATAAATAAAATTGGTTAATAAATAAAACTGATTAAATACGAAACTTTTATAAAATTTTATAAAGTTAAAACTGATTAAATACGAAAAAGCTACGAAAAATCAGGTCGTGCAATTACGAGTTATGACGAAAAACCTCAATTGAAAAACCTCTCCACTATGTGAAAAACCTCAAAAAGAGGTTTTTGCTTTTAGAAAAAAAAACTCCAAAAAAAGCTCTCAACGAGCACATTGTGGATGCTCCTAGTGAATGATTAAGTGTAAAGTGATTAAGTGATCATAGTTATTAAAAGATTTTTATGATATAATTTAAAATAAATGGTTAGGTACAAAATGATTAAGGGGTTGTTTGTTTTTTTAAAAAAAAACCTCTTAATGGCTTTTAAGTCTGAATTATTCAGAACTTTTTACACACCACATCTTATTAATCATAACTAAAATAAGACTTCAGACTTTTGATCTCTTAAAAAACAAACTACACCTAAGTGATCATAATAATTAAGAGGTTCTTATAATATAATTTAAAATGAAATATGGTTGTTTGGTATTGTTCAGAATGAAGTTAAGGTGCTAAATGGGTAAGGGAGACCAAGATACAAAATCATTCAGAGATTTGGAACAATTGAGAGACAAACTTTTTTTTACCAAACAAGATTCACCTTTTAACGGTTCAGAGATTGATTCTTAATGAAATTATTAAGAAGTAAATAAATAGCCCCTTGGTTTATTAACAGGTTTATCCATCGCAAATGTCATTTTTGCGGCAGGACATCTGTGACAGCGGAATCCACCGGAAATCTGCCGCTGATAGCAATTTCTGATGGATTTTCGACGGATTTTTCCGTCAGAAAAGAGGTTTTGCTTTGTAGTGGCACTTTATATTGTACAAAAAAAATTGCCGCACCAAATTTTTGGTCTTTATATGCGGTGCGGTTTGTAGTTTGAAAAAATGCTCAAACCGCATATGCGGTGCGGTTTACGGTTTTGCCCAAAACCGTACCAAACCGCACCGCGAACACCCCTATATATAATGTCGGTGTGGTGTTGTTTGAACCGCGGTTTGATAACTCAAAACCGCAAACCGCGCCGCATAGTGCGGTTTGGTAAAATTGCAAACCGCAAATCGCACCGCGGAAATTTTAAACCGCGCTTTGCGGTGTGGTGTGGGTGATTTGTGCGGTTTGGCGGTTTTAATGAACACCCTTACTTTATATCATATGCTTCATGTTAAATTGACATGTACTGTTCTTTAAAATCTTTTAATCCTAGAAAATAAATATGTCGATATTGTGTTAGGTTTTCTATGGATTTATGATACAACTAAGGGGGCGTTTGGTTCGCTGGAATCCGCCAGAATCTGATGGAATTGGAATGGTCAATTTCATCTTGCTGTTTGGTTTCCAAAGGAATGGAATTGAATTCCATGAAATCCTTCAATCAAGGATTTGGTCATTCCTTCTCATTTTGGATGGAATTGAATTCCATTCCATTGCATTTTCTCAAAATGACAAAAATACCCTCCAAACCCTCTTTAACAAAATTAAAACCCATCAGATGTGGATTTGGTCTCCTCTCTCTCTCTCCCCTCTCTTTCTCCTCTCTCTACCCTCTCTCTCCTCTATCTTCTCTCTCTCCTCTCCCTCTTCTCTCTCCTCTCTCTCTCCTCTCTCTACTCCCTCTCCTATCTCTCTCTCCTATCTCTCTACCCTCTCTCTCTCCTCTCTCTGCTCCCTCTCCTCTCTCTACCCTCTCTCTCCTATCTCTACTCTCTATCCTCTCTCTTCTCTCTTTCCTTTCTCTTTACCCTCTCTTTCCTCTCTCTCTTTCCTCTCTCTCCTCTCTTTCCTATCTATCTTTCCCCTCTCTCTCCTCTCTCTCTCTACTCTCTCTCCTCTCTACTCTCTCTCTCCTCTCTATCGTCTCTCTCTCCTCTCTCTCTCTCTTCTCTTTCTCCTCTCTCTCCTCTCTCCTCTCTCTCTCCTCTCTCTCTCTCTCGGCATTTAAAAAGATGTAAATAAATAAATAAAAATAAAAAAAGAATATTTATGTCATTTTTCATAATTCCATTCCAATTCCTTTGCAAACCAAACAAACATTTTCCAATTCATTTGACTTATTACATTTCATTCCTGCCAACCAAACAGTTGGTCAAACTTGAAAACATTCCATTCCAATTCCTTCCAGATTCCAATTCCATTGACAGATTCCATTCCATCAGAAATCATTCTGCGAACCAAACGCCCCCTAAGGGGTTGTTTGGCAGTTGTTGAATGGTTTAGTGCAAAATGATTAAGTGGTCTGAATGATTAAGAGGTTTTATGATATAGTGTAAAATGAAAAATGGTTGTTTGTAATTGTTCATAATGAAATCTGGACTTTTAATGGTTAAGGGAGGGCCATGATACAAAATTATTAAGAAGATTTTGGAACCATTAAGAGGCAGCCAATTTTTTTGCCAAACAAGATTTACCTCTTAGCGATTCAGAGGTTGCCTTTTAATGGAACCATTAAGAGGTAAACAAACACCCCCTAAGTAAAATTTTAGAATGTATTAACAGGATGATCTATATAAATATTAGAATGATAATGTCGAATTTCAACATTATTTATGATCTTAAACCGGGTAGAAATTGCACGATCCCAAGGAAAATAGTGATAGATTTAATGGGTTTTTAAAAGAAAGTACAGGTCAAAGCTAACTGAAGAGAAATTCAAGGCTAAATCAAGCAAAAGATGGAAGAAAATAAGATGTGGGAAGCACTAATTAATCCAAGGAACTTTGAAGATGAGAATTGAGCCTAAAAGCGGAAGGTCAGGGTATCTGGCGGGTTTCCACGCCGGTTTCAAGGCCCCATGCGGGTTTAAGCAATGCGGGTGACTTTTCACGCGGTTTTACCCACGCCGACTACTGTCCTGATATATTCGATTCTGCAGCTAGGGTTGAGGGGAGTTACAGAATTTTGACGAGTGACGACTGACAATAGGCGATTTTTAAAGGCTCTTGAGCAGATTTTGATAGGGAAAAAGTGGGGAGATCTTATTGAAATCAAAGATTGAAGCTACTATCTATAACGTGTGCATGGAGAATTGGTACCTCAGGGAGTTTCGTTATGCTTTTTAGATATTTCAATAGAATAATATTTGAGCTTTGGAATTCTTCTGATAGTATTGTGCTTTCCACCACCCCAACATGAACTAATTCTTAGATATTAGGAGTTGGATGATTTTTGGCTTTATTAACATATGATTGAGATTTCTAATGGGTTTATTTTGATTCAATGAATCATATGACATGAGTTTAATGCCATTATTAATTTAATCAACTAATGATTGATTTCTTGATCTTGATTTTCTTTAGTAATTTAAGATTTGATATTAGTGTTGTATGCCTAGGGTGAGAAATTGGATAGAGATATACCAATTAAGCCCTAGAATTTGAATAATCTTGTGTTGAACGAACTTTGGAAGTTAACTGTTGAGATCAGGAGATAAAACGTTTCTTTCCAATTGGTAATGTTATTATAGCTTGAGAAAGTATAATGACTAATTTTGTGATTTATTTTCATTGATATTTGAACCCAGTTCCTATTCAATTACAATGTTCTATGGTAAAATCAATGCAAGAGGATTCCAATCCCCCAACAGTCTTTTTCCAAATCAGAATTTGCTTGTCTTCAAGATTCAACTTTTATTAGTTTGTTTGTTATGTCTTTAATTCGAATTTATTGCAATTACCAATCCAATCTTTTACTGTTCAGTTAATAATCGATATAGTCATTGTGATACTCAGTACCTTGTTCCTTTGGTTTAATACTCGTACTTTCGTACGTATTATTTGATTCGACATCGTACACTTACGGTTAGATTTAGGTGGGTGTAAACTCGCCTATCATAGAACATATTATAATTGCCCATTTATTACATAGCAGGTTATACACATAAAGAGTTTTCTTAAATTATTTATATTTCACTTGTTTAAATTAACAATTGTTTAAATAGTACAAAGTACAAACGTATCATAATATCAACACAAAGTTCATATGATCAAATTTTAAAGTGTCATATCTAAAGATGTTGCAATAGGTTTCTAAAACGTTTTTAAGCTTCTTAAAAGTTTTTATGATACTTATAAAGGATATATAATACACCAATTTTCTCAATATGATAAAGGAAAGCGATACTTGAGGACAAAGTTTTGGTCTAAATCTTACTATACACCAATTTTGGAATTAAATGATATTAGATTGGGAAGTTGGGTAACTTTTGGTGACGTTTTTTTGTTTGCTTATGATAAAAAATTCAATTCAATGACCTTGTATAACATTTCTTTTAATAAGAGTGAATAAATATATTTATAAAGTAATTATTAAAAATAACTTTTAAAACATTAGATATTGTTTAATAATATGTAATTCTTTAAATTTCAATAAATCGTTTAGGATTTTTTATGTTTTATAAAAGTAATTAATAATCAACTAATAGTCATGTTTATATACAGTATAATTATAAAATCCCACGAATACAACAAGATACTTATTCATTATTTTCATAAAAATAAGTATTTTATCATTAAAACTAAAATAAATTACATTTTTATTTATAAATGTTAAAAAGTTAATGAGTAAATTACGAATGTGGTCCTCGTGGTTTGTCAATTTTTACGGATTTCATCCCTAGACTTCATTTATTATGGATTTGGTGCCAGTGATATGCACTTTCTGTTGTTTCAAGTCCCTAGACCAAACGGTCGTCTACCTATGTCCGTTAAGTGGGCCCACGTGCAAAGCACATGAGGGCAAAATCGTCCATCCACTTTTACCTTTTCATTAAACGTTTAGTTCCCCCTCATGAAACCCTCATATCGAACTTGTCCCCATGGTTTACCCTTCATCTTCCTGCCTTGTTCATCTGGAAAGAAAAAAAAACTTAATCCCTTCAGGTGCCGTTTGGTTCATGGAATTGGAATGGTCATATCCATTGACCAAATTCCAAGCCCATGTTTGGTTCATGGAATGAAAGCGATGGAATCCTTCCAATTCCATTGAATTCCACAATTCAAGGAATTCATCATTCCTTGGCTTAAGTGAATGATTTGAATTTCTACGAACCAAAGGTGTGGTCAAATTCCATTCCAATTCCTTCAAAGTCAAATTCCTTCGATGGATTCCAATTCCATCAAATTCCATTCTGCGAACCAAACGCCCCCTCAATGGCTGCAAGATTAGGGAGTATTCGATCACCCAAATACCCAATGGACCTGTACTACGTTTATGGTACGTAAACCTTTTCAAGATTTTATATGTTTACAAGTTATCTTTTTGGCAACTTCTAAATCAATGTTTATTTACTACCAAGTTTTATTTTGTTGGCAGAACATTATCTAAAGTTGATAACTTTCAAGATCAACCATGGTGGGTTTTTAGCAAATGGCCAGGTAGGCGCTACAAAAATGGTAAGGAGAATTTTGTAGACCAAATTGACACTGACGAGTTAAGTGTGCATGAAATTGATGATATGATCACAATGTTAGGGTATACAGGGGATGAACATATGTATTACCACTTCATGATTCCAGAAAGTGACCTAGACTTTGGTCTTGAACCTCTAGAAAATGATAAGGATATTATAAACCTATTGAAGTATACAACTAAGTACAAGGTGATAGATGTATACATTGAACATGGGTTGACTAGTTTAGGGAACTACTTCAAGTCCTCTAATGGTAGTAAAGTTGTTATTGAGGAAGTACATGAGGCATCCCCTGAACTTAGAAGAGATAGGAATGTGTTGCAAAGGGGTGGGACTTCTTCATCTTGCAGTAAGAAATTGTGTCTAGAATGGTTTAGTGAAAACAGGGTTAATGAACCACATATTGAGCAACCTCTAGTAGAAGACCCATGTTGGAGTAACCCGTAGTAAAAGAACCCATGTTGAAGCACCCTGTAGTAGAACAACCACTGTTAATAGATGAAACACAGATGGGCAAAGACAGAGTTGATGAGCAGGGGCGTAAGGATGTTGTATTTGATGAGATAACATTGTTTGGTGAACATGGGTTTGATGAATTTGACCCTTTCGAATATGATGTAGTAATTGAAACTGCAGATGTCCCACTACGGGGAAAATATGTGCAACCACAGGGAAAAGATGTGCAACCATAGGGAAAAGATTTGCATAAAGAAACTGTAGATGTGCGTCAGAAACTGCAGATGTGCCTATAGAAACCTCTGTGGATGCAAATGAAGATGAGAACTTAGATGACTTAGAGCCTTTAGATTTGGAGGACTTTGAAAGTGGTGAAGATTCTGAATATAATACAGAGAGGAAGAAAAGCTTACATAATGTTTGGGTCAAAATCCACGACCACGACTAGAAACATTTATGATACATTTTACGCACGACTAATCTTGTATTAAGATAAGGTCTTGTCGACCACATATAATTATGATATTCGTCATCACTTTTTAGGATGTAGATCGAGTGTTAGTCACGACCTCTAGTCGTAGATCTATCATACGACGGTCGTAAGATTCCCCACGATCACGATTATACTAACAAACGACCAAACGTTTCTCTTTTGATCATTCAATGCAGGTTTAGTGTTATTAAAGACCAACGGCTATAACTGATCGGAGACATTAAGGTCATTAAAATATTCGACCATTACCCAAGAATTCAATGACACATTTATGACGATCAAGATTATGAATACCAAGGCCCATACCTCATTCAACAAACATGAGAATCTAGAGATTACAAGTTAACAACAAAGAGCTCTCTTAACTTCCTCTGAAAGAATACACGACCATAGTGTTCTATACACGACTAAAGTGTTTTATACACGACATAAGATTGTTATTGGCTTTAGTATCTATTTTTGTTCATCTTGTAACACATTGTAACACACAAGGATATCTCCCCTGCTTGGTGACCATAGTACATTGACGACCCCTCATTGTCGTCTGCGGTTTTTTCCTCGTTGAGGTTTTTCCGCGTCACCAAATCCTTTGTCTCTTTACTTTTATTCCTGTCGCACGTTTTGTCGCTTGATTACTTTCTTTAGTTGGTAAATCACCACATCAACCTTAAGTCATCCTTTTGGACGATTTTTGGTATTAACAGTTTGGCACCCACCGTGGGGATCCATCTAAAGAAAATCCTCGACAAACGTGTGTCGTACTAATAATTTCCTCGAGTTTCTTTTGCTTGCAGGACAATGGCCAACCCTCAAGGAACTCTTGAATACATCATCGCTCAGATGAATATGGAATAACATTTGCACGCACTCGCATTGATGAATTGGCAAATCAGAACGTAAGGGCAGCTGAGGCAATCGCATGCCTGAGAAATCAAAATCTGAACAAATCAACAGGATCGCAAAATGTTCTTGGACCATTCAGCATGCCTTGTTCGGGACCTCCTCTTCCCAATTATCCAAGACCTCCATTCCCTTGTATTCCTAGCCAACCTATGTCGACGATACCACTGCCACCTTTTTTCAACACGACAGTGCCAATCCCCACGATGCCACCTGCGACGTCAATTCCTGCGATGGCAATTCCAACCTTCCACTACAATGGAGATACTTCTGATTCCTCACAACGAAACGACTTTCAAACCTACGGATTCGTTCCTAGTACGACCCAAAGAGTTAATCAATATGATCCGATCGCCCAACAACTGAAAATATGAGGAACAAAATGAACGCGTGTTGTCGCTACTTGCGAAGCTACCTAGGGCAGCAATACCTGTCGACGTTGAGCCTCGTACTGGATTTCAAGCGTCGCCTTTCATCGATGAGATAGCCATGGTCGATGTCCCCAAGAAGTACAGCATCCCGACGTTCACGCCTAAATACTCTGGTATTTCGGACCCGACAGAGCACGACGCTCAGTACAAACAATTGATGTGGGTCGTGTAGATCCCACATCAATATCAAGAGGTATGCATGTGCAAGAGCTTTGGAGCGACCCTCACTGGTGCTGCCCTCCAATGGTTAATCAACCTTAAGCCCTAGTCCATCAATTCTTTCGCTGAATTGGTGAACCAATTCTCTCAACAATTTGCCAGTAGCCACAAGATGGAGAAGCAGACTAGCGACCTATATTACATCGTGTAGAAAGATGGAGAATCCATCTGAAGCTACTTCAATCGATTCAACACAGAAATGATTAGTGTTCGCAACTGTGACGTGAAGACCGCGATTGAAGCTTATAAACATGGTCTGGACGAGGGCTCTGGTTTCTATACTGATTTGACAAAGTATCCCCCCCCCCCCCCCCCGAGAATTTTGAAGACATTCGAGCAAGAACTCTAGCTTACATGAGATTCGAGGACGATGTTGTCTTTCATCGTAAGCATTCCAACGACAAAAAGCCATTAAGCGTCAAAAAGCCCAAGTTCAAAACTAAAGCAACGCCCAAGACGAAACCCTCACGACAAATTTCGAATGTCCGATTTGATAAAAAGAAGACCTCGACCTCGACCAAGCTCCCTCAGTACCCTAAGATTTCTTCATATGGATTCAAAGGAACTTCCAAGGACTTGGTCGAAGCTTTGAGGAATGTACAGGCGACCATCCGATGGTCGAAGAAGAATGACAAAAGCGACGACAAAAAACACAAGACTAAATGGTGTGACTTCCATAGTGATCATGGTCACATGACGGATGATTGCATAGCCCTCAAAAAGGCGCTCGCTTGGCATGTTCCAAAAGGAAATATCAAAGAGATAATCAACGAACCGGATGCGCCAACCAATGATGTTCGACTAACGTCTCATGTTCATGAAAAAGTCGTGAACTGCGTTACGGGAAGTTCTAACGTCTGTGGTTTGACCTACTCTGCAGCAAAGAGGCACACCAATCGAGGATCGAATGATCAGCCGACTCCTCAATCTTCACGACCAAAAGAGGAATTGTAATTGGAAGCTATGAAAATAACGTTAAACCAAGACGATCTAGGCGACTTACATCAAAAACATCACGATGGGATGATTATCCAACTCAAGATCAAAAATTGATTGACTCGGAGGGTATTGGTCGATGGGGGCAGCTCAGCAAATATAATCTTTCTTGACACCATAAAAGCCATGGGAATCGATAAGTCGGAAATCACCCGACGCTTGACAACCTTGGTAGGTATCAATGAGACGCGACGAACACCCTTGGAGAGATTATTCTGCCAGTTTACGCCAAGGGAGTCAACAAATCAACCAAGTTCAATGTCGTCGATTGTTCATCAGCTTATAATGTTATTCTTGGTCGACCCTGGATTCATGACATAAAGGCAGTCCCCTCAATGTTCCATCAGATGATGAAATTTCCCACGCCATGGGGAATCCAGGAAATCAAAAGCGAACCAAAAACTGCTCGCGATTTCTATAAGACAACAATGAAGCCACGAAAGCAATCCATCTAGCAATTACAGGACCAGGATGCTCCTGAGACTATCGACGACTATCGCTTAGAGGAAGTCATCCGGGACCAGAATAAGCCTAATCAAGTCGTCATCATAGGTTCGTCTCTCCACTCCTCCATTAAGAAAGAACTAATCTATTTTTTGTAGGAACATGCTGACTTTTTCGCTTGGACGCACAAAGATATGGTCGGCATAGACCCTGGAATTATTTCACATAAATTAAATGTCGACTCGTCATTTAAATCGATCAAGCAGAAACGTCGAAAGTTCCCTCCAGAATGGAACAAAGTTATTAATGACGAGGTCGATAACCTTTTTAAGACCGGGAATATTCGAGAAGTCAAGTACCCCGACTGGATAGCAAATGTCGTGGTCGTGCAAAAGAAAAACGACAAGTGGAGGGTGTGTATAGATTTCACTGACTTAAACAAAGCTTGTCCAAAGGATCAATTTCCCTTACCACACATTGATGCTCTAGTCGATGCAACCGTTGGACATGATCTCTAGACATTCATGGACTCGTACTCATGATACAATCAAATACTCATGCACGTCGACGACCAGGAGAAAACTGCTTTTATGACAGATAGAGGTATTTATTGTTATACAGTTATGCCTTTTAGTCTAAAAATGTAGGTTAAACATACCATCGTCTGGTCAATAAAATGTTCAAGGAACGACTTGGCGACACCATGGAGGTGTATATTGACGACATGCTCGTTAAGTCGAAACAAGCTGATAATCCAAGATCACTCTAAATCTTAGAGAGAGAAAGTAGAGAGAGAGTATGCGCCAAAGTCTTTTCTATTCAAAATATGCAATCCCAAGTTACAAGGAACAAAGCGACCAAAATACGAAGTTCTCTTTTCGTTCTCTTCTTTCTTTTTTATTTTTACTTGGTTGGCAGGGTCAGGGTCGGTCCTTTGAGGGATCCCTAAATCCTTAAGTTAAGTCCCAGGATACGGACCCCTCTCCCCTTGAGGATTGGATTGACTTGGTTATTGCTCCTATAGGGCACATCCCGAGGGGCGTTCCATGATTGACTGAAAACGGGCAAATATTGTATGATAAAGCACTCTCTCTCTCCTTTCTTTCCCTGGCTCGTTTGCTTCTTGTCTTCAAAGAAATTTTGTGTAATAAAGCTTCTTGGTCTCATTTCATTGGTCTCTAAGGCAAAGTCTCGCTTAATCGTTCATCGATCTTTTTTTGTAAGGCCTCGGGCCTCACCACAAGGGACTTAAATACCCAGGGCTAAAACAAGATATACAAGCTCTCTAAAACACAGTATTAGCACAAGACTATAAATACAATGATTACTATAAAATCTGACATAACAATCTCCCCCTTAGTAATCATTGGTGCTCCGGTCTTCAATGTTAGCTGTTATATCCATCTTCGAACTTTAATCAGACTTGCTAAGCGACTTAGCGAAACTTCTTGACAAATTTTTTTTTCTTCTCATCATCTTTCAGTTTATGATGCCTTTGCTACCTTGACAAGACTGGACCTGTTTGTAATATGTCAGGATCGAATTCTTAACAAGAATTAATGCTCAGAAACTAATATCAAAGAAGTTGCGGAATAACACTTTGATATTTAATAAAACAGTAAACAAAACAGTATATGATTAACAAACTGTAAACTTGTATTGAATGCTTGAAGCTACAAGATTACACACTCAACCTCAATATTGATGAACAGGCTCACCAATACGAATTCTACTTCTCTAGAATTAGGATCTATGCCTTGAGGTTGATTTTCTCTCTATCAAAAATTATCAAAAGTTAATTCTATCTATTCTATACATTCTATACATATACTGATCAAAAGATAATTACAAAGAATAAACAAATCTTTAGTATATCTTCCATGTATATCTTCAGTATATCCTCAGTATATCCAGTTGTCATACTTTCCATCCGGATCTCTTAAGCAGCACTAATAATGCTCAGCAGCATTAACTTCTTCTAGCAGCATTAACTGTAAGCAGTACTAACTACTAGCAGTACTAACTAGCTAAGCAGTACTAACTTTGTTCAAGCAACACTAACTTTGACTAGCAGTATTAATTCTACTAGCAGTAGTAATACTCAGCATTATTAATCTTCAAAGTACTCTGGCAGTACTAACTCTGAACTAGCAGTAGTAATCAACATATGTACTAGCAGTAGTAACCAGACTTGGTAGAATCTTCAGTTCCCAACAATCTCCCCCTAACTTGACTTTTAGAAGAGAAGTCAAGTTCAGATACCAAGTTCTTCAGATACTCTTCCAGAAGATCTCCAAGATGCTTTCAACACCTTTGGTTCAGTTTCCCAAATTTGGGTCTAGGCCCAAGCTTTGATTCACAGTTCTTCTCACCACAATCTTGGCCATCTCTGAATCCTTTGTACAGACCAGTGTAGCTTTAAGCATCCCTTCCAACTTCTCCTTGCTATGCTCATATATTTTGTCTACCAGGTAGTATTCATGATAACAGTTATCAACAGTAATCATGTATACTCCACAGTTTTCAAATAGTATCCATTTGTCAATCTTCTTGAATATGAACTCATGCTTATGATCTTTAATCCTATGATGTACTCTTTCTGGATCAAACATCATGCACAAGTATTCTAATGTAACTTTGAGAAGATTCTCTTCAGTACCTTTCAACACAGGTTCATAAAGTTTCATCCCCACTTTGTATAATTCTTCCATATCAGCTCTGGAGCAACTTCTAATAACTCTCCCCCATGTTGAATAAGCTTCAAATGAACCATCAGCACTCTTGATTCTGAAGAAGTTCTTTCCATTGTCTCTTAGAATATCCCAGAAGATGATCTCTGGAGCTTGCATAGAGATTGGATCAGCCTTCAAAGGTTCCACTATGGTCATGTATGTATCCATATTCTCATCTGTTGGCTCACTAGACTGTTCTGAAAGTTGAACTGATTCTGCTATAGGTACCTCTAAATGTTCTGTTGTAGTACCATCTGTTTCTTCTACTCTGGGCCTTTTAGACTGCCTTTTGGAAGCAATTGTCTTCACCCTTTTTCCAGCTTTGGCTTCAACACCAACACTCCCAGGTTCTTCCTTTTTCTCTTCTGCTTCTTCTTTGGAAGGTGTAGTTTCCTCAGGGAATGGTTGTTGGATGTTGAGATCATGTCTCTCTTTCATCCTTCTCTCAGCCTCCTCCCTTTGTGCTGAGTCCCCTTGGAGTTTGGCCATTTCCTTGTTATATAATTCTTTAACCTGAGAGTATGCCATATGGGTAAACATCTCCCCCTTAACACCAATTGCACCTTTCAGGAAGTTGATCATTTTTCTTCTTTCCTGATTAGCCAAAAAGGTCTTGGAGGGTTGTCTTTTCTGCTTTTGCTTCTGAATAGGCATCCTCTTAACTTGAAGTTTCTTGACCTGAGCTGCTGTCTGAGCTGCTTCTTTCAAACTCTTTTGGTATTCTGCATTTAACTTCTTGGCCATTATTCTTGCAAGCTCTCTATCAGTTTCTGTTTGCAGCTGTTCCTCCTTCTCCATTTGATCTTGCAACTGCTTTGCTATTGCCTCATCCATTTCAATCTGAGACTTCTGTTTTGGAGGCATTTCAGCTTCAATCACCTTCTCTTTTCCTTTTCCCTTTGATTCTTTCAAAATTTCCTTTTCTTTTTCCTGCTCTGAGATCCCTCCTTCTTTGATAACTACTCCCTTGGCCTTTTGAGAAGCCTTAGGAGTATCATTCTTTGCTTTGACTAAGGTTTCTGCTATCTCCATTTCTTCCACAGAGAGCCCTAGTTCTGTTTCTTTTTCCATCTCTTCCTCTGTCTCCCCCTCAACTTCAGCTTTCTTTTCAACAGTTTCATTCTCTTGCTTCTCCCCCTTGTTGGAAGCATCTTGAACACTTGCCCTCCTTTTTAACACATACTGCTTCCTTCTCTTTTTCTGTAATAATCTTGTCACCATTTTCTTTAGTTTGGTGATCTGAACTTGTTGAGATAGGATAACCAGCTTCATCTCCTCTATTTCTTTACCTTGCTTTATAACATCCTGGTTGATGTTTCCCATGGTCTCCATCAATTCCTCATAGTTATATTTGTCCTCACCTTCTCCAGGAGTGTTACCCCCTATTGAAGGATCATTGGATCTTTTAGTAGTGGCCTTCTGCCTAGCAAGAGCACCATCTACCCCCTTGGTTTCTTGGCACCGGGGTCCTTTGGTTGATTTCTCACCCAAAGTTGCCATGGGGAAGGTCTTAGAGATGTTACCACTATCCTTCTCTGTGCTAGCAGAAGTAGTGACAGCCTTCTCACCCATACGCTCATCCATCTCCTTTGAGAGCACCTCCTCAGGGTTGGGAGACACCCTAGTGGATTCCCTTTGGATATTCTCTACTGGAGAGTGCTCCAATAGAGGGCTTTGAGGCTCTTGGTTAATAGTAGGTACACCAAGGGAAGGAGCCTTGTGTACCTTTCTCTTGACATAAGTCTTGGATATGCTGGGAGTGGGTTTTGCAGTAAAGGACTGAAGGGAAAATTTGAGAGAGGGAAGGTTGGGATTGGCTAGCAGTGGGTTGGTCTAATGGGGGCCTTGACCCTGCTGCCATACCTTCATTGGTTTGGGACACCACCATCATTGTAGAGAACAATGGGGTGTCAACTCCTTCCGAGTCCCCAGCAGATCTCCTCATATTTGAGAAAACCTTGCCTTTGGGGGGTTTAGGTACATATACCCCAACAGGTTGAGGTATATCCGTCAATTCATGATTAATAACTTCCTGAACAAACCTGGGGTACATGAAGAAACTCTTCTTGTTATCCAGATTTGAGACAAGATCATGAAAAATCATTTGAGAAAAGTTGAATTTTCTAGCAGTAGATAAACACACCAATGCATAAGCAATTGGACTGCTAAATTGGCTCCAGCCAGTTGTTTTCTTTGAAATACAATGCATTAAAATATGAGCAAAGAACCTCCATTGGGGTGAAAATTTTGCTTTGAAAAACTTAAAAATCCCCATTTGGCCTTGATACCCCATTCTGGAAAGAGTTGAGAACAGTTCATCACTAGGAATAGAAGTTATACCAGAGGCATCGTCTAGACGTAGACTGATGAGAATAACTTCTTCAGTAACGGTTAGGGATTGGTCACATATCCTGGTCTTGATCATCTGCACACCATTCTCAGCAACAATGGTGGCATTTGCCCAGAATTGCCTCTGATGCTCGATGTAGATGGTAGGGGCAACAGTGAGAGCATGAGCAATGTGGCTTGACTTGAGGAAATCCACAATCTGGTGGAACCCTTCGGCTTGTTTGGGCTTCTGTAGCATCGCGATTTCATTGTGTTCATCTATGAAAGCCATTGATGCCATTGAGCTGTGATGTTCTTGCCTGGAATACTTGGTACTTGAGGGAAAAAGATTAGGAGAGCAAGTGAACAGTATGCAAAGAGTCGTTATGAACGTTTGGGCGGGCAAAGGGTATTTATAGTATTCGGATTATAAGCAGTATTAACCTAGAGCAGTATTAACTGAAAGCAGTATTAACCGCTAGCAGTATTAACTGAGAGCAGTATTAACTACTAGCAGTATTAACTGAACTAGCAGTATTAACCACTAGAAGTATTAACTACGAGCAGTATTAACTACTAGCAGTATTAACTAAGAGCAGTATTAACTACTAGCAGTATTAACTGAACTAGCAGTATTAACCACTAACAGTATTAACTACTAGCAGTATTAACCACTAGCAGTATTAACAAAGAGCAGTATTAACTACTAGCAGTATTAACTGAACTAGCAGTATTAACCACTAGCAGTATTAACCAACTAGCAGTATTAACCACTAGCAGTATTAACCACTAGCAGTATTAACTGCGAGCAGTATTAACTAATTAGCAGTATTAACACTGCACTGGCAGCATAAACTGCACTTGCACCTTTTAAGCTTGTGTTGTTCATAACTTTTCATGTGTACCTCACACTTTTATTCCATCTCTTCATTTTCCATGAATCTTTAACCACTTGTCTTACCTTTGAACTTACCTCCATCTGGAGTATCATACAAGGAGCAACATGTCCTCCATCAAACTTTTTGAAGCTTTGAAGGCAGTCCATGTTACTTGATTTGTGCCAAGAGCAACCACTATCTTCCTGTCAAATGCCCTTCCTCTTGAGCTGTTGGTTGCCCTGCACACTTAATAGATCAGTTAGTCTTGGATGGAACCCAAGCCAAAGTTGTCTTGGGTTGACCTTTCTCATTTATATAATCTGTCAGTTTGGTCTAGATGAGTTGTTTAGGAATCTCATGGCTGGAATACTTTGTCAAGATTATATGCTTTGCAACATTAATACTAGTGGAAGCACTATCCTTGTTAGCAGTAGTATTGATTGCAGCAGCAATATTTCTGTTAGCAGTACTATCTGGGATGGCAGTACTAACAGGTTTCTTTACAATTGGAACCCAAACTTGAACAAAGTTGTTTGCTTTCTTTGTCTTTAAATTGCTCCTTGGCTTATTTGGAGCATTTTTCTTTGTATTAGCAAACTTGTTCTGAGCATGAGTCTTTAAAGGTGCTCTTTTCTCAGCCAATTGATTCCTTCTTTTATTCCTATAACCAAAAGAGTTTTGTGGTTTTCTTTGCAAAGTGACTCTTTGGTTGATAGGGTTGAAATAACAGTGTTTGGCAAGATGATTCAATTTGCCACAGATAAAACAAGGTTTTGGTCTATTGATTTTACTCAAATCAACCCCTTGTTTTTGTGCCCACTGATTATTCCAGTTTCTCTGATTTCCCCTTGGTTTATCATGTTTTTGGGGCTCAGATTTATTGCAAGAACACTGTTTGCAAGGGACAGGATTCACAACTGTGGTTTGCTTATAATGGACCTTCTGAGACTTTCCCTCAGTCTTTTCTATGTCCTTAGACTTTATCCAAGCCTTTCCACATCCCTCATTGGTGATAATGTTATTTTCTAGAGGAATCTCACCACTCACAGAGTTCTCCTTACTCTTTTCACTAGTGCTCTCTTCTTCAGAGTCTGTTTCAACCACCACTTTGTCTAAAGGATCTACCTTAGTGGCTCCAACAGGCAATTCCTTCCTTTCCTTGGTCTCTAGCAGGTCTGATATAGGAGGGATATAATTGTTGTTGTATGGTGGTGGTGTGGTGTTATAGCCTATTCCTCTTCTAAGTTTGTCATGGATTTGAGTTTGGAGCAAAGAATCCATTGCTTTTGAAGCATTGGAAAATTTCTCAATATCCAGCTTGGCTTTCTCAAACTCACTCTTTATATTCTCATTCTCCTCTTTAGACTTTTTCAGCTGAAGTTCTAGATCCTTCTTCTCCCACTTCCAGTAGTTTGTATCATAAGAATGTTGAAGCTCATTTGCTTGAAAACTCTTAATCTGTTCTTCAAACCTCTCAACAATTCTAACATAGTCTTTTATGTCCTTTTCTAATCTCTTCAGGTCATCACTCATTTTCTGGTTGTGATCCCTGTACCTTTTAACAGTTTCCATACACGTTTTAGAGCAAAGATTAGACATTACCTCTGTGGGGATTTCTGTGCTTGAAGAATCTGAAACTTTAGCCATTGAAGATTTCTGATTTCAAGGAAGAATGATGATTGTAGGTTTCTGAGAATACTAGCTCTGATACCACTTGTCAGGATCGAATTCTTAACAAGAATTAATGCTCAGAAACTAATATCAAAGAAGTTGCGGAATAACACTTTGATATTTAATAAAACAGTAAACAAAACAGTATATGATTAACAAACTGTAAACTTGTATTGAATGCTTGAAGCTACAAGATTACACACTCAACCTCAATATTGATGAACAGGCTCACCAATACGAATTCTACTTCTCTAGAATTAGGATCTATGCCTTGAGGTTGATTTTCTCTCTATCAAAAATTATCAAAAGTTAATTCTATCTATTCTATACATTCTATACATATACTGATCAAAAGTTAATTACAAAGAATAAACAAATCTTTAGTATATCTTCCATGTATATCTTCTATGTATATCTTCAGTATATCCTCAGTCTATCCAGTTGTCATACTTTCCATCCGGATCTCTTAAGCAGCACTAATAATGCTCAGCAGCATTAACTTCTTCTAGCAACATTAACTGTAAGCAGTACTAACTACTAGCAGTACTAACTAGCTAAGCAGTACTAACTTTGTTCAAGCAACACTAACTTTGACTAGCAGTATTAATTCTACTAGCAGTAGTAATACTCGGCAGTATTAATCTTCAAAGTACTCTGGCAGTACTAACTCTGAACTAGCAGTAGTAATCAACATATGTACTAGCAGTAGTAACCAGACTTGGTAGAATCTTCAGTTCCCAACATAATAAGCTTGGAGGAACAACCGGTTCATCAGCTTGTGCTCTAAACGACACACCTATTTCAAATTTACTCGAAGAAGTTATGATGGTCGGAGCTGGAATAGCAAAAGGACTAGTATAGCTGAGAAAATAGACTCTTGAACGAATCTTGAGCAGCAGATAAACGTTTGAACTATTTGTCTCTTTAACTTATCCTTAACTTCTCCCCCTCATGACCTTGATGATCTGGATCAACTTGGTCATGCCTACTTTGGAGACGAGACAGCTTCAGATCTGCAAAATTCAGAATAAAGGAGAAAAGGGAAGGTTTGCGCTACATGTTGGTGGCGCAAACTTAGTTTTGCGCTAGCTGAAGGATGCGCAAAGTTGAGTTTTGCGCGACCAACTGTTGGCGCAAATCTGACTTAAAATCTGAAAGAATCACTTGAAAAGCACTTTTACTTCCCCTACACAAATGCACTAAATATGACAATTCAAGTTAGCATTCGTATAGAAAATCAGATACTCCCCCTCGAAATGAGATATGATCTTTCAGAATATTCTCCTTATTCACTCCCCCTCGAAAAATGCACAGACCAATTTACAAAGATATAGATACACAAACATAACAACATCAGTGTAAAAAGAAAAATATACTGAATATAAATTTTGAAACAACTAAACATATAAAATTTTTAACACTATACAAATTAAATTATACTCAGTAAAATATGACAGATTTATCAATCAATTGAAATCAAGTGTATGTTGTTAGATACAAATACAAGTTTCATTGCATATCAAGTTAATACATGTTCAGTTTCAAAAACTTTCAGCAATCTATTCAGTGTGATCGCATGCGAACTTTGATTAGCTTCAAGAAAATGAAATTCTAAAAATATAATAGAAAATTTTGCATGTACTCACACTAAGCCATCAAATATTAAGATTTTCACAAATTTATAGGTTTATCGCAACTCAAACATATCACCAAGTATCATGAGATGCGTGCTCATTGGCATCTTTTTGCATTGTGCACATTGGCATCTTCACATGAGTGTGCACTTTGGCATCTTTTAAGCTTGTGCACATTGACATGTTTTAATCAAAAAGTTCGGTAAGTAAAGAACATGTCGTAAACGTAACTTTCTATCTGATCATATTGCAGGATTTGGGTCAGTCGCTCCCAGACCAGTTAGCCTTAGGGGACTAGGTGTCAAGCACCCCTTGGAACTTACTCTCCCGGACCAGAAAGGCTACATCGACACGTCCTAAACCCATTCATACCAGTAGAACATGACTTTCGATCTGATTCTATAGAAGGATTTGGGTTCGATCACTCCCAGACCAATTGACCTTAGGGGACCAGATGACAAGCATCCCACGGAACTTACTTTCCCAAACCAGAAAGGTCACATGTACAAACTTTTAAACTTAGAGATTTCTGTATTTTATATATTTAATTCATCTCAATCACCCAGTTTTACATCTAAGTGCTTAGCCCATAGTTTCATTACGATCCATAATTCTGACTTTTTAGGTTTTCTAAGCATTGTAAACTATAAATATTCCGAATCACATATCTTTAAAGCAGAATGCAAAAGTTTCAAACATGTTGCTGACTTTTCGATATTTTTAAGACTTGAAAGTTGAACATATAAAACTTAGATATAAACAAAGCAACTTGAAATTTTATCCTAGACACACATTTTATTCAAAAGAAAGAAAATTGTAAAAATTTTACTTTATAGAATAAAATTTGTAAAGGTTTAAATTTTTAAATTCAACATGCCGAGTTTTGAAAGCAGAAAATTAAAACGATTTTCATTTAAGACTTTTGTAAATAAATCGGCAAGTTGATATTTAGTTGGAACAAAATATAATTCAATAATACATTTTTTCACATGATGCTTTATGAAGTGGTACTTCAATGTTTAATGTTTTGGATCTGGTCGATCTTGCTCAGATTCTTGAAAAAAAATTGAGATAACTGGAACAACATCACAGTCAGAGATAAATGCAGCGGAATTAAGTAGATGCACTCACAGTTTCTCGTTTGTCCAGAATCGAAATGCATTGAAGAACGAGTCCTAAACTGTTATGTTTAGAAGTCGAAGTCCATTGAAGTACGGGTTCTGAGCTGATTTACTCAGAAGCCATTTTTCTCTTACTCCCCCTTAACATTAGGTGATTGCAACTCAGAATCAATCTTTTGTTTTGGAACTCACTTGTATTTGGGTCCATGTTTGTTAGTTGCAGTTCTAATGGGAGTAAATTTGTTAGATTTAACATAGAAAGCACGAGAAAAATAATCAGATGAATGAACAGAATCAGCAGTAGAGAACAAAGCATAATCATCTGGACTTGAACTAGAGGAAGAATAGGAGACATCTTTTGCAATTTGAATCATTTGCTTTATTGAATATTTGAAAATTTTATTACAAGTAGCAAATGAATCATTTCTACAAATTTTGTCTACATTTTGATCCTCATCAGTCGCAGATTCATCAGATTTCCGCTTGATCCTCCATATCTGCCTTTTTTACTTCTTCAAAGTCCGATCTGAAACATTAGAATCGAAAGAATTAGAATTTTCAGAAATGACAGTAGCTTGCTTCTTTGACTTCTTTGACCTTCGTCGTTTACGCTTTGGTTTATAATAATCATCATTTAGCGTAAAAGATTCATCAAGAATTTCCGATTTAACATTTGAATCTGAAGAAACAATTTTATCTAAGAAGCCCAACTGATCAGACAATAAACCTGAACTTGCCTCGGAGTCAGAAAAATTTTCAGAATTTAGAACTTCCTTTTTGTTTTCCTTAAAATCAGAAGAAAATCCAGAAACAAAGTCTTGTTTTTGAGAAATCGATTTTTCTTCAAGACTTGTCGTCATGAAAGAAAGAATTATATCTGTTTTAATTTCTCTTTGAATATTTTTTTTCTTCCATTTTATCTTCAAGATCAATGGTTTTACTTTCTAACACTAATGGAGGAATATATCTCTTAGACTCATAAGAAACTTGAGATATATTTTCCTTATCAGTGTTAGTGGCACAAATATCAAAATAATCATCAGACAATGAAGATTTAATGGGAGATATTACATTTAAACATTTTCTTCTCTTCTTTGATTTTTCGGGAAAATATTTGGCATTTTCGCGCATGTAAACAAAAGGAATTTCCTTTTTCATGTTATTAAATCTTTTCTCATTTTCGACTTCTAAAACTTGCTTTTCACTTGTCCAATGAAATTTGAACTGAGGAGCATATCTTGCAAGATTTAGATAATCGTATTCATATAAAGTGGGAACTTCAGTTTTAGCTTTATCTAAAAAATGAGGATTTTCAAAGCTAAGTCCCCATTTTTCTTTGATAGACTCATAACTTCGAGGTTTGTTCAAATAAATAGTTTGTTCAGTTTGATATCGTCGATATAGTTTTTCTTCCAATTTATTTATTTTATCCGAAAAACTTTCTTTTTGTTTGGTCATTTCTGTCAAAGAATCAAGATAAGTCATATTTGATTTTTCTAAATCATCCAATTTCTTTTGAAAGATTTCTTTTGTATGATTCAAAATAGATTTTTCATCTTTCAAAGAAATTTGCAAATTTTCAATCAAATTTGACTTTTCTATATTTAATTGTTTTTCAGGTAATAACTTTGAGCGAAGATCATGTAAAGCAGTTATAATGATGTTCATCTGCGAGGATATAAATTTGAAATCAAATTCAGAAGGTACCTCAGATTCATCAGTTGAATCGTCATCATCATCATCACTCTGATCATCTCCTATGAAGCACATAGTAGCTGTTTCCATATTATCAGCTTCATTGTCGGAGTGATCTAGCCAATATTCTTCTTCAACAAGTAGAGCGGTTCCATTCTCTATCTTTTCGGCTAGTTCCATTTTCTTTCTGTAATACGCCGAATCCCAAACCACCTTTGCTCGACACTCCTTGGCAATGTGACCCGGCTTTCCACAGTTGAAGCACGCAGTAACTTTCATAGTCTCGGGCACTTTGGCAGGCTCGTTCTTCTTAGACCCTGAAGTGAAGCGAAGGTTGTTGGAACCCGAACGATGTTGGAAATTTTTGTTGTAGTGTTGAGAGAGAAGAATCATCGCCTTCTGTAGCGCTTCACCATCATCATCAGTAGCCCCGTCATAAGCATTATCAGACAATGCTTGTTCAGCTAATTGGCTCATGAGGAGTGCAATCGGGTCCACTGTCTTCTTGTTCTTCTTGTCAAGTTTAGCTTTCTTTTCTAGCACTAAGCATTCATTAGTCATCAACCTCTCATAAAGTTCCTATATCTGCATGGTGGAGATTCTGACATCATTCCTCAATCTGTGGCAAGATTTGCTCCATTTAGTTTGAAGAGTATTAAGAAACTTGAGATTAGATTCCAATCTGTCTTTTCCACCTTTATCTTATGCAGATCATTTATCACAGCACAAAACCTGTCGAAAACAATTTTTAGAGACTCACCGTCTTTGGCTTTGAACTCTTCAAAGTTGTTCATGTAGCGTGTATGCCGGAGTTGTGTTGCAACTGTAGACCCAAGCATAATCTTCTCTAGTTGTGCCCATAATTGCTTTGAATTGTTCTTATAACAATCAATCATGTTGTAAACAGAATTTGGCAAGGCTAGAATCAAATTAGAATTTAACTCACGATCAGCTTTATATCGAGAAATCTCTTCGGGTGTGTACTCATCAGTGGGTTTCAAAATCCTAGTAGCCTGTGTAGTTGCAGTTGCGGGAATCTCTTTAAAGGGCTTTTCGAAAGGTCCTTGAGTTAGTGACTTCATCATATTTTCTCCGTTTGCTTGACGCTCAATGAAGTTAATGAACCTATCTTGCCATTGAGTGAACTCATTCTCATTAATCAAAACCAGAGGACGCGTATTTGTTCCCAACGACATCATGATATCATTTTTGTATAACTGAGATTGAAGAGAAAGCTTTGAAGAATCCATAGAAAACTCTAAGTCTGGAACATAGGCTGGCGCAATCCTGAAGTTTGCGCTAACAGAGGATGGCGCACACTAGAGTTTTGCGCTAATAGTAGATGGCGCAAAGAAAGCTTTACGCGAGACGAAGATGGCGTAAGATGATCTTTGCGTGAGATTTAGGTGGTGCAAAATGATCTTTGTGCGAGATGCTGGTGGCGCAAACTGAACTTTGTGAGATGTATGTGACGCAAGCTTAACTTTGCGTGAGATGAATGTGGCGCAAACTTAATCTTTGCGTGAGAAACAATTGCCATAAACTAAACTTCGCACGACGAACTGATAACGAAAACCTGAACTTTTTGCGAGAAGACTGGAGACCTGAACTTGGCGCAAAGTACAGATGAACTGGCTTTTACTCCAGTAACTGAACCCCTAATGAACTGGCGCAAAGTTTGAGGAATCTAGCGCAAAGTTCTAATGAACTGGCGCAAAACCCTGAGATGAACTAGCGCAAATTCCTGATGAACTCGCGCAAAATTCGGATGAACTGGCGCAAAATCCAGATATGGCGTAAAACAAAGACGATCAAGAAAAAAACCTTCAAATTTGATTACTAAATCGAAATTGATGAAACAGTTTTCTAACAACATTGAAACACTTAATTCGATCAAATTTTAGTAAAAATGTGAATTCTTGAATCGAACAGTAAGTTTTATCATACAGAACCAAAACTCGAAAAATCTCAAAATTGAAGATCAAAACCAAAATTTCTTGAAATTTAATGTGAGTCAAAAGTATTCTAATGGAGAAATCGAATCCAACAAACCAAAATACAAGGAAATTCGTTCAGAAATCAGCAAGAAAATGACAAAATTCAGAAAATGAGATTTTCTTGATCAAAATCAAGAAAATCGATCAAATTTTCTGAATTGTTTTTCAAAATCAGATTGAAAACAGATTCTCTCAAATCTCTCAGATTCAGATTAAGCTCTGATACCAATTGATAATCTAAGATCACTCTAAATCTTAGAGAGAGAAAGTAGAGAGAGAGAGTATGCGCCAAAGTCTTTTCTATTCAAAATATGCAATCCCAAGTTACAAGGAACAAAGCCACAAGGGACTTAAATACCCAGGGCTAAAACAAGATATACAAGCTCTCTAAAACACAGTATTAGCACAAGACTATAAATATAATGATTACTATAAAATCTGACTTAACACAAGCACTAGACCACGTCGAACATCTAAAACAATCGTTCGACATCCTCAGAAAATACCGTATGAAGCTAAACCCAACGAAGTGTTCCTTCGGTGTCAGCGCTGGGAAATTTTTGGGATATATGGTGACCCGACGAGGGATCAAAGCTAATCCTGATCAAATCAAAGCCATAGTCGAGATCAAGTCACTAAGAAATTTCAAGGAAGTCCAACGTCTGATTGGTCGTGTAGCATCCCTGAACAGGTTTATCTCGCGATCATCGGACAAATGTCACTTATTCTACAACGTTTTGCGAAAGAACAAAGGTTTCTAGTGGACGGACGACCATGAACAAGCATTACAAAAATTAAAAGAATACATGGCGTCGCCCCCATTGCTATCAAAACCTAAGGACAACGAGGTCTTGCAACTCTACCTGGTCGTAAGTCCCAATGTAGTAAGTGCAGTCCTAGTACGAGAGGACCACAAACATCAATTGTCTATTTATTACGTAAGTAAATTTCTGCTCGATGCTGAGACCAGGTATTCTTCTATGGAAAAATTATTACTATCGCTAGTCATAACTGCTAAAAAGCTACGACACTAATTCGAGTCACATCCTATAACTGTCGTGACTAAATTTCCTCTTAAGTATGTCTTGAGAAAACCAGAGTTAACAGGTCGACTAGAGAAATGGAGCATATATCTCAACATCTACGACATCGACTTCAAGCCAAGGACTGTGATCAAATCACAAGTCCTAGCAGACTTTGTCGCCGATTTTAGTCCTAAACTATAAAAAGAAGTATAGAACGAAACTTATTCTATGGCAACTCTCGACGACAGACCCTGGACTCTACATGTCGACGGATCGTCCAACGCTAGAGGAACAGGACTAGGCGTTATCTTAAAGTCGCCACAGGGGGCAAGATGGTGTACTCCATACAATGCAATTTTAAAGCAACCAACAATGAAGCAGAGTATGAAGCCCTGATCTTGGGAATGAACATGGCGCACGACTTGAGGGAAATTGGGTTACATGTCAAAAGTGACTCCCTCCTCGTCGTGAACCAGATGAATGGAGAATTTGTAGCAAGAGACTCAAAGATGACAACATACCTCAAAATGGCCAAAACGAAATCAGAAAATTTCAAACCATTTTCGATCGAACAAATCCCAAGAGATCAAAACAATCAAGTCGACGCCTTGTCCAACCTTGGATCGGCACTCAGCAAACCCCTGTTCGATAGTATACCCATGATCCATCTTTCGACACCATCCATCGACCACGACGACATCGTCCAGATTGACAATGAAGAAGACGATTGGTCGATCGACATCACGAACTACTTAGTACACGACCAACTCCCTAAAGACAGAATGAAAACACGAAAGATCATATTCAAGGCATCCAGGTACGCCATGATCCAAGGTAAACTCTATCGACGGTCGTCCACAGGACTCAATCGACGATGCGTCACTAGCAAAACTCAAGTCCAAAGGATCTTGCAAGAAATGCACGATGGTGAATGTGGTAATCATTCAAGCGATCGTAGCCTAGCCAATCGAGTATTACGACAAGGTTATTATTGGTCGACAATACGACAAGACGCCATCAGGTATATACAAAGTTGTGACGCATGTCAACGACACTCAGGTACGTCACATAAACCTTCTGAACCTATACATTCTACTTTACTTTCATGAACCTTCATGAGGTGGGGAATGGATATCTTCGGTAAGTTACCACCTGCCACTGGGCAAAAGGTATTTCTACTTGTACTTACTGATAACTTTTCTAAATGGATCGAAGCAGCTGCTTTTTCCCAAATCTGGTACAAAGAGGTTATATCTTTTATCCAGACTAACATCATATGCAGGTTCGGAATACCATCCGAGATTGTTTGCGACAATGGATCTCAATTTATAAGCGACAGGACTCGACAAATCTGTGAAGACCGCAACGTAAAACTAACAACCTCGACACCACGATATCCCCAGTCGAATGAACTCGCGGAATCAAGCAACAAGACCATAATCAATTCGATCAAGAAAAGATTAAATTTGCAAAAGGAAAATGGTTTGAGGAACTTCCATCAGTACTATGGGCAAATCGTACAACTCAACGTACGTCCACAGGGCAAACTCCCTTTTCCTTGGTCTGTGGTTGCGAAGCGGTTCTACCAGTCGAGGTCCAGCTACCAACATTGAGGCACGACTCGTTGACCATAATCTGGTTGACCTAAGTTATGATCTCGACGCCCTCGAAAAGTTGAGAGAATCAACATTGATCAGAATGGCATGCTAGAAACAATCAGTCGAACGTCACTTTAATAAAAACGTAAGGTGTTGAGAACTGAAGAATTTACCAAGTATGGTTAATGCTGCTAGTATAATATTACTACTGCCAGAGGACTTCAACAGTTAGTACTGCTAAGTATTACTGTTGCTAGTAGAATTAATACTGCTAGTCAAAGTTAGTGTTGCTTGAACAAAGTTAGTACTGCTTAGCTAGTTAGTACTGCTAGTGGTTAGTGTTGCTTAGTAGTTAATGCTGCCAAGACTCAGTTAATGCTGCTTCTAATATAATATGAAGATAATGATGAAGAGATCGTGGTTAAAGATAAACATGGAAAGCTGAAGATATTCATGGAAGATATACTGAAGATATTTTATTTATTGTAATTATCTTTTATTCAGTATATGTATAGAATAGTTTAGATTATTATTATTCATTCTAAGTTCTAGAGAGAATCAACCTCAAGGCATAGATCCTAATTCTAGAGAAGTAGAATTCGTCTTGAAAGAGCTTGTTCTTCAAGATTGAGGTTGAGTGTGTAATCTTGTGATTTGATCATTGAATACAAGTTTACAAGTTGTTAATCATATACTGTTTGTTTACTGTTACATTGAATATCAAATTGTTATTCCGCAACTTCTTTGATATTGTTTCTGAGACTTTATTCTTGTTGAGAATTCGATCCTGACATAAGGACTAAAGTCTTTCAAGAAGGCGATCATGTCATACAACGAGTGTTTGAAAACACTGAAGAGCAGAACGCAGGTAAGCTTTCCATCAAGTGGGAAGGACCCTATCGCATATCTAAAGTCGTGGGAATAGGTGTTACAGGCTCCAAACCCTTGACGACCAAGATATCCCTCGTAGTTGGAACGTCTTGTATCTTAAGAGGTATTTTTTCTAAATCCCTTTTTCTTTTCTTATGATTATTTATCACGATCAGTACTGGAGGGTCGTTGGCTAGCATTGTTTTCACGCAAGATCGCACGACATAATCAGAACCTTAAGTCTATTACACGACTTATGATCTATACTTAGAAAAAATTATCATGCTCTAAATAAATGCCATAGCCGCAAGTATCTTTGGATTGAATTGCTTGAATGGTGTTAGACATCGTTTGCTTGGTCGCACGATTCTCAAGTACAAAGATTTAAAATTCTAAGTATTTTCCATCGCAAGAATTCTATTGGTTGACTTGTGTTTTTTTCATGTGATGTCGCATATTTTTACTTATCTCTTTCATGATATGCTAAATACTCGATAGACAAGTAATAAGGTAAAAACCGTTTGTATTAAATCCAAAAGTAACGGTTACATAAGCAAGGCTCGACCACCAACGGTCGACCATTAAAAATTAAAACATAAAAAAGATAAAGATAAAGCTCAAGGCAGAAGAGGATCGTCTACTTGCTTTGACGCAGAGACTTCACCCTAGGAAGTTTCGCCCTCAATCTCTTCCTCTTCCTTCTCGTCGTCGGAGTCCAAGTCCTTCTCACTCCCGACGCTCGACAAGTAGAGTTCCAGTTCTTCAGATGCATTGGAAAGAGGGTTCTTCCCTGCCATGTGTTGCCTCATGATCGCAGCTTTAGTAGTCCATTGAGTAAAAGCCTCGACATACTTGAGCTCCTCCTTCAGCTCCCCCATCTTGGTCTCAAGCTCGACCTCTCTCGCCTTAGAGTCTTTGGTCTCTTTTTCTTTCTCGACCAAAGACCTCTGGGTCTTCTCCAGCTCAGCCCTCGACCTCGCCAACAACTCGCACGACTGGTGTAGACGATTCTGCAACTCGAACCTCTCATGTCCGGCGACCTCTAGAACTTGTAGAGCATCGCCAAGTCGCATAGACAGAGACTCCGCACGAGTCACAGTTGCCTTTTCCCTTGTCAGACCCGCTTGCTCCCTCTCCAAGGCCGTCTTCTCTCTTTTGAGAGCCGCCGACACCACACGCCTCACCTTCTCCATCTGAGCATAATAGTTGAGGGAGGCCTGGAACGCCTGTAGAAAAATATACGAGCGATATTAATACAAGACATAGATAAACGAAAAGAAACACAAGGGTAAGTCCCAACACTTACCATGAATATGAGTCCAGCGACGTTGGACCCAATATCATCTACCGTCATGTCCTGAAAACGTTCCTTAATGGTAGAAAGATAGTTTTTCCCTAGATGAGGAAAAATCTTCTCCCTATCAAGGACGTCGTCGGCCATGAAGTCCGACGGCAACATAAAGTTGACCGTCATGACCTCGGCAAGTCCCTTCCCTTTGTCGCTCAACGAAGGGGTCGAGGAAGTAGCCGATTTAGCATGTTGGACTACCGACGGAGCTTGGACGTCCTCTGAAAACACCTCCGTCACCTCTAGAGATGCTACGTTGATCGTAGTCGCATTTATTATGCCCGCAGGCGTCTTCGTCTTCTCTGGAGTGGCGACCTTCGACGTGTCGCCACCCTTCGACAACGTTTCCGTCGGAACCGTCATCCTAGTCTTTTTGGGAAGCCCCGACCCAGCTGTCGAGGCCCCCTTTCTGTTCTCTTGACCCTTTTGGGCCAGTTCAAGTTAGGTCGCCCTCCTAGCGGCCGCGGTAGATGGCTTTGCGGGTGAGTTTCCTAGAAAACAGAGAAAAAAATTAGAAAATTTGTGGAAATAAAGGGAGATCGCGATTAAAAACCAAATGACCTTCCTTACCTGCCATCTCTTCCTCTTCTTCCTTCTCCTCTTCTTGACCTCCCTCGACCTCTGAAGGTTCGACTATGGTCACGTCCTCGTCGTCCTCGTCCACCAAATGTCGAGAAAAGAACGAACGCTCGTTAGCACTATACTCCAAGAAATAAGCAGATGTGAAACATACGACAAAAACAGTTGAAAACCCTTACTGGAGGTGTTCCAGTCAGCCTTAATCCAGTCGTTGTCTGGATCCAACGACGTGATACGTACAAATGCATACCTGGTCTTCCACTTTCAGTCATTGACCGTAGTATTCAAGACCAGAATATGGTCGCCTCTATACTTCGAAAAGAGGCTATATCGGTGGAACCCATCCACCTTGACTTGGTACGCCGTGAGGAGGTCATTCACATGGAAGGGCGACCCCCAGTCCCCCGTGAGTCGTTCAATAACTAGAACGACCCTCCAGAATTGGGGCATAAGTTGCCCCGGTGCTAGGCCAAAGGTAAGCATGAAAAGCCTCGACAGAGGCGAATACGGCTACCTAAAGCCGATTTTGAAAGGATATTCGTAAATCACGAAATATCCCTCCGGACACATATCTGGTCTAACTTGACCAGGGGTATTCAGCGTGACACTCGTAGGAATATGCGCCAATTTCCTAAAAGCGTCTAAATCGTCCTAGTATTTGATCGAACTTGCAGGTTCTTTCGACATGCCAAGACCTTTCAAACTAATTTTCAACTCTAAAAGACCTAGAATATCCTAATCCTTTATGGGCTTCCTATCAAGAGTCTTGAGTCGCATAAAAGAGAAGATAGACCGTACCTTAAATAGTCGCTCTAAAAACCTCGAATAAGCTAACTCGGACTAAGATTTTGCAGATTTTGGAAAGGATTCGCAAGGACGATCGAATGAAATATCTCTCTAAAAATATTTTGAAAGCGTAAAAGGAAATGATCCCCCGGATATCCCTATTTATACGCTCAAAGATGTCAGGTCGAGTCGATCGATGATCAAAAGTCCCACGCCTTTTCGTGTGCATTGCTAGATCTTCGACATCTGTCCCGCCAACTGTCACACACGCGATCGACGTCACCATGACATCACGCATGTCAGTTACCAACATCATTAGCCTAGTTCAAAACGAAATGATTCGGTTCTAAAACGTCTCCCCAATCGACACGTGGCAACCGCAGAGAATTTTCGACAAAAATTCAAATTCAAAAATTCAAATTTGCCGCCTCATTTTAAATTTTGGGGGCAAACTGTTTGGGTCAAAATCCATGACCACGACTAGAAGCATTTATGATACATTTTACGCACGACTAATCTTGTATTAAGATAAGGTCCTGTCGACCATATAAAATTATGATATTCATCGTCACTTTTGAGGATGTAGGTCGAGTGTTAGTCATGACCTCTGGTCGTAGATCTATCATATGACGGTCGTAAGATTCCCTACGATCACGATTATACTAACAGACGACCAAATGTTTCTTTTTTGATCATTCAATGCAGGTTCAGTGTTATTAAAGACCAACGGCTATAACCGACTGAAGACATAAAGGTCATTAAAATCTTCGACCGTTACACAAAATTCAATGACACATTTATGATGATCAAGATTATGAATACCAAGACCCATACCTCATTCAATGAACACGAGAATCTGGAGATTACAAGTTAACAACGAAGAGCTCTCTTAACTTCCTCTGAAAGAATATACGACCATAATGTTCTATACATGACTAAAGTGTTTTTACACGACATACGATTGTTATTGGCTTTAGTATCTATTTTTGTTCATCTTGTAACACATTATAACATGCAAGGATATCGCCCCTGCTTAGCGACCATAGTACATTGACGACCCCTCATTGTCGTCCGCGGTTTTTTCCTCGCTGAGGTTTTTCTCGTCACCAAATCTTTTATCTCTTTACTTTTATTCCTATCACACGTTTTGTCGCTTGATTTCTTTCTTTAGTTGGTAAAGCACCACATCAACCTTAAGTCATCCTTTTGGACGATTTTTGGCATTAACACATGAGTTGAGAAAACAACAAAGCAGAGAAACAGAGACAACAAACTTTTTATTGGTCAACAATTTGGAAGCAAGAAGATGTCAAAAATACCATTACTATACATTCAATTCAAACAAGGAGAGATTTGAGCATAGTAAAAAATGATAAGCACAGAGTCAGGGTTAGATGCAAAGGAAAGATAATTTCAATGGGATGGACAAGTATTGGGCCTTTAAATCATGGGTGTTTAACTGATGGGCCTTCAAATGATAGGCCAACTTGTCCATGGGTATTGTACATATCCACAATTTCTGAAGACAAAACTTGGATGGTCAAGACCTACATTGATACACACAAATGCTTGCAGGCAAGACATGTTAGGCGGTGCACAACCACTTTCCTATCTAAGCAGGTGGAAGATCCCATTGTTCCCAACCCAAAAATTCCACTCAGGGCTTTGGCAAAAGGTCCAGAGAAGAAGTATCAACTTGGTGTGTTGAGCATGAAATCCTATAGAGCAAAGTCTATTGCAGTGAAGAAAAGTGGTAGATGACTACACTGAACAGTATGCACATTTGAGGGATTATGTTCTAGAGTTGCAGAGATCCAACCTAAATACAACAGTGAAGTTAGATGTTGAGTATGAAGCTAATTTGAGTACTACAACAAGACAGTTCAAGAGGATCTATAATTTTTCTTAGTACATTGAAGCAAGGATTTAAAGCAATTGGAAAGGAGTTGCTTGGTCTAGATGGATCCTTCATGAAAGGCCCTTATCCAGGCCAGAATCTCACTGCAATAAGAGCTGACCCAAACCAAGGCATTTATCCAGTAGCATATGCAATTGTAGAGGATGAAACCACTGACTCATGGTCTTGGTTTTTGGACAACTTGAGAGATGACTTGGATTTGTCTAGAAACTCCAATTTCACATTCATTAGTGATCGACAAAAGGTATGTCATTTATCTTGCATATTTATATATTTTAATTTGTTAAACTCTTTGTTATATTGTGGATGTTCATTTGTGGGGGATTGTACCATCCATGACAAATATTTTTCCAAGTGCAGGGCATAGATTATGCCTTAGGCACATCTATGAGAATATGAAGAAACATTAGAAGGGCAAGGTGTACAAGGACCTCCTGAGGAAATGTGCAACATCAACAACAGTTCCACAGTTCAAGAAATGCATAGATGAACTGAAAGTTGTCAACAAAGATGCTTATGTATGGTTAAATGAAATATCACCCCACCACTGGTCTAGATCTCACTTTACAGGTACATGTTTATGTGTTGGTTTTATCAGAATATATAGGTATATGGTTTTGGCAAAGATTTGACCAATTAGATCTATGGTTTTTGGCATGGCACAGGTAGAGCTAATTGTGATGTTTTGTTGAATAATATGTGTGAGGTCTTCAATAGGAAGCTTATGAATGGAAGGGACAAACCTATCACTGTGGTACTTGAATACATTAAAGGGTATCTCATGAGAAGGATAGTGAATGTGTAGAAAGTGATTGCCAAGTCTGAAGGATATCTAACTCCCACAACCACCAAGTTGTTGTCTGCAGTCAAACACCAAGCTACACAATTTGTTGTGCAATGGAATAAAGGGGACTTGTATCAGGTTAGTGGACCATGGCAAGATCAGTGCATTGTTGATGCAAGACAAAAGATATGCTCATGTAGGAAATGGGAATTGAGTGGTATACCATGTAGGCATGATGTGGCTACCATATAGTCCATTGCACTAAATGGTGAAGAAGTTGGGTTACCTGAACATTGGGTAGATGATAGCTACACTCTAGAGTGTTGGAAGACTGTGTATGGGTTTACGGTTGGCCCTGTCAATGGGAAAGAGTTATGGCCAGAACATGATTATCCATACAAACTCACACCACCTGTGCATCACACATAAGTTAGGAGGCCTAAAAAGCAGAGAAGGAATATTGCAGATAAATCATGCCAACCAATGGTTAAAGGATCAAGGCTTTCAAGATCAGGGAAGACTGTAACTTATACCAAATGAAAAAAAGAAATGGCACAATTCAAGTACTTGTAAGGGACAAGAAGAAAGGGCAATATGAAGTGGATGGTTGTTTCTTTTGTGGTTAGACTATGGTAGTTTCTGTTGATCTTAAAACAATGGTGATTATGTCTTTTGCTCTTTAACTTAATCTTAATGTAGTAATTTCTTTTGGGGTTAGTTAATCATAATTGAAACACAATGTGGTAATCTCTTTTGCTTGTATGTAATCTATGCAACCAAACTAATGTGTTAATTCCAATTACAATTTTATGCACATTGTTTACTTTCATTCAATTTCATTCCATATTGTTTATTAACAATATCCACAGACACTGGTGTTGTCAAATTGATTCAACTGCCTTTGCAAAACAACAATTATCCATACAAATTTCATTTCATTACAAAACAACAATTACAATAAACCAGTACACTAGAACCATAAATTATTGATCTATATACTAGATCAATTACGAAGGTAGTAAATTACAAAGCAAATTTAACTTATAAAGAACGATGATTTCCATCTTCTTGCTTCAACTGCCTTTGCATTCATTTTCTCTTCAAGGTTATTTTTTGACCTCAATAAACCAAAAATTAACACCATACATCGAGTACAAACTGGTGGATCAACCCAACCAAGAAAATGGCAATTGGATCCTTGAAAAAAATTGAACATCAATGAGGGGTTAAATAATCTTGGGAAAACTAACACTTATCTTACATTTCGTGAATAACAGTAAAATATGGGGCCTGGGTTTGTGTTCGTCCAAGAGGTATGCACCATTTTACGTGCACCACAGTAACACCATTCCGTTTCTATGCACGAAAGAGACGAAGTTCATAAAAGAATTGTCAAAGGGAAAGTGATGAAGTTCATGAAAGAATAACCACAGGGATGGGTTTGATATTAGGATTTAATGAAAAGGTAAAAGCGGATGGACAAATTTACCTTCGTGTGCTTTGCACGTGGGCTCACTTAACGGACAGAGGTAGACAGCCGTTTAGTCTAGGGACTAGAAACAACAAAAAGTGCATGCCACTGGCACCAAATCCATAATAAATAAAGTCTAGGGATGAAATCCGTACAAATCGACAAACCATGAGGACCAAATCCGTAATTTACTCAAAGTTAAATTATATATAATAAAATATTGTATTAAACATGTTATACTGAAAACCGATAATTTTAAAATCTTCACATCGACAATAATATTGATTTATTATTATTAGGTATTCAATTAGCAAGACATATTCAATTATCAATTTTAGCATTTATATAAAATTTGAATTTTCTTAATTTCATTTTCAGATTATATAATTTTTTTTAAAATGTATTAGAATGATAAATTATATAATATTTTAATGATATAATTAATGTTAAAATCTTTAAAGTGAAGAAGCTTACGAGTCGATTGTAGCTTTTGAGATATTTTAACTTTTAATTCTTTATTTTAAAAAACTATAAATACGTTTCCTTTATTATCTCAACAAATTGATTTTTGGATAATATCCATATGGACCATGTGACATTGTGTTACATTGTGATAATATAACATCATCTGAATCTCATGTGCCACGTGATTTGGCATATATCTGATGTATATGTTACATTGAGATTTGGCATATATCTGATATATGTGTTACATTGTGATGTATGTGTTACATTATGATTTGGCATATATCTGATATATGTTTTACATTGTAATGTATGTGTTACATTGTGATTTGGCATATATCTGATAATCTAACATCTGAATCTCATATGTACCATGAGACACTGATCACAGTGTATCACCACCTATGGAATTAACAACAATAATCCCATCATTTTATCATGAAGGATATAAGGTTTTGCAAGATGATCACAGTGTATCACACCTATTTTTCCTAATTTAGTTGCATTAAATCCGGTAAGCGCTATCACACCCAAAATTATCGGAACACGCCTAAATTAGATCACACTGATTTATAATGTTTTTTGACAATTTTACCCTTTTTTCCTAATTTAGTTGCATTAAATCCGTTTTTTAATTATTATTTATATTAGTTATTTTAGACCATTGATTAATTAAATGGATGGATGAGACTGGATCTCATGGTTACCACAAAATACTAGGGTCTCCCATGAAATGCCCTATATATATATATATATATATATATATATATATATATATATATATATATATATATATATATATATAGGATTAGGTTCATTTGAGAAATGGTAAATATATGAGAAATAGAGAAATAATCCTAGCATTTCATTCGGTCAAGATCGGATTTGACTGGTCAACAATTGCAGCTTTGACTGATCAAAAGTTGCGGCTATTCCCAAAATAGAATGACAATTTCGTAATTTTTACAAATACACGGGACGAGTTCATATATGAACATGTATGATTCACATATGAACTTTATGTTCATATGTAAACCAGTGTAATTCACATATGAACTCTTTTGACTGATTCATATATGAACCAGTGCAATTCACATATGAACTCTTTTAACTGATTCATATATGAACTAATTAATTGATTCACATATGAACTAATTAACTGAAGGTTCATATGTGAATCAGTTGAACTAATTAACTGATTCTTATTTGAACTAATTAACTGATTCATATATGAACGTATAGTTGATATGTGAATCACATATGTTCACATATGAACTCGTCTCGCGTATTTTATGAAACTATTCGTCTATCTTCTACATACCACACAAGGATTATCTAGTGCTTCACGGTCAAAGCCGGAAATGTTGACCAGATGAAGGACTTGGATTATTTCTCTATTTCTCATACATTTAGCACTTCTCAAATGAATCTATATATATATATATGTGTGTGTGTGTATGTATAACATTTTACTTTTAGTTGAATTTTTTTTGTAGTATTTATTAAGAAATCTTGATAGTATACAAATAATTAGTTGAAATGTTGGACTAACTTGTTGAAACTTAAATCAAAATATTAACTAGATCCAATATAGTCTAAGGTGTCGTTTGTTTTTTAAGAGGTCTAAAGTCTGAAGTCTTATTTTAGTTGTGATTAATAAGAGGTGATGTGTAAAAAAGTCTGAATCAGAGCCATTAAGAGGTTTTTAGAAAAGAAAAAAAAACCCTAATGGATAACCAGTAGTAATATTTGATGTAATCATATATTATATATGATTAGATCAATTATGAACTATCCAATATAAATTGTAGGGGATCGAATGGCAAAATCCTAACATATAATGGATGATTGGATCAAATTAAATCAACCGAAATCCATGAAATTTCAAACCGACGACTAAGTATATGTTTTTACCAATAAATACCTTCAAGTGACCGATAAAAAGTAAAAAACTCCTCCCTTATTTTTTTCGCCATATTGTGTGTTTATTATTATTGTTATTCGATTTGTATAATTTATATATAATTAATTTATTTAGTTTAGAAATTATTTTCTGTGGTGTTTTTTAAAATTTGAATCAAATGTAACTTATTTAGTTATTGCAATAATAAAATAAATAATGTACTCTATATTTAAAATGAAGAAAAAAGAGTTTTAAGCTATGTTTTTGTTCCAAATAAAATTTTTAAAACTTTATATAAAATGAGGATAACATGAAATAGATGATAAATTTTTTCAAATTTAAAGCATTCTTTAAAACTAAATTTTTACATAGTTTTTTTTATTGTTTTCAATAATAAGGTTAAATGTATTATTATTTATATACAAAATCATTTTAAAATTTTGAGTAAATTACATTTTTGGTCCTTTTGGTTGCCACTCAGTATCAAGTCTAGTCCCTATTTTAAACTAATTACACTTTTGTTCACTGTAGTTGTCCTTTTATTTCATTTTTGGTCTCTCTGACTAACTTCTGTTAAATAATCCATTAAGGGAAGGACATTTTGGTCTTTTTATTTTGTTTTATTTTCCTTTAAAAAAATATAGAATATATTATTATATTTTAATTATACATATACAAACATGGATCTTACCTGATGAAGAAATCGGTTCTATAACACTACCGTCAATATCTCCCCTCCCGTTCTTCACCATTACCCACCCCTCTTTGATTTCATTCTTCGACAAACCAACGTGACCATCTCTGACGACTGCTATTGTGGTTGTTCTTCTTCCTCTCACGACCCCCTACTCCACCCTCCTTCCTCTTCCTCAAGCCAAACCACTGGCACATCTTCCCCTCTTCGTTCTTCATTTGCTTCTACAATGGTCTCTAGTAACAAAATGTAACACCCTAAAATTTATAGAGAATAAAAATTCGAAAGTTTTGCAATAAGGCGACTAGAAACAGGGTAAACCTGGGAATACAAAACCTTCCATAACAAAACCCAAAGTATCGTCCCGAAAACGGGGAATATAGCTATAGCCTTTACAAGGGAACAATTGAAGAATAAAGTACAACAACCTAATAATCTAACTTAAAACAAGAAAGATTCATTTCGGGTGTTGTTATTCTCCCAAAAAATTTGTATCCACTATCTTCGATATATTGGTCAATGTATCTTCCAAAAAGACCACTCTCAGCCCCTAGGTCGTCCCCTCAATCCTGACGACTCCCATCGCTAGATTGACCTTCTATACATGTCATTTTAAGAAAAAGTGTTAGGCTAACGCCTAGTGAGATCAAACATTTAAATTGAGGTAAACAATGTTAAGCGTAAATAAATAAAGTGGAGTTATGATGAGAATAATAGTGCTTTTACTATAAACAGTTACCTCTTGGTTTAACGGGGGAGGCCCGCATACTAACGTAAGTGACGGAACACGAAAGTAGGCCACTTGACAGCTAGTAAGGCCAAACACATAAAAGTGTTGCAAGGGATGTTAGGCTCAGTGGCTTTAAACGTACAACCGCGGAAACTCAACTTCAACCCTAAAAGGGCCCTTACGTCGAGATCCTCATCCAATATCGTACATACTTAGCACGTAGGACTTATAGCCTAATCCGATGCCTAAACGTGCCTCGACGTAAGAGACTCGCGTCCCTACGTCGGACTAAATGCAACAACAAATATGGGGTCATGACTCCCAATGCAACCCAATATGTCACATAGAGCTAACAAGCTAATCGGTATTTCCACATTAAGATATGATGTACGCAATATTGATAAAGAAGGTTTTTGCATAAATACTTGCATAATCTTACCAAGAGGTTCCAAATATTCAGTCCAAGGTTATAGTAAGACAAGTTCCTAGAGTACAAACTTATCAACGGTTAGATGAAAATAGCATTTACCCATCATTTACAAATCTTTGAAGCTAGAAAATAGAAAACATAGTGATAAGCTTTCT
Source organism: Arctium lappa (assembly GCA_023525745.1). Lineage (NCBI taxonomy): Eukaryota > Viridiplantae > Streptophyta > Magnoliopsida > Asterales > Asteraceae > Arctium > Arctium lappa. The sequence continues at coordinate 53,778,818 of CM042061.1, read as the reverse complement.
TCATACATATATCCAAGATATCCTCTTTCTTTTGTTAAACTCTTTCCACACATATGAACCCTAGACTCTCTAAAATAGGGTTTTCGGTGAAAATGCACCCCAAGTTACGTAAATGAAAATGGAGATGTCTAGTAGGTTAAAAGTATGATTTCAACATGTATAGAGTTTTATGAAAAGGATGAACTCACCGAGTGGGTTTTTGAAGAAAAACCAAACCCTAGTTGTTCCTTGGAGAAGATGACAATGGAGGAGATGGCTAAATGTCCAAAGCTTGGATCCTTAGATGAAACTCCAACTTCTTAGCAATAAATGATGTAGATTAGGGAAGGAAACCCTAAATTTTGGTTGGGGACATATATGAGGATTGAGAGAGAGCAAAGAGGGTAGATGAGAGAAATCAATGAGGAAAATAGGGAAAACCCGTATTTGGGGCGACCAGGGGATCTCGCGGGTTATGTCGGCCTTAAATCGCGGCATAGGTCGCCCGTGTTCCTGAAATGGAAAACGGACAGTTGGTTACGCGGCTTGTGCCGCGACTTGCAAGTCGCGAGCTAACTCGCGTAGCCCACTGTTTCTCATTCCATAAATCAAGATTCAACACACGAACTTGCTAAACACGCGATATGCACAGACAGGGTAAGCGCGAGAATACAATATCTAACAATACACAAGGCTAGAGGTCTTAACGCTACAATTATACAACGAAAATTCGAGGCATTACAATCCTCCCTGATAATGCAAGATCGTTCTAAATTCTAGAGAGAGAAAGTAGAGAGAGAGTTGAAAGCGCAGAAGTCTAAGATGTATTCAATATGCGTGAGAGTCCTTCCAAACAACAAAGCCACAGGGACTTAAATACCCTTGGCTAATACATAACATATAAGCACCCTAAAACATAGTATTAGACCAAGCCTATAAATACAATGATTACTATAAAATCTGACTTAACAATCTCCCCCTTAGTAATCATTGGCGCTGTGGTCTTCAATATTCATCTTCTAAATCAACACAGACCATCTAAGCGACTTAGCGAAGCTTCTTGATTAAAAAAAAATCTTCTCAACATCTTTCAATTTATATTGTCTTTGCTGCCTTGACAAGACTGAACCTGTTTGTAACAAACTTGAAAGAACAATCGGTTCATCAGCTTGTGCTCTAGACGACGCACCTTTTTCAAATGTACTTGAATGAACTGTGGTGGTTGGAGCTGGAATAGCAAAAGAACTAGTATAGCTGGGAAAATATAGAATCTTGAGCGAATCTTGAGCAGCAGATAAACGTTTGAACTCTTTATCTCTTTAACTTCTCCCCCTCATGACCTTGATGATCTTGATCAACTTGGTCATGCATACGTTGGAGACGAGACAGCTTCAGATCTGCAAAATTCAGAATAAAGGAGAAAAGGGAAGGTTTGCGCTACACGTTGGTGACGCAAACTTAGTTTTGCGCTAGCTGAAGGTGGCGCAAAGTTGAGTTTTGCGCTACCAACTGTTGGCGTAAATCTGACTTAAACTCAGAAAATAATCACCTGTTAAGCTCTTTGTCTCCCCCTACACAAATGCACTAAATATGACAGTTCAAGTTAGCATTCATATAGAAAATCAAATACTCCCCCTCGAAATATGAAATATGATCTTTCAGAATATTCTCCTTATTCACTCCCCCTCGAAAAATGCACAGACCCATTGAAACAGATATGAGAACACACGAATCGAAACATCAATGTAGAAAGAAAAATATACTGAATATGTATTTTGAAACAACTAAATATATAAAATTTTAAACACTAAACAAATTAAATTCTACTCAGTAAAATATCATAGATTAATCCATCAGTTGAAGTCAAGTGAATGTTGTTGGATACAGATACAAGTTTCATTACATATCAAGTTAAGACATGTTCAGTTTCAAAAACTTCCAGCAATCTATTCAGTGTGCGAGCATACGAACTTTGATTAGCTTCAAGAAAATGAAATTCTAAAAATATAATAGAGAACTTTGTATGTACTCACACTAAGCCATCAAAAATTAAGATTTTCATAAATTTATAGGTTTATCGCAACTCAGAAATATCACCAAGTATCATGAGATGTGTGCTCATTGGCATCTTTTAACATTCTGCACATTGGCATCTTCACATGATTGTGCTCTTTGACATCTTTTAAGCTTGTGCACTTTGGCATCTTTTAATCAAAAAGTTTGGTAAGTAAAGAACATGCCGTAAACGTAACTTTCTATCTGATCCTATTGCAGGATTTGGGTCAGCCGCTCCCAGACCAGTTGGCCTTAGGGGACTAGGTGTCAAGCACCCCTTGGAACTTATTCTCCCATACCAGAAAGGCTACATCGACACATCCTAAACCCATTCATACCAGTAGAACATGACTTTCGATCTGATTCTATAGAAGGATTTGGGTTCGATCACTCCCAGACCAATTGACCTTAGGGGACCAGATGACAAGCATCCCACGGAACTTACTTTCCCAAACCAGAAAGATCACAGGTACAAACTTTTAAACTTAGAGATTTCTGTATTTTATGTATATAAGTCATCTCAATCACCCAGTTTTACATCTAAGTGCTTAGCCCATATTTTCATTACAATCCATAATTCTGACTTTTTAGGATTTCTAAGCATTGTAAACTATAAATATTCCGAATCACATAACTTTAAAGCAATATCAAAAGTTTCAAACATGTTGCTGACCTTTCGACTTTTGTAAGACTTGAAAGTTGAACATATAAAACTTCGATATAAACAAAGCAACTTGAAAAATTTATCCTAGACACACATTTTATTCAAAAGAAAGAAAAAAAACTGTAAAACTTTTACTTTATAGAATAAAATTTGTAAAGATTTAAACTTTTAAATTCAACATGCCGAGTTTGAAAAAAACATTTTTCATTTAAGACAAATGTAAAGAATTTGTCAAATTGATATTTAGTCGGAACAAAATAAAATTCAATAATATCTTCTTCCACATAATATATAATGAATTGGTATCTCATATCAAAGTTTTGGGTTAAACTTGTTCAGATTCTTGAAAAACATGAGAAAACTGGAACAACATCACAGTCAGAGAGAAATGTAGCAGAATAAAGTAGATTCACTCACAGTTTCTCATTTGTCCAGAAGCTAAATGCATTTAAGAACGAGTCCTTAACTGATATGTTTAGAAGTCGAAGTCCATTGAAGTACGGGTTATGAGCTGATTTACTCAGAAGCCATCTTTCTCTTACTCCCCTTTGACATTAGATGCCTGCAACTCAGAATTAATCTTTTGTTTTGGTACCCACTTCTATTTGGGTCCGTGTTTGTTAGTTGCAGTTCTAATGGGAGAAAACTTGTTAGATTTAACATAGAAAGCACGGGAAATATTATCAGAGAAATGAACATATTCATCAGTAAAAGACAAAGCATAATCATCTGAACTAGAATCAGAAGAAGAATATGAGACATCTTTTGAAATTCGAATCATTTGCTTTATTGAGTATTTTGAAATTTTATTACAAACAGCAAATGAATCACTTTTATAGATTTTGTCTACATATCTATCCTCATCAGTCGTAGATTCATCAGATGTCCGCTTGACCCTCCATATCTGCCTTGTAGGAGTGCTCAAAGTCCTATCTGAAATATTTGAATCACAAGAATTAGAACTATCAGAAATGACTTTAACTTGCTTCTTTAACTTCTTTGACCTTCTTCTTTTACGCTTTGATTTATAATAATCATCATTTAGCATAAAAGATTCATCAAGAATTTTCGATTTAAGATTTAAATCTGAAGAAACAATTTTATCTATGAATCCAAACTGATCAAACAATAAACCTGAACTTACCTCAGAGTCAGAAAAATTTTGAGAAAAGTTTTCAGATTTTAGAACTTTCTTTTTGTTTTCTTTAAAATCAGAAGAAAGACCAGAAACATAATTTGTAAGTAAATCTTGTTTTTGAAAAATTAATTTTTCTTCAATACTTGTCGTCATGAAAGAAAGAATAAATCTGATTCAATTTTTCTTTGAATACTTTGTTCTTCCATTTTATCTTCAAGATCAATGATTTTGCTTTCTAACACTAATGGAGGAATATATCCCTTAGAATCATAAGAAACTGGAGATATATTTTCTTTATTAGTGTTAGTAGCACAGATATCAAAATAATCATCAGATAATGAAGATTTAATAGGAGAAATGTCATTTAAACTGTTTCTGTTCTTCTTTGATTTATCGGGAAAATATTTGACATTTTTGCGCATGTAAACAAAAGAAAATTTTCCTTTTTCTTGTTGTTCATTCTTTTCTCATTTTCGATATCTAAAACTTGCTTTTCATTCATCCAATCAATTTTAAATTGAGGAGCATATTTAACAAGATTTAGATAATCGAATTTATATAAAGTGGGGGATTTTTCTATAGCATTGTTTAAACAATGTGGATTTTCAAAACCAAGTCCCCATTTTTCTTTGATAGACTCATAACTTCGTGGTTTGTTCAAATAAATAGTTTGTTCAGTTTGATTCCTTCGATATAATTTTTCTTCCAACTCATTTATTTTATCCGAAAAACTTTCTTTTTGTTTGGTCATTTTTGTCAAAGAATTAAGATAAGTCATATTTGATTTTTCTAAATCATCTAATTTCTTTTGAAAGATTTCTTTTGTATGAGCCAAAATAGATTTTTCATATTTCAAAGAAATTTGTAATTTATCAATCAAATTTGACTTTTCTGAATTTAATTATTTTTCAGATAATAACTTTGAGCGAAGATCATGTAAAGAAGTTATAATGATATTCACTTGTGAGGATATAAATTTGAAATCAAATTCAGAAGGTACCTCATCTTCATCAGTAGTGGAATCTTCATCATCATCATCTCTTAGATCATCTCATATGAAGCACATTGTAGCAATTTCCACATTACCAGCTTCATCGTCAGAGTGATCTAACCAGAATTCTTCTTCAGCTAACAGAGCGGTTCCATTCTCTCTCTTTTCGGCCAGTTCCATTTTCTTCCGATAATATGTCGAATCCCTAACTACCTTCACTCGACACTCCTTAGCAATGTGACCCGGCTTTCCACAGTACATTGAAGCACGCAGTAGCTTCGTAGTCTCGGGCACTTTGACATTCTCGTTCTTCTTAGACCCTGAAGTGAAGCGAAGGTTGTTGGAACCCGAACGAGGATGGAACTTTTTGTTGTAGTGTTGAGAGAGAAGAATCATAGCTTTCTGAAGAGCTTCACCATCGTCATCAGTTTCACTATCATAAGCATTCTCAGTCAATGCTTGTTCAGCTAGTTTGCTTGTGAGAAGTGCAACCGGATCCACTGTCTTTTTGTTTTTCTTGTCAAGTTTTGCCTTCTTATCCTTGACAATGCTCTCATGTGTCAGCAAAATCTCATACATCTCTTGGATTTGCATAGTAGAGATCCGGACATCATTCCTCAATCTATGACAAGATTTGTTCCATTCCGATTGAAGAGAATTGAGGAACTTCAGATTGGTCTATAGCTCAGTCTTTTCCACTTTTATCTTTCGCAGATCATTTATCACATCACAGAACCTATCAAAAACATTTTTCAGTGACACCCCGTCTTTGGCTTTGAACTCTTCAAAGTTGTTCATGTAGCGAGTATGCCGAAGTTGTGTTGTGTTGCAACTGTAGACCCAAGCATAATCTTCTCTAGTTGTGCCCACATTAGTTTAGGATTGTTTTTGTAACAATCAATCCAGTTGTATATAGAATTTGGCAAGGCTAGCATCAAATTTGCCTTTATATCACGATCGGCTTTATATTGCAACGACTCATCGGGTGTGTATTCAGCGATAGGCTTTGTCATCCCAGAAGCCAGTATGGGCTTTTCAAAAGATCCTTCAGTTATAATCTTCATCATGTCATCTCCGTTCTTTTGACGCTCGATGAAATTAAGAAACCGATCTTGCCATTGAGTGAACTCATTCTCATCAACCAGAACTGGAGGACGAGTTTCTGTGCCCAATGACATCATGATATCATTCTTGTAGAACTGAGCTTGAAACGCAAACTTTGCATAATCCATATAGACAGAAAGATCAGAAAAAAAATCCAAGTCTGAAAGCAGAGACTAACGCAAACTGGAGATTTGCGCTAACAGTGGATGGCGCAAAAGGAGATTTGCGTGAACAGTGACTGGCGCACACTTGATTTGCGCGAGACGTTGGTGGCGCAAACCTTTCTTTGCGTTAGAAGTTGGTGGCGCAAACCTTGACTTTGCGTGAGATGAGAATGACACAAAGACACTTTACGCGAATAACAGATGACGCAAAATAAGATTTGCTTGACTAGAAGGTAGCACAAAAATCTCTTTGAGCAATGAGCAATTTGCGCAAACTTAACTTTGCGCAAGAAGACTTGACCTGAACTTGGCGAAAAACTTGGAACTCCTGATAAACTTAGCGCAAAGTTTGATGAACTTTGCGCAAAATACGTATGAACTGGCGCAAAGTTCAGATGAACTTGCGCAAAACCTGGATCTGGCGCAAAACGATGAAAAAACTCAGAAATCTTCTAAAGTCGATTACATAACCGAATTTAATAAAATATGCTCACATAGAATTGATCGAAAACAGTTTTCTAATCACTTTCAAGCAAACAAATCGATCAAAAACCACAAAATCGATGATTCATGAAACCAACAGTGCGTTCAACGAATTTTTCCAGAATTTCGTAAAATCTCAAAATTGAAGATCAAAAACTGATTTTCTTGTAATCTGATGTGAATCAAATATGTTCTTCTTATAAAATCGAATCCAACAAACCAGACAACAAGACAATTCGATCAAAATTCACCAAAAATTTTTGAAAAAAATCAGAAAATGAGATTTTCTTGATAAAAAAATCAATCAAATCAATCAAATTTTCTAAATTGTATATAAAATCAAATTGAAAAACGATTCTCTCAATTCTCTCAGATTCAGATTAGGCTCTGATACCAATTGATAATGCAAGATCGTTCTAAATCCTAGAGAGAGAAAGTAGAGAGAAAGTAGAGAGAGAGAGAGAGAATTGAAAGCGCAGAAGTCTAAGATGTATTCAATATGCGTGAGAGTCCTTCCAAACAACAAAGCCACAAGGGACTTAAATACTCTTGGCTAATACATAACATATAAGCACCCTAAAACACAGTATTAGACCAAGTCTATAAATACAATGATTACTATAAAATCTGACTTAACACTCCCCAACTTCGGAATGATTTCGTCCTCGAAATCCTAACTAGTCAAATAAACGAGGATACCGGCGCTTCATGTCCTCCTCCGTTTCCCAAGTCACATTCACACCGCGATGATGTTTCCATTGAACCTTCACCATTGCCACTTTTTTGTGCCGGAGTTTCTTGATTACCTTTTCCAAAATGGCTTCAGGTTCTTCGACACAACGGTGGTCGTCCACTCGAATCTCGGATAGCGGTATGACACTCTCTTCCTCTGCTAAGCACTTCCGTAGATAACACACATGAAACGTGGGGTGTATTTCGTCCATATCCGGTGGTAAGTCCAACTTGTATGCTTGGAGACCAATACGCTCAAGAATGGTAAATGGTCCAAGAAAACGGGGACTTGGCTTCCCTCGCTTCCCAAACCTAATTAAACCCTTCCAAGGAGACACCTTCAACATCACCCGATCTCCCACTTGGAACTCCACCGGTCTTCTCTTTTTGTCAGCGTAACTTTTTTGACGATCTTGTGTCGCTTTCAGCCGCTCCCGAATTGCCTTGACCTTGTCGGCCGTCTCTTGCACAATTTCCGGACCATCAAATTGCTTCTTTCCCGCCTCTAACCAACACACGGGGGTTCTACACTTGCGCCCATACAAAGCTTCGAACGGCGTCATCCCGAGGCTAGAGTGGTAACTATTGTTGTATGCAAACTCTACCAATGGTAGATGAGTATCCCAATTACCACCAAAGTCGATCACACACGACCTAAGCATGTAATCCAAGGTTTGAATCGTCCTTTCGCTTTGTCCGTCCATTTGTGGGTGGTATGTTGTGCTCAAATTCACCCGTGTGCCCAATTCTTGATGTAGGGCTTTCCAAAATCTTAATGTAAACCGGCTTTCCCGGTCGGAGACTATAGACAAGGGTATACCATGTCTAGAGACCACTTCGTCTATGTACAACTTTGCCAACTTATCCAATGGCAAAGTCTCCCGCATTGCTAGAAAATGCGCACTCTTCGTCAAACGATCCACAATCACCCAAATTGTGTCGTTTCCTTTCAAAGTCTTCGGTAGCTTGATCACAAAGTCCATAGTAATCTTGTCCCACTTCCACTCGGGTATTTCTAATGGTTGAAGGCTCCCATAAGGTCGTTGGTGCTCGTCCTTTACTTGCGAACAAGTCACGCATCGCTCCACATGGCGTGTTATCTCTAATTTCATACCCGAACACCAATAGTGTAGCTTCAAATCCCTATACATCTTTGTACTTCCCAGGTGGATAGAGTATTTGGACTTGTGCGCTTCTTCCAAGAGTAGATCTCGATTTCCACCAATCCTTGGAACCCAAACCCTTCCATCGAAACACTTAATCCCACGACTATCTTCGGTCAAGAGTAGGCGTTGCTTGACCATTACTTCATCTTTTTTGAGGTTCTCTTCCTTCAAGGCTTCGGTTTGTGACGCTTTAATCCTTTCCAAGAGGCTTGACACTAACTCAATTCTAGAAAGCTTGGCTTGAAGCTTCCCATTGTACTCCTTCCAACTCAAAGCATCGACCACCACATTTGCTTTACCCGGGTGGTAGAGTAGCTCACAGTCGTAATTTTTGAGTAGCTCCAACCATCTCCTTTGCCTCATGTTGAGCTCCTTTTGATCAAACACATATTTCAAGATCTTGTGGTCCATGTACATGGTGCACTTCGTACCATAGAGGTAATGTCGCCACAATTTTAATGCGAACACTACCGCTGCTAATTCCAAGTCATGAGTGGGGTAATTCTTCTCATGCACCTTTAGTTACCTAGAGGCATAGGCAATCACCTTCCCCCTTTGCATAAGCACACACCTAAGCCCCATCTTGGATGCATCGCTATAGACTACAAAGTCTTTCGATCCTTCCGGTAACGACAAGATCGGAGCCTCACACAACTTCTTTTGTAATATCCAGAAAGCCTTTTCTTGTGCTTCAGTCCAAACAAACTTCACGTTCTTCTTGGTCAATGTTGTCAACGAAGATGCAATCTTGGAAAAATCTTGTATGAACCTTCAGTAGTAACCCGCCAAGCCTAAGAAACTTCGGATTTCAGATGGGCTCTTGGGAGGTTCCCAATTCATCATAGCTTTTATCTTCGCAGGATCCACCTTCACTCCGTCTTTCATGACCACATGACCCAAAAACTACACTTCCTTCAACCAAAATTCACATTTGGAGAATTTTGCATAAAGTTTCTCCTTCCTCAAGACCTCCAAAACATCCCGGAGATGTCGCGCATGGTTGGACTCGCTCTTGGAGTAAATCAGGATGTCATCAATGAACACGATGACCGACTTATCAAGGAAGGGTCGGCACACATGGTTCATTAAGTCCATGAATACCGTCGGAGCGTTTGTCAAGCCAAAAGGCATCACCAAGAACTCATAGTGACCATAACGCGTCTAGAAGGCGGTCTTTGGAATATCATCCTCCTTGACCTTCACCTGATGGTAACCCGAACGTAGATCGATCTTCGAAAAACAACCCGCTCCTTGTAGTTGATCGAATAAGTCATAGATTCTAGGGAGTAGGTACTTATTCTTCACAGTCACCTTGTTCAACTCCCTATAGTCGATGCACATCCTCATGGTTTCGTCTTTCTTTTTTACAAACATAACTGGTGCTCCCCAAGGCGACGAGCTCGGTCTCACAAACCCCTTCTCAAAAAGGTCTTGTAGTTGACCCATAATCTCTTTCATCTCTGACGGGGACAAACGGTATGGAGCTCTAGCTATCGGGGTCGCCCCCGGCGCTAGATCGATCTTGAACTCTACCTGGCAATCGGGTGGTAACCCGGGCAAGTCATCCGGGAACACGTAGGGGAACTCAATCAACACTGCAACATCCTCTAGCTTCTTCTTTTCAAGCTTGGCGTCTATCGCGTACGCCAAAAAGGATGAGCATCCTTTAGACAAACACTTTCGTGCCTTTGCCATGCTGATAATTGCCACATCACCCTTCCGCCTCTCGCCGTACACGGTTACCGATTCGGTACCCGAAATCGGAATTCGAATCAACTTCTTGGCACAGAGGATCTTGGCTCGATTTCTCGCCAACCAGTCCATTCCGACCACAACATCGAAACCCCCTATGACCATTGGCCTTAAATCAATCGGAAATTCTCTTCCTTCAATTTCTAATTTGCAACCTTTAAGGATGTCCCGAATTACTACTTGGTCGCCATCCGCTAACTCTACCACTAACGTATCTTCTAAACTAGTAGTGGGTACAGACAGCTTTGGGCAAAACGAACTTGACACAAAAGAAAAGCTAGCCCCTGAATCAAATAAAATGCGTGTAGGTACGGAGTTTAAGAGAAACGTACCCGACACTACATCTGTCGATGCCTTTGCTTCCTCGGTATTCATCTGAAAGGATCTTCCCGTTGCTTTTGGAGGGTCCACTTTCTTTTCCCTGTCGAAACCCGTCTTAGCCTTCGGGCACTCACTTCTGATGTGGCCCGGTTCCATGCATCCAAAACAAATCTGTCCTCTGATCGGACAATCTCTGAAACTGTGACCGGCCTTGCCACATTTAAAACAGGGCTCAGATTCCAAGTTGCAAGGACCGAGATGTTTGCTTCGACATTTGGGACACCAAGTAACGTCCCGCCTTGGACCCACTCCTCGATGACTATTGTTTTTGAACGGCTTGGATCTTTTGGAGTGCACCGAACTTCCCTCCCATCTTCTCTTTTCAACCGAACCGCTCTTCTCCATTTTGTTCGCGCCATAAGAATTTTCTATTAGTTGTGCCTCCTCGATTGCCTCCCAAAGAGTAGAGGCCTTCGATACTCGTACCATGTTCATCATCTCAGTAAGCAAACCCTTGATGTATACCTTGATCTTCTCCCTTTCGGTTGGGACCAGATGTCCCACTAAGCCCAGCTTATCCATAAACAACTTGTTGTACTCCTTTACCGATAAATTCTCCTTCTTCAAACCACGAAACTCGTCGATGATTCGATCCATGGCTCGTTCGTTACAGAATTCTTCAATAACCTTTTTCTTGAAAGTTTCTCAGCTCAGCTTGGCCAACACGGTGGCCTCAACGGAAGAGGAATATACGTTCCACCATGTAAGGGTCATCCCTCTCAACAACTGAGATCCGAAGATAGCTTTCTGATTTCCCCACACTCGCTAGATCGGAAAGCCTGCTCCATTTCTCGGATCCAGTTCATGCATGCCACCGGGTCGTCTGAGCCTTAGAATTTCGGTGGTCGGCATCCGAGGAATGCCTTAAAAGTGCAAGCCTTTGGCGCATGCCTTACTTCCGAGGTTGGGGTCTCATTAGAAAGAATTACGGGTTCGGTTCCCCCGGATCCTGTGTAACACCCGCTATTTTGGAGTTGGGTGAAAAGTTGACCTTTACCCAAAGTTTAAGGGGGTAAAATGTAATTTGGGTTATATAAAAATAAATCAAGTTAGATATTTGTTTCAAAATATCGCAAATCTGATATTCTAAAGAAATCAGAGAGAGAGAGAGAAGGAAGCAGGAAGAAGAGGTCGATCGATTTTCTCCAAATCAAGGTACGAATCTAGCTTAAAGCTTTGATCTAAGTGTTATCTGCCGTATAGAATCTTGTTGTTAAGGTTTTTAACCGTTTAATTTCGAGATTTACGTATTTTGGGTTAGATCTGGGTTCTGTAAACGTCCCATCGAATAAGACCGAGAAGATGGTGTTCGACCGGTGAAGTGCATTCGACCGATATTGGGTTCGACCGGTATTGGGTTCGACCGGTTTTGGGCTCGACCGGTACTGTGTTTCGGCAGTGTGTTGTGTTTTGTATTCAAGAGTTGTAAGTCAGTGAGTTGTCTATATTTTGGCTTACCGATTTATCGGTGTTGTCGTAGGAAGCAGACTATAAACCGGAAGAAATCTGAGGTGAGTCCGTTAAACTAAATCAGTCTGTATTACGAAAGCTATGTGATAAATGTATTTATTTAAATGTGGAAAACCTTGTTTTAATATGGCTTATTATTGTGGATAATGCTTTCTAAAATCCCAATCATTCCAAGAACCAAGATTTATGTAATTGAACCATTGTTCATATGAATTGCCTGTATATTTGATTTAATATGAGTATGCTCTGAAATGACATGCTTTGGATTTGAGTCTTAGTGCAATGGATCCATAGGCATTGTGTTCCTATGTCCCCGGTTTTGGGCATTTGGTTCACGTTTTAGCACGGAATAGGCATCGGGTTGCCATGATAAGTAAGGTGTGGGCCTATACGGTCGGGCAGCGTCTTATGGTGCAGTAAGGTGTAATTCCATATGGTGCTTGAGTTCCCCCTGTTTTGGGAACTCTCAAGAATAGATCCAGAGGGGTTGACTTGGTGTTTTGAGCAACAGATCTAGAAGGGTTGAGCTCGTTATATGATTTGGTGTTATTTGTACCATGTTTAATCACTTATGGTTTAATTGATTTCTTGACTTAGCTCATGGCCATAATCATCGCGTGACATCGAATTGGGTTTAGTACTCTTTTCTTATTGGCTTGTTCTCATTAGTCTTTAGCCTAACACTTGCTCTTGATTGTCATGTTGGCAGGTTATCTTAGCAGTGGGGCACGCCGGGACTGAGGGAGCGACCTTGGGGTCGTGAGTGGTCTTTTTGAGGATATCTAGTGACCATCGTCCATTGATTTTTTTTGAAGATACATTTTGGAAGGATAGTGACACCCGACCCTAATCTAGTTAATCAATTGTAGATTAGTAGGTTGTCGTTTTGTGCTTCATTATTGACCATGTGAATGGCTACTCTATACCCCGTTTGGGATGATTTTGTATATTGGGATTGTTAAACCTTATTCCGCAAGCTTAGTCTATTGCAGAATGTCGATTTTATTTCCACAAATTTTTAGGGTGTTACATCCTGCCACCACAACGTTCTCTTCGACCGCTTCGTGCCTACGGTTGCTAGCATCACGGTCTTCCAGCAACTTCAGAAACGCTTCTTGTTGTTGAGCCATTGCAGCATTCATGGTTTGCATCATCCGATCCATCATCCTAGTCTCCGGAGTTGCCTCTTCAATAATCGGATGGGTTGCAGCTATGTTACGTTGGGGTATGTGATCCAGTCCCCCGCCCAACACATTTATAAATGGTGGGGGCAGATCTGCATTGGTTACCCTTGGTTGGTCGGCTGTAGACGCCGCTGTATCTTGACCTTCCGGCCGATTACGAGTGCTTACCATAGTCTGCCACACACACGTGAGAATATATGTGAGATAAAGAGACTATACGAGTAAAAGACAGGAAACGTACTACTACATTCATTAATAATCACAACAATGAAACATAAGCATAATCACGTAAAACATCCTCATAATAACGTTAGCTAAGCGAAATTATGAACATGCGATACGTAAGAACTTTCATCACCATTACCATAACTTATCATTTGTGTAGTTTCCGTCGACCCTAAACCATCCTACCTTAGAAGTCATACCCCCTCTCATTCAATCAAAACTTAAATTCACAGCTTAAGTCTAGGTATTCTACATCCATACCTAGTTCACTTAAACTACTGCTCTGATACCAACTTGTAACACCCTAAATTTTATAGAGAATAAAAATTTGAAAGTTTTCCAATAAGGCGACTAGAAACAGGGTAAACCTGGGAATACAAAACCTTCCATAACAAAACCCAAAGTATCGTCCCGAAAACGGGGAATATAGTTATAGCCTTTACAAGGGAACAATTGAAGAATAAAGTACAACAACCTAATAATCTAACTTAAAACAAGAAAGATTTATTTCGGGTGTTGTTATTCTCCCAAAAAATTTGTATCCACTATCTTCGATATATTGGTCAATGTATCTTCCAAAAAGACCACTCCCGGCCCCTAGGCCGTCCCCTCAATCCCGACGACTCCCATCGCTATATTGACCTTCTATACATGTTATTTTAAGAAAAAGTGTTAGGCTAACGCCTAGTGAGATCAAGCATTTAAATTGAGGTAAACAATGTTAAGCGTAAATAAATAAAGTAGAGTTATGATGAGAATAATAGTGCTTTTACTATAAACAGTTACCTCTTGGTTTAACGGGGGAGGCCCGCATACTAACGCAAGTGATGGAACACGAAAGTAGGCCACTTGACAGCTAGTAAGGCCAAACACATAAAAGTACACGCAAGGGATGTTAGGTTCAGTGGCTTTAAACGTACACCCGCAGAAACTCAACTTCAACCCTAAAAGGGCCCTTACGTCGAGATCCTCATCCAATATCGTATATACTTAGCACGTAGGACTTATAGCCCAATCCGATGCCTAAGCGTGCCTCGACGTAAGAGACTCGCATCCTTACGTCGGACTAAATGCAACAACAAATATGGAGTCATGACTCCCAATGCAACCCAATATGTCACATAGAGCTAACAAGCTAACCAGTATTTCCACATTAAGATATGATGTTCGCAATATTGATAAAGAAGGTTTTTGCACAAATACTTGCATAATCTTACCAAGAGGTTCCAAATATTCAGTCCAAGGTTATAGTAAGACAAGTTCCCAGAGTACAAACTTATCAGCACTTAGATGAAAATAGCATTTACCCATCATTTACAAATCTTTGAAGCTAGAAAATAGAAAACATAGTAATAAGCTTTCTTCATACATATATCCAAGATATCCTCTTTCTTTTGTTAAACTCTTTCCACACATATGAACCCTAGACTCTCCAAAATAGGGTTTTAGGTGAAAATGCACCCCAAGTTACGTAAATGAAAATAGAGATGTCTAGTAGGTTAAAAGTATGATTTCAACATGTATAGAGTTTTATGAAAAGGATGAACTCACCGAGTGGGTTTTTGAAGAAAACCCAAACCCTAGTTGTTCCTTGGAGAAGATGACAATGGAGGAGATGGCTAAATGTCCAAAGCTTGAATCCTTAGATGAAACTCCAACTTCTTAGCAATAAATGATGTAGATTAGGGAAGGAAACCCTAAATTTCGGTTGGGGACATATATGAGGGTTGAGAGAGAGCAAAGAGGGTAGATGAGAGAAATCAATGAGGAAAATGGGGAAAACCCGTATTTGGGACGATCAGAGGATCTCGCGGGTTATGTCGCGGCCTTAAGTCGCGACATAGGTTGCCCGTGTTCCTGAAATGGAAAACGGACAGTTGGTTACGCGGCTTGTGCCACGACTTGCAAGTCGCGAGATAACTCGCGTAGCCCACTGTTTCTCATTCCATAAATCAAGATTCAACACACGAACTTGCTAAACACGCGATACGCACAAACAGGGTAAGCGCGAGAATACAATATCTAACAATACACAAGGCTAGAGGTCTTAACGCTAGAATTATACAACGAAAATGCAGGGCGTTACACAAAAGCAAACCCACCACATTTATTTTTGGGAGCAAGTTCCAGGGGAAGGGAAGAGGGCCTTCCTCTTACTACCCTCTTTCTCTCATCCTCATCACACCACAATTCCCACTTTTTGGAATCGTCACATACAGTTTTAGGAATTGGTTTGCTTTCATTTCTGATTTCATTTTTGATTTGGGTTTTAATTTTGGGTTTGATTTAGTTTTTAGATTTAGGGTTTGATTTGGGTTTTGGTTTAAGTTCAATTTGGATTTAATTTATGGTAATGATTTTGGATTTGAGTTTGCCGGAGAAGATAACCGGAGGGTGGGGTTGGGCTGAGGGGTTCGTCGGAGATTCAACGAGGAACAAGAGGGTGGTGGGTCGGTGTAAGACAAATGTGTAGATTGTAGCTCAAATTTATTAAAAAAATACAAAACAAGAAAAATGATAACAATAAAAAAGATGAAAGAATAAAAAGACTAAACTATCCTCCATCTTAACTTGTTCTTTTTAACATAGTTAGTTAGTTGGACCGAATTCAAAACAAAATAGCAACCAAAGGGACCAAATCTGAAATAAAGTGACAACCACAGTGACCAAAAGTATAATTAGTTTGAAATAGGGACTAAACTTGATACTGAGTGGCAACCACAAGGACCAAAATTGTAATTTACTCTAAAATGTATTAAAATATTAAATATACTGAATATTTTAATAATATACTTAGCATTGAAATTTCTATGATGAAGAAATTGTTACTGTTAAAGTATACAAAAAATTTTAAAGATTTTTAATTTGTACTTATCTATACTATATTATAAAGTACGGATAAAAAACTTTTAAAAACAAATTATTAGGCACAAAGTACCATCATTTTATACAAGATTTTAAAAATCTCTTAATTTACAAGTATCAAAGCA
Organism: Arctium lappa; assembly: GCA_023525745.1. Lineage (NCBI taxonomy): Eukaryota > Viridiplantae > Streptophyta > Magnoliopsida > Asterales > Asteraceae > Arctium > Arctium lappa. The sequence goes on along the minus strand of CM042061.1, from coordinate 53,762,340 downwards.
CAAGATACATATTATTACTGCAGGCTTCTAACACCCACCAATTTGGTATGTGCAACATCTTCCTTTTATTTAGACATTTTCATGTATCATTATTAACTAATATATTATATTACTATAAATTTGTTTTAATTATATTATTAAATATGTAATTGGTTATTTTTCTAGATGTCATCAAAATATATAAGATAATCATTGAATTCTAACAAAATACTTAATTTTTTTATATAAATTAAAAAAAATTATAAAAAAAAACATTATCACTTTCTCAAAATCATCCAAAATACGTTTCTAGTTTACTTTTTAAAAATCATAAAAAAATTGTTGAAAATATTTTTAAAAATATTATTATATAAATAAAAATAATAAAAAAATTGGTTGAAATTCATTTGATTTGAGGTCATGATTTTGAAAAAAACATTGTAACGGCAGGGCCCACAAATTTCCAAGCGGATAAAGGTGAAAAAACAAAGACTCTTTTCTTTATCCTGTTTGACAAGTAAGCTTGTGGGACCCACTACCCAATGACGCAATACTTGACCATTTTCAACTTCACCTTCACTCTATTTAAAGTAACTCCAAAAGTATTGCTGACTTTTTCTTTATTATTCCTCTCCAACAGCTTTGTTATATGGTTTGTTAAAATATAGAAGAATCAAAAAATCTCTAAATATAAGGAGTTCTTTATATTTAACAAATATTATTGAATCGGTCCCAAAATAAGTATTTACATTATTATTTTAGTTTGTCTTAAATAAGGGGTCGTTTGTATAATGATTACGTAGTAAACATTTACCGAAAATAGTCAAATACCTTTACCTAATTTATCGGGTAAGACTTTAGTCCATTAAAAGCGCATTGTATGCAATATTTTGATCCGGTAAGCACTTACCAGATAATAATCGTCACTCTCACTTACCCGGTAAGACTCTCGGTCCTTGTCATTGTTTTTACCCGATAAGATTTTCAATCATTATTATGTTCATCCGATAAGGTAAAGTGAGTCGATAAGAACTTATCAGATAAACGTTTAGTAAACGCCCCTAAGTGTCAACTTTTAAAAGTAAATGTTTACTTTTCATTTTACCTTTAATTTTGAGATAGAGAAAATTTCTCTCTTTATAATTAAAGGTAAAATTGTCTTTTTTTTAATTAAAAAGTGTAATAATTACACATTCATAATATTGTGTGCATTTTTTATCATGAATATTCATGTTGGGACGAATGGAGTAATCTAACAAATATTCTATAGGTGTATAAATTTCCGTGCACTGAAAATATTTGTTATCCGTGTGATTCCAACAATGTAAAATTGTATAGTAAATTGGTAAGAAAAAGTTAATACAAATTTACAGGAAGAAAGAAAACTCAAGTTTCATGTTAGAACAAAATGGAAATTACAAAGTGTGAATATATATATATATATATATATATATATATATATATATATATATATATATAGCTTGTTATTTTGAAAATCATGTTAAAAACCTAAAAATATATATTGATATGTGTATGTCAAATTAAAGATTATAAAGTTCTTGTTTTTTTATTTTATTTTTTTACACGATTTGTTTAATTCAAAATTGAACTAATGTTGATTCAAGGAAAATGGAGAAAGAATTGAAGTTACCAATGAAGAAATGATAACCAATTGTGGAGATTAACAACAATTTGAATTGATTATCATCCTAGTTTGTTTTTTTAAGAGGTCTAAAGTCTGAAGTATTATTTTAGTTATGATTAATAAGAGGTGGTGTGTAAAAATGTCTGAATGATTCAGATTTAAGAGTCATTAAGAGGTATTTAAAAAAAAAAACAACCCCTAAGTGTGTGTTTGTATGTGTAAACTTATAACCCACCATATTTGTCTTCGTAGTGTGTATAACAATCATAATTAATCCATCACATTTGTCTTCACTACTTAAAAAAAAAGACTCTTTTCGACGGATTTTTCTCAGATCCAAATTAAATGTATAAAACCTAGACCCAGAGTATGTTTTCGTGTACAGATAATACAAATACACTAATGAAGTTTAACTTTGAATATTCATCAATGAAAATTTTATATTCATTGAAGAATATACTCATGTATATAATACAATATACTAACAAAGTTCACGAGTGTATATTCGTTGAGGAATATACATTATTTGATACTTTATCGTTGTATTATTATTCAGATAGTTTATATAAAAGTTCAAATAAGAATGATAAAATGTTGAAAAACATGAACACGTATCTCAAACATTAAATGCGTTTAATCCAAGATTTGTGATTAACCTACTTTCTAAAACTAAAATACATAATTCTTTATTTTTTAATCAAAAATATATATTTTTTTAGAAGAGTGTCCTAGGCTATGCCTAGACTAATCTCGACAAATTATGACTGTAAGAAATCAACTCTGATAAACTCAGTGGCCCTGAAAATATATTAAATATCAGCAAATTGGAACTAAATAATTATACCAAAAAATGAGCATTTTATTTTCTTTAATTTTACATCTATATTGTTATACTTTTTTATCAAAGAAATTTTATTCTCAAAGTTCTTAACCTTTTAATAATTTTCATTTCAACACTTGAGAGAGAGAGAGAAAGGGAGAAGGAGAGGGGGAGTGAGAGAGAGAGAGAACACTAAATAGTGCGAAAGTGTCACTACCAGATGGAAAACTTTTACCTACATAATTTTTTCTAGGAAATCTATCGCTAAAGGGGTGATTTGTTATAAAACTGTCACAAAAATTGGTGAGTAAATTGTAAGTAAGAAACTCAAATCTGTGAGAGACTACTCAATCATTTATTTATATTTCTTGGAAAACATTAGATTCTACCGGAACCATTGGTATTTGTGAGGGATCCATCGACCGGAAAATTCCGTAGATGATTTTTGTGGGTAAAAGTCATTTGTTTTTTAGTATGTTAAAGAGATCTGGTGCATCCATCTCTTAAATGTGATGGCATTAACACTCGGGATAAAACCACTGTTCTAAATAACTCGCCGCATAGCCGCCATGGCGCGCCATGGCACCAAGTCTTGTGTCTCACGCCACGTTAAGCTCATGGCACGTCATGGCCTAATGCACAGTTTTTGTAATGCAATATTTGGTATTTTTTATGTTTTTAATGTCTTATTTGCGGGTTTTTAATATATATATATAACCTAATTTAACTTGTTTATTACTATTGACTCATTGAATAACATGCCAAAACATATGTTTTTATATATAATATTATATATAAATTAGAAATTTGACGCCATAAGTCACGCCTTGAAAACGCCAAGGCTTCGCCATGGCTCCTAAGGCTTGAGGCTTGGTCTTGCCGCCACGCCACGCCTCACGCCATTTAGAACCTTGGATAAAACAGAATATTTGAAAGTCCGAAATTTGATTCAACACACATCTATTTAATTTTCTTAGAAATTTTATGTAATAACATTAAACCTTTAAATTTGAAGTTTTGAGGAGTTGTAGGGTGTTGAGTGGAATTTCATCAAAGTTTCAAGGATTTAAGTGTAAATATGGAATGAAAGGGCCTCCTAAACCCTCTCATTCCTCAATCCTCATTCACAATTTTGGAGGCTTTAGAGAGCAAAATTGGAGAAGAATCAGGATGTGAAGTGTGTGTGCTTAGAGTCATTGACAAAGAAGGCTTTTGGAGGTGGATTCATCATCTTCATCCTTAAGGTAATCATCTTCTCTAATGTTTACCATTTTCTAATGTGTTTAATGGGTCTCATGGTTAGGGGTGTAGAATCTCGTCCTTATTGTGTTCTTGGATTGAAAACCCTAAAAGTGGAGATTGTTTTGTCTAGATATTGGTTGTTGGTATTGAGTTTTGAGCAAAAATCACCATTAATGGTGTTTATCTTCAAGGGTGCTTCATTTCCTTGATTTTGGGAAAAACTATGGATTTCAATGGATGGATTTAATGGGTCATTTGAGGTTATGATGTTTGGTTAATAATGGAAATTGTCTAGGATATCGATTCCCTCGATTTGGAGGCTTAAAACTCGATTTGGGAAGTTTGGAATTGAGAAGCCTTGAGGTTTTGGCTGAAATATCCGTACAGACTGAAACAGTGTTTGGTGCGACTTCTAGCGTGGGTTGGATTGCGTGGAATGTCGCGCTAGCCACTGTTTGGTCGATTTTCGTTTTTGTCTCGTTTATTGTTTGGGGCTAGGATCGAAGCACCGATTAAGGATTTGTCTTAGGGATTGTATAGTTTTGAGGGATAATTAAGTGGTTTAATACCCTCATGTGTCGTTTGATTTAGCTGTTCGGTTTGGACTCTCGTGACTCAAGGTGTGGGTTTTAGCGTGAACGACATGTGAGTTAACGAGCTTTGAATACGTATGTTGCTTATCAAAATACATGTTTCACATTGCTTTTAAAATATGTTTGTTGGTGTGGTTATTAAAGTGTGCATGCATTGGGGTGGGGCATGTGATGACATTTATATGGGAGGTGTGACCCATTCGGAATGCATGAATCCATTTCATGTGATCCGTTTTGAAGGCAGGTGTGAGCCCGAGCACATTGTCACAAGTGTGGGTGACTTAAACCTGTGCCATCTACATGTGTGTGTGTGTGTGTACATATGGTGGTTTTAAAGGTGTGACTCATTTATTAATGCTTATATCTCGTCTTTAAATGATAATTGTTGTGTGGTGTGTTACTTGAGGGAATTCACTGGACCTCCGGTCTAACCCATGTTTTTATAAAACTAAAAACCCCTTTTCAGGTAAGCAAATAGAAGAGGGCTCGAGCAAGGGTAAAGGGAAGATGTGAGCTCGATACCTATAGCGTAGCACAAAGTTTTGTAATCCGTGCTTAGACTTTCCAGACTTATTACCTTTAGATTTCTCGGTTGTGCAGTAATTAATTACAGTAGACTTGTGATGTAACTACTTTATTGACTTGATGTTTTGGGGTCGTTTTAGCATTTACATTTATGTTCTGCTTGGTTGGTGTTATGGGTTGTTATATTTTATTTATTGGCGGTTGTTGATTGGATTAGCTAAATCGGTCCGGGGATCATCAAAGTATGCATCTACTTGAAGAACTACTACAATATACAACTTTTTTATTTGATCTAGATTTTATAAAAAAAAAATCATACATACCAAACATATCTTACTTCAAAATTAAAAACGGGTATTTTATTAACAATAATATGTGCCCTGAAATTCCAATAATTGGAAACTTCAAATGAAATCGAATTCTTTTGATCTTGACTCCAAAAGACATTCGTTGATCTTAACTAGAAATGTACATTAACCGACTATGATTAGTCTCGAGTTTGGTCTTTTTGGCCCCAACCCGAAGGGTCCTTCGTTCTAGGTTGTCCTTTGATGCATGGTCACATTAGAATTAACCCAACCCTTTTGAACATCCACCTTTACGACATTCAATGGGTAACACTTAATCTTACATCAATTTCATTCTAAAAAGTGGTATAAAATTTCATGGAAACTGTAATTCTTGTTCAATGGATAACACCATTTTTTACACCAAAGCTTAAGATTCTAAGTATATTCATTTGAACTTTAATTATTTAAACTTTCAATAATACCCTTATATTTTTATTAACTTTACAAAATTATACTCATGTTCTTTTTTATTTTTACAATGACTTGATATATTTATTATTGATTATGATTAAATTATTTTATCTATACTATATTATAAAAATGACATAAAAAACTCTTAAAAACAACTGTTAAAGCTTAATGTACCGTTATTTAATGCTAATTACTTAAAACTTAAATAAAGAATGAAAACTAAATCTTTTACTATTTAATCATTATCTCTAACAATTTTAACTCCCTAAAATCACTCATCATTTCAACTTCCTAAAAAATCAAATTTTAAATATAGAATATTAACTAACTGATAAACATAATCAAAACGGGATAAACATCTAATTTAAAATATATAAGATAATCATTTAATTATAACAAAATACTTATTTTTTATATATAAAACATTTTAATCATTATCTCTAACAATTTTAACTCTCTAAAATCACTCATCATTTCAACTTCCCAAAAAATCAAATTTTAAATATATAATTTAACTAACTGATAAACATAATCAAAATGGGATAAATATCTTAATTTAAATATAAATAAATTTAAAATATACAAGATAATCATTTAATTTTATCTATATTTATATCTATACTATATTATAAAGATGGCATAAAAACTTTTTTAAAACTTAAATAAAAAATGAAAACTAAATCTCTTACTATTTAATCATTATCTCTAACAATTTTAACTCCCTAAAATCACTCATCATTTCAACTTCCTAAAAAATCAAAATTTAAATATAAAATATTAACTAACTGATAAACATAATCAAAACGGGATAAACATCTAATTTAAAATATATAAGATAATCATTTAATTCTAACAAAATACTTATTTTTTATATATAAAACATTATATTATTAAACCTAAATTAAACAAATTTATAAAAAAAACGTTATCACTTCCTCAAAATCATCCAAAACCGTACTGTAAATCGACAAAAAAACAAAAAATAAAAGAAAACATTAAAATCGTGATGTATCTCGCTGCATTGCGCGAGTACGCTTCTAGTTATACATAAAACAAGCATTCCATTAAATAATAGAAGTTATATTATGAAACAAACCCAAAAATTAATACACATGCATTCAAACATTATAATTACTATATTTTTCCTAGAAATGATAAATTAATATTATAAAAACTATTAAAATTTCTACATTTTTATAAAATAATCTCAAAATCAAGGAATCAAACATGTAACTGTGAAAATGTATAGTGGTGTAAGAAACAATGGAGTTTACCTGATGTAAGAATTGGTGATCCCGTTGAAGATGGTCTTATAACTTTAAAGGTCGACATAAATCCCGGAGATATGATACAAATAATATGTCAGTATTTAGGCCTCAAAGAGATGAATATATACATTAATTAGGGGTGTGTTGGTCATAACATATTGTGATCTCCTTTTCTTGAAAGAGGGCTGAATTTGTAAAAGTCTAAACAAAACAAAGTTCTCTAGTTAATCTAACTGATGATATCTGGACAAAATCTCAGAACCCTGAACCATTCTGCAATGGCTACAGATAACAGGTCTATTCAAGTGTGTATGTGTGTGCGAGTCGTAATGGATACTCACACGATCATTTGTTGTTTCAGACTGCGTCCAAGATGGTTAAAGTGTTTCTTCAGATTCCCGACATTTTCTTAGCGCTGACCGAATTTCCTTCAGCAATTCGCTGATATTGATGCACTTCCTGCAAGTATTTACATAACATAGTTTCCAATCAGACAAAGAAAGAGGAATATGAGTCATGAATGCAGATGGGAAAACCAGAAACGAAATGAAATGGGAAAGATGGGGTTTTTATTAACTGACATAAAAATCGATATCAGGTATAAAATTATTGTCTTATTCTGTTAAGATCATTGCTTCAAGGGAAACAGTGAAACCTAGAAATCTTTAAGGCAAAAGACAGCAATGTGCATTTTGCAAAGAGATGGTTTATGTGCACAAAGTAGAGACCTTTATGGGCTTAAAAGCCCAATTGGGCCAAGATTTTTTTCAAAAGCCCAAAACGCCTGGGCCTGAGAAAGCCCGAAAAAACCCAAAACTCATGATCAGGCCCGTTTTCGCACAAAAAACCAGCCTGGACCTGAAAAAGCTCGGACTTTTTTTATGCTTACTAAAAACGGACTTGGAAGGCATGGGTCCGGCCTTGTGCATCTCTAACATGACAATGCAAAAGATAAAGAAAGTGCCACAGATCGACTTACAGAACACTGACACCTACAACAGCAACAGGCCGAGGATATTCCTCAATTTCTTTTATCTTTTTATCATCATCGGAGACAACATTTACAAAATCTCGTTCACCAGATACAGATTGAACTGAATCTTCTAAGGTCAACTTCAGCTGACCAGGTAAATCATCACTTCCAATTTTCTGTATTTCTTCAACCAAAAAAGGAAGCCGGTCCATTGCCTGTAATCAATAATTCATTGTTATGAAAAAACAGTCAAATAGTCAACAAGATACTAATCTTACAACAAGGGAAACAAGAGTGCCTAGAGAAGCTACAGTAAAATGAACTGATTTAGTATAGTAACCATGTCATTGGAAGAGATCGAAAGAAAATAGCACAATACAATTAATATTAGTATCACATACCTCAGGTATATCAATCTTATTCAAAACCACCAGATAGGGCCTTTCAAGATACTCGGGATTGTACATCCTTAACTCCTGCAAAATTAACATCCATATGAATAAAAAGTAATAGCTTACCCCTGAAGGAACTTAGAGACAGTAGACAAAGAAGAACTTTGCCACTCATTGTGGTGGGAATTTATATTGAATTTGAATCAATGAAGATATATGTAATAATGGAGCTAAAATACAGAGATATAAAAGAGAGAAGATGAAGTAGCATTAATCATGCACGATGCTGATTACTGCATATGCTATACGACACTCTTTCAAAGTCTTTATTTCTAAAACTTTTTCTTACTATTTGGGGAGGATGTATAACAGGAGCTGGGGGAGGAATGAGAGGAAAATCGTACTTCTTTTACAGTTCTGTAGTCATACACAGGATCCTCGGTAGATGCATCAACAACATGGACCAACATCCGAGTTCTCCTCAAGTGCCTCAAGAAATTGCGTCCGAGTCCCTGACAAATGATAAAATGATCTAACATCAGCTAATAGTTTTAAAAAAAAAAAACTTTAAAACAAGATACAAATCATAATCATGCATGGAGTACCTTTCCCAAATGCGCCCCCTCAATAAGACCAGGCAGATCTGCTAATGTTGCTTCAGATGAGAACTTCCCTGCCCCTAAACTAGGATCACCCTCGAGGCGTCCAAGATTTGGCATTAAAGTTGTGAATGGATAATCAGCAATATCAGGTTTTGCAAGTGTAATGGCCGACAGTAGGGTAGATTTTCCAGCGTTAGGGAGTCCCTGGAGAAAAAATATGTATATTAAAAAGTTTAAAGATTGTTATTTCCACCATGTGCATCTCATGTTGAAACTTGGCATCCTAGAAAACCATCAGATACCCAAAAGAAATCGAAGACCAGGGCGAACTTAGGTGGCGTTTGTTTTTTAAGAGGTCTGAAGTCTTATTTCACTTCTGAAATAAGAGGTGGTGCTGAAGTCTGAAATCTGAATCAATAAGATTGTTTGTTTTTGTAACGTCTGGAGGCGTCTTAAGAGAAAGGAGAGCATATGAAATGAGGCGACGATAAGAGATTTTAAGAAGTTAGGTCACCACTTCTTATTCAGATGTATTTAAGGGCCATTAAGAGGTTCTGAAAACTGGAAAAAAAAAAAGCAGTCTAAGGGGTTGTTTGTTTTTTTAATAAAACCTCTTAATAGCTCTGAAGTCTGAATCGTTCAGACCTTTTTACACACCACCTCTTATTAATCATAACTAAAATAAGACTTCAGACTTTAGACCTCTTAAAAAACAAACGGCACCTAAATGTCAAGAGGTCTGCACGACAGACTTAAGAGCCATTAAGAGGTATTTTTTTAAAAACAAACAGAAAGTGGAACTCATTTCTTATCATTTCAAGATGACTGATAAGACATCCAATAACCTTGCTCTACATTAGAATCATTTTAGAATAACAATTTTACCACACTAAGGTTTTCCTCCGTTCTTCCAGGGGGAGGGGGAATCTAAGAAACAGGGATTAATTCAATCTCCATGTGTGACACCCATGTAACTTATAATCTCAAATCCAGCAGCAATCAACATTAATAGTGTTGATTTATATTTTTCCTCGTTAGCATCGCAAATGTCGGCTTACTTTGATAAGAAACTGAATAGAAAATGTAACAGAACATAATAGATATAATAAGCTGTTTATACTTTCTATTTTTATTATTGTAATAGCTCGTGCGAGGGTAGCAAACAACTATAGATGAGAATGAAATCCAAATATTTACATATAAGTCACATGACAAGGACACAAGGTTACTTCATCCATTATCACAAAGATGATCACGCGACATCAACGCAATCATTCCATAGGTGTCATTATTGTCCTAAGCTGGTTTGTGATGTAAACGATAATTTAGGCCAAGGAACACATATATAGAACGGAGCAGTATGTAGACACATGTAAAGCGAAAATAATGTGTGAAAGATGATACTTACAACAAGACCAACATCTGCCACAACTCTTAATATTAACTGCAAACTGACCTCCTCCCCATGTTGGCCAATAACCAACACCTGCAGGACTGGTATAATTTCGTAAGCTTCTATACATGCAAGGAGTTGCTCATAAAAGGAAGTAATAGAGAATATATGAAGTTTATCAATTAAATATTCCATTCAAGTATATGTTAGGTTAGAGCAACAATGGCCTAGTGCATAAGTTGGGCCTAGAACTAAAAAGAAGAGACCCACATTCGAATACGAGGGAAACTGCCATGTAAATATAAAGTCATACATTATGCAACTTTCTTGCTCATTTATCATGTACGAAAGGGAACAGGTCCATCCATTGACCAACCTAATGATTTGAAGGTGTAACAACTAACATCAGAAAGCGTATAACTATCTTCTTTTTTGCCCTCTTTTTCTCATCATGACATGATTCCAGCATGATCTATCATGATTTATAAAGATCAGTCTTGCACTAAAAGTCACAATCACAATAATATATAAGGGTGGATTCAAGAGAGATCCCTAAAAATATGGAGAACGGGGGAACCCTCCATCGACCATCGATTGGTTCTAATTCAACGGTTGTGAATAATAGTGGCGCAATGGTTCATGGAGCATTTCCCCATTCTCCATTTTTTGGGGCTCTCTCTCTCTCTCTCTCTCTCTCTCTCTCTATATATATATATATATATATATATATATATATATATATATATATATATATATATATATATGTCAATGTTAAATCCTACAATGGATAAGAATAACTAGTGATAGATTTCACCCAAAGAAAAATGTATAATTCAGTACATTTTGGTTTGTTTTATCAATAATTCATTTGTCTTCCGGTAGTCAACACTTCTGAATAAATACATTACATAATCATGAAAGGACCAATCTTCATGCTAATTGTAGTCTCCTCTTCTTTGTCACCTTTTTTACCACCAGCAAATACATTACAAACAATGTCAATTTACATTGTATAATACATGTCTATAGTAGCAGTTAAAAAGCTTGCATGAATAAAGAAAACACTCATCCATTCCAAGAAAGGTGTCCTCTACTTTTTTACTCTTTAAATAGTCCATTTCTAAAAGATGAACATCTAATGACCGGATATTCTAGCTGCCACTAAACTTGGGCCAAATTGTTGTGATTATGCTACCACAAATTGTCAATGTTTATAAAATAACAGCTGACAATTAAATCCGTGCATTCTAAAAAGTTGATTCTCTTGCATAGTGGACCAAGTACCAGGAGCAAGATAAGCAATGATATCATCACCAAAGAGAAAAATTAGTCGACCAACAAGTATAGAGCAGGTCCACTATTGCAGGAGATGGTGAGAAAATTCTGAGCTTTACCTTATCATTTTCATCCCTCATAACATTTGATGTCATAGCCATCATCTTCTTCTTTTTATGCTCCGGCATTTCCAACAAACTAATCTGCCACACGCAAAGAAATGAAGTCCATTTACATACCAAGGTTGAGTTCAAAGCTCTAATTTCTTAATGTTCATGTAAAACTTGTAATACCCTGTGTCCCAGATTATGATCTTTTTTATTGTTGTTCCATCACAAATTAAACAAGCATTTCGTTTTGCAACCATTTAGGCAACATTCACATGTTTTTGAGAATTCTTTAAAACATTGACAAAGAATCAACTACAATTCTACACTTACATTTGATGATTGTATTCTCATGGTCATCAGTACGAGCTATTTATGAGTGTCTCTCAAAACATGCTCTTTTTTCATCAAATTACGCATCTAATAGCTCATATCTTACTAAAAGAATCCATCAAACTGCATTTTTTAGATGTTTGGTGAAATAATTATTTTAGATCTTTATGATAATATTTTAACGGTAACCTGCAGCTACTTAGATATCAACATGGTAAATTTTTTATATATATCTTAGTTTTGAGGATAAGTATCATTTATCTTGGGACATAGGGAGTATATACAAAAGAGGATCATCCGTGAGGTAATGATATTCATCATGCAGGTTATGTGTAAATAAACTCATAATTGAAAGGACCGTATGGCTGAAAAAGAAACCACGAGTATATATTATCCCAGATTTATACATGTCTTAGTTTAAGACATGATTACCACTCATATTGTTGACATTTCACTCAAATACAACAAGCATGGATTACTCACCCCTCCTTGACCACCCCTAGCAACAAGAATTTCATCACCATGACGAGCTAGATCAGCTAGAAACTTGCCCCGTTTATGTTTTACAACAGTACCTGTCAATACATCAAGCAATGAGATGGTGGGTAGCAAAGGGACTTCCATAATGACATCATTCTTATTTCAATGTCTAATCCTTCTAATGCAGTAAATGAGAAAAGAAGGATATGGTATTGCCTGTCATTTAGGTGATTAAATTACCAAGCACCTTACGGTTAGTGGGTGCTTTAGTCTGCCCTCTTTTAAATGTTTGTTCTTATTTCAATTTCTGTCTCTTTTTTTTAACTTTTTGATTAAAAGAAAATAAGCATGACATGATGTGCATATGTATATAATAAAATAACGTAGATTCTTAGTAGGGAGCTCCTTACACGTAGGGCGTGGGATAAGAAAAATTAATGTAGACAGCCAATGTAGGGAGTGCTTTGGAGTGTTAAAGAGCCAATGTTGAGGGTGCACTAAAGATGCCCTAAAATAACTAAAATCAAGAAATGTCAAACCTAAAGGTACTGGAATGCGCAATGTTGGGGCAGCTAAGCCATTCCGCAGTTGAGAAGACAAGCCACCCATCGTATCAACATTTCCCCCACGTTTTGCATTATATCGACCCTTCTTGTGGAACTCCAATAAGGAATCTTTCCCCTCATCTGCGTAAATTACAACATCCCCTCCATGTCCACCCATTGGTAGGATAAGTGATCCATCAAAGTCCCTCTTATAAGACCCTCTTATCCTTGCTTTCACTTTGTCCTCTTTGCTTTGAAATTTAGAAGGGGCCTTTGGGTTAGGCATACTAAGAGTAGCACCATGACCTCCATCTCCAGCACGAACCGTTATAATCACCTGATCAAAATACTTGTGAGGTTCTCTAATTAGACTCTCAAGGCTTGGAGAAGGGGGGTCTTTGGCCTTGGCAAGGCTGCACTTCAGTGTATGGTATCGAAAACCATTGGGAACATTTCTCTGCCAATTCCAACTGCAGAAAAATAGGAAAATAGGCATTTTAAATTTCACACACACAGTGACATATTGTATATATTTTACTGGATATTCAATATATGGCGGATGTTAAAAATAACATGAGAAAAGTTTCTATTTATGTAAAATCATAGATCTAACTAATGACTATGTGGTAATACCAATAAGCATCTTCTGTCATAAAATGATGAAAGGCATTTGGTGAATTGTACTGACATCAGAGCGTAAAAAACTATACACAAATAAATATCAGGGTATTTATGCTTTCAGAAAACGTAAACGTAAAAACCAAACCAAACATGCTCGGTATATCTCACCGAAGATAGGTCTTGGAAATATGATGTATGCAACTCAGACCTCTATCCCTAATGGTAGATTGGTTGTTTCCGTGACTTGTGAAAAGTGTGCTAAATGGAGAAAATTAGCCCAGATAGTTTGAAAAAGGACTTAAAGGCAAGAAAATCAGATATGCTTTCACAAAAAGTATTCCTAATAAAAGAATTCACTATAGTCCATAGACCAGATTAAAGCCTTATCAGCTCAACTCAGTTGGATGCTTGAACCTCAAATTCCTCAATTGAGATCACAATCAAGAACAATATGTCCAACTATCATTCCTCTTATCAAACAAAATAATAGTAATTATAAAGAAAATCGTCAAAATAAGTTCTGTAATTCTTCATGTTCTATCTAGGAAAATATCAAATAACATTGACTAACCAATATTGGCTCAATTCAATATCACCAAATTAAACCCTAAAAACATCAAACACTCCCCGCAAGGCCGTAACACACCACATTCCAACAAAACTAATTACATAGACACAGAATTTAAACATCATAAGCTCAAATACTAGTAATCACAAAATCTCAAGTACAAAAAGTTGCTCCATAATTTAGCGGATGTTGCTTGTAACTTTACCGGTAGAAAACGGAGAGAAATAGAGTACCTATGATTTTGAGGAAGAAGACAGTGAGCGAAGGAGGTGCGCGAGTGATGGGGAAAGAGGGAGGTGCCGAGAAGAGGAGACGATGAGGGCGGTGGACGGATGGAGACGACGGCAGCGGAGGAGGAGGATATCATATTACACCACCGGTAACTGTACCTTGCTGTTGAGTCTGGTTTATGGATAATCTGGCGCAAATATTTTGAAATATTAAAATCTAACATTTAATTTCAGATTTTTTTTATTTCTAAAATCAACAACAATCATTTATCCATCCACCAAAATATCTCTAGCCCAGTGGTTTGGTAACATCCTTGGGTCAGTGGATAGTATCCCTAACTACCTGACATCCAGATCATGGGCCTTTGGACCATGGTCGACGGAGATTAGTCGGATGACACCCTTAAGTGGAAGCTACCCCGAAAACCTGTATGTTATCTTGCCATTAAAAAAAATCATTTATCCATCCTCTAAAAAACTTCCAAAATGAAAAATAAATTCAAAATCTTTTAAAAGTTTACGTTTATATCAATTTTTTTATTTTAAAAATTACAAATTAATTATATTTTTAAAATATTTTAATATTATTTTTTAATATAATAAAAATATTATTTATATAATCATTTTCAGAGAGTTTTTGAAAGTTGGAGAATTTCCTTTCTATATGTTTTCTTTATTTTTTAGAAAGTTTTGAAAAATTTGTTAGGAATAAAAATAAATGATCCAAAATCTTCAAATCTTCCATTTTCTTAATGTTGAAGAATCCATTCTTAAGAGTTCAGGGATTAGTCGAGATCAAGGTTCAAAATGCGCGTGAGGCGGAGCATGGTGGGCCGTCTCAAGCCTTAAACCTTACACGCTACGACGAGGACGCAACGTTTTTTAAGACGTAACATACGACGACATATTTGTATGTCATATATATATATATATATATATATATATACACACACATATATGTTTTCTATTTATTATTCAGTGATATAATGAGAAAAGATTTTTACATTCATATAAATTAACTAGTTCTATATAAAAAAAATTGTAATCAAATATTGAAAATAGAATTAGAAGAGTTTTACAAGAAATTGTGAGTGATGTGATTAATTAAGTTTATAAAAATATAAAATCTAATGATAAAAGTGTAAAAACACAAAAGTTCAAAAAAATAAATTTTAAAAAACATTGAATCACGTCTTGTAAGAAACACATGCCTCAAGGCACCATGACGGTAGTCACGCCTTAAACAAACACTTTGGGTCTTACCATAACGGCAAAGACGCATCTTGCGCCATGATGCGCCTTTTTGAACATCGGTCAAGATGTGCACAAGTTAGCCTGGACACATACAGCCACCAAAAAACACCACGAAACTTGCTCTCACGACCATAAAACACGATAACCAGTCTTAGAACATATAAGGATGTTTGAAATGGTTTATCGTTCATATAAGCATCTGTTTCTTCGAGCCATCCGTTTCTTCGCCCCCCGTTCTTGATACTTGTGGACCGAACATTTCTGAAGGCAAAAAATCAAGGAGAGAGTGCGTTTTACAAATGAATCTTTACATTCGAAGTATCGGTGAAAGTATTCTTCCAAATACAAGACCAAAACTACAAGGGTTTTTATACAGGCACATAGCCATGAGAGTTGAGTTGGGTTAGGAAGAAATCTCGGCTAAGAACCGAAACCCATTTGAGAACGAACACCTGCTACAACATACCAAACCCAGAATACATAAATCAAACCGAAAATTTCCTTTTCAACAAACGAATGTTGCACTTCTAGCTCTTCAGGAATTCCTTTAACGAGAACGCTGATTGAACGTCCTGTAAAATAACTTACTAATTAGGAAATTCTGTTTAGTTTGTCCAAAAACAAGTGTTCATTACTTCCTTTATTGTTAAGGATAAAAGGGTCTTTGGCCTCCTATCAGGTCAGGGGTTCAAACGTCAACAAATGTAAAGAGGGTGTGTGAGTTTATTTGTTGTATTTGCCATATATAAATATTATATACTTCAAAAAAAATGTGATGTAGTTAACTAGAACTGTAATAATTACACATTTTTAAAACTGCGTTTTTTTCATTGTGAACATTATTTTGGGGCAGAGTGAGTATTTGACAAAATAGTCCTGTTGGATGATCAAAGACAGACATTAAACCACAAGCTAAGGAACCTTATTTGCATTCATATATGAATGAAAGAAAATAAAGCAAAACATTCAATTTTACCTTTCCGAGTTCTTCGCTCAAGCATTGTCTAACTACAGTTGCCTGCCGAATTAGCCTTTCTAATGCTGAATAACTTGGCAGGTTTGCATGTGCTGAAAGTAGTAACACATGAAAATCGTTTAGCCGAGACATAAAAACGACAAGTAAACCAAACAAGCCCGGTATATCCCACCCGGAGGTGGGGTGGGGGGTTAAGATGTTTGCAGACCTGACATGTACCCTAAAAAGTAGAACGGTTGTTTCCAAGAAGACCCTTGGCTAGTAAGAAATGTGTAAAAGTGAAAGAAAAAAAAAAGGCAAGCTTTGAAAAGCTAGATATAAGCAATACAATACAAATAAAAAAGAGAGTAATACATACATGCATACATACATACATACATAGGCTCAGGTTCAAGGAAAACCACAAAAAAATGAAAACTTGAGGAACACCCTAGTAACCGTTCATCTGTAAGCTATGCACATGTTCATACAAGTAATTTGTCTTGTATTGTATGCACACGTGCATAACATGCACAAGTGCATTAAAGTCAGGAAAGATCTTCAATTAATGGTATCCACATGTGCATACCGTACAGATTAATGGTTACAAGGGTGTTTCTCAGTTTATCATTTTTTTTGGTTTTCCCCTTAACCTCACTCTATATACATACATATATACACACACACACACATATATATAGGGTCAGGTTCAGTGGAAAACCTCAAAAAAACAGAAAACTGAGGAACACCCTGGTAGCTATTCATCTTGACGGTCGTCCAGATGAAGGGTTACCAGGGTGTTTCTATTTTTTTTGAGGTTTTCCCTTGAACCTCCCTCTATATATATATATAAATACACATATATATTATATATGAGTAAGCAACAACAATATAAATAGATACAAGTACAGGAAAAACGTGGCCAAGGTGCGGAAACTACACACCCCTGGTCTAATTTAGGGTTCTAAAAACCTAACTATCAATTCTCTATAAAGTATAAATGACAAGTCTTGTGGACAAATGAAAAATATGACATCAAAACTAAGAAAACAATTACGTATATAAGATGTTAAAAGCAAGAGATTTTAAACCATACACACCCAGAATTGCTCTGTTCAAGCTATCTGCAACATGTTGTCGGTACTCAAAGCTAAGTAGATGAAACATTGGTGATTTTTCGGGTTCCTCATACGCTAGTAGGGCCATGAAATCCTGCTTCAAAGAAAGTTGTTCATCAATCAAACTCCTATCAAATTAATATAATACTCCCTCCGGCCCAAAATAAAACGTCCATAATGAAAAAGGCACACAATTTTAACAATGTATAATTAGTACACTTTTTAATAGACCAAATCATAATTTTACCCTTAATAAATAGAGGGAGTAATGAATTCTTCAACTCATAATTAAGGGTAGAATCGGAAAGCAGACACTTACTTTTGAAAGTGGACACTTATTTTATGACAAACTAAAATAGAAAAGTGGAGACTTATTTTGTGACGGAGGGAGTAGAAACTTAAAGAACGATTTTCTTCCAAGCAAAAACATACTTCAAGCTTCTCAACATATTTTTGCACCTTCCCGAAAGGGGTCAACTTGGCCTGAGCGAATTCAAGAGCTTCTGTGCTGCCACAGAATATGTACATTAAATAAAAGAATACGTAAAGCTCAAATAACTATTCAATATTATCGTGCTCACCATTTCCTTGAGCAGATAAGTTCAACAAAGTGAAGGCTCAAAAGATCGAAAAGCAGGTCTTTGTTATTTTCAAGTAGGTCAGGCGAAACCTGTTCTGTCAAAGCAATAGCATCCAACGCATTGCCCTCTAATGCAAAGTGTGAAATTCCTGAAATTTTATGTTAAAGAGTACCTCATAAGGGTAAATCATCATGCACGAGAATTAAAAGCATCTTAATAAACAGAACTCTTGGCAACTCTATTTAGCCAAAACTTGAAAGGAGACCATCATATATTTCCCCCGTAATTTACTTGTAATTTACATATTTTTTTCATATTTAATGTTCATTTTATTATTATTTATAATTTAAGGGGGAAAAAAAGCAAATTCAAAGAAAGGGTACTTTGGTCATTTTTCATTATTTCTTTCCAATTCACAAGCTGCATTCTGTAAACTAAACAAACATATTCGAATTCATTTGACAAATTACATTCCATTTCCTCCAACCAAACAGTTGGTCAAACCTGAAAACATTCCATTCAATTTCCTTTCAGATTCCAATTCCTTTAACAAATTTCATTCCTTCAGAAAACATTCTAAGAAACAAAAGCCCCCTAAGTGTCCACATTCCTATTATAATTTGTCCCAAAATAAGTGTCCACATTCCTTGTAAGTTGTCCCAAAAGAAGTGTCCACTTTAAAAAACAAGTGTCTACTTCCCAATTCTACCCTTAATTATGAGATGGAGAAACTCATTACTCCTATTATTAAGGTAAAATTGTCATTTATTTAACTAAAAAGTGCAATAATTAGGCATTTCTAAAATTGTGTGCCTTTTTCATTGTCGAAATTTTAGTTTGGGAAGGAGGGAGTAATTATTTCTGAGATGAGATGTAAACCAAACTTCACTTGATGCTTCAAATATTTGCAAAATCATGTTCATTTAATAGCCATGGTCACATAAATAGCAGATCTTTACAAGTATATGTGGAAAGCAGGTCAGCCATCTGTAACTCTTGCATCGGGTGAATGGCACAGCTCATATATAGAGAAGACCTTCCTAAAGCATATGTACTAGTTACCACAAAGCCAAAATATGGAGCTTAATCTTAATTGATAAGTAGGAAATAAAAAAAGGATCATCCATACACTGGGTTACTCGCAATTCAAATTTTTATAAACTCATAGGGGTTGGTAAGTTAGACTATGGGTGTGTAGTTTCCTTATGCTTTTCTTGTACCTGCCTCTATTTGTAATATTGTATGTTCTTGTTTTCTCTTAACCAGCTTTTCAAATTTTTATAACTTCCGACTTTTTTTTCTCTTTGTCACACTTTTCACAAGCAAGGGATCGTCACAGAAACAGCCACTTTACTCTTTGGGGTAGAAGCCAAGTCTACATACATCTTATCCTAGACCCCAACCTCTAGGTGGGATTTTCTGGGTTTGTTTGGTTTGCTATGATTTGGTTCTCAAAATCAAATTAATATGGAAGAGACTTGGCCAGCCATAACTTTATAGTGACTCATCTGGATGGAACTACGAAAATGGTTGAACTGCAGGCATTCCTCCTCGAGTACAATGACAACAGAATCCGCAGAAAGCAAGTAGTAGCAGAGCATGAATTGTAACGGCAACGCAACTCTTTTTAATCATTTTAGAATTGGAAATTGAGACTCAAACTCTCAGCTACAATGAAAGAGATCAAATGCTTGCAAGAGAACAGGAGTAAACACGCTTACGTTTTCTTTTCTCCATGTCTTCCAGCTGAGAAGCAGGCACTTTTAATCCAGTAGAATCAACAAGCGACTCCACGGTGTCTTTAAAGCAACCATGTATAAGATACGATAAGACGATATTGTGGCTGTCATTGTCATTAATTGTCTGCCAAGTTCATCACAGAAAGTTGGAAGCTATGATTAGAAATTAAAAGTAGTCTCGGGATCAACTAGGAACAAGCTAAAAGGGCATCATAGTTACAAAATGGAACTCTTAAAGGTAAAGAAAAGTGTAAATGTTTTCTATTTGGAACTATACTTCATAGCCCATCCCATTAGAAAAAACATAGAAACATACACAGCTGCAGCTGCACCAAAATGATCTAAGAAATGAAAATTATACACTGAATTTACTGGTGCAACAGTTAGAAGCAGAACATTATATATTACGCATTACATGTAACCCTTTCGTGAGTTAAATATTTTACATGCACGTGTTCAATTTCGTTCTATGGTGTGTGTTGCGAAGGTGAGGGTGTGGTTGGTTATACACGAATTTCAAAAAAGACTGCACATACGTTTTGTTTCATTTTTAGCCTAACCCAACTAGTTTGGGTTAAATGGCTTGCTGTCATTGTTTGAGTAAGCACATAAACAAATTATTTAATTACAATATTTGATTAATAACAGTATTTAATGATAACTATATATCCTTCCAAGATTCCTAAAAACAGTGTCAACCTATAAATTCTTTGTTCCTCCTTGGACTATAAGCAAAGTGACACACTTGAGAGGACAAATACGACAGTAAAATTGCTTTGAGTGCTGACATGTGTCGTTTTAATTTCTAAGAATGTATAATGCATTTGGGTTCCATGTGAGGATGCTCTTTCTCAGAGGAAACCAGACTAGAACTTGGCTTCTAAGAGACTTGGTTCTTTGTGATATAGATGTTAATGCATCACTTACTAGAAGAGATAATATGTCATTTTCTTTTTCGATTGCAAAGTATATTTAGTTATTTACTATTACTTTAATATCCAAAAACAAAATCTTAGCAGCCATTAAAAGTATTCATAACATCCCCTGTGTCATAATACCTTAAAGGTGGTGAGTTCAAGCCCCTTTCTCACTTTTCCAGTTAAAAAAGAATTAACATTTCCAATAACCTTTAAAGTCTCGACTCTTGGTAAAGAAATGATAGAAGGGCCAGATAGGATTTATGACAACAATCTCAATATGTTCACATGAAAATGGATTAATGAAGAGCACCCCACATCATATCTTCACAAAGAGAGCACGGTCAAGTGCAGAGCACGTCACTCACAAATTCATGTTCATGCAACGGTCAAAGGCCTTCTTCAAATGTCAAGATCTCAAGATCAAATGTAACTTTATGAATAAACAGCAAAGCATAACATAATAGCAAGCTCCCTAACTATCTTCTTTGCCAAAAGTTCAAGAGAGCATGGATAATCACTACCTATGTCCTAGAATAAATGAGGACAAGGCTCATTCACTTGGAGTTCCATTAGTATTATGTGTGTAAAGTTGGCACCAAATCAAAATTGGAGGAACCCCTTTCCTCTGCTACAAGTACAAAAATCATTAAGGTACTCTGTAATAGATTGATGTATTTCTTTTTCCAACAAAAATAAATAAATATTGATTTATCTGTATTATTTTTGAGAGAAAAATGTATCTGTATTATAGATCCTGTTGCCAATTACCATTTTACCACCTTAGACAATTTCTCAGTTAAAAACAATAGAGCACCATTGTCTTTGTGCATAATTGTTAAGAAGTTGAAGCAAACATTTTCATTTCCTAAACAAAATTCTGAAACTCCTTGAATCTAGTTTGTACTTTTCGAATAACTCTAACCAAAAGTTACTTAATTGTCCATCATCTGCAAACTGAAGTTATTCAATTGCCCATTTTTGTGAAAAATGGAGGATGCCCACAGGACCTCAACTCAAGTATGCCTCCCAGGAATAAATGCCTCCTTATATTCGAAAATTTTGGAGAACAGGCTTGAATGTTGAAAATGAAGGTTGTAACATTCTCCAAAATCACCCCAACATTCTCAAGAAAACATATGAGTAAGTCATTCAAATATTGCAAATCACATTTTTGCATCTATCTAGTTTTAGAAACACTACATCATAGGGGTAAAAATATAATCCTACTTGCATGGCAATCACAAAGGCAACAAGATTCGATGAATCTAGTATGCCATCCAAGATGTAATAGGATTGGGGTAGAACCTCAAAAACCAAGAAATTAGTCACAACTTTCCATGGATGAAGAGATCATGTATTTTCTGAAGATTGTTACTAGAAGTGTTTTAGATTAACCTTGAATTTATGGGCTCAAGGCACAATCTGGAAGCATAGTATGTTAAACAGTCATAGATGCAGATTGTTACTAGAACTGTTCTAAATTAACCTTCAAATGTATGCATTCTGATATGCCCTCCCTACAACCATAAGTTCTCTCTCTAGAGAAAATCTAACTTAGGGTTAAATCCTGGAGAACCACTGGAGAGAAGTTGGTCCTTTTTGCAGATTGGAGGTGCAAAATTCCAGCATCAATGGTGATTTCAACCATCACCACAATTCCAATCTAGTTTAAATGATTTCACTCGCAATTTGAAACTTAGGTTTTCGTCATGGACAGTACGCAATAGACTTCACTAACAAAACGACTAAGGAAAGATGCAAAAACCTACAAAATTACGAACCCTCGAAGAGCAAAAAGCGATACAAAATCATGAACAAAACCATAATCATTGGGTAAAATCAATCGCAAACAGTTGAAATACACATCGTTGACTAACAAATCATGCAGTTATTCAAAGATTTCGGTGGATAAAAATTGATAATTGATAAGTAGAATTAATCAAACTCACGATGTTCTCGTACTGTCTCGGATCGACATCCATTGTTGAACGGCTTTGGTTTTGTTGAAAAGATTATAGCTGAAAATTAATGGGTAATTGTTATTTTTGGAAAATGATTTTGTGTGTGTGTGTATGTATGTAAGAATTTGTGTACGGATCATTATTCTGAAAAATCTACGACGTCTTTCTTGCAATAATATGATTGCTTCCTAAATACATCTTTGTTTTCTTCAATTACCCTTTTTTTTTTTTTTTCAAACTGTACTCACGCAATACATCGAGATAAATCATGATTTTAATGTTTTATGTTATTTTTTTGTCGATTTACAGTACGATTTTGGATGGTTTTGAGAAAATGATAATGTTTTTTTATAAATTTGTTTAATTTAGGCTTAATAATATAATGTTTTTTATATAAAAAAATTAAATATTTTGTTAGAATTTAATGATTATCTTATATATTTTAATAATTTGTATTTCAAAGTTTTTTATCCATGCTTTATAATATAGTATAGATAAAAAGTTAAATAAAATTGTAATAAATCAGTTTCTTTTTAAGAAAGGGTGATTTTGATTTTCTGAATTATTAAGAGACAAGTAAAGATTTGTCATGACAATCCATGTTTATAAGAATAAATTATGAAATTATTTAATTAATAAGGGTCGTTTACTAAACATTTACCTAATTATTTAATATGTGTCACTTACCTTATTAGGTGAGCATGGTAATGACCGGGATCTTGCCTGATAAGATGCATAACAAGGACCAAGAATCTTATCTGGCAAGTGAATGAGTGACGGAGAAGATTTTTACCCGGTTATCTAACTAGGTAAAAACGTTTACCAACAATCTATTTTGATGGATGCGAATATTAGTCGATAAGGTAAGTGGGGTGATAGCTGTTGTTGGTAAGTATTTAGTAAACGGAACTTTAATCTAGGTTACAAATAAGGTTTCTAATGACAAAATTGTGATATGACGACGAGATCAAGCGTTGTTTCTTATGATTGACAGTGTTTTCTTAAGATATGGCTTAAGATAGCAGATATGTGTGTATACACATATATAAATGTTTATAGTATAATGGAATGATATTGAAGTATTTAAATTTATATAAAAAGAAGAAAATAATGTATAGATCATTAAAAGAAGTACAAAACTTCAACTCGAAAAAATAGTATGATGTCTAAAAAAACTTAAATCCCACACCTTAAATGGATGCCATAACAGTACAGAATGCGGGCAGACATGCCTTGTCATCACGGCATGCCACAGTGCCGCCACGTCATGTCTTGTAGAACATTGGTTATAACTAATTTTTTGTTTTAGTTTTTAAATGGCAAAGTGTCTGGTTTTTTAACAAGGTTGTTGGAATCATGTATTTTATTTTATTTTTGACAAGAAAAAAAAAACTTAGATTCAATAAGTAAATCCAACAATTGTTGGAAACATGTACGATTGAATACAAAGTGAAGAAAAGAAATCCACATATTATACTATATAACATTTACCAGGAACGGTTTCACTGTTCATGAACAGTAAATTACAGCTTTGGTCCTTAAGGTTTTTAGTAACTTACAGATTTGGTCCTTCAGCTTTTATCTTTTCTTTTTTTTTCTATGTTTGTAGAGTTACAGATTTGGTCCCTATAGTTTTATTTTCCTCTTGGATTTAGTCCCCATAATTTGTTGATTCCAAAATAAACTTTCGCTTTTGCATTTGCATTTGCATTTGCGTAACGTTTTGGTCCTCGAAACTAAAAGTTGTTAGCTCCTGACCGTTAAGTAAATGACATTTCGATCATTTATAACCTTTTCATTTTCTAATTTAAATAAATAAAAGTTATATTATAAAAATTATTTTTATTATATAAGCATAAAATAAAGATCTCTTAACATGCATCGCATCTCAATGACTGTGTCTTCTCCAACCCAAAACCTATGTAAAATTTGTTTAATTCATATTTTTATTATAATTTAATTTAGGTTTAATAACAATGTAACTTTTTTTAAGTTTAATGATGTAATGTATCATTTGCCAATTTATTTTCGCTTCCTATCATACACACACATCATCCTCATAGGGCATTTTGTAAATTATAGTAATGTTGCTAACAGACACAAAATGTTTTGTTCTCATAATTGATGATGCTCAAATTTATGGTTTTAATATTTTTTCCATCCGCAGCAACGAGCGGGCATTAATCTCACCTCGTTGTTGAACAAATGAAACGACAACCATTTGCCCAAGGATATTGACCAAAACTTGTAGACCAAAAGAGAAAACAAAAGTCTATATGCTATGATTTGTTTACATATCATTAGGTTGTTGGATCCAAACATGAACTTGGTTTCTTTGGCATAATTTTCCTTGAGTTGCCCGACTTAAAAAAAAAAGTAAACTACGATTTTCTTCCTTGTGGTTTGATGTTTATAACGATTTTCGTCCTTGGTCTTTAAAAACTGTTTTTTTTTTCGTCCCTATGGTTTTCAATTCATTTCGTTTTTCGTCCAGAAGACTAACTTTGTTTAAAAAAAAAGCAAGTTAGTGAAGGACATATTTGTCTTTTTATATGTTTTGTTTTATCATCAAACTTTTATTATAATAATATACTAATTATACATATTATACATACATATATAGTGTTTGGTTCATTTAAGAAATGGTAAATATATGAGAAATAGAGAAGTATTCCTAGCCATTCATATGGTCAAGATCGGATTTGACTAGTCAAATATTGCGGCTTTGACTGGTCAAAAGTTGCGGCTTTGACTGGTCAAAAGTTGCGGCTATCCCAAAAATAGAAGAACAATTTCATAAATTTTACAAAACACACGGGTTGTGTTCATATATGAACATGTATAATTCACATATGAACTATATGTTCCTATATGAACCAGTGCAATTCACAACTGAACTCTTTTAACTGATTCATATATGAACCTTTGTGATTCATATATGAATCAGTTGAACTAACTAACAAATTCATATATGAACCTTTGTGATTCATATATGAATCTGTATGAATCACAAAGATTCATATATGAACCTGTATGAATCACAAAGATTCATATATGAACCTTTGTGAATCACAAAGATTCATATATGAATCACAAAGATTCATATATGAACCTGTATGAATCACAAAGATTCATATATGAATCAGTTGAACTAATTAACAGATTCATATATGAATCTTTGTGATTCATACAGATTCATATATGAACTCATCCCGTGTATTTTACGAAATTACCCCTCTACCTTCTATAGACCACACAAGGAATTATCCGGTGCTTCGCGGTCAAAGCCGCAAATGTTGACCAAATGAATGGCTAAGATTACTTCTCTATTTCTCATATATTTACCATTTCTCAAATGAACCTCTCCCTACATATATATATATATATATATATATATATATATATATATTAATTATACATATTCACCCTAAAAACCATGGCATATCTTTCTCTCTGTTTCTCCTTGAAATTTCTCTCTTAACACCCTACAGGATGGATCCACAACCATGTCTCTTGAGGAAGGAAGCTTCTTTATTTTCCCATGATTAATCTTACATCATTTTTAAACCCACCGGCATACATGGGCCCTTTCATCTCTTCTTCTTCCCAAACAACCATCCTCGATCGTGATTCGTGACTGATTTAATTTGTGGGTTTTTTTTTAATTTCTGGATCCACTTGAGGTATGAAAAGAACAAGCTGGAAGAGTGGCGATGATTTTCATATAGATTGCATATAAGGGAAAATCGTTCTTAATAGATTGAACCAAAGCTGTCAGTAAGTGAATTGCATTTGTCATGACTCAAAGCAGTCATGTGGTATCAGATTGAACCTAGAAGCAAAGGGTAAAGTCACTAATACAAAACTGGGCTCATATAAAAGCCAAGCATAAACCCAGATTAAAACTAGAAGGCTGGAAAAGAACAATCTTCCCAAGTCTGTGACTATGACTGATTGAGAAGTATGTTTCATCTTTTCATCCTCCATTTATGCACTTGGTATCACGTTCTTCTCAGCCTTTGTGCCAATGCAAGCCCTTGAGTTGACGGGTCCTCCACCACTTTTGATGGTGCCATGTACCATCTCCAGGTGGAAATCAATAAAGCCATTTCCTGCTTGCATTAACTCATTTGAGAAAACCATGGCTCCATTAGAACCGCTAACTGGTGCCTAAGTTCTCGGCCTCAAGACAACCCTCGATAACTTGTGTCATGTTTGTTCATCGCATCTATGAAAATTTGGCTAGTAATCAAAATTTGGGCGTAATGGTCTATAGTGGTCACCATTTCATCATGGTGCTGATAGGTTCACATGATCCTCCACTTCAAATATGGTACATTCTCTTCCAAATCACTTCCTTCTTCGTCCCATGTGGTGGTTAAACGGTGAGGAAAGTGGTGGCGATGGCAATAGGGGTGGTCGGTCAGGTAGAAGGCGGTGGCTATGGCGGTGGTCGGTCAGGTAGAAGGCGGTGGAGATGGTTTTGGGTCTGATGGGAAGAGTCAAGTGGGTGAGGAAATTGGGTAGGATAGGTTATAAATTGGGTAGGATAGGTTAGCTGAGCTAGCTTAATTCTTTTTTTTTAAGTAAATGAATTAGTGGTTATACACGTGCAAAAGTAAAAGTTCTTCAAAAACTATAATTAAAAAATTAAATAAAATGAGAAATGACCAAAAAGTCCCTAAGTTAATGTACTTTTTTAACTGAGTTAGTCTTAGGGACGAAAAACGAAAGGAATTGAAAACCACAGGGACGAAAAAAGCAGTTTTTAAAGACCAGGGATGAAAATCGTTATAAACATCAAACCACAGGGACGAAAATTGTAGTTTACTCTAAAAAAGGTCCAAGAATAATGCAATAATAAATTATCAATGTGTTCACCCACTTCCTTGCCACGAGTACTGAATAGTACTTCCTTAAATGACACCCTTTTATTGCGATAAAGTCTTCACCGACGATACATTTTGCACTAGTAGTAACACAAAATTGAACCTTGGTTAGTAAGTGTTTCTGCCAAGCCAGGTTGCATCAAGTGGAATGTCAGGTCTTTCAACATTCTACATCAAAAATACCGAATGGGCAACCTACAAGCATCTTCTTGGTTGTGAATTGTTGCACGTGTTGTTTATATGCATAACAAGACTTAAATTTATCAAGGACAATTCTTCCTCCCATTGATAAACATTTGGTTTTCCATTATACCAATTTTTTGTAACTTCTCCACCACCTTTACCCAAATTTGTAATCTAGAATAGTTCATCCCAATTGGTACGCCTATGTATACAATTGGAAAGGAACCTACTCGACATTGAATCACATCAACATAATCTTGTAGTGCCTCTTGACAGACATTCGCTCCATAAAAGACTTCTAGTGTTCTTTTGATGTTGTTTAGCCCTTCGGTGATGGATGTAAAAAAAATCGTGTCATCTGGAAATTGTGATTTGGGTCCGATTTTCAACTAATACACCATAACTCTTTGGAATAAATGTAAAGGACTGGTTGAGGATCATTTTTGTCCAGAGAGTTTGAAAATTAGTTGGTTATTGAGAGAGAAATCGGATCTGCATGTAACGCCCTAAATTTCGGTAAGTAACTCTGTGAAACCATACTTTAATTTTCATGTGTGTCATGACCTTGAATTGTAGTTATGTTGTGGCTTTGAGAGAATCATTACCCTTTATGTCATAACCGAAGGAAATTCGAGATGTTAAGCATCATTGGAATCGAAATCGAGCCTCGGTATGGGGCATTCGATTGTACCCACGACTATGACAGTGTGTCAAGGTCGCAGGTCACAATCGCGGGAAGGAGAGACCCCGCGGTACGAGGCTGGCGATAGTGTCGGCGACTGTGACAAGTGTCACTGTCGCCTGGAATTCTCGCGGGAATGGTACCGAATGGTGCCTGAAGGGCACGACCTTGCCAGCGACTGTGACACTTGTCACTATTGCATGGCATAGCCGCCGGCGGGGGTCTGAGGTATAAAAAGGGCAGCTGCTGGTTTTAGGTCATTTTATCTGATTTAGGCAGCTTTGGGGTCGAGTTTCTCTCTAGATTTTGGTATGTTTTCCTCCCATATCATTCCTCTTCTTTTTATTTCCCTAGCTACCCATCTTATACATTAATGGTCATTGTTTAGGTGGTCATAAGTATTTATTGTGAGGATTCTTCATCTTCAAGTGCAAGTGCCATCTCCTTCATTTTAGGGTTTGAGATTTTTATAAAATCCTACAAGGTGAGTTCATCCTACATTTTCTAAACTTTGTACATGTCAAACTCTATATTTTGAACTCCTAAATATCTCCTTGTTCATATTTCTTGTTTAAGGATTTTTGACCTAACTTTGGGATTTTTGGAGATTTTAGGGTTTTTACCATTTCGAAATATGATGAAGTGTTCTAAGAGTTGTGATATCAAATGTAATCAAACTTACATAATTGTGGTTGAATACTTGTATGAACACTTTTTAGTCATATTTATAGTTTTCACTAATTTGTGAGTTTTACTTGGTAAAAATGAGTAGTTAGAGAAAGAGTTATATGGATTGTTGGTGGTATTAACACATGATTGTTTTAAAGATTATATAACTTTTAGGAAATCTATCTTTACGAACGATTTATGTGGGAATTGGAAATGGTCATGGTTGGACCTTTACATCACTTGAGTTCCATATGGTGTTGATTTTACCAAGAAGTGCATTTATGGAATTATGATTTGAGATACTATATGCGTGATTATAGTTGGTCACAAATGTAATTGTGACAAGCCTTAGACTATTACTAATGGATCCTGTAACACCCATGATTTTCGGTAAGTAAATGTCACCCGGACATTTATGTGACTTGTAAACAGTAGGGTTTTGTTGGGAATTGTATTGTTTAAAGTCCCTCGGAGTATCGGGAGTTTTGGCAGTGAAAAAGTCGAGTTTCGGGGCTCCGTAAAGGTCCCGCGATAATGCCTGACGACTATGACAAGTCACAGTCGCACATGTCACAGTCGCAGAAGGAAAACAAAAGCCTGGGCATACTGGCGACTATGTCAGGCAACATTGCCCTGGGCATAGTCGCTTGGCAATGTCGCCAAAGCAGACCAGGTTGCTGTTAAGTCGAATTTTCAGCTCCTTTTCTCATTATTCACTTCTCATTTCCTTCCCAACTCTCCCAAAATCCTCCCAAGACCTCTCCTCCCCATCTTTGGTGTTTTGGAGTTCTAAATCCTTGAATCTCCAAGTATGAGGTATCAATACTCTACCAAGTGCAATGATTGAAGCTAGCTATCAAGAACCTTCATCTTCATCTTCAACCTCAAGATCTAACTTAGGGTTTTCTAGGTCTTCATCAAAACCTAATTGGTAAGTGTACCCCTTCCATTTATAAACCCTAACATAAGATATAAATGTTCTATTGATAATTTCCTAGTGATTGGTTTCTCAAATTTCGGATTTGATAGTTTTGGTGAAATTAGGTCAAAATTGGGATTTTGGTCAAGATTGGGATTTTGACGTAAAATGTTTGGGGGTTGATTCTTAATGGTTGAATGAGTATGTTCATGGTTGGAACTTGTAAATATAGGTTTTGGAAGGTTTTGCTTGTGGATGCAAGTGTTATTCAAAGGAGCTCAAGTTGGGGTAAAAACCTAGATTTAGCCTAAATCTAGCAAGGTGAGTTCAAGTTGATTTGTGAAAACGGTGTACATGCCGAAATGATTATTTTAAAGTGTTTATATGTTTCACATGAAATTATTAACTGTTGAGTTATTTGATGAATTTTGATTAGTTGAAGTGTTTAACTTTATAAACTTGTAAAATACCCACATTTGGGGATTTTGGGCATTTTGATAAATAAATCATATATTTTGGTATTTTAAGGATTTATTTCATGAAGTAGAATTTGGGTTTTTAAATACATTTTATCGTGTATTTTACATAAGTGTTTGAGTTTGTGTTATGGGATGTTTTTGAGAGAATAAATTATATAAAACACTTGGAAAATGATTTGTCCCAATCTACACTACGTTGGAATCATTTATACAAATTGGAGTATGGGTCTACAAACATGCGGGTTGTCTACATTTGGTTTCACTTTATGATTTTCAACGTTGGGTCTTTGGGTTTGTTGAGCTTATGGCTCGGTTTGGATATTGTTGGGTTTTGAGGACACTTGTCCGTTTTAATAGCTCATTGTAGAGCGTTTGGTTATGATTTGCATTTATTGCATCTTATTTGAGAGTTACATGCTTTGAATGCGTTAGTTCATTCGTTTTGAGTCATGTAAGGTTTTAGTTAGTGCAATGGATCCATAGGCACGATGTTCCTATGTCCCCGTTTTGGACATTTGGTTTATCACTTGGCACGGAATAGGCATCGGGTCACCATGATAAGTAAGGTGTGGACCTATACGGTCGGGCAGCGTCTCATGGGCAGTAAGGTGTAATTCTCTTGTGTATAAGTTCCCCTGTTTTGGAACTTTCAGGAATAGACTAAGAGGAGTTGACCTGATGCTTTCGAGTGATAGACTCAGAGGAGTTGAGCTCGGTGGGTTTTTATTTGTGTAACCCACATGTTTTGATTTCCTACATAATTATGTGACCTATTTTTGTGTTCTGTCACATACTATGTAAGCAGGTTTTTCCCGTCACCGATAGGTGTTGTTTTGGGTTATGGAGTTTTATAATCCATGTTTTCGGAGACATTTGAGTATGTGTATTTATCTATGTTTTAAGGTTTTGGATATTGAAACTCATTCGAGTTATTGGGATGTTTTAGAAGTTGGAGGTATCTATGTTTTCAGTGTTTGATCATTATAATGTTAGTTATGTTTTACGTGCACTTTGGGCTTTGGCTTTATTTAAAGAGGCGTTTGTTTTATGATTTTAATCACGAAAATGGTTAATGATAAAAGGAGATTGTTTTGAGATTTAATGTATTTCATTTTTGGTTGCTTCCAAATCAAATGTATTGCATTTGGAAATCATAAATTTTAAATTACGTTCTTAAAGTTATTGTTTTATATATCTCTAATGAAAACTCTTGAGCTCACTAGGCTTTAAGCCTAACCTTTTTATTTGTCGGCATGTGCATCAGGTTCCAGTTGGGGTTTGGTTCTTGCAGTGCTTTGAGGAGTTGGGCATTAGACTTACACGAGAGTAAGTAGTTTGGTGAAGTCTTCCGCAGTTGGAGATAGTGACTATCATTGGGTTTTAGTAGCACCCGTCCTTATTATAGATGGTTTACATAGAACGAAATGTGTGTATTGAAGTTAAATATTAAATTGTGATTGTAGATGAATTACTTATCGATGTATTTAGAAAATTTTAAATTAATTGCTATTTCTAGATTTGAGGGTGTTACAAGTTGGTATCAGAACTTAAGTTTGAGAGATTTAGGTGTTGATTTTGAATGCTTAGACTCAAACTAGCGTAATTTTAAGTTTTTGAATGTGAGATCACACCATTAGGCACTTTAAGATTTGATGATTCGAGGTGAGTGGATTCACTAGGAACGGGAATCACGCCAAGAATAGCAAGGATGATCATGTACAGTACGTTCATAATATCACCTGGCCAGTGTTATGGTGAGCTTACGAGTTACATATGTATGCTTGAACTGCCTTGGTACGACAACCGTTGGGGTAGCGAAGGAGTTTGTGAATGAGTAACTGTTAGAAAGAGTTGATGATTTGAGTATTCGACGCTTGGAATGACAGCAAGCATGGTGATGACATTAAGTGGACCATTTCGGGTCAGAATGAATGGATGGGTTAGAACCGTAGACTTTTGGAATCGACATTATTCGAGGAGAAATTGTAAGATGGACCGATGAAATCTTCGATGATTGCCTTAAGATGTTTGATCACCCGGATGACAATAATGTGACGGGAAAATCGAGGAATGGGATTTCGGGATGTTGAGTGCCGACCAAAGTCATCCACATAATTTATTTCCAGAATAAGTTTGCATCAATTGTTTCTCATGTTTTCGAAGCATAAAGTGAGTTATACTATGAAGCCTTGGTAAAGCATTTAACACTCATCAGATTTTAAACCGTGAGCTTAAACATGCATTAAATTGTTTTGTTGCACGTGGATACAATTTTTATTGAAAATCTCTTTATCCCTGTTTCGTGTCTAACGCCGTTTTTCGGATATTGTAATATACGTATTTTAATGTCATTTGGGTTATTGGGCAAGTAACTGTGGAATTTTTGACTTTGACATTGGATCTCCTCCACGTATGTTAAGGTTTACAGGAAGAGTTATTCTCATGTTCTTGAGTCGAAATTTTCTTGGGAATTTTAGTCTGTACGTGTCGTGTTGAATTTATGAAATATAATTTTATGACGCTTTACTACGAACGAGTGTATTTTGAATTGCGTGAGTTTTAATTGTATTTGCGTGTAAGTTTACGAGCTTATTGGGCGTCGCGTCTCATGAAAGTTTTGTCGAAGAAGAGCCACTTTATCTTACGTGGTGGTTTTGGAATTTTGACATTTTTAGACTTATTGTCGTCATATGTTTTTTTGGGAAATGGAAATTTTAACACCGCTTGATTTTAGCGTTAATGAGTTTTATGAAAATTCAGTTGTGTTTTATGGTGTCTTATCTTACGACATTTTGCGTCGCGTAGATAAATTTTGGAACGTATATACTTGCATTATTGTGTACGTTAACTTATGAATTTTCGTTTAATATTTTGTCTCATGCGAGTTTTGCACCGGTATTTTCGCAACCGTAAGAGACGTTTTGAGAGTTTTGGTAATAGATATTATCCCATATGTTATTTTGGGAAGTTCCAATATTATGTGATTTCTCTTTTGGGTTTTATACAAGTGTTATTCGTTGTATACTATATAGTATTCGAGTTGTTTTAAATTGTTGGTGTGAGTAAGCATATGAAAGATTTATGTAGTTTTGTATTGAACTTTCGCTTTGAATGTGTTTCAGTTGTTGATTTTACTGTTATAAATTCCGCATTGTGTTAAGTGAGTTATCGGTATACATGTCATTGTAGCCACTATTTTCGGACAAGATCATTTCATTGTACCACCTAAAGTTTGAAGTTTGATTTAAATTTATTGTATGTTGACCAATCGCATGCATATTTTGTGTTGCTAAGTTTTGTTAAGCGAACTCAACATGCGGGTTTTGTTGGGAATTTATTCCATATCTTTATATAGTCGAATGAGAAATTTTGGGAACGCGATTACGTAACTTGTCTCTTGGGAATTTTGTTCAATCGCCTCGTTATAAACTGTTTTGGTACGCAAAATTATTTCCCCATTTATGGAGTATACTGATGCGAGCTAGGACCATAGTGGTCCATTTGAAAAACTTGTTGTATATCCTTACTACTGTCATTATTAGCGTAAGTAAGGGCTAAAGATTTTTTTTTGAAATGGTTTTATATGTGTGGTGTTTATTGTCACCTTACACACCTACCGAGTAAATGGTAGTGGATTTTATACGTAAAATTGATTGTTTAACCATTGTATTTGAGAGTTTTATAAATTTTCAAATTGGCATATCAGTTGAAAAACCTTGAACTCATTAGGGTTATAGATTTAAAACCCCTCGTGAAAGGAGTTGCAATTAAGGGATCAGCGGAGTCCTTGGGATTTGAAGCGGCGGATGATCCGACTTGTGGTCAACCTTGAATTTGAGTTTCAGTTTTTGAATTGGGTCATGCATGAATAGTGGAGGTATTAGATTTTGTTCCCCAGTAAATTAAGAGATGATCTCTATGCTTTGGTAAACCTGCGAGATAAGGTTTTGTGTGATTATCTACGCCTAGTTGGGTTCGATTTAATGGGTTGTTTGTCTGTCTGACATCATGGCATATGTTGATGGTGTACCGTCTTGATGGGCTTCCGTGATCAAGGAATTTTGTGGTCTGTCTGTTAGGGAAGTAAGATTTGGGAATATTAGTCCTCTGTTAAGTGTCAACCTTAATGCGACAATACTTCTGGAATGAAGTAGTGGACGGGATGTCCACGTTTTGATGTCACCATTTTGGTATTAGACGTCGATTCATTTCTTGAAGTCAATGAATCCTAGAATGATTGGAAGTATCCCGGGTAGATCATGAGAAAAGTTGACCTCTCGGTGGTGGGATTTAAAGGAGGATTGAATGTCGGTAATTAAGTATCGATGTGTATAAGCCTTCCGGTTATAGTAAATATATTTTAATGGAATGTTTTGAGGATGGGAGTAGATCGGAGTTGAGTGATTGTCGGATCTGCACTAACCAGCTATCCGAAGAGCGTATTGGTACGCCCTTGGAAGGACGACCTTATCAAGATCAAGAATGGATCATTAAGAATATTGAGAATTCTTTGGGGTTTGATGTCAATCGTTGGTTTTGGGTTCAGAGACATGTGGATCTCAGGTAAATTGGCCGACGTGAAGTTGAGGTCACAAACTACCCTAGAGGTAGTACGTGTCGCCCAAGGTTGGGAGACAACCGCAGTCTCATGGTTAAAGGTTACGGTAGTAAATTAATTGTTCATTCGAATATAAGTGTGAAGTGCCCAAGGGGACATTTATCGTGAGGACCATCACGAGGTTACGGGAGTAGTTCTGGCAAGCGGAGTAGAGTTAATCTAATCTGTGGGCAATGTTTTATGAGAATCTAGATTTCGAAGACGAAATCTCTTTAAGGTTGGGAGGATTGTAACACCCGTGATTTTCGGTAAGTAAATGTCACCCAGACGTTTATGTGACTTGTAAACAGTGGGTTTTTGTTGGGAATTGAATTGGTTAAAGTCCCTCAGAGTATCGAGAGTTTTGGCAGTGAAAAAGTCGAGTTTCGGGGCTCCAGAAAGGTCCCGCGACAATGCTCGACGACTATGACAAGTCACAGTCGCAGAAGGAAAACAGAAGTCTGGGCATACTGGCGACTATGCCAGGAGACATTGCCCTAGGCATAGTCGCTTGGCAATGTCGCCAAAGCAAACCAGGTTGTTGTTAAGTCGAATTTTCAGCTCCTTTTCTCATTTCCTTCCCAACTCTCCCAAAATCCTCCCAAGACCTCTCCTCCCCATCTTTGGTGTTTTGGAGTTCTAAATCCTTGAATCTCCAAGTATGAGGTATCAATACTCTACCAAGTGCAATGATGGAAGCTAGCTATCAAGAACCTTCATCTTCATCTTCAACCTCAAGATCTAACTTAGGGTTTTCTAGGTCTTCATCAAAACCTAATTGGTAAGTGTACCCCTTCCATTTCTAAACCCTAACATAAGATATAAATGTTCTGTTGATAATTTCCTAGTGATTGGTTTTTCAAATTTTGAATTTGATAGTTTTGGTGAAATTAGGTCAAAATTGGGATTTTGGTCAAGATTGGGATTTTGGTCAAGATTGGGATTTTGATGAAAAATGTTTGGGGGTTGATTCTTAATGGTTGAATGAGTATGTTCATGGTTGGAAACTTGTGAATATAGGTTTTGGAAGGTTTTTCTTGTGGATGCAAGTGTTCTTCAAAGGATCTCAAGTTGGGGTAAAAATCTAGATTTAGCCTAAATCTAGCAAGGTGAGTTTGTAACACCCGGAAATTCTCAAGGTAAGTATTTGTTTTCCCTTAATGCGTTAATTGTGCCTATGTGAGTATATGAGTCTTTGTATGCATTTTATGATAGTTAATATATTGAAATGTCATATATTGATTTACCATCTTTAATTGTACAAACCTTGTGCTCGTTATCGTTTTCGGTTAAGTTTTCGGACTGTTTTGGGGTTGGTGCGATTGTGCCTGGCGATTGTGCCACTAGCACTATCGCCAAGGATGTATCGCAGACTGGGGTATGCCAGCGATTGCGCCACGCGATTGTGCCTTGGCACTATCGCCGAAATGGTACCGTGAGCGGGGAAGGCCTCGCGATTGTGACTCGCGATAGTGTCCTTGGCACTATCGCCAGGCACTATCGCCCGCGTGGTCCAGTCTGTTGTTTTAAATAAAGTTCAACACCTCATTTCAAGCATTTTATCATCAAAAACGGGAGAGCATCCTCTTTGGGCGATTTTTAGGTCTTCAGCACCTACCTCCATAAACTTCTAGGATTTGGGTTAGTGAGAGTATTAAGTTGTCATCAAAGCTCCATTCAAGTGTCTTCATTGAAGTGTCCTTCAAGATTCTCATCTCTCATCTTTAAGTTCATCCTCCAACTTCTAGGGTTTCCATATTTTCTAGGTTTTGGTTCAAAAACCTAGATAGTGAGTTTACTAACCTTTGTTAAAACTAGATACACATCATAATCTTCTAATTGCTACTTTATCTTTATGTGTTCAAGTATTTGGGTTTCTTGGTGAAAATAGTTGGAATGTGTATATTGGTGATGTACCATTATTTGGGGCTTTTCTCATGAATACATAATATATGTACCTTGATATGTTAAATGTATGCATATATGGGTATTATGATGAATCTAGTGGAGTACCACTTTGGTGACATATTTATATGCATGAGGAGTGTAATTGTCATTTGGGTCTTTTGTTAGACTTCATGAGGATAGGATGGTAATATTATACCCGTAGTCGGTATGGAAATATGTTGGGTTGAAATACACCTAAAGGACCACCTATATGCATTATGTTGGACGAACCAAGTCAGTTCACAAGGAGGATGTAGTCTTGGGCGCCATTGTGATGGTATGTGCATAGACCTCCGCCATTCGGGGAATTTCCTTAGCGGTAGTCTTCAGGTGTGTCGGGCCTTTCGGGTGTTCCTTGTTAAGGGCATCAAGGTATATCGACTCTTGGGGTTGATTTGATTGGTGCTTTGGGTCTCCCCTAATGACTCCACATATATTTGGACACTGGTTAACTGCTGATAAGAAATTATGACTGCTCATGCATGCTTATTCTTGTTCAACTCACTAGGCTTTTTGGCCTAACACTTGTTTGGTGTCGATGTGTATCTCA
Source organism: Arctium lappa (assembly GCA_023525745.1). Taxonomy (NCBI): domain Eukaryota; kingdom Viridiplantae; phylum Streptophyta; class Magnoliopsida; order Asterales; family Asteraceae; genus Arctium; species Arctium lappa. The sequence continues at coordinate 53,724,545 of CM042061.1, read as the reverse complement.
GGTTCTAGCGGCGCCGGTCCTAAGCAGGCTTAATGGCTTTGGGGTGAGAGCTTGGGGATTTTGCACATGGACGTACTACACTTTTGAAAACGAACCGTTTGGGTGTATAGATGACAACCCTTTTGTAATCTCTTTTCTAGTGTAGAAATTAGATTAGTTGGTTGTTATTTATTGTCCGTTAGATTACATTTGTAATTAAACAAGTTGTTTTTACATTTCCCCATTTTTGGGAGGCTCTTGCTATGGCAATTTTAGTATACCTCATGTCCGTTTTCGGATTTTTGTTATCCATATTTTTAGGGTGTTACAGAGTTCAAGTTGATTTGTGAAAACGGTGTACATGCCAAAATGATTATTTTAAAGTGTTTATATGTTTCACATGAAATTATTAATTGTTGAGTTATTTGATGAATTTTGATTAGTTGAAGTGTCTAACTTTATAAACTTGTAAAATACCCACATTTGAGGATTTTGGGCATTTTGATAAATAAATCATATATTTTGGTATTTTAAGGATTTATTTCATGAAGTAGAATTTGGGTTTTTAAATACATTTTATCGTGTATTTTACATAAGTGTTTGAGTTTGTGTTATGGGACGTTTTTTTAAAGAATAAATGATATAAAACACTTGGAAAATGATTTGTCCCAATCTACACTACGTTGGAATCATTTATACAAATTGGAGTATGGGTTTACATACATGCGGGTTGTTTACATTTGGTTTCACTTTATATTTTTAACGTTGGGTCTTTGGGTTTGTTGAGCTTATGGCTCGGTTTGGATTTTGTTGGGTTTTGAGGACACTTGTCCGTTTTAATAGCTCATTGTAGAGCGTTTGGTTATGATTTGCATTTATTGCATCTTATTTGAGAGTTACATGCTTTGAATGCGTTAGTTCATTCGTTTTGAGTCATGTAAGGTTTTAGTTAGTGCAATGGATCCATAGGCACGATGTTCCTATGTCCCCGTTTTGGACATTTGGTTCATCACTTGGCACGGAATAGGCATCGGGTCACCATGATAAGTAAGGTGTGGACCTATACGGTCGGGCAGCGTCTCATGGGCAGTAAGGTGTAATTCCCTTGTGTATAAGTTCCCCTGTTTTGGAACTTTCAGGAATAGACTAAGAGGAGTTGACTTGATGCTTTCTAGTGATAGACTCAGAGGAGTTGAGCTCGGTGGGTTTTTATTTTTGTAACCCACATGTTTTGATTTCCTACATAATTATGTGACCTATTTTTGTGTTCCGTCACGTACAATGTAAGCGGGTTTTCCCCGTCACCGATAGGTGTTGTTTTGGGTTATGTAGTTTTATAATCCATGTTTTCGGAGACGTTTGAGTATGGGTATTTATCTATGTTTTAAGGTTTTGAATATTGAAACTCATTCGAGTTATTGGGATGTTTTGGAAGTTGGGGGTATCTACGTTTTCAGTGTTTGATCATTATAATGTCAGTTATGTTTTACGTGCACTTTGGGATTTGGTTTTATTTAAAGAGGCGTTTGTTTTATGATTTTAATCACGAAAAGGGTGAATGATGAAAGGAGATTGTTTTGAGATTTAATGTATTTCATTTTTGGTTGCTTCCAAATCAAATGTATTGCATTTGGAAATCATGAATTTTAAATAACGTTCTTAAAGTTATTGTTTTATATATCTCTAATGAAAACTCTTGAGCTCACTAGGCGTTAAGCCTAACCTTTTTATTTGTCGGCATGTGCATCAGGTTCCAGTTGGGGTTTGGTTCTTGCAGTGCTTTGAGGAGTTGGGCATTACACTTACACGAGAGTAAGTAGTTTGGTGAAGTCTTCCGCAGTTGGAGATAGTGACTATCATTGGGTTTTAGTAGCACCCGTCCTTATTATAGATGGTTTACATAGAATGAAATGTGTGTATTGAAGTTAAATATTAAATTGTGATTGTAGATGAATTACTTATCGATGTATTTAGAAAATTTTAAATTAGTTGCTATTTCTAGATTTGAGGGTGTTACAGATCCATAGGTATAGAGTCGGCTTAACGTTGGGATAATTCCCATTTGTAACTAGTCGAGACATTGGGTCCTCGGAAGGCAACTTGGTACGGTTATGTGAGACCGGATACTAGCCATGGACCATAAATGTAATCCTAGTGAATGAGTATGATTTGGATCATTGGGTGCCCTCCCCCACATCTGAGTACGAGTCGATGAGCTCGTGGCCTTGATCCTAATAATGAGCTCACAACTTGGAAAGTGACCTACTTTTGTGTTCCACCACGATCCTTGGAAAATCGGGTCTCCCGTCATCGAAATATGTTTTTGGACTTCATGGTTCGTATGTGGTATATTTACAAGGCAAAACTTTTTTACTCTTTTGAAAGTCATTTATTGTTGATTTCACGTTCAATTCAATTATATAAAATGATTGTTCTCACTAGGCGTTAAGCCTAACACTTTTTCTCAAATGACATGTATAACAAGTTTGTTGGTCCCAAATAGCAGTAAGTAAATAAGCAAAGTATTGTAGAAGGGGGGTTGAATACAATACACACAGTTTTTCACTTAATTTAATTCTTATTGATTTGAAATCAAGAATTACACATAGAAAACTTTGATTGTTGCGGAAGAGAACATATGAGATATGTTCAAACAATCTTACACATAGAGAATAAAGAACAATTGTAAAACACTTAGAAAACAATTGAACTTCGTAGAGAGAAAGTTGCCAGGCACTTAGAGAACTTGAAGGTAGAGAGCTTGTTCTACTGGATATCTTGCATGTTGAACCATCCTCCATATTTATAGTGTCTCATGCATTAAATGCATGGGACACCTGTTGAGCAAAGGATGGACATAGGTCTTCAGCAAGGAAGGACACAAGTCTTCAGCAAGGTACAAGGTACAGGATGTACCTTTTGTCTTCAGGTGTTTTGGCTTCAAGTGTTGACCTGCAGAAGGATGGTAGAGACCTTTCCTTAAAATGGTGTAGTAGACAAAACTTGCTTTATCTGATCTCCAGATGAGGTCCATGTCGATATGCAAGATAACACAATATACTTTGTGAAAAGTATAATGTGTTGGAGAAGTCTTCAGGCCTTGAAGATTAAGAAGTCTTTGGTTGCCGAAGACATCTTCGGGCTCCTGAAGACTGAGAGGTCTTCGGCTCTGAAGACTGAGAAGTCTTCGGCTCCTAAGACTAAGAAGTCTTTGGCTTCTGAAAATTGAGAAATCTTCGACTTCCAAAGATGTCTTCGGCCGAAGAGGTTTTCGGCCGAAGAGGTCTTCGGCTCCGGAAGACTGAGATCGGCACCATCCTGGCCAATGGTGTTGATCAAGTGAGCATACTTGGCTTTTAGGCTGAGGAGTCTATCTTCAATCCGCTTTGAAAGATGTTCTCCTTCTTTGTCTTCTTCGGTTGATCTTCGACTTCACCGAACATTTGTATAGAAACCAAGCTGCTAAAAGAACCTCAAAATATTCTAAGTATGATGATATAAAATGGAAGATCGGGAGGTCATCTTCAAATCTTCAGATGACCCAACAATCTCCCCCTATTTGAGGATGACATCCATACTAAAGAATAAAACAAAGAGTATACTGAATAAATTCATTTTGACCCATCTTTACTCTTTTTGGGTTCTTTTCACATAGACTTTTTTTTTTTGGTATATCTGACATTTACAAGAGAATGAAAAAGTATAGCTATACATACGAATAAATGAATACAATGAATAAAAAATGAGAAAGAAAAAATATATACAAAGATATAGAAGACAGTAGCCGGGATTGTTTGAACTTGAGTGGTTGGTTGCTCCCCCTCAATTCATACTCCCCCTCAACTAATGTCAGGTGGCTTTGATCACATAGTCCATTGCAGAATTAGTTTCAGCAGAGTTTAAGCTTGAGTGGTAAGTTGCTCCCCCTCAACTCATACTTCCCCTCAACTAATTAATGGTGTCGGAAAGAAAGAAATCAGAAGATTTTCGGGATCCTCCGAACCTGCTCCTGAAGGGCAGATTCATCCTTGGATGGTGCAGAAGCATCAGGACTGAGAATCCTGGGTGATAGGCTGTGAGGTGGAGAAGAGGCACCTTGGATAGGGAAGGAGTCCAAGTCATCCTTATCAACCAAGGAAAAGGTTGATGAGGGAATAATAGGGGTCCCCAATTTTACAATTGTATCCTTTTGAGAAGATACAAGGAGATGGATTTGGGTTTAGCAGAGTCCCCGGGCCCAGATGGGAGAATTTCAACACCTGCTGATTGTAGAGAATCGATAGGTGGAGTAGGTGGCTTGGCCCTTGAAACCTTCCTCAACCTCTTGAGAGGAGAGGGAGGGGAAGAGGTTGAGTGCCGCCGCTTTGAGGTATGAGGTGTGACCTGGGTAACCGCCGAAGGTTCTTTCGGTGGTATGGCCATTTGGGCAAGTGCGGCGGTGCCAGTAGCAGTTGAGGATTTAGTGCTAGCCGGCGTCACTGAAGAAAGGGGAAGAAGGGTCCACTACAGTTGAGGGACCTTTGGACACCGGAGTGTCCTTGGTATCGCCCCATTGTAGATCAGGAGAGTTTATGAAGGAGAACATACCTGGCAGTAGAGGGCGATCGGTGTAGAGAGAGGCATTGTTCAAAGGGTCTTCATGACTTTCTAAGTGTTGGTCGAAGAGTCATCACCAAATCAATTAGAGACCAAACAATTTTTCTCCCCCTATTTGATGATGACACCAACACATAGAGAAAAAAATTGGTACTGACACTCAGAAAAATTACAAAGACACGAAGAAACTCATAAATTCAGTGGCCCTTTGTTTTTTGTTTTTTTTTAATGGGCTCTTTTCTTTTTTTTTAACTTTTTTTTTTAACAGAAAAGAAAGAGATGGGGAGATGGTAAAAAAAGGGTGAGGGATTGTAAGGAGATGGAAGAAAATATAGAATGAGATGGGAGAGATGGGGAAATTATGGGGAAGAAGGAAGATAAGGAAGAGATGGAGGAAAGGTGAGAGGTGGTAGGAGTTGTAAGAAAAAGGGGAAAAAATGGAAGGGGTCTTGAAAAATGGGAAAGTAAAAAAAATTAGGGAAGGGAAATAATTACAAAAAAAAAAGGAGGAAGTGAAGGAAAAAGGAAAAGACAAAAAGGAAAAGAGGGTGGGGTGGAGTGGGGTCGGCCGAATGGTGGTTTGGGGGGGGGGGAATCAGCCGAATGTTGTCTTGGGGGAAGGATGGTAGCCGAAAAAAAATAAGTGGTGGTTGTTGGGATGTATTCGGTGGAATAAGGAAGTAATAAGGGGGTGTTTGGGATTTCGGTGGGTAGGGTAGGCCGAAGAAGGGGCCGAAGGGGGGGGGGTCGGTGGGTATAAGAGGATTTTTGGTTTTGGTAGGTGTAGGGAGAGAGGGAGCCGAAGGAAAGGTGAGTGAGGGAGAGAAGGCAGAAAAAAAAAATTGGGTGGTGTGGTGTTGGTGGGTAGGGGTTTCGGTGGGTGTGAGAGGCCGAAAGGGGGGGGGGAAGGTGTCGGTGGGTTGAGGGAGGTATAAGGGGGAGGTGAGGTTCGGTGGGGGGGAGGGGAGCCGAAGAAAAAAAAGGTTAAGGGGTGTTGGGTTCGGCTTGGTGAGGAAAGGGAAGGAGAGAGCCGAAGGGAGGGGGTTCGGGTAGGGAGAGATGGCCGAAGAGGGGGGGGGGAGAGAGAGGGGGTGTTAGCTGAAGGGGAAGAGGGGGAGCCGAAGGGAGGGGAAGGGGGGAAGAAAGGGAGGTACAGAAAAAATTAAAAAAAATAATTTTTTTTTTTAAAGTTCGGTGAATGAACAGTACCATCGAAATTTTTTTTTTTTTTTGAAATTCGGTAGCCGATGAACAGTAGCCGAAAATGTTTTTTTTTTTTTTTTAATCTTTGGTGGATGAACAGTACCACCGAAGGTTTTTTTTTTTTTTTTGTTTCGCCCGATGAATAGTACCTTCGGTAGACGGATTTTTTTTTTTCGGCCGATGAACAGTACCTTCGGTAGACGGGAAATTTTTTTTTTTTTTTTTGTTCGGCCGATGAACAGTACCTTCGGTAGACGGGAATTTTTTTTTTTTTTTTTTAAAGTTCGGTGGATGAACAGTACCACCGAATTTTTTTTTTTTTTTTTTTTTTTGAAGGAGGATATCATTGGAGTTTTCACATAGATTTCTTCGGGAAAGAAAAATGGAATATGGGTAGGAGTATGTGAAAGAAAAAAGTATGGTTGAGAAGGTGGGATGAGATGTGGTGAATTTTGAGGTTGAGAGGAAGATGTAAATGATGGAGGAATGAGAGGTGATATGATGAGAAATGGAGAAGAATAGGATAGGAGGGATCTGGATCTTCAAAGATGATTATGTGAAGATCAGAGATTGGAGAAGAAAAAGATGGGTAGGTCACCATTTTGATGGGTTGTGTCTGAGAATAAAGGAACATATGGATTTGAGTCAGATGAAGGATTTTGAGAATTTTCACCAACACATGATGAAATCCACCATCATCATCACATGAAGAGATGATGACTTAAGATCATCAAACTTCATATAAGTAGATCCATTTCCTCTGAAGATGGTAGACCAAGTAGGACTTTGAAGAGAAAGAAGACCCTACTAACATTCCTTCATAAGATTTGTTAATGCTCAAACAACTGCAATCACAGAGAAATCATTTCTTTGGTACCCATTTGGAAATGGGTCCTTTTGAGTTAGAAGAAGAGGAAGAATCCTTGGAAGCATTTTTATCAGATCTTTCCATAGGACAATCCTTAGCAAGGTGAAAGGTATTACCACAGATATAACACTTTCTATAGATAAAAACCTTTTTGGAGCTTTGATCACCTTCCTTGTGATGACTGGTCATATTGACTTTCATGGCCTTAGAGGTTAGAGGATAGTCAAGAGGCTTAGGACCCAAGATACCTTTGCCAGAGTCAGTTGAAGGAATAGAAGAGGGTGTCTTGGAATTTAGCTTATTTAACATCACAGCTCTGGGGATTGGAAGAGAAGATGGTTTCTTTGAGTTTTTCTTGGGAAGTTTCTTTTGGTGAGGAAGATTGGCAACAGATTTTCCCTTTTTGGAGAAAGAGATTTTGTTTGAAGAAGGCTTAGAAGAGAAAGGTTTGGGTTCAGAAGAGGAAGGCTCATTTATTTTTAAGGAACACATAGACTCAGTAATGGTTTTAGAAGGGTCATTTGAGTCTTGGGCTTCCTTACTCTCATTAGGTGAATCAATGCTCTTAGCTTTGATGAACATTCCAAACTTGAGATATTTAGAGGGGTCAGAAGAGTCCAAAGGTTTGGAGTTGTCATAGTTCTCTTCGGAAGATTCATAGAATGAGGGAAGAGAGAAAGGAACATGAGAGTCAGATGGAGGTTCAAGGTCAGATTTTCCAAAGCCTAGTCCAGACTTGTCATCACAAGTTATTTGATCCTGAAAAATCCTTTCTAAGTTTTTGGAGGAACTTGTCCACCTTTTCACAATTTCTTGCTCCTTTTTAAACCTTTTAAAAATGTTATTTTTCTCTTTAGCAAGAGTAAAATTTATGGTTTTCAAATCTTCAAGCTCAGCCTTGATTTTGTCAAAGTGTTTTAACTGAGAAAGACAGATTTGTAGCTGAGAAGAAAGAGATTTTATCTGAGCATTTGCCTTCTTCTTTGCATCCTTGGCTTCATAGAAGTCAATGATCAAAGAGTCAAAGGCTTCAATTTTCTCAGCATCAGACAGAGAGAAAAATGGATGTACCTGAGTGGATGAGGTAGAGCACTCAGCAGACACAAGAGCCATGGAGGTGGAAGAGGTTTCACCATCATCAACATCATCTATTTTAGCCATAAAGCAGAGATTGGCCATTTCCTTGTCACTTTCGGAAGATGGTTCATCTGCCCAATCATGAGATTCGGCAAGAATACCTTTTCCTTTGTTGGCTAGCAGAGCATTCCTTTCCTTTTCTCTCTTGTATTTGGCCTTGTACTTTTCAGCACGGTCAGAGTTTGAAGGAGCAGAAGTTTTTGATTTTTGAAAAGAGGGTTGAAAAGAATTAGACTTGGTTCTGACAAACCTAGAGGAGGTACGGTTAGAGGAGGGTAGTCTGGATTTATCAGAAGACCTGCTTCTGCACTCAGAAGCAAAGTGTCCCTTCCTCCCACACCTGTAACATTCCTCATTTGATTTGTCAGAGGGAGTGGTTTTAGAAAAAGTAGAAGAGGGTTTTCTTGAAAACTTGGATTTTCTAGAAGAGAATCGAGGGTTACTGGAAGTCTCCTCACCTTCATCATCAGCCTCACTAAGGTAGGCTTCTGAAGGATCATTAGGGTCCTCTTGACTATCACGGTCAGAATCGGAGGGATAGGTGATTCGAGGAATACACACAGTATTTTTGGAAGAATCACTGACAAGAGCTAGAGAAGAGCTTTTAATGTCTTTTGTGATAGACTTCCTAAGCAGTTTAGTCTGCTCATGGTTGAAGAGAGTGCCATAAAGAGCAGTGAGTGGCATAGAGTCAAGATCCTTGGTAGACTTGATGCAAGTACAAATGTTTTCCCAAAACTCAGGAAGACAGTCCATGAACTTGCACAAGACTTCCTCATTATCATAAATGCGACCCACAAGTTTTAGATCATTGAGAAGACCGTTAAAGCGGTTGTAGTAGTCTGAGAGAGATTCCCCCTCTTTATACGAGAAGAGTTCATACTTTATAACGAGAGCAATCTTTCTACTCTTTTTCACCTCAGACGTACCTTCATAAAGAACACACAGAGTGGACCACATTTCTTTAGCGGTAGAAAGGTTAACAAGGGAGAGATAGACCTCATCAGGCAGAGAAAGGGCAATGATGGCTCTGACTTTAGTATCAAGAGCTATAAGACGTCTGTCTTCATCATTATATTTGCTGGGATCCTTTACAATGTATCTCCCATTTGTTGGAGTTCTTTCTTCCTCAGAAGAGTCCTCATCAGCATTTCCCTTATCTGCCTTTTTGGCATTGAACCGGTCCCAAACCCTAGGAAGAAAAGGACCTTCATGTAAGATAGTAGGATATCTGCTGTCAACTCCTTCTAAGAAGAGTATCATACGACTTTTCCACAAGAAGAAGTTATTGGGGTTAAACTTTGGTGGTTTGGCTACAGAGCCATTGTCGTATGAAACAGCAGTGGTGTTTTGAGAAGAAGCATTGTTTAAAGAAGAAGAAGAAGAGGCTGCCATTACGGATCTAGTTTATTGAATTAAACTAAACCGCTCTGATACCACTTGTTGGTCCCAAATAGCAGTAAGTAAATAAGCAAAGTATTGTAGAAGGGGGGGTTGAATACAATACACACAGTTTTTCACTTAATTTAATTCTTATTGATTTGAAATCAAGAATTACACATAGAAAACTTTGATTGTTGCGGAAGAGAACATATGAGATATGTTCAAACAATCTTACACATAGAGAATAAAGAACAATTGTAAAACACTTAGAAAACAATTGAACTTCGTAGAGAGAAAGTTGTCAGGCACTTAGAGAACTTGAAGGTAGAGAGCTTGTTCTACTGGATATCTTTCATGTTGAACCATCCTCCATATTTATAGTGTCTCATGCATTAAATGCATGGGACACCTGTTGAGCAAAGGATGGACACAGGTCTTCAGCAAGGAAGGACACAGGTCTTCAGCAAGGAAGGACGCAGGTCTTCAGCAAGGTACAAGGTACAGGATGTACCTTTTGTCTTCAGGTGTTTTGGCTTCAAGTGTTGACCTGCAGAAGGATGGTAGAGACCTTTCCTTAAAATGGTGTAGTAGACAAAACTTGCTTTATCTGATCTCCAGATGAGGTCCATGTCGATATGCAAGATAACACAATATACTTTGTGAAAAGTATAATGTGTTGGAGAAGTCTTCAGGCCTTGAAGATTAAGAAGTCTTTGGTTGCCGAAGACATCTTCGGGCTCCTGAAGACTGAGAGGTCTTCGGCTCTGAAGACTGAGAAGTCTTCGGCTCCTAAGACTAAGAAGTCTTTGGCTTCTGAAAATTGAGAAATCTTCGACTTCCAAAGATGTCTTCGGCCGAAGAGGTCTTCGGCTCCGGAAGACTGAGATCGGCACCATCCTGGCCAATGGTGTTGATCAAGTGAGCATACTTGGCTTTTAGGCTGAGGAGTCTATCTTCAATCCGCTTTGAAAGATGTTCTCCTTCTTTGTCTTCTTCGGTTGATCTTCGACTTCACCGAACATTTGTATAGAAACCAAGCTGCTAAAAGAACCTCAAAATATTCTAAGTATGATGATATAAAATGGAAGATCGGGAGGTCATCTTCAAATCTTCAGATGACCCAACAAAGTTCCCTTAGCGGCGGGTCACATATGGTTTGAGGGAAGAGCGTTGGGCCTTTATGGCATTTTTGGGATAGATACTTTTGGAGACATGGCGCACATGAAGTTAGACATTTTGGGAAATTGGGTTGACAACCAATATAATCTAGATGTGTATTGTTTAGATTAGTTTGTTGTCAATTTTAATATTCATTTACAGGAATTGTAAACGCTATTACACTTTTCCCTTTTTGGGTGGTTTCCATCTGTTATAGACGTTATATTGCAAGAAAAGTTTAAGTTTTAAATTTACCCCTATTTTTAGGGTGTTACACTGAAAGCACGAGGTTGATTTTCTCGGTTTTTCGAATATTTAAGGTTTTACGTTAGGAGTTGTAAGTAGTCGATCTACACAATCAGATGAGTCTTTATGAGACTTACAATGGGATGCGTACATTTGTACAAAGTTATTTTATCATGTTATGATTATGTGATGGTGAACGTTATGCATGATACTAATTTAAATACATGACATCAGTTATACATTTACATGTATATGCCAGCTTTTGCGGAACACGCATGCTAATTGTTTTTCGGTTTTTAAACATATTTAACATGTTTGAGTTTTCAGTTACTTGAAATTGTACAAATGGTACATGATTCGGAGTTTGGTTTGTCCCGCTTGAGGAGAGGCATGACCCCGAAATAGGTGACTGGCTCTGTGTGAGCCGTACACACCAAAGAATGCATGTGACATGGCATCACAACCCTGTGATGGGTTACTTGTTATAGGTGAGTCGTACACACCCTGAGAATGCTTACGACTTATCAGTCCCTACTCGATGAGACAATTATGAGTTCTTGTTTCTTTTAGTATTGCATGTTTTCAGAAAATGCATACTATTTTATATGAAGTTTGCATGTTTGATATATGTGACAAGATATAATTTCACTCAAGCAAACCACGAATTCACTGATTTTATAAGTTGGTATAATATGCATCTCAGGGCTAGGTAGTTCGAGGTTGGATAAGGGCAAATGAACACTCTTAGAGACTTGCATATTATTATTATTTTGAATTCAGTCTTTTGTTTAAGCTTTTATGTATGGATGAGTTGTAACTTAACCTGGTATGGGATGAGTTAGCTCTTAAGTTACATGTTGATGTATTTTGAAGGCTTCCACTACGAATGGTTTTAATTTTGTTTTTAATTTAGCCGTTATTTTGGAGTACTTTTGGATAATTTATTTTAGATTATGTAACATTTCATCATGATGAAATGAGGGTGTTACAACACTGAAATCCCAAGAGCCTTAGGAAAGGAATATGTGAAAATAGTAACCCTAAGAAGTGGGAAGGAATTGACAGAGGTTGTGTAAAAAAAATTGGACCAGTGACTAAAGATGAATTTGAAAAAAAAATATTGTGTCAAAATTTGATGCTACAACATTGGCCATTGTTAAAAAAACCACCCAATCCCTTAGAAAAACCAGAATATGAGGTCAGAAACTCTATTCCTCCAAGGTCAAACTACCCATGTTGTTTCCAGAAGATGTCTTTAGGAAAATGTCAATAGAGAATGGTGTTATAGCAAACCCGAACCCCAATGTTGTGGCACCAACCAACCCATAAAGAGTAATGTCAAGACCCAAGGCATAAAGGACCCATCTTGTTCAACATGTTCAAACAAATCTATCATAAAACTAGTTCCTCTTTGTGTACCTTTCCAAAAAAGCTATCATAAGTGTGCATTATGAATTTGGTCTCTATGGTTTAATAAAAATTATGATCAACATTCCTAAACTCGAAAAATTATGGGTTTGGTCCCTGTAGTTGTCCTTTTGTTATGACTATGGTCCCTCTCACTAACTTTATTAATGATGACTTTGTTAACTTAGGGGCATTTTAGTGTTTTTGCATTTTTATCATATGTTTTATTAAAAACTCGAAAAATAAATTATATTATATTTAATTATTTTATTTTATATTCATATTACATAATATATATATATATATATATATATATATATATATATATTGCATTTTACTTATTTGTTTTACCTTCCAGGTTTAGCCCTACCCTTCATCTTCTTTGCATCCGGGCATTAGGCCACTCTACCAACTCCATCCATCAAAGGAAAATCATTGAAAATGAATGTTTGATTTGTCTTTATTGTTTTGATTTTTGTGTTTTTTGTTCTTTATTTAGGTTTTCAATTTTGATTTAGGTTCTCTCTCATCTTCATCTTATGTTAATTTTTAAGAACTTCAATAAACTTGTTCCTTAAATACCAACAATAAACTTGTGAAAATTAAACAACAAAGAAAACCATACCAAACTTGGAAATTAAAACCCAGAAAACCCTCATAACTTTGAAAAGGAGGATAAATTTCTTTTAAATCAAAACCTTAAACGTGTTCATATTTGAAGTTTATACATATAAAGCTACATCTTCGTTGAATATAGCACCACCCTCCTGATAGGTGGGTTTACACCCCCCTAATCTAACCGCAAGTGTACGGGTCGAATCAAGTAATATGTACTTGGAAGTACGAGTATCGAACCAAGGGAACTAAGAACTGAGTATCACAATGACTATATTCACTATTAACTGAACGGTCCAAAGGTTGAATTTTTAGGATTAAATTAACTGAATACTGATACAAATAAATCAAATAAACACACTCTTCAAAATAACGACTACGGAACTTTTTATGGAGAAAAGTAATTGAGGGTTGGAAATCCTATGGTTCTCACTAATGAACAAGATTCTTGAAGATAACTAGCACTCAAACCATTTAACGAAAATCTAATCTGTAAAATAACCGTTGTTCTTTCTCAAGCAACAACAGATTTTATTTTGAAAACACAAGTCTCATATCTCGATCTTAACACATGAGTTCAAAACACATTAAGTTCCAGATTATAATGATACTAAGGTTTAGTTGGTATATCTCAATCTTATTTCTCACCTTAGGCATATAATTCTAGTTCTTGTTAACAATTAATTCTCTCGAATTTAATTTATAACGAACAAATCAGATGAAAGTTGATCAGGCTCACAAAAGCATTAAAACCCAAATCATATGCTTCATTAATCAGGAAAAAACTGATAAAAATCCCAAGTTACATGTTCATAAGCTTAAACCAAAGTCAAACCAACCCCCAACATCTAAAAATTAGTTCATGATGGGGATATTAAACAAGAAAGTAGTAGAAGAAGGCATAGATCTAAGAAAAGTTCTCTCAAACATCAAAGATTGAAAAACTCCCTTTGATTATGTGATACCGACGAAGAATTGGAAGAAATTCGTGTAAAAATCGTTTCCCAAGGTGTTTCCTAACTTCAATTCGGTGTTCTTCCCTTGCCAAAGTCACCCAAGATCGCCTCCTCTTTTTTCCTTAGTCGCCAATTTGAGAGAGAGATGAAAAGTGGGCCAAAACCCTAAAAGATAAGTATAAAAACGTGCAACCCCTTTCTCGTAGGTTGATTGTGAGTTCAACATCAACAACTCACATGAAAGTCACACTTTTTTCCATTCTGGTGGGTTGCAAGTGGGTTCAGCTTCAGCAACCCACATGAAAGTCACTTCAGCCCACATGGAAATTGATTTTCTCGTTAACTTCACTTTTTTCGCCGGCCATTTCTCGGGCTTGGAACTTGATGGAAGTTATGCTCGATTATCGTTCGGAAAACTTACTTTTCGCACTCATACTTGGCTATCTCATTACATAATGCAATTCCTGAAACACTTGATTTAAATTATAAAAACTCTGCTAATTTCACTTGGAATTAAGCAATTTTACCCGGTTAGTGATATGAAAATAACACCAAAAATTGGTGTTATCAACAACCCCAAACCGAGCATTGCTTGTCCCCAAGCAAATTAGCGTCAATAAAAACACAAACTTAAACCAAGCATGCAATTATAGAAGAATAGGATCACGGGTATGTCTATTGGGTAAAAATTTATGGGTGTCAAGCAATAAAAAAACATAAGTGGATGAAACAACCGGTATTCATTATTCAACAAAGGTATTAGAGTCATAAACATTGAAAATCGAACTAAGAAGAGTGACACCATACCTAATCACAACCAAGTCCTCACACTTTTGGGAAGGATTTCACCTTGACCTTACCTCACGGGATACTCTCTTTACTCTCGAACCCTAGGTTGTCACACATGTCATTCATGACTTTGGAGTTTATGTACAAAAATTCACAAGAAATTAGCATGAACAACTAAACACGAAAAACACACAAATGTACAAAGAAGTGATCTTAGAAGAAATCAAGTAACAAGACTAGGACTATTAGTGTTATTCCGTCTATCCTACTACATTTTCCAAAAGATCATCCAGGTCTTTGTAAAGGTTGTAATGGGGCTAGGCTTATGGCTGAGAAACGATGGTAAACGGATAAAAAATCCTCAATGTGTCATTCAATGAACATCGGATTTATCCCATCACTTTCGGCCAGTTCCTCTCTTTTCACTGTATTTCCCACCATGTTCCTTTACATTGGTGTTTCTTTTCTTTCCATCTTTTTTTTCTTTTTGCACAACTTTTATTGTTGTTTTTTTTGCAGCTATTTGACCCATTTTGGTCTTATCGTTCTTTCTAGAACCCACTTTCATTATCACTTTTTACTTTTTCTACCCCTTCCCATTGTTCCCTACCAGTTATTCATTACCTGACACATGTTCGGATGCGGGTAGGCTATCAATCAGGCTGGGGTTAGATAAATGGGTTAAGAAAGAAATTAATCACTGTATGGCTGCAAAAGGGCTTAGGTGCACACAATAAAAAGGAATGTAAGATAAAAGAATTCAATATTTATTTAACACACAATGCCTGGAATCATCTCTTAGGGTCTGTAATTCAGATAAGACATAATGGACACTTAATATCCTTATGGCCGTCTTTGCTACCCAATGCAATATTATAGTGAGATCAAAGGAATCCGAAAAGTGTATAGAACTAAATGTATGATTCCCTCTCAATAACTTGTATGATATTGGGTTCAAAATTCTCTTGGGTGGTCTCCACTAATGTCCCTTACTCTGCAATTTCCTGATCACTTTTAGGACTATATCTCCGCTCCTAGATTCTCAGAAAAATACAAAATTATCTAACTGCCTAGGTGCTTTATGAATTCCGTGTCTACAAATCACAAAAGAAAAAGAAATTTATAAATGCTTGACAAACATGTCCGCGCTTAACGTGCAATACCATAGAATACCCGATTAGTATGCCCGGCACATTGTCCCCAATGTGCGAGCTTGGCTTGAGTTTGTGAAAAGCTGTACATGCAATAAGATGACAGAAAATTTATGCAACATAAAAGAGACAGTAGAGGCTTTACTCGTGTTCGTGCGAGATGATGCGGATATTATGTCTACATGATTACAGTTATCTGAATTCAAATTAACAGACGATAACAAGTACCAAGTGCACAAAAAAACAATGAAGCCAAGATTGGGCATCAAGTGGGAAGACGAGAGGAAGATGCCTCCGACTCGTAATCAGTATCATCCTCATCGGATTGTGCCTCCTCCTCATCTGCGAACTCTACCTCGTGGAATATGTGTTTGTACTCTAGCATCTTCTTCCTCTCCATCTTGAGGGCGTGGTGGTAGTGGATCGAGTTTCGGGTGTTTCCTGCAATTCAATAAAAGTATTAGTACATAGTGAGAATAAATGGTCACCCCAAACCTAGACCGTGGTCTAGGTTTACTCTTGGTAAAGACGAAAAATGGGTCAAAGATTGATGACCCCAAACCTATGTTGGGACATAGGTTTGAATTATGTACAACCCTCGACATTGAAAGCGTAAATGAGTGTGGGTGACCAAGTGTGTGCGCGAGTGTGAGTGTGAAAATGACGTGAAGAACCCCAAACTTATGCCATGGCTTAGGTTGGTGTTTTGGAATAACTCACAAGAATAAAGCAATCCCAAAAATCACAAATAGTGAAGTGAAGGAGATGTTCCAACTTAAAATGGTAGGAGTAATCCAAAGGATTTTCCCTTAAAACATGAAGGTTTAAGCAAATCTAATTCCACTATGAAAGCACCAAAGGAAAACATAAAGAGGAAAGAATTAAAGTGGAGAAACATACCTTAGATGTTGGTAAATTTCTTCACTATATGTATTTCAATAATACATATAAATATTACAACAAAATAACTAAAATAATCAACAAATGATTAGTATAATTCGAATACAAAGGGAATCGACAGAAAGAATTAAAACGAATAAACCGTATATCGATTCAAACGATACTGAGGCTCGTGTTGAACACGATTCCCTTAAACAGATACGCCGTCTATTCCCAGGGTACAACAGCGTAAGCAGTGTGTACTGCCGGATATTACCACTTTGCCTGAAAATTCCACCAGAAATAAAGAACGTATGCAGAGAGAGACGAGAGAGCTATGCGTGATCGGTATTCGGGATATGTATCAAAGTGTCTAGGCTCCTCCCTTTTATATTGAAAACCGAAACCGATATAATAAATTCGGTATTAACAATGATTTAAAGAATTAATCTCAAAATTAATTCAGTAATCAAAACTATAAAACTTGTTTTCAATACCAATGATTTGGGAGTTACATAAACCGCTCAACAGTGCGCGTCGCGACTTGCCACGCGGGTAAACTCGTGGCACAACCCGCGTGGTGCACTGTTTCTCGTCCTTAAGACAGTGGACATCGCGACTTACAGCACGGTTAAAGTCGCAGCACAACTCGCGGAATTCACTGTTTATCGTCCACAAACATAACATGGCGCGACTTATGGCACAAGATTTCGGAGCGGCATTCGTGTCACAAAATTTTCGCAAAAAACAAGCTGCGCGAGCACAAGATTTCGGAGCAACATTTGTGTCCGCAGGTCGCGCCCATGCACAAGTTCGCCGATTTTAGCCTACGAAAGTCTCAATCGGCACCCCCCTGCGCGCGGGTAGGTGATGGAGTAAAATCAAACAAAGAGCTTGTAAGCTCCTTCCACATCTAAGGTTATAAACCTCATAAAATTTGGTCCTCCTTTCTATGTGGGACAAGTTCCCACACACACTTGGTTTTGCCAATTTTCATCCCAAACACTCAACTTTGAGCATCGATATCTCATTCACACATATTCCGTTTTGGACACATAATAAATCATTTCGAAGCTCTCATATAGGAGAACATAAACCCACGAAGAGTTAGATATATACAATACATATTCATGTATTTATTTGTGTCCAAAGTTAGTAAAAAATCACATTTTTACTAAATTTTTCCAACATTAGATTGATTGAGTGAGGGACTTTTGTTGAGATTGAGGAGCAAAGCAAAAGATTGAGAGAAACCCTAAGTGTGTTCTTGGAGTCGATTAGAGAGGTAGATAAGAGATGCGCCGATTAAGAGGATTAGTGTGGGAGAAAAAAAATCGGCTAAATGAGGTTTTAGGCCCAAAGTAATTAGGGTGAGTTGGGTGTGACTTGGGAGGGGGTAACTCACGACAAACCTACGCTAGGGGCTGTTTGGTCGTGTCTTGACACGAAGGGAAAAGGTTTGGGCGGGTTCTAGGTGAGTTGAGAGGATGGAAAAGAACGGGAAAGGTTCGGTGGTGGCTGTGGGTTTAGGCGTGCGTTAGGGAGAGGGTTAAGGTACGAGAAAGCCACACTAGGGGATGTTTGTTCGTGTCTTACACAAGGGGAAAAGAGGGCCATGTGGGTTGTACGTGGGTTGGTAGAGGGTTAAGTCACGGTAAAATAGCGTAGGGGGTTGTTTGGTCGATGGCGATCGAGTTCGGGTGGGTTGTTCGTGGGTTGGAGATGCTCAACTCACGGCAAAGGTGCGTTAAGGGTTGTTGGTTTTTGGTCGATGGATAAAAGGGGTAAAGGTAGGTTAGATGTGGATTAGGGATAGGTGAAGTCACGAGAAACATACAGTAGGGGTTGTTTTTTGGTGTTCGATCGTGAGAAGGGAAGGGGAGGGGTGCGGGTGAGTTTTATGTGGGATTGGGAGGTGGTAACTCACGAGAATACCTCATGAGGGGTTGTTTGTTTGCTGGAACCCGAGAAGAGGCGAGAATTGGGGTGGGTTTTATGTGGGATTGGGAGGGTGTAAGGTACGAGAAGGGTACGGTGGGCGCTGGGTTTTTGGGAGATCGACAAAGGGTAAGAGGAAAAGAGTAGCGTGGGTTGGGTGTGGGTTGGGAGATTGGAAAGTCACGACAAAGTCGCGCTAGGGGTTATTGGGTTATTCCAACTCTTTGTTCCTCTCCTCTCTTCACTCCAACTTTAACCAAAACAACAACAACCTATCTTTTCGCGCGGGAATTTCTCCGGATCGAGAGACTTACTCAAAAATTTACCCAGGTTTAATTATTGCCTTCTAATCTACGATTAACCTTTCTTACTCTTTTCTCTCATTCTCATTACTCAACGTTAAACAATATGAAATAACTTACCTCGTCATGCGGGAATCTCTTTACTCCCTTCCCCTAAATCTCTAAAATTTTAATTCAACCAAATATGAAACCAATTCTTACCTTTCTCGCGCGGGAGCATCTCAAATCTCGAGAGACCTGACAAAGGAAAACGAACGAAAACTCCTACGAAAAATAGGACGAACTAACAAAACAAATAAAAATTAAGAAAACAAACCTAGTGGGTTGCCTCCCACCTAGCGCCTTAGTTAGGGTCATGGAATGACCTTTTGCGACTCTCAATTTGGTTCGGTATCGCTTACGGAACTGAAATGCCAAGACATTCGGTTTTTCTTGATTTTCCCCACATCCGTTTTCCCACTATTACCGGTTTATGATCCAATCAGTCCCCTTTCAGGTTCACCTCTATCTTCCATGCTTTTAAGAACATGGAAGGTTACCTTTTCATTCCCAACTCGAAAAGTCATCACACCTTCTTCCATATCTATCAAAGCTTTGCTTGTAGCTAAGAACGATCTTCCCAAAATCAATGGCACCTCAACATCTTCTTCCACATCTAGAACTACGAAATCAACTGGAAAGTAAAATTTTCCGACCTTTACCAAGACGTCTTCCACGATTCCATATGGATACTTCACTGATCTATCTGCAAGTTGGAGTGTCATGTTTGTTGGCTTCACTTCCCCCAAGCCAAGTTTCCTGAAAATGGATAAAGGTATCAAATTAATACTTGCTCCTAAGTCACATAACACTTTATTGAAATTAACAACTCCAATTTTCACAGGTATAAAGAAACTCTCTGGATCTTGAAGCTTCAGAGGAAGCTTATTTTTAATGATGGCACTACACTCCTCAGTAAGTGCAATTGTTGCACGATCTTCAATCTTCCTCTTCTTGGATAAGATGTCTTTCATGAACTTGAGATATGTTGGCATTTAACTTCTTGAAAATGTCAAGAAATTTCTTGAACTGTTCCATATCCTCGTGCCTTCAACCAATTCGGAAAAGGTAGCGGTGACACATACGGGTTGACTATCGGCTTTGATGGAGGTGTCACACCTTTTTCCTTTGGCTCATTTAGATCAGCGATATCAGTAGTTACCCCACCTTTTGTCCTAACCTCTTCAACCTCTACTTCTTCAGTCTCCACATGATCTCGGGTAGGATCCTTGATAAATTCCTTGCCACTCCTCAGATGAATGGCATTGCAATGCTCTCTCGGGTTCCTTTCCTTCTGACTGGGGAATTGACCCTGAGTGCGGGATTGTAGAGCATCAACTATCTGTCCCATCTGTCTTTCTAAGATTTGGATGGAAGCAGTATTCTGTTATGTTGCTGCCTTTACAATGTCCACAGTGGTAGTCAAAATGCTTACGGAAGAAGTAATCTCATCAACAATATTGCCCATCTTTGAGATGAACTTCATCAGAACATCTTCTAATCCCAGCTTCTTCTCTCCATATTGTCCCTCCTCAAGCCTTCTCTGATTATAACCTGGTAGATGATAAACATTATTAGCATGAGAAGAAGAAGAGAAATTAGAATTGTTACCATACTGTTGTTGCTGTTGTCCCATTGTCTCTCTTGGTTGATTTTGCGGTTGATTCCATGAGATATTAGGATGCCTCTTCCATCCTTCATTGTAGTTATTAGAGAATGGATCATTCCGAGGGCGATTGTTTCGATTTTGTAAAAACTGAACCTGTTCAGGTTTCTGAGAAGCAGGGAACAAATTGGGAATGTCTCCCTCATAGTGATGTGAAGTTTGGATGGAAGCTCCTTTCAGCTAGTTTGTGATGGCGACCAGTTGAGCCTTTATCGCTTTTAGCTCATCAGATTCCTGAACATTAGCCACTCGTCTGGTAGTTGATCGTGGAGTGGCATAACTGTGTTTAGCCAAAATTTCAATCAGCTCAACTGCCTCTTTATAAGTCTTGTTCATCAAGGCACCACCCGCCGCTGCTGTGATATCATTTTTGTACTGTGGGTGAAGCCCACCAAAGAAAGTCTGGATGATCACCCAACCGTGTAACCCATGATGTGGACACTTTTTAAGCATGTCCTTATACCTTTCCCACACTTCATACAATATCTCCTGTTTCCACTGAGCAAAGTGAGTAATTTCAGCCATTAATTGGGTTGTCCTACCCGGTGGAAAGAACTTCTGTAGGAACGTTGCAGCCATGTCTGCCCATGTATGGATCTGATCAGTTGGTAGGCTCTCTTCCCATATTTTTGCCCTTCCCTTCAGTGAGAAGTTGAACAACGTTAGTTTGACTGTGTCATGTGACACTCAGTTAATCTTAAATGTGCTACAGATCTTTTCGAATGTACGGAGATGTGCATGAGGGTCTTCTGTTGGTGCTCCACCAAACTATTTTTGCTGCAGCATCTAGATCGTGTCATACTTTATCTCAAAGTTGTTTGCTCCTACCGCAGGGGCTTGAATGCCTCTATTGATGGCTGCCACATTCGGATTAGCAAACGATCTCATCGGCACTCTTGCTGGTGCTTCCTCTCTCATTATGTGATTTTTTTAATAAATCTGAACAGGAAAAAGGGAGGATCACGGAATGTGCGGAAAATAGAATAAACTAAAATAAAATGTCCAATGTAATAACGCTTATAGCTGGTAGTGCTATCAATGCAAACTAGTTCCCGGGCAACGATGCCAAAAACTTGATAGGTGGGTTTACACCCCCTCCCCCCTAATCTAACCGCAAGTGTACGGGTCGAATCAAGTAATATGTACTTAGAAGTACGAGTATCAAACCAAGGGAACTAGGAACTGAGTATCACAATGACTATATTCACTATTAACTGAATGGTCCAAAGGTTGAATTTTTAGGATTAAATTAACTGAATACTGATACAAATAAATCAAATAAACACACTCTTCAAAATAACGACTATGGAACTTTTTATGAAGAAAAGTAGTTGAGGGTGGAAATCCTATGGTTCTCACTGATGAACAAGATTCATGAAGATAACTATCAGTCAAACCCTTTAATGAAAATATAATCTGTAAAATCATCGTTGTTATTTCTCAAGCAACAACAGATTTTATTTTGAAAAAACAAGTCTCATCTCTCGATCTTAACACATGAGTTCAAAACACATTAAGTTCCAGATTATAATGATACTAAGGTTTAGTTGGTAAATCTCAATCTTATTTCTCACCTTAGGCATATAATTCTAGTTCTTGTTAACAATTAATTCTCTCGAATTTAATTTATAACGAACAAATCAGATGAAAGTTGATCAGACTCACAAAAGCATTAAAACCCAAATCATATGCTTCATTAATCAGGAAAAAACTGATAAAAATCCCAAGTTACATGTTCATAAGCTTAAACCAAAGTCAAACCAACCCCCAACATCTAAAAATTAGTTCATGTTGGGGATATTAAACAAGAAAGTAGTAGAAGAAGGCATAGATCTAAGAAAAGTTCTCTCAAACATCAAAGATTGAAAAACTCCCTTTGATTATGTGATACCGACGAAGAATTGGAAGAAATTCGTGTAAAAATCGCTTCCCAAGGTGTTTCCTAGCTTCAATTCGGTGTTCTTCCCTTGCCAAAGTCGCCCAAGATCGCCTCCTCTTTTTTCCTTAGTCGCCAATTTGAGAGAGAGATGAAAAGTGGGCCAAAAACCTTAAAAGATAAGTATAAAAACATGCAACCCCTTTCTCGTAGGTTGCCTGTGAGTTCAGCATCATCAACTCACATGAAAGTCACCCTTTTTTTTTCCATTTTGGTGGGTTGCAAGTGGGTTCAGCTTCAACAACCCACATGAAAGTCACTTCAACCACTGATTTTGGCCCACTTGGAAATTGATTTTCTCTTTAACTTCACTTTTTCCACCGGCCATTTCTCGGGCTTGGAACTTGACGGAAGTTATGCTCGATTATCATTCGGAAAACTTACTTTTCGCACTCATTCTTGGCTATCTCATTACATGATGCAATTCCTGAAACACTTTATTTAAATTATAAAAACTCTGCTAGTTTCACTTGGAATTAAGCATTTTTACCGGTTAGTGATATGAAAATAACACCCAAAATTGGTGTTATCACCCCCCTAAAACAATACAAGAATGTTACCCTAAGATCTTTTGATATATATATATATATATACTAGGCATATACCCGCGCACGATGCGGCACGATGTTAAACTTTCTTCTAAATTGTGATTGAAAAATTAATATGATTATTTATAGAATGTTCTAAACCGAGAACTTGAAATGACAATCATGTTTCATTTTTTGTTCTATTTTCTTCCTTCTCGATGTTAATTTGATGGATCTTGTTATGTACCCACTGCATTGAAGTGGAATGTAAAGTTGATGTAAACTGAGACTGAAAAAGAAATGAAAAGTTTATAAGTAAAACACGGTTTAAAAAACAATTGGTATAAACCAATAATGTTATATATAATAAATGCATGAACATTGGACATATCCAAATGATCTAAAGTGTATACCAATAAACATCATCAATCTAACTTGCTACTAAAGTTGTTGAATTGATTTGGACTCATGAAGCAATAATAAAATGACCACAACATCAAGATTCACCTTCTCAAGTTGACCATATGTCCATTACATCATGGTAGAAATGGTCAATAAAACTTGAAGGATATCAAATGACTGGTCATCTAAGTCTTCACTAAAAAGAAACCAATATGATTAGATATAAAAACAATGTAATTCACTGTTTTAAATTCCAAAAATCCTTGCAGACCCATCTAAATTGAAATGAACTAAGCCTGATTTGATACACATTCCAACGACCACAATGGAACTTCAAAAGATTAGTAACATAGTTTGCCATTTAAGGCTTGGCATATAAAATAAACGAGCCCAAACATTGAATCCAAACCAAAATTCTGATCAACATAGAGCAACACGAGTAAAACACCAATTCTAAATTGAGAAGATCAACAAATTTGGGCTTATGCACAAAAAAAATTGATCAGGATCCAAGAACAACCATTAAACTAAAATTCTAAAGAGACATTTAAAATTGGTAAATTTAACCACCTACTTTTAAGATGAAGAGGCATCTAGAATGGCATACAAGGATTGTACATTATGCTTAAAAACTTGCTTTTAAGACTTTAAGACTATATGCATTAAAGAGTAGTACTCAATGCATTATCTATTGTTTTTAAGATTTTAGGAAAATCTATACTACCTTTAAGACTTAAAAGTAGTACTCAATACATTAAATATTGTTTTTAAGACTTTAGCCAAAGGCCATTGCAAAATAACTATCCAAATCCTGAAAAAGCAGACACCAAAACGAAGACCAAAATCATCTGAGCTTGGACCAAAAGAATTCTAAAACTCTAAAGCAACCATAAACTGATTCTAAGACATATATTGTTCTGGCCAAAGACAGATTTTATGGAGTATTTTGTACATTTAGGGGCCGTTTACCCAAATACTTACCCGGTAAGTACTTATCAGTTAAATTCAATATTATCCCTTACCTTATCGGGTAAGATTTTAGTTATTCAAATGGTATCGTAGGCAAAAATTTACCCGATAAGCGCTAACCGGGTAAGAGCCATCACACTCACTTACCGGGTAAGAGTTTGGTAAACGGCCAGTTTTACTGTTTTGGGTAGTGGAATTTGCATCATCTGCTTCTTTTACATGATTCTCTCCACCAGCTGCAAATATGCCACTGCCAGTGATCTCCTTTAACTTATATCCTGAAATTTCCTAGAATGGCCAAAAAAAGTTGCGAAGTTACATCAATCTGAAGAAATCTGTTCAAAAAGGGTTGTATGCACTCCACATTTAACCTATATCATTGCAGACAACATACGGTGACACCATTTGTCAAACATTCATTCCATGAGGCATAAAACACTTGATATATGTTGATAAAGGGATCATGGTTTGAACTTCCAAACCTGGCTTGCCGTTTCGCACAATAGAGTTTTCAAATTTCAAATGTGAATAACATAAGGAGAGACCTTAACCCCATTATCAATCAATTTTGTATCAACTGTGAGTTAATTTTACAAGGGAATGGGATATAAGACTTGAACCCTATATCATTTCATTATAAAAATAACTATTTTTATAGGGCGTCCTAACAAGTTTTTTTAGGGCAATCAGTCTTTTTATGTGACACTATTTGAAAAAGCGTCTTATAAAAACATGTGTCCTATAAAAAGCAAATAGTAGCCTTATTTCAAAAGTGTCCTTACAAACTTTTTTTTTTGAGGGAAAACTCCGGCAATAATATAAAACGAAAACAAAAGAGTACAGCACACCGCCTACAACCAAACGAAGAAACACAAAAACTTGGAAACAACCCCATACCAAGCAACTAACAACCAAAATAAACACAACATAATAGACGCAAATAACATCGAAAAAAAGATGCTAAAAAACACCGGAGCTCCAAACACCAAAGCCGCAAGGCCAAAGCTAAGATTATTACATCCTAACATCCTTACAAACTTAAGTCCAAATACAAACTTGTTACACCTAACATCCTAACATCCTATTATAACACCTTTATATAGGACGCACAATTGTTTTGGTCCTATAAACTTAAGTCCTATAAAGCATATGTTAGGACATTTAGACATCTTTAGCATTCTATTAAGCCTATTTGTTGTAATGACTCTAACCCAAGCATTAGTGCTTAACAACGAAGACACATCAAAACTAACCTCTTGGCTTGTTGTTCCTCCAGTTCTTTTGTTCTGTGTATCAGTTTCACCTTCTGCAATAAGATGGACATAAAATGAAGTATGATATATAACAAAAGATAATATTTGAAGTTAAGGGCCAAAACTCACATGAATGGACTCTAGAACTTTAGATACACCTGGGGTTGCAACTTTTCCTTCCACAAACAAGAAGAAGTTTGTAACACCGATAACTTTATGATAGAAAATTCATGGTAATATATGCTCTAAGCTAGTTGAAGTGCTTGAAGTGATGCACATCTGCGATTTAACAAATGACAGATGATAAATTTAGTTTTGTGAAGCCTTAACACTATAATTATCTGTTATTCACTATGACATCATGCATGATGATAATTATTTGCATGAGATTACCAAAACACTTGCTGCTGTAGCTCAAAATTCATCAATCAAAACACAAATTTCACATAATCTATCGTATAGCAACATAAATTCTTGGTGGTTGTGCTCCTCATTTCGTGCACTTTGATTAAGTTATTTTATTATTATGTATCGTCATTTTGGATGAGAGTTCATGTCTTTGTACATGCCACCTCCATGACTGATATACTGATCCTGTTCAGTTTAGTTTATCTTTGATTAAGTTGTAGTGCACTCACACCACCAAGTGCTTTATTCAACTTATTCATAATGAACATTCTTTACATGCGCACACACAAACATTTTATGAACACAAATGCATGAGATAATAAGTGAAGAGAAACTCACCTTTGAAATCCCTGCTTACTATTTTATGGATCATACTATTTTTTGGATTAGCCTTATTGATCTCATAGCAGAGAACTATTCCACTACAAGGTATAAGGAATGATGAAGATTTTATTTTCTAAGTTCTAATTGGAGACACCCTTCGCAATATCAAATAGTAGCGTGCATAACAAACTCATCTCGCCATCATGTCTCTTTGATTAATCAAGACTAAAAAACACAACTATCCTAAAGAAATGAGCCACATTTATCAATCTAGTACCAACATTTTTTTTCAAAAAGTTGTAGTTTTGCATCATTTCAAATATTGAACTCTTGAAGGCTCTCAAGATCTCAAGGTTTTTCTCTATTCTCCTCCTCGAATTGCCATTTTGTTTGTCAACTTCATTCATTTTTATCAATGTTTGTTCTCATGGAACTCTATGTATCAACTATTGAGTATGTGAGGTTCAAAACATAAAAAATTAGAACTTAAATAACTCAAAATGTAATTTAAGAAACCAAGCATGTTAGATGTAATTTAAGTTCCATTATTCATGGACCTATGATGGTTCCCACAATAATCTGTCCATGATATTCATGGGTAAACTCAATTTCATATGTAAAGAAGAGATCTACAAGAGTAATAATAAATCATAGCATCATTTTATTACCTTTATGACATAATAACTAAAAAATGACTGAATCAGGTCATAATAACGACAACTTATTGATAGAATGCTATCAAAATGAAATCTAAAATGTCGAAATCTGTACAAGAAGCAACAAAAAGATGGGTTAAAAAGTTATTTTTATCATAATAACTAAAAAATGACTGAATCGGGTCATAATAACAACAACTTATTGATAGAATGCTATCAAAATGAAATCTAAAATGTCGAAATCTGTATAAGAAGCAACAAAAAGATGGGTCATAAAGTTATTTTTTATCATATATCTGTTAATAAAAAATGAGATTCATCACTATAAGGAATAGAAGATTTAGGGGTTGTTTGGCAGTTGCAGAATGGTTTAGTGTTGAATGATTAAGTGGTCTGAATGATTAAGAGGTTTTTATGATATAGTGTAAAATGAAATATAGTTGTTTCGTAATTGTTCATAATGAAATCAGGGCTCTTAATGGTTAAGGGAGGGTCATGATACAAAATCATTAAGAGGATTTTGGAACCATTAAGAGGCAGCACTTTTTTTTGCCAAACAAGATTTACCTCTTAGCGATTCAGAGGTTGCCTCTTAATGGAACCATTAAGAGGTAAACAAACAGCCCCTTAGTACATGATTAAACATCTAGCGTTTCCAGTTGACTCAAACTATTTCTTTATCTCCCAACAAGAATCAAGATGCAGGCAGCTGAAAACTCCTATTTCCAAAACCCCAATCTGCTCACATGAATCGTTTCTTTTGTTTACATTCGCATATTCACCAAGTATTTCCTCAATATTCCACCAGTAAGAAGCTCTGTCACTATCACCATCACCGGTGCCTTGCATGCTCTGATAAACTGTGATTTTAAGAAACATGTATGGATGGTTTTATATACATAATTTGACATTCAATACACAACCTTATGGTTAAAGAGTTTTTATTTTTACCGTCATGTTAATTATTATTAGTATAGATTACCTTTTAGAAATGAGTTGGTTTGTTTTCAATTTCAATTGTTAGAAAAAGAAGTAAACAAACCTTCTACACTTGAAATTACTCGAGAGATGATCAGATGAACATTATATACATTATTCATACCTCACAAAACGTGTAAAATGCTGGAGAATCCCGAGAGATGTCGATATTTGTGACCAATCCTTTAACACAGATTCTTTGCTTTTCTTTGGAGCCCTTGTCTCTTCACCATCAAATGAAACAAAAATCAGTAAAAAAAGAATGCATATAACCCTAACTCGGTATATGTATTTATAGGCTAAACTAGTCTATATAAGAAAACACAGAACCGACTTGCTCCGTATTTAAAGGACTCCTTGTTGACCTAAAAGACCTACATGCCTTCGGTACCAAGGAATTCCAACAATCACCCCCGAATTCCTAAGTTGCCTTAGAAACGTCTTCGATCCCGATCAGGCTCTTCATGTCCTTGAACTTTGTTCGAGCTAGTGGTTTAGTAAGGATGTCCGCCTTTTGTTCTTCACCGGGAATGTACTCCACCTCCACTTGTTCGTTTTCAACACAATTATGAATGAAATGGAACCTTGTGTTGATGTGTTTACTCCTTCCATGAAAAACAGGATTCTTCGTTAGTTCGATAGCCGACTTGTTATCAACTCTTAGAACCACCTTCTCTTGAGTTTTGTTCATGATTTCTCCTAGCAAATCTTGAAGCCATATAGCTTGACATGCAGCCGCGGTGGCTGCCATGAACTCCGCCTCGCAAGATGATAAAGCAACGGTATCTTGCTTTTGCGAATACCATGTTATCGGGGATGACCCATAGTAAAATATGTGTCCGGTTGTGCTTTTTCCGTCATCCGGATCAATTTTGTGACTACTATCACTATAACCTATGAGTCGTTTTTGTCCCATCCTTTCATACTTGATTCTGTGTCCCGTTGTTCCTCGTAAGTACCTTAGGATGTGTTTGATTGCAGTACCATGTGATTCTCTTGGACTTTGCATGTATCGGCTAATAACTCCAACCGCGTATGCCATATCGGGTCTTGTTTGCAAGAGATATCTGAGACATCCTACCATCTTCCGATATTGTGTTGGGTCGATTTCTGGTTCATATTCGGCCTTTGACAATTTATTTCCTGGTTCCATTGGAATGTGGGTCGGATTGCAATCATGTAAACCAACTTCTTTTAGAATGTGTCGAGCGTAGGCTTCTTGATTTATAGTGATCCCCGATTCTTCTTGTTTAACCTCAATGCCAAGGTAGTAAGTTAATCTTCCAAGATCCGACATTTCAAAATTCTTTGATATCTCCATCTTGAATCTTTTAATCATGCTCAAACTTGTACCTGTGACAAATAAGTCATCCACATAAATCGCTAAAATCAACACGTTAGTTCCTTCATTTTTCCGGTACACCGATGGTTCTTTCATGCACTTTTGAAATTTCATACTCTTCAAAATTCCATCAAGCTTCGTGTTCCATGCTCTAGGTGCTTGTCTTAGACCATATAGTGCTTTTGTAAGGCGATACACCTTATGCTCGTTGCCTTTCTTTATATAGCCTTCCGGTTGTGATACGTATACGGTTTCTTTCAATTATCCATGCAAGAATGTCGTTTTAACATCTAAATGATGAAGCTCCCACCCATTAGTAGCGGCTATGGCTATAAGAAAACGGATGGTTTCGATTTGAGCTACCGGAGCAAATACTTCTTGAAAGTCAATACCGGGTTGTTGCACGTAACCTTTAGCAACCAACCTTGCCTTGTATTTATTAATGGCACCATCTGAATTTTTCTTCAATTTGAACACCCATTTGAGTCCAATTGGCTTCACCCCCATAGGCTTCTCTACTAGAGTCCAAGTATTATTCTTGTTTATCGAATTGATTTATGCATTCATGACTTTGACCCACTCTGATTCTTTCTTCGCCTCTTTAACCGATACCGGCTCGTCGTTGGTTGCTAGGAGAAGTTCTTCGAGATTATCAAGATCAAGCTCATAATCTTGAAATCGTTTCGGAAGTACACTTGGTCTCGAAGGCCTTTGGTTTGCAATTCCTTGCTGAACATTGTTTACGTTATTGTTGACCGGGCTTGGTTGTTCATTCTCTTGCACATCAGCTCCGTCTTCGAACTCGTGATCCGATTCAATCGATTCAATTGGATCATCGTTTATATTAGCTCCTTGATCGTTGTTCGTCTCGTCTCCCGGGTAGTCCCATGGTATTATGAATGAGCCCGGTTATTCATCGTTGGTTCTTGCTTCTTTATGCCAATCCCACCCTTTGGTTTCATTAAAAATAACGTCTCGACTCACGATTACCTTTTGTGTCGTCGGGTTAAATAGCCTATAGGCTTTTGTACCCGGTTCGGAACCAAGATGTACTAGTGGTATTGACCTTGCATCCAACTTCTTGAGGTTTACCGATTCAACTTTTGCATATGCTAGACACCCAAATATACGAACGTTTTCTAAATTCGGTTTTCTTTTATACAACTTTTCGTATGGAGTTGTATCACCAAGGACTCGTGTGTAAACACGATTGATCAAGTTGGTAGAGTGTTTTACCTCTTCTCCCCATAAGTAGTTTGGAATATGCATTGCCTTCATTATGCTTCGTGTCATGTCCATAAGTGTTCGGTTTCTTCGTTCCACAATTCCGTTTTGTTGAGGTGAATATGGGGCGGTAAGGTGGCGTTTGACTCCGTTTTGATTACAAAAAGTATTAAATTCGAGAGAAGTAAACTCACCTCCTCGATCACTTCTAAAAACTTTCAAAGTCTTTCCTATTTCATTTTCGGCCAAAGCTTTGAACTTTTTGAAGTGTGTAAACGCCTCACTCTTTTCTTTCATGAGATATATCCACATGTATCATGAGAAATCATCAATTAGTGTGAAAACGTACCAGTTTTGACCCTTGGTTGCTGGCGTGATCGGACCGCATAAATCACCATGAACTAGTTCCAATGGTCATTTTGCTTTGTATGTTGTCATAGCCGGGAATGACTTTCTTGTTTGCTTGCCCCCCAAGCAAGATTCACACAATTGATTCTCATGATCAAATTGGGGTAACCCTTTGACTAGACCTTTCTTGGACATCTTTTTCATTGACTCGAAATTGATGTGCCCAAGTCTTGCATGCCATCGCCATGTATCTTCAGTTAGTTTGGAATGAAGGCAAACAGGTACTCCAATTTTTAATTTTATCTTATAGAGGCGGTTTGGAGTTCTTTGTACTTTTATTAGTAGGTAGTTATCAACATCGTGCATGGTGAGGTAGTTTTCCTTCATCCGGATGTCACACCCGACTTCCGTTGCCTGACCAAGGCTAATGATGTTGTTCTTGAGATCCGGTATGTAATAAATCTCCGTCATCAGCCTTTGTTGACCCTTCTTGCCTTGGAAAAGTATGGCACATTTTCCCTTGATTTTTACACACGAATTATCTCCAAATTTAACCTTCCCGGTTATTCCTTCATCGAGTTCGGAGAAAAACGACCGGTTTCCCGTCATGTGATTGCTCACCCCGTTATCCAAATACCACACATCGTTATCTTGTGAGTCGTATCGAGACGGTATCACCTTTTCTTCGTTTAAAAACACGGTCTCATGTAAAAATACGGTCGCTTCGGTATCGTCGCTTTCGGTAAAATTACTTTCTTGTAATTTTTGAATTCGGTCCAGACATTGAGACTCGAAGTGGCCCGGTTTATCGCACCGGTAACAAATAATTTTGGACCGGTCTTTTTTATTTTTTCTATTCGGGTCATTATTGGACTGATTTGTGGACTAAGTTGATTTTTGGTTGTTATTGGGCCAATGTTGTTTGGCCTTTCCACCATGAGAAGCCCGGTTAACATTATTTGATCCACCAGACCTATTAAACCCATTCGAATTATAAGACCCGTTAGGACCCGTCCCCTTCGATCTCCCCTTCCGATACTTCTGATTCGCACTTCCACCATGGTCGACGAACAGAACCTGCGGTTGATCCTCACCACCGATTTCGTCCTCCCTAATCCGCTCCTCATAAGCCTTTAATTTCCCCACTACATCTTCGAAGCCAACGGTTTTCAAATCCAACACCTGTTCCAAAGAGGCGACAATATGAATGAATTTTGCCCTCGGTAGCGATTTCAGGAATTTCTTCACCATCTTTGGTTCATCGATCGATTCACCTAATGTTGCTGCCTTGGATGCGATTCCAGATAATCTTCCCGTGAAAGAGTCGATCGACTCCGACTCAGTCATCTTCAATCGATGAAAATCGGACATCAAAGTCTGTAATCGTGCCTCCTTCACACGGTCAACCCCCATATGCCTTGATTTGATTGCATCCCAAAGTCCCTTAGATGATTCTTGTTCACCGATTTGGATTATAAGATTTTCAGGTATCGATTGGTAAATCAAACCCATTGCTAAATCATCTTTATCTTGATTTTTTTAGTTCCTGGTTCAATTATCTCCCAAGCCTTATGAATCTTCAATACAACCTTCATCCTCATAGCCCAAACGGTGTAATTTGTCGACGTGAGCATTAGACAATGCACCGAGGTGGCTCCGGTCTCCTTCTCCTTCGTCGACGTATCGGCAGGTGTTTCTGCTCCTGTCATGGTGACCGACTTGTTCACTAGGTAAGTAATTCGATCTCAAAGCCTTCAAGCTCTGATACAAATTCAAGACACGTAATAACACACAGAAGATGGAATAACTCTCCAATGTATTGAGAAAATAGCTTAAAACTCAATTACATTGTGTGTATATATGATGCATATAACCCTAACTTGGTATATGTATTTATAGGCTAAACTAGTCTATATAAGGAAACACAGAACCGACTTGCTCCGTATTTAAAGGACTCCTTGTTGACCTAAAAGACCTCCATGCCTTCGGTAGCAAGGAATTCCAACAATGGGAACCAATAAGGGTAGGATTCTGGCTTCATTCACCAAGAGTCTTCATCTTCCCCAATTCTCTCCCTTACATTTTGATGTGTAGTCGTTGGATTTTCTCTCGATATGGGCAACCTGAGCATTATCTCGATCTTGCTATGAGGAAAGCTTGTACCAGTTCTTCCGAAGGTTGAAATCGAGAGAGAGGTGAGGGGTAGAGAAATTAGGCCTGGACGTGGGGAGGAAGGAGACGTGGTGGAAGCGAAGAAGGAGACGTGGTGGAAGCAAATAAGAAGGAGACGTGGGAGGAAGAAGATAGAGCTACAAAAGGGGGTTTCCAAAAACTGCTTTTCAAGAAGTGATTTTTCAATAACCGTTTAAGAATTTTAATAAGTAGTATAGATATATATTATAAAATAAAATAATTAAATGTAAAAAACTCAAATAAAATGATATTATATTTAAAAGATATGAGAAAAATGGAAAAAGGTTCAAATAAAATAATTAAATATAATATAGTAATTTACTTTTCAAGTTTTAATAAAACGTATAATAAAAATGCTAAAAAGACTCAAATGTGAAAAAAAAATTTGAACATCAAAAGGAACCATTTTTATTACCAACCCAACCAAGGAAAGTACATAAAATCAATACAACGACCCAACACCAAACCACAACATTACCAAACCCAACGACCGATCGAGATAACAAAGAAAGAAAAAAAGAGACCGATTACTGCTTGCGAGCATCAAACAAAAATCACCCAGCTGCCCGTAGTCGCCCTTAGTCCTTCCCCACGAGTTGCCCGAAGCTCATCTCGCCCGATCTGCAGCCTTACCCCGACATCCTCTTCCGCCCACCAGCCTCCGCCCACCTTCTATCTTCGCCTAACCGATCTTCTAGCTTCATTAAGTGTTCGGGCCCGACAACCACAAAGCCCGATCCATTGCTAAGTCGGTGTCTCTCCTTGTTACCCATTCGAACGATTTTGGTTGGAATTCAAAGATAAAGTCTAATACGGAATTCCTACCTTTTTCGAAGACAACTTTGTTTCTATTGGTCCAAATGAGATAAAAGATACAATATAACACCGTTGTCCATCTCTTCAAACCTCTTGTACTAATTTCCATTTGACTTCCAATCTCGAGAAGACCGCTCAAAGTGCTCACCGAATCCACATTGACATTCCCATTTGCCACAACAAATGTCCTTACGTTAACGAAGTCACTGTCAACAAGCGAGAGGGACCGTAGTCGTAATAACATACAATCACATAGACTAAATCCATAATTTTTTGAGTTTAGGGATACTAATCATAATTTTCATTAAACCGACCAAATATTTAATTTACTCTATTTTTAATATACGGAATCTCATCTTGACATAAATAAATGTAGATATGGCTATGTTCGGCAAACTAGCTGGTAACTGATAAGCTAGCTATTCAAAATGCTACTTTGAGTATTTTTTGAATAAGCTAGCTTTTGTTCATCCAAACATGTACCAAAGAAAAAAAAAACTACTTTATAAGCTAACTTTTTTTTACCAAACAATTACATTTTTGAATTTAAGGAATAATAGAAAACCACGTGGAGAACGCATCGACTCGACATTAATCATCGACTTTTGACTTTAACGATAAACCATTCATCCCTCTGAAACACGTCCCGTGTTTCCCTTTCACCACCCTCCGCCCTTCCAGAACAACCCCCAATCAAATCTCTCCAAATGCTTCGTCAATGGCGGATTTCACCTCTCTTCTTCCACTTCCTCTTCCTCTTCCCTCTTACCTCTCTTTCAACCTCCACCACCTCTGAGCTCTTCCAACAATGGTGCCAACAACACCGCAAATCCTATTCCACGGAGGAAGAGAAACTCTACAGGCTCAATGTTTTTCAAGACAACTACGCTTATATTCTTCGTCACAACAGCAATTTCAATTCTTCTTACACGCTTGCACTCAATGCCTTTGCCGATCTAACTCACGATGAGTTCAAGCTAGCTCGATTGGGCGGTCTCTCTGCGTCTGCTGCTTCCGGTGATTTGATTAGGCTTAGTCGTGGTGGTTTGTTGATTGAATCGTCAAATGATCTGGCTAAATCTTTGGATTGGAGGGAGAAAGGAGCGGTTACTCCTGTTAAAGATCAAGGAAGTTGCGGTATGTGTTTTGTGTATATTTTTGTTCAGAATATCTTAATCTACTAGTTAATTCGATATAGCTATCGCTTATGTGATTCAATACCTAAGATCAGTATCGCAGTTAACTCCGTGAAATGTCTCTGGTTTGTATCGTAGGTTAATTGTTCTGATTGATGTGTTTTGGTGGTGATTCGAGCGATACTGATTGGGACTAATTTTGCTCGTTGTGATGTATATTTTGATGTTATTTACTTATTTATATAGCATCATCTTTTACCTGTTATTTATGGAAACCCTAGATATTGACTCAATGATTTGTTCATATTTGTTAGATGATCTAATAGCATGATCGTATGCATATACTCCCTCCATCCCAAAATAATAGTCATTTCTTCTGTAGATTGCAAGAATAATCATAATCCGGTAACAAAGTTATGTAATAACTGAATTTCAAACTAATCATATTGTTTTAAATTGACGAACAGTCAGGTTGGGACATGGTTACGTGACTTGGTAGGAAACAAGAAAACATTAATATGTGGGCATGTAACTTGGATGTTTCATCTTTTGCAACTAAAGTGCCTTTAGTTGCTTCCATGTTACATAATTATCATCATTTATTAGATTATAAAATTGGTTTATCTTCAGTTATATAATATACTGTGCAACAAAAGTCATTCTACTTCAAGAGAATTTTTACCCAAAATGTTATCTGACATATTTGTATTGCATAATTGATGCTCTCTGATTTTGTGCAACTAATGTTTGCGACTTGATAGTTTAACTTTGAAATGGTTTGTTGTGCAGGTGCATGCTGGTCATTCTCAGCCACAGGAGCAATGGAGGGAATTAATCAAATCGTAACCGGATCCCTTATCAGCCTTTCTGAACAGGAGTTGGTTGATTGCGATAGATCCTTCAACAGTGGCTGTGATGGTGGACTCATGGATTATGCCTATCAATTTGTTATACAAAACCATGGGATTGATACCGAAGAGGATTATCCATATCAACGGAAAGCAGCTTCTTGCAATAGAAACAAAGTGATCTATTCCTCCATTATTTCCAACTTTATTTTAATTCAACTTTCTATAATAGTTAATCAAATCGCCTATTGTTTGCTTGGTGTATAAACTGCAGCGGGATAGAAAAGTTGTCACAATTGATGGTTACAAAGATGTTCCTGAAAACAACGAAGAGCTGCTACTACAAGCTGTTGCAACTCAACCTGTGAGTGTCGGTATATGTGGCAGCGAGAGAGAATTTCAATATTATTCAAAGGTCAGTGTTACTACTAATCAACCCCCCCCCCCCCCCCCCCCCCCAAAAAAAAAAAAGTGTCGGATCTATTTACTTACTTTTGAAGGACATTTAAACGTTCATTGTTGCAATGGCTTATATTGAATTGATGATCAGGGAGTATTCAAAGGGCCATGCTCGACTGCTTTAGATCACGCTGTACTGATAGTTGGATACGGTTCAAAAGATGGAGATGATTACTGGATTATAAAGAATTCATGGGGAACATCATGGGGAATGGATGGTTATATGTACATGGCTCGTAACACAGGGAATGCCAATGGAGTCTGTGGGATCAACATGCTTGCTTCGTATCCAATAAAGACTAGCCCTAATCCACCCCCATCTCCTACCCCAAAACCCGTCAAATGTAATTTGTTTTCCTGGTGTGCTGAAGGCGAAACCTGCTGTTGTGCTAAACAGTTTCTTGGGATATGCATTAAATGGATGTGCTGTGAGGTGAGCGCCTCTATATGCTGTAAGGACCATCATCACTGTTGCCCTTCTGATTATCCCATCTGTGATTCTGAAAGGAACTTGTGCCTCAAGGTTAGTTTATCCATGTATAATTTGATTAAATTATTAAGTTAGACTAAGATGTGTAGTTTCCTTAAATTGGTTACGTCTTCTTCTGTATTTTATTGCTTTGTCTTAACCAAAATTTCAAATCTTCATCACATTTGTCTCTATCTTTGCTGCACTTTTCACTAGCCGGGGGTCTTCCTGTAGATGACCTCTCTAATCTTTACTCTTTAGGGTAGAGGTCAATTCTGCATTAATCCCCATACCCTACCTCTGAATGGATGTACCGGGTTTGTTTGGTAATTTGATTAAATTGTTCTTTCACCCCAGATAATTTGGTTACTCACTCCTTATGTTCACAAACGTTTATGTCTTCCGTGTCTCTTAGAAACTGATCTCTCTGTTACCTGTGAAATGTGCAATGTTTTCATGTTTTCTTTCCAACTTTTCGGCGTATTCTTGCATTATGCTCTGAATTGCTTAACATTCATGTATTTTTTGGCCTTAACAACCTTCCCTTGTTGATTATTACCTTTGATTGCTGATGGTTCCTATTACTTTTACATTTGTCTCGAGACACTTGTATCAAGTATATCGTGTTCTTAATTTCTTATAATAGTCGTATCGACATGATCACAGCAAACAGGCAATGGCACGGTAGCAAAACAGCCTAAGAAGGACAGCAGTTTCGGGAAATCAAGTGGCCGGAGTTCCCTCCATCAGCAATACTTTTAGAGGTGATGCATTCATCATTAATGGCAATAGCAGTTGGTGATCAATTAGACTTGGAAAGCATATGCATAAACCATTGCTATTTGTAGACTCACCATTTTTTTCCATTTTTGGTCCGTATTTTGTAACGATTACTACGTATAAAGGCTAGGTCTCAGAGTTCCACAAGTCTTTGGTGTCGATTAGTACAAAAAAGGCATCAAGTGAATATATGCTTTGTTAGTGATCATCCATTATATTCATCAAAGATTAGTCTATTTCTCTCAGAAAAGGAGTTCATTATATAGTTTTACACAATGATCATATGAATGTAACAAAAACTTTAAGTAATATATATTTGTTTTTCTAGGATTGGGACACCCGATTGTTTTCGTGAGACCACAATTTTACACTTGAAACCTTCACGATGTGAATGTTTTCAGTGTTTTACTGTGAAGGTGTCAGGTGTACAATTGTGGTCTCACGAAAATAGGCCGGTCTCAACGTGATCCCAAGTCCGCTTTTCTATTTTCTAAAATGAATACCCAAAAGAATCAGGTTGCACATATTCATCTAAAATGAATACTCAAATTCAAACACATTCACAAATGAATACCCACAAAAATCAAGAAAACAGCATATTTCCTTTTGATGATAATGAGATTGGAATATGATGATCGATTTCACTAATGAGTATCAGAATCTTTACAAGCTATATAAAGGGATTATAGCAAACCCACAATATCAAAATTGAAAAACACCAAATTTAACAACTAATTCATCACAATCTTGATTTCATAATCACGAAGACGACGACGATGAAGATGGAAACACGTCTTTAACAGCAGATGCAGCAGACAAGTAATTCAACGTATTCCTCAACGTCTCCTTTTCTCTCTTCAACCTCACCATCGTATCCTCCAACTCCAACAACGCCTGCTGCTCTCTCGGCGCACCTTCAAACGTACTCCCCACGAAAAACGAAAACGGCGTCGGAAACAGATTCCGACGTAAATCTCCGGCCTCCTTCTCCGGCTTCCCGTTCAACCGATTCGATAACCTAATCACATCCTTCATATGACTCTCCACTTCACTCGCCAGCCCTTCCAGATCCTCCTCCCCGTTCCCCGACGGCCGGTCCTCCAACCACACCACCTCCGCCACGAGATAGGGTTTCGTGCGAACCACCTTCGTCACACGGAACCGCTCCTGACCTTTACATATGATGAAGAACCGGTCGTCGACGAGACGCTCGTGTTTCACGACCTCGCCTACGCATCCGACGTCCGCCGTACCGGAGGTTGCGTCGGTGTAGATGACGCCGAATCGGAGGTCGGATTGGAGGAGAGTGTGCATCATGATGCGGTAGCGATACTCGAAGATCTGTAACGGGAGGATTGCGCCGGGGAAGAGGACGAGTGGGAGAGGGAAGAGTGGGAGTTCGACGACGTCGTCTGAATTAGGTGACGGAGTGTTTTCGTGTTTGTCAGAAAACGAGCAGCGGAGGGAGGAGGTGTGGTTCCGGAGACGACGGCGGCGGCGGCGGTGGTGGTGGTTGGGAAGGGAGATTGAGTTGAAATTGGAAGGTGAAAAGGAGAGGGTGTGGGGGTTTAAGCGGTGGTGAGTGAGGTAGGATGAAGAAGGAGAAGGGAGGAGTTGAGGGAGAGCCATGAGTGTGAGTGGTTTTTCAAAGAAAGATGCAGAGTGACATTTGGAGAAGAAGATGAAGAATGAAGATGGAGATGGAGTTTCTCTCTCTAGAAGTTTTAGAGAGAGAAAGTGAAGGTTTTTTGGTGGATTTGGAGAGAGGACCATATGATGTGGATAAGAGTTTTTGTTTCCGATTTTTTTTGTAAATTTTTTTTTCTCTGTGGTTATCAATTTCACACGTGGAATTTTCATAGCTCTTTACAAGAAAGATTTTTTTGAAAATAATAATTGGCAATCAATTTTTGTGTTGTTTT
Organism: Arctium lappa; assembly: GCA_023525745.1. Classification (NCBI taxonomy): domain Eukaryota; kingdom Viridiplantae; phylum Streptophyta; class Magnoliopsida; order Asterales; family Asteraceae; genus Arctium; species Arctium lappa. The sequence continues at coordinate 53,685,243 of CM042061.1, read as the reverse complement.
ATTTCGATGAGTTTTTTTATCGTGAAAAGTTGAGATTAACGTAAGAAATATGAGAAGTGGTTATCAAACGTTTGATTAGAAATTGATGCACATTAGGATGAGATATATCAAGATAAGATGCATCGAATTAATTCTCTTATAAGGCAAAATTCATAGGAGAGTATGAGATTAAAAGTGATCAACGGTTCAGATCTACTTCTCACGCTTCTCATGTTAACTTCAACTTCTCACACGATCCTTCGCCTTATTTCGATTTTGTCCAAAATTATCGTTACATACATTTAAATTGAATAAAAGTTTTCTTATGGCATCCTGGCATATATAATCTAATAGGATTTTGTTGTAATTGTTAACAATCTGTCGATGAATGTGAGCGCAACTAGAAGTGGAGGAAGTCGCAAGAAAATAGGGATTGAACTTGGTTAAAGTATAACCTATAAGTAGGAAAATTTAACATCTGATATAGAAAGTTACGAAATTATATTGATGGAATTTGTCGAGCTTATAGATGTATGGTAAGTTGTAATTGGCTTTCGTTAAGATATTATCATTCATTGAAATGAAGGATGATGAAAATGATGTTTTGTTGGGCAATAATGTGTGTATGTTATCGTTATATAGGCCTGTGAGCATAGGGTGTAACAGTGGAAAAAGTACCAAACTATGGATCTATTTAGGGCAAAACATATGGTATTGCATCGACTAAGTTTGCTATGTATATGCATATACAATCACTATATATTGTTCGTTAGAGGTAAGGTTAAATTTTAGGTCTTGAATGTGCATACCTTTGTGATCAAGTTATATAGAATAAATACATGATTGGGTTGTGTGGATCCTTGGAGTATTTTTTTTCTATATGCATTGGGTGTGATTCCTATAGATAGTAAGCAACTTTTGTAATTCTTAAAGCATTTTTAATTGGAAGTTCTTATAAGTAAAAAGTCTAGTGACTTAACCATTGGAGAGAATTTTGCAAGTCATTCATTTAGGTTGCAGGATAATGATAAAGAAGGGGAAGGGATAATCTATAAGAAATGATATTTTAGGAGTTCTTGTATAAGAACCTTGATTTTTACCTTGAATTTTCTGTGTCAAGTACATTTTAAAGTTATATATATATATATATATATATATATATATATATATATATATATATATATAGGGGTAGGTTCAAACGAGAAGCTAAACATTTTGCGAGAAGGCGAGAAGTGTTTAATCATATATGATTAAACACGTGTTATATTGGCAATACATAGACGTTTAATCATACATGAGTAAACACACCTACAAGTTGTGTAATCACATATGATTAAACACTTCTCGCCTTCTCGCAAAATGTTTAACTTCTCGCATGATTTCCCCTCTATATATTTATACTAGTCATATACCCGCGAACGATGCAACACGAAGGAAAAATTTTAGGATTTGATGACATATTTTATCATTTTGCCTACCTCTATGGTAGAGTGACCAAAAAACAAATGACCAAAACCACCACTATTAGGCACCATAAACCCTCCATCCAATACCAAATCACATTGGTTCTTAGGGGGCGTTTGGTTCGCTGGATTCCGTCGGAATCTGATGGAATTGGAATGGTCAATTCCATTGACCAAATTCTATCATGATGTTTGGTTACAAATGGAATGGAATTGAATTCCATGAATTCCTTTAATCATGGATTTGGTCATTCCTTCTTAAAATGGATGGAATTGAATTCCATTCCATCAGATTTTCTCAAAATGACACAAATACCCTCCTTGTCTTTTCTAAAAACCCTAACCGCTTCTAAAAACCCTCTCTCTCTCTCCTCTCTCCTCTATCTCTCTTCTCTCTCTCTCCTCTCTTCTCTCTCTCCTCTCTATCTCTCTCCTTTCTCTCCTCTCTCTCTCCCCTCTCTCTTTTTGCTCTTTCTTCTCTCTCTCTCTCTCTCTCTCTTTTTCCTCTCTCTCCTCTCCCTCTCTCCCCTCTCTCTATCTCTCTCCTCTCCTCTCCCTCCTCTCTATCTCTCTCCTATCTTTATCTCTCTCCCCTCTCTCTACCCACTCCCTCTCTCATAATCTCTCTCCTCTCTCTCGACATTTAAAAAAATAAAAATAAAAGAAAGGGTATTTTGTCATTTTTCAGAATTCCATTCCAATTCCTTTGCAAACCAAACAGACATATTCGAATTTATTTGACTGATTACATTTCATTCCAGCCAACCAAACACTTGGTCAAACCTGATAACATTCCATTCCAATTCCTTCCAAATTCCAATTCCTTAGACAAATTCCATTCCATCAGAAATCATTCTGCGAACCAAACGCCCCCTTAGTTTCCACCACCTGGGAAAAATTATTTTTTCATCCATGTCTGCTTACTATCATATATGACTTGAGCACATACAAACTTTTAAAAATTATCCGCCAAGCACCAATACACATAAAAAGCTTAATTCAGATGAAACCATAACCTTTCATATGTTTCAAAAGAAAAAAAGGGATGACCAATTAACAATGGTTTTCATCCAAGTTTGCTTACTATCCGAAAGATACACTATAAATATCATTAGTAGTTCTAGTGCTTAATAAAGGTGAATTGTGTGACCGACAAACAACAAACAAGGCAAATATAATGTTTTCATAGCAGATATATTTCCATACATCATTGCAATGTTTTTACATTTTAGTATTTGGTATACATTCATATTACATAAGACTCTTATTTGGGACGACATTGTTTTCTTAATTTTGATAATTGGATCATTGTAGTTATATTATGAGCAACCTAGTCACCGTAATTTAGTGTCCATTGCCATTATGATCATCGTCCAACCTAAAGTTTTATAGAATGACTAACTGGATTCGTATGTTGCAAAATCACATGTCTATGTGATTAAAACAAAGTGTTAGAAGCTCAATTTAATATTTTCAGTGTCATGTCATTAAAATGATACACATGTGCATCCACTCAATCAAAATTTGGACGGACCCATAAAGCAATGACAATATTGTCAAAGAAAAGTCATAAAGGTCATCGACATGTTAATATCAAAAAAACCAAAATATGAGTTTTAACTAAATTATTTTACCAAAAACTTGAAGTGAACATAAGGTAAGATTTTATTCTCCACTTCATGATTTGTGAAATCAGAAGTCACTCTAGATCCGATATATAAATTGACAACTATGTAAATAAAACATTGAATCTAAATTGCAACTCAAACAATATTACTTGGTCCTTAAGCTAACACAACCTTCTCAAATGTGGCAAATTATGGCGTCAAGTTGGCCTACTATCTCAAACAATTATAGTCCCTTAGGTAGCGTTTGGTACGCAGACTGGATGGAACGGGACGGGACAGGACGGAACGGGACGGGACTAACTGTCTGTCCCACGTTTAGTTTAGGTTTAAAATCATATGTTTGAAAGAGGGTAATATTGTAATTTTACATTTAGTCCCATGTTGTTCCACCTATTTTGGTGGAACTAAAAAACTTAAGTTTTGTCCCATGAAATTTGATTTTTGTCCCATATTGTCCCATATGATTTTTGTCCTATGGCATACCAAACATGGGACTATTTTTTTGTCCCGTCCTGTCCCACCCAGTCTGCGTACCAAATGCACCCTTAGTTCACAAAAGCAAAAACCCAATCAAATTCCTCTTGTTGCCATGTATCGCATTCATACCATGCAACAAATTGTCTTAGTTATTATTTAGGGGTCGTTTACCTAATGTTTACCGGGTGTCACTTACCTTTGAGATGAATATGGAAAGTACCTAAAATCATACCCGATAAGAGGCATAGCAAGGATTGAGAATCTTACCCGGTAAGTAAGGGAGAAGACTTACCTGGTAGGCACTTACAACGGGAAAAACGCTTATCCATTTTGATGACCGATAACGTTACCGATAAGATAAATTAGGGTGGTGCTCTTGCGGCCTGGTAAGTGCTTTTCTAGTTTGAAGTTCAATACGTGAAATAGCAATTATGTTTCATGTCAAGTTAGTATCTAATTTAAAAAATCAATTAGAGATAAGATCTCGTTTGATTAAAAAGAATAAGAGTGTGAAAATTGTTTGCCTCTAATAATGATTTGTAGGGGGGAGAGTAAAATAGATGTAAAAATCTGTAAGAAAAAAATGTGTACGTTTTTTATTCAAGATTTTAATTTATAATTTCTAAAACATTTATTTCAAAAGTCGGATTTCTCTCATCTTGTTTCAAGATCAAATATATATTTATCTGAACAAAGGGACCGTTCACGAAACGCTTACTCGGGTAAGCTTTTACAAGTTACATTACCTTACCAGATGAATATGGCAAGGACCAACAAGCGTACCCGGTAAGAGCTAAGGCAAGGATTGAAAGTCTTACCCAGTATGTGATGACGAAGACTCTTACAACGATTAGCGTTTAACGGAAAATTGTTGCATAAGATACCATTTTGATGGACTAAAATTTTACCCGACATTTTTAGTCGAGTATCAAGCCCAATGATATGATGTTGGTTCGATATCTAAAAGCCAATTGTCGAGCGTACAAGTTTGCCCAATTTATATCGACCAAATTGATTTTGTCTTTGTCAATGCTATCAAACAATACCTTACTTTGAATCTGAATCCTAACCTCATTGATTGAATCCCTCCATCTGTCACAAAATCAAGTAGTACATCTCGATTGTTCACTGATTATTATCATTATATGCTTAATGTTGATACATAAACACAATTTCATAATCCTGCCATTACTACTACAACTTAAATCACAACCCAAACATAACCATTATAATTACTTGATCCCATACCACCTTCGAAACCATAAATCTTGATATGGTTCTTCTTCACTATGCCCACCTGTACCAACCAAACAACAATTTCTCACATATATCACTTGGTGCCAGGGCCGACCTTGGCCACATGCAGTTCGTGCCACCGCACAAGGCATCAAAGCCTGAGGGGGCATCAAGTCCATTACTAGTTTTTGCTTTAATAATTTGGGAATTGGACAACTGAGCTTTATGAACCGGTAAAAGCCCAATATTTCAACAACTCAAGTTGATTTTTATTTAACATCTTAACGAACAAACAAGTTCTCTTAATGAACGAATATGATCACAAAAATCTTCATTCTCTTTTACGTTCGTTTAGCATCTAAAAGAACGAACATTAACGAACACGTTTTCTTTACGAATGAACAAAAGTACAAAAAATTCCATTTGTTTACCGTTCGTTCATTTGTTCGGTTAAGTTAAACGAACGAACAAGAACACAAAAACTTTCGTTCTTTTACCATTCGTTTTCATTTACTTGTTCGGTGAAGTTAAACAAACGAACACGAACAAGCCTCCTTCGTTTTAGTTCGGTTCGTTTTGCATATTGAAATTTGCAATTAATGCACATGAACACATCACTGTATTAAGCACGTTGCACAACAATAACAAGTTAACAACATATTGTGATATTGACTCATTGGGTACTTGTTCTTTGCAATGCACAATAACATACATTAAGAATTTTACAATTTGTCATTGTTCTTTTGACTTTTGTTTAATTTAAGGTTTGACATTACCACATTAGATTTTGACTTTAGACCTGTAACTTTCTGAGTTTTGCTTGCTTACTATGACATTAACTTCGATTTAGTTTACTATTTTAATTAAAACTAATTATAGTGTTCCTTCTCTTTTAGTTTTAAATTATATATATTAAAGTAAATGTTCTATTGTGCTAATTTCAATTTGGAAAAGGGAAAACTAAAAAAGAAGGAAGCACAATTTTAATTTAGATTTTATCATTCTATATTTTGTAATTTGGGGTTTTGCTTTTTATGTCACCCGTTTGAATTTTTTTTAATTATAGTTAATAAAAATCAATGCGAGGATGAGTCACCTAGCTTAACTAGGTTCCAAACTCTTTAAAAAAATCGTATGTTTCGTCGTTTCATTTACTTAAAAAATAGGCATATTTTTTAGCGTTTTCGCACGTGACATCAAAAACCCTAGGAACGGCCCTGCTTGGTGCAACATATATTTTGTTGTTGGTAGTAAGTATCTAGTCAAAACCAATTAACATTATGGGTAATTAACTGCAATTGTCGAAAATATTACAAGCTGGAGACATTCTTTCTCTGATCACCTTGAAGTTGTGTTAGGTCCCAAGGCTTGAGCTTCCCAGGAGGTCACCCATCCTAGGATTGCTCTCGCCCGAGCACGCTTAACTTGTTAGGATCAAGCGCTTACCACTACACCAAAAGCAATTGCTTATGGTGAAGGCACTACTTTATTTCCTTAAACCATGGTAGCGCAAAGCCCCGTACTAAGCGACAGGCGGACATGAGGGGCTGCACCACTTTCCTGGAGCCAGCGGGTCGGGCTGTTAGTCCCGGCCAGTTACGTACTCCCGAGTCGAAGGTGAGGGCGCTGGATGCTTGCGGCATTCCCAGCAAATGTTGGGATTTCTCCTCAACAATCCCCCCCCAGCATTTGCACACTGGAAGACTCGAACCCGCGACCTCGCTTTGATACCAATTGTCGGTCCAACAATACTACTTAACAAGTTCTTAGAAACAACACAATAATATTACCAACCTGTTTGATATATAAAATAACGATTACAAGGTTGATCGATTAAGCTTTGCTTTGTGTTCTCAATGTTTTCTCTCTTTTACACCTTCTTGTGTGTGTTTGTATGTGTGATTCTATGATCTGATCTGTTAGAGAGATTGATAGACAACAACTATCAAGTGTGTTGAACACACTATCTATCTTAATATCTAGATATTAAGTCTAGATATTAAATCCTAATAAAGTAAACTAGAAACTAACTAATACTAACTTAGTTACCTAAGTTACCTAATATCTAATAGAAATAGATATTTAAACTAATATATTTAACAAACAATTACATTGAATTACATTGACATTTATTACAAACGACATAGACTTTAACATTGAGAGTCGACGTTCCGGCTTTAGCTTCAGATTGCGATCTTCAGTTTGGATGATCTTGAATCCAATAAGACTGTGGTCTAACAGAGCCTGATTAAGATCAAACAAGTTTTTCAGAAAAATAGTCTCTGTGTTCTTCAAGAAAAATTAATTTCGAGTGTAAGAGTGTTTTAGGTGTTAGAATCGATCAGAGTGTGATCGAAATACATGCTAGATCGAGTTGTATGTGTTTAATTTCACGTTAAAGCTTAAATCGAGTTCCAATTTTTGGTTTTTGTGAGAAAAGAGTTGAGAAGAGTAAGTCACTGTGCGATCAGATTATTTTCTAAAAAGAGTGTTTTAGTGAGATCGAGTGCCTACAATCTGTTCTAGAAGTGTTTCTAGACATAAGGGTAGTGTTTGTTATTGCTAAATCGTTTCAGGAACAAGATTCATACGATTTTCAGCAGAACAGGTCGAACACCCGCATTCCAGAGGTTGAATAACCCGAAAAGCTCAACTTCTCGGTTCCCAAGTGACCCGAAAAGCTCAACTTCTCGGTTCCCAAGTGACCCGAAAAGCTCAACTTCTCGGTTCCCTAGTGACCCGAAAAGCTCAACTTCTCAGTTCCCAAGAGACCCACATAGCTCAGACCCGCAAACCTCGGACCCGCATTCCTTACAACTCGGGTCCCAAAGCACCCGCATTCCTCAACTTCTCGGTTCATTCCTCAAAGACCCGCATTTCTCCTTATTCCATACTTAGAGATGACATCCAGAGAAGCCCTTGCAATAAGAACTGACACCAAGCCACCAGTTCTCTTCAAAGGAGAATACGAACAGTGGAAGGATAGGTTTCTAAACTTCATTGACAGACACGAGCTGGGTGATTATATCAGAACATCTATAGAAGAAGGGATTATGACACCACCAATGACGACTCGTGTAATTGATAACGTGCCTACTCAGGTTGAACTGAAGTATCACGAGCTACAAGATGATAACCTCAGAAGAGCCAAAGGCGACAAATTATCAAAGTCATACATCTTACAGGGGATCCCAAATGAAATATACGTCAAGATTGACAGTTACAAGGCTTCAGGTAAAGAAATGTGGGATCAGCTCGAGAAAATGATGCTGGGTTCAAAAATTGGAAATCAGCTGAAGATCTCCAACTGCCTAAATAACTATGAAGAATTTAGAGGCAGGGTGGGAGAAACCTTAGAAGAAACCTATGACAGGTTTGTGACATTGCTGAATGAACTTAGCAAGAACAAAGTTCACAAATCTCAAAATGAGCTGAATATCAAATTCCTTAGTATTTTTCAACCTGAATGGAAAAGATTTGCTCGTCAGATGAAGCAGATTAAAGACTTGAATGAGATTACACTTCACGAGGTGTATGAAACCCTCCGTCAAAATGAAGAAGAGGTGGATGAAATTCTGGATGAGAAGAGACAAAGAGGAAAGGTAATTGAAGACACAGTCGCCCTTGTAGTCAGAAAGAAGAAGAACAAGGCGACTGTATATGAATCAGATGAAGAAGATGAAGGTTGTGCAAACTCAGAATCAGATGAAAATGATCAGCTGAAGCAAGCAATGATGATGCTGACTAGTGCCTTTCAGAAAAGGTTCTACACAAAGCCAACATCAAATAATCAGAGATATTCATCTGGTCCGAACAACTACATTCACAAAGAAAGGATTGAAGGTAGCAGATATGAAGGGAAAAGATTTGAGGGGAGAAGATCAGAGGAGAGGAAACCTGAAGAAAGAAGGTTTCAGTCGGAAGGAAAGAGGATAGAGGAGAAGAGACCGGAAGAAAGGAAATTCAAAGCTGAAGGATCAAGTCAGACAGAACCTCCTACATGCTACAACTGTGGTAAACCAGGTCACTATGCCAAAGACTGCCGCAGATCTAAAGTCAGAAACTCAGACTACTACAAGAACAAGATGCTTCTTGCAAAACAACAAGAGGCAGGCAAGGCACTGATGGCTGAGGACGAATACTGGCTCGATCACTCAGATGATGAAGAAGAAGATGATGAAGATAGAGAAGAAGCCGTCAACATGTGCTTGATGGGCAAGATAGAATCAGATGCTGAAGCTGATTCTGACAATGAAGAAGATGAGGTATGTAATCTTTCTGATTTAGAATTCATGAATAAAAAGCATGCCATGAGTATGAAACAAAAGGAGTTAGAATCTAATCCTAAACATGATAATGGTGTCATGACAGACAAAAACCAGTTGATACAGAAACTTAGCAATGAAATTGCTGAGAAGAAAGTATTAATTGAGGTTTTACATAAAGAAAATAACACCAATGCTAAGGAAAAGACAATAATTCTAAAAGAGAATTCTGATCTTAAATCTCAACTGCTAAAAGGTGCGGTAGATATTTTTGAGCTTAAAAATTTGCATGCTTCTTGTACAAAAGAGAACTTTTCTTTGTTAGGAAAACTAAAAAGTTTGGAAGAGAAGTTGTATAAAATGGGTCAAACTGAACAGACTATTTTTCTGAACAAACCCAAAGAGGAAACAGAGAGATGGGGAATTGGTTATAAGAATCCTCACTGTCTAAAAAAGGGGATGTCTGAAGTTCCAGGACTTTATGATCATCTTAATATGCAATTAGCCCGCAGACTCCCCGCGTTTAAAACCTTTTGGACTAAACTGTCAAAAGAGGATGAAGCCAATGAAACGGAAAAACGGATGAAATCAGCTAAAGTTCATCTTCCATTTTATTATGTGAAGTTGAATAATAGTTATGATGAAAACCCAATATATAAAAAGAAGGAACCACTTTCAAGTGATTTCTTTCCAAGTTATTCTGTAAAGGAAATGGAGGCGAAGCCTATCAAAGGTAAATTATATGTCCCTCCTCTCGTTTTAGAACGTAAAATTTCTGAACTCGAGACTTCCTTATCAGATGTAAGACTTATGATAAATATTGAACAAAGCATTTTTACAACCGTGTTTTCAAATTCTGTTCTTTCAAAAGCTTCAAACTCTAATGATTTGTCTGGTTCATCAAATAAAAGTCTTGATTTTTTGAACTTTGACGGTAGTTCAGATGATAGTTCCAATCTCTTTGACTTTAATACAAAACTTCCCAACCATTCATCATTTGTGAAGAAAACTATAAGAAAAACCAGTAAGCCTGTGAACAGTGCAAAATCAATGAAAGCTTTCGTTGATAAATCAGTCTCTGTGAACGCTAAGAGTGCTAAAGGTAAGAAAACATCTCAGCATTCACAGAAACCGACCACTACTGGTAATTTCAAGAAGAAGCATTTGTTTGTTGCTCCAAGGTCTAACTCACCAGCTTTACATGTTTCAGATCTGAGAAATCAAAGGCCAGAAGCAAATTCTCTGTGGCAACCCAAACGGAACCTTGACAAGACCGTCTTAACGTCTAGTAGTGTTAATTGTAATAAGACTTCGCTTACTAAAGATGTTGTAATTGCTGATATTGTTGTTTTGAATCCAAAACTTGTTGTTTCTCGTAAACAATATACAATGAAGCAATTATTTCAGTTATCTTTATCTGCTGGAAAGTCTTCTTTTTATGATAAACATATATCTATATCTTGTCATGATTCTGAAGATTGGTTTGGAAATTACCATGTGCATTCATCTCATACCAATTCTTCTCATGCATTTCAAAAGAAAATAGGATCCAATTTGAAATGGATACCAAAATCTTGTGCTAACACAGTAGGACCCAAATTCCAATGGGTACCTAAGGCGAAATATGTGTTGCAGGCACACAAAGCTTAGAGAGAAAGCGACTTCTGATTATGTACATATCAGGACTCGTTCTTCAATGTCAAAAATAGGTTTTTGGATAATGCAGTTCAAAACCCGAACATCAAAGTCGAAATAGGCTTTTGAACAAATCAGTTCAAGACCCGCACTTCGATGACCAAAGTGTATATTCCAATGTTGTCATATACAAATCTAAATTTCTAATTTATCTTATGCAGACTTGTCATACATGGTTCTTGGACAGCGGATGTTCCAAACACATGACAGGGCAAAAAGAGATACTGTCCAACTTTAAAGAAAAATATTGTGGAACAGTAAGATTTGGCAACGACCAGTTTTCTCCAATCATGGGATACGGTGATGTACAACATGACAAAGTCACTATCAAGAGGGTGAGCTATGTAGAAGGCTTAGGACACAACTTGTTCAGTATAGGCCAGTTCTGTGACAAAGACTTAGAGGTCAACTTCAAAGCCAAGAGTTGTTCTGTTCGCAATGAAGAAGGCGAAGAACTCTTGGTCGGTACACGAGAATCAGACCTCTACACAATCAACTTATCAAATGTCCAGACTGACAAACAAGTTTGTCTACTATCGAAAGCTTCGATGCAACAATGTTGGTTATGGCATCGACGTCTTTCTCACCTCAACTTCAGGTACATCAACGATCTGGTCAGTGGAAAGCTCGTCAAAGGACTTCCAGAGCTGAAATATGAAAGAGAACATCTATGCGCAGCTTGTGAAAAAAGGAAGATGAAGAGGTCACCTCATAAACCGAAGCCTGAACCAAGTACAAAAGCTCCTTTAGAGTTATTGCATATGGATCTATGCGGTCCAATGCGCACTCAAAGCTTAGGTGGCAAGAAGTACATACTCGTGATCGTGGATGACTATTCGCGATACACATGGGTCAAGTTTTTTCGTTCAAAGGATGAGACACCAGATGTTATCATTACATTCCTGAAGACGACCCAGGTGAATCTGCAGAAACCGGTCAAGTTTCTAAGAACAGATAACGGCACAGAGTTCAAGAACAACAAAGTTGAAGAATATCTCGAATCTATCGGGATTTCACATCAATACTCTGCTGCTCTAACGCCTCAACAAAATGGAGTAGTTGAAAGAAGAAATCGAACGCTAGTCGAGGCTGCTCGTACTATGCTAAGTCATTCCAACTTACCTCTATTTTTGTGGGCAGAAGCTGTTTCGACCGCGTGCTACACACAGAATCGATCCATGATACATCGAAGGTTCAAGAAGACTCCTTACGCGTTAATCAACAACAGAACACCTACAATCAAATATTTCCATATATTTGGATGTAAGTGTTTCGTATTAAACGATAGGGAAAATCTCAACAAATTCAGCGCTAAGGCAGATGAAGGAATCTTCATTGGATATTCCTCGACTTCAACTGCATATCGTGTCTATCTAAAGAAGTCAAAGACGGTGATTGAAAGCGTCAACGTCTCCTTTGATGAAGAAATGGCTTCCGAACAACAACGTTCAGAACCCGCAATAACAGGAATACTAGCTTCTGGGCAACTCAGTCCAGGACCTATGTCTCAACAGAACAAATCAGATGAAGCATCAACTTCTACTAACCATTTATCTGATTTAGATTTATTATTTGAATTGTTTTATGATGAATATCTCGGATCTAATGTGTCAGGATCGAGTTCTTAACAAGAATTAATTCTCAGAAACTAATATCAAAGAAGTTGCGGAATAACACTTTGATATTTAATAAAACAGTAAACAAAACAGTATATGATTAACAAACTGTAAACTTGTATTGAATGCTTGAAGCTACAAGATTACACACTCAACCTCAATATTGATGAACAGACTCACCAATACGAATTCTACTTCTCTAGAATTAGGATCTATGCCTTGAGGTTGATTTTCTCTCTATATCAAAATTAAAAACTTAAAAACTAATTCAATCTATTCTATACATTCTATACATATACTGATCAAAAGATAATTACAAAGAATAAACAAATCTTCAGTATATCTTCCATGTATATCTTCTATGTATATCTTCAGTATATCTTCAGAATATCCAGCTGTCATACATTCCATCTGGATCTCTTAAGCAGCACTAATAATGCTCAGCAGCATTAACTTCTTGAAGCAGCATTAACTGTAAGCAGTACCAACTACTAGCAGTACTAACTTTGTTCAAGCAGCACTAACTTTGACTAGCAGTATTAATTCTACTAGCAGTAGTAATACTCAGCAGTATTAATCTTCAAAGTGTTCTGGCAGTAGTAACCACTCTTGTACTAGCAGTAGTAACCACACTTAGTAGAATCTTCAGTTCCCAACAATCTCCCCCTAACTTGACTTTTAGAAGAGAAGTCAAGTTCTTCAGATACTTCTTCATAAGCTCTCCAAGATGCTCCCAAAACTTCATAGTGGCCTATATTCCAGTATTTGCATCCAATCCCAAACTCTGATTGATGGTTCTTTGGATCAAGTATTTAGCCATCTGTGAATCTGGAATACACCCTAGCTTTTTCTTCAGCATAGCATGAAGCTTTAATCTTCTATGATTGTACACTCTATCCACTAGGAAGTACTTAGTGTGATTTAAATCCAAAGTCACTGCATATACTCCACTAGTTTCATATAGAGTCCAATTATTCACTGTTTGAAACACATTTCTGATTACCTCCTCTACTTCATCAGATTTGAACATCATACACAGATACTCCATTACCAGCTTTTTGATTGAAATCTCTGGAGCTTTCAGTTCATCTGCATATGACTTCATCCCTATTGCAAACATTTCTTCAATATCAGACCTTGAGCATGTTCTGACAATCTTACTCCAAGTGTTGTACACTTCATATTTCTCATCTTTTCTCTTCAGTCTGATATATTCCTTTCCATCCACTATCAATGTATCCCAGTGAATGACTTCAGGAGGCTTAACTCCTACAGGTTCTGCAGAAATTGGTTCAGGCACTTTGTCCATCACTACCATATACAAACTTACATCATCTTTGGTTGATGACTCTTGCTGGTTAGATGACTCAGGTGCCACTTCTTCTTTAGCAACCTTTTGTTCTTCTACTACTCTAGGCTTCTTGTTTTTCTTTCTTTTAGCCATCATTTTGGTTCTCTTCAAAATCTTTTGAACCTGCACTAGAGTCTCTTCCTTATTCTTTTCTTCCTTTTTCTCTGCCATTTCTTTGATAGGAGTTCCCTCTTCACTTTCAGGGAATGGTTGATTCATATCAATATCATTACTCTCCTTTGCCTTCTTTTCAAATTCCACTCTATCCTTTTCATTGCTTTTCAGCTTCCCCATTTCTTTCTCATAGAGGTCCCTGATTTGATCAAAATTCATCTTCACAAACATTTCTTTCTTTACCCCAATTGCACTCCTCAAGAAAGTTATCATTTTGTTTCTTTCCTGAGTGGCAAGGTAAGTTTGTGAAGGTCTTCTTTTCTTTGCACTTGATTTAACTATCATAGCCTTTCTCAGACTTATGGCCCTTTGTTTAGCTTTTTCAGTTTCAAGCCCTTTTTGATAGGCTTTATTTAACTCAGCAGCTAAAGCCTTTGCCATCTCCCTGTCCTTCTCCACCTGAGCTCTTTCTTCTTTTTTCATCTCCTCCTGCATTTTCCTTGCTAAGGCTTCATCTGATTCAACTAACCTTTGCTTCTTGACTGGTTGATCAGATTCCACCATTTTTGCTTTTCCCTTATTCTTTGCTTCTGCATCCATTTCTTTCTTTTCTCTTTTCTTTGCTCCCCCTTCATTTATGATCACTCCCTTTGCTTTGGGAGTGTCATTCTTTGCTTTGATCAACATCTCAGCTACTTCAATTTCTGTTGGTGATAACTCTGTTACTGCTGCTTGTGAGGTTTCAGCAGCATTATCAGTTTCTGCTTCTAGTTGAACTGAGATTCTTTCTTTTTTTGCTTCCCTCTCCCCCTCAACTTCAACTTTCTCTTTTTCAAGCTCCCCCTCTCTTGTTGCTTCTTCCATGTTGATCTCCCCCTTTTTGGGAGCATCCTTCTCAAATTTCCTTCTCCTTAGCACAAACTGTTTCCTCTTCTGTTTCTGTACTAGTTTCATTACCAACTTCTTGAGCTTGGTAATCTGCACTTGTTGAGATAGGATGACCAGCTTCAGCTCCTCTATTTCTTTTCCTTGCTTAATAACATCCTGGTTGATGTTTCCCATGGTTTCCATCAATTCCTCATAGTTATATCTGTCCTCACCTTCTCCAGGAGTGTTACCCCCTATTGAAGGATCATTGGATCTTTTTGAAGTGGAAGTCTTCTGCCTAGCAGAAGCACTATCCACCCCCTTGGTTTCTTGGCACCAGGGACCTTCAAATGATTGCTCATTTAAAGTTGCCATGGGGGAGGTCTTATTGATGTTACCACTTTCCTCCTCTGTGCTAGCAGGAGTAGTGGCAGCCTCAACACCCATATGCTCTTCCTCCTCCTCAGAGAGCACCTCCTTGGGGTTGGAAGACACCCCTGTGGTTTCCCTATGGATATTCTCTAAAGGAGAAGTCTCCTTTAGAGGGCTTAAAGGCTTGGGGGATTCTGGTACAAGAAGGGAAAGAGCCTTCTTTACCTGTTTTCTCTTGTAAGTATGGGTAATTGGAGAGGTTGGTTTTGCAAGAAGGGACTGGGGAATTGTTTTTGAGTGGGAAGGTTGGGCTTGGCTAGCAGTGGGATGGTCTAGTGAGGGCCTTGACCCTGCTGCCATACCTTCAGTGGTTTGGGACACCACCATCATTGTAGAGAACAATGGGGTGTCAACTCCTTCCGAGTCCCCAGCAGACCTTCTCATATTTGAGAAAACCTTGCCTTTGGGGGGTTTAGGTACATATACCCCAACAGGTTGAGGTATATCCATCAATTCATGGTTAATAACTTCTTGAACAAACCTGGGGTACATGAAGAAGCTCTTCTTGTTATCCAGATTTGAGACAAGATCATGAAAAATCATTTGAGAAAAATTGAATTTTCTAGCAGTGGATAAACACACCAATGCATAAGCAATAGGACTGCTAAATTGGCTCCAGCCAGTTGTTTTCTTTGAAATACAGTGCATTAAAGTATGAGCAAAGAACCTCCATTGGGGTGAAAATTTTGCTTTGAAAAACTTAAAAATCCCCATTTGGCCTTGATATCCCATTCTGGAAAGAGTTGAAAATAGTTCATCACTAGGAATAGAAGTTATACCAGAGGCATCGTCTAGACGTAGACTGATGCGAATAACTTCTTCAGTAACGGTTAGGGATTGGTCACATATCCTGGTCTTGATCATCTGCACACCATTCTCAGCAACAATGGTGGCATTTGCCCAGAATTGCCTCTGATGATCGATGTAGATGGTAGGGGCAACAGTGAGAGCATGAGCAATATGGCTCGACTTGAGGAAATCCACAATCTGGTGGAACCCTTCGGCTTGTTTGGGCTTCTGTAGCATTGCAATCTCATTGTGTTCGTCGATAAACGCCATGGATGCCATTGAACTGGGATGTTCTTGCCTGGAAGACTAGGTACTTGAGAGAAAAAGATTAGAAGAGCAAGTGAACAGTATGCAAAGAGTCGTTATGAACGTTTAGGCGGGCAAAGGGTATTTATAGTATTCGGATTATAAGCAGTATTAACCTAGAGCAGTATTAACTAACTAGCAGTATTAACTGCGAGCAGTATTAACCGCGAGCAGTATTAACTAACTAGCAGTATTAACTGCGAGCAGTATTAACTGCGAGCAGTATTAACTGCGAGCAGTATTAACTGTGAGCAGTATTAACCAACTAGCAGTATTAACCAACTAGCAGTATTAACTAACTAGCAGTATTAACCAACTAGCAGTATTAACCAACTAGCAGTATTAACCAACTAGCAGTATTAACTAACTAGCAGTATTAACCAACTAGCAGTATTAACTAACTAGCAGTATTAACTGACTAGCAGTATTAACCATACTTACTCTTTGAAGCTTAGGCTGAATTGAGTACTGCTATGTGTGCCCTGTAAATGAGGATTAGTAACACCAAGAAACTATAATATACCTATATTTAACCACTTTTTGAGAGAATGCTTATTCAGAGTTGATCATTCCCACACTTGTTACCAAGAAAGTGAATCTACCCACATCAAAAGCTTTGGTGAATAGATCAGCAAACTGGTTGTCAGTATGAACTTTCACAACTTGAACAAGTTTCTTTTCATTACAGTCTCTTATGAAGTGATACCTGATCTCAATGTGCTTTGTCTTAGAGTGCTTGACTGGATTATTCACAATGCTGATAACACTGCTATTATCAATAAAGATGGGAGTGTGTAGAAAGGTTACCCCATAGTCCATCATTTGATTCTGAATCCATAAGACTTGAGAACAGCAACTTGCAGCTGCTATGTACTCTGCCTCTGTTGTAGATGTGGACACTGTGGTTTGTTTCTTGCACTGCCATGAAACTAGTCTAGCACCCAAGAACTGACATCCTCCAGAAGTAGACTTTCTGTCCAAGTTTGCCCCACCTAGATCACTGTCTGAGTATGCAATAAGGTCAAAGGGTGAGTCATGAGGATACCAAAGTCCCAATCTGGGTTGTCCTTTGAGATATCTGAATATCCTCTTAACAGCTTGAAAGTGATATTGCTTTGGCCTAACTTGGAATCTTGCACACACACAGACTGGAAACATTATATCTGGCCTTGATGCTGTGAGATACATGAGAGAGCCAATCATGGATCTGTAATGATGCACATCCATATCCTCCCCCTCAAGATCTGTTGTTATCTGTTTGTGTGTTTCTATAGGTGTACTAGCAGGTTTTGAATCTGAGAAACCAAACTTGGTTAGAATGTCCTGCACATACTTGGATTGACATATGAAGATGCCATCTGACTTCTGTTGAACTTGGAGTCCAAGGAAGAAAGTAAGTTCCCCCATGGAACTCATTTTAAACCTTTGATGCATTAGATCCTCAAACTCCTTGCACATGATATCTCTTGTAGATCCAAAGATAATGTCATCAACATAAATTTGGACCAACAAGATATCCTTCTTCTTTCTCTTGATAAATAGAGTCTTATCAATGACTCCTCTTTCAAAGCCATTGTCCAAGAGATAGGATGACAGAGTGTCATACCATGCTCTTGGAGCTTGATGCAGTCCATAAAGAGCTTTCTTCAATTTGTATACCCTGTCTGGATAGCTTGGGTTTTCAAACCCTGGTGGTTGACAGACATATACCTCTTCTTCAATTGATCCATAGAGAAAAGCACTCTTTACATCCATTTGATAGACTTTGAAGTTCATGTAAGAAGCATATGCTAGGAATAATCTGATAGCTTCTATCCTAGCCACAGGTGCAAAGACTTCTTCATAATCTATACCCTCCTCTTGAGTATACCCTTGAGCCACTAGCCTTGCTTTGTTCCTTATGACAATTCCTCTTTCATCTCTCTTGTTCCTGAAGATCCACTTTGTGCCAATTGCTCTGTGACCTTTAGGAAGGTCTACCAGATCCCATACATCTTGTAGTTTGAACTGCAGCAATTCTTCTTGCATTGCTTCTATCCAGCTGGATTCTTTCATTGCATCATGTGTCTTTTTAGGCTCAAGCTGGGATAGAAAGCAAGAAAGCACTGTATGCTGTTGATCTTGCATTTCTTGAAGTCTGCTCTGATGTCTAGTCATCATAGGAGATGATATATCTCCTATTACCAGCTGTGGAGGATGATTCTTTTGAACTCTGGTGTTAAGACTAGGTTCTTCATCAACATCAGCTTCTAGATTGGAGTCATTCAACTCAACTGAAGTGTTGTCAGCAGTTACTTCTGATTCTTTATCTTCTTGATTCTCTTCATCTCTACTCTGACTTGGTCCAGTAGATTGTTCCATTTCACAGTCTTCAGAAGAATTCACTGTGGGTGTGGGAAAGATCACTGATTTAGATACACTTTCTTGAACTTGTGTAGTCCCTGATCCTTCACCTCCTGAACCTGCATGATCATTACTACTGAAACCAAAGGAGTTAGTTAGTGAATCAATGTCAAATAGCCATTGAGGACCAGTTCCAATAGGATTTGGTGTGTTCTCATTGCATTTGACATTGTCACTTTCTTCAATTATTCTAGAAGATGAATTGAACACTCTGTAGGCCTTACTTTGAGATGAATAACCAACAAGAAATCCATCATCTGCTTTGCTATCAAACTTACCTAAGTGAGTTTTGGTATTGAGAATGGTACAAGGACACCCAAAAGGTTTGAAAAATCCAATAAAGGGTTTTCTTTTATTTAAAAGCTCATATGGTGTCTTGTTCTTTGCCTTAACTACTAGAACTCTGTTTTGGACATAACAGGCAGTATTAACTGCTTCAGCCCAGAAGGTAATTGGCAGTCTTGAATCAGCCAACTGAGATCTAGCAGCCTCTATTAATGTCCTATTTCTCCTTTCAGCAACACCATTCTGTTGAGGAGTCCTAGGAGCACTATACTGTCTCTCAATCCCTTTTTCTTCACAAAAGGTGTTTAGATCAAAATTTTTGAATTCAGTCCCATTATATTATCTAATGACTTTTACTTTTTGATTGGTTTGGTTTTCAATTCTCAGGATAAAGGACTTGATCAGTCCACTTGTCTCATCCTTAGTCCTTAGAAAATATACCCAGGTGAATCTAGAGTAATCATCAACAATAACCAAGCAGTAAGATTTCTTGCCTATACTCATAACATTTGTAGGACCAAACAGATCCATGTGCAATAACTGGAGACAAGAAGAAATAGAATTTATCTCTTTGGTCTTATGAGAAGTTTTATGTTGTTTGCCTTTGAGACAAGCAACACAATGATCATCACATGAAAAGACTTTAGAAGGTAAACCTCTTACAAGGTTGTTTTTAACAAGTTTGTTCATAGTCTTAAAATTCATGTGACACATCCTTCTGTGCCATAGAGAGGATTCATCTATAGAAGCTTTTGAAACAAGACAATTTAGAGATGAATCACTTTTAACATTTTCCATATCTAGACAGTAAACATTGTCATTTCTTGGAGTTCTTAGTAGTATCATGCTTTCATCAACTACTTTGAACCCTGGAGCAAGGATCATACATTCAGTGTTTGTAAATAATATACTATGTTGTTTGTCACAAACCTGTGATACACTTAACAGGCTGTATTTTAATTGATCAACATAGTAGACATCCTCAAATGTCATCTTACCTTTGGTGACATTACTTTTTCCACTTATCTTACCACCAGTAAGATTGTCTCCAAAAGCAACATGTCCTCCATTGATATGCTTGAAATCCTGAAGGCATGACATGTTGCCTGTCATGTGCCTTGAGCAACCACTATCAACATGCCATATGCTCCTTCCCTTGAGCTGTTGATTGCCCTGCACATAAGATAGATCAGTTAGTATGAAATAGGAACCCAAGCCAAAGTGGTCTTGGGTACCCCTTTCTCATCAAAATACTTGCATTCCTTCTTGACAAGATTTTTGAATCTTAACTCCTCATTCTTGGAGTATTTTGTCACAATAATAGGCTTGGAAACATTTGTGCTGGAAACAGTACTGGTTTTAGAGGTATTAACTGCCTTAGCAACACTTGCATGCTTAGCAGTACTAAACTTGTTAGCAGTAGTAACTGTGTTAGCAGCAGTAACTGTGTTAGCAGTATTAACCTTTGAAGAGGTACTAACTGTATTAGCAGCATTAATGTTTTTAGTAGTACTAACACAGGTAGCAGCAGTAATACTTCCAGCAGCACTAACCCTGTCAGCAGTACTAACAGTTTTAGTGCTTTTGGGCACCCACATTTTAATGCTTTCTTTTAAAATCCTTTTCTTTATGGGGCCTTTCTTTTCACCATGTTTCTTTCCAGCCTTTCTATAATCAACAGACTTTTGCTTACATCTTTGAAAGGTCATCTGTTGATTAATAGGATTGAAAAAGCAAGATTTAGCCAGATGATTTAACTTGCCACATATGAAGCAAGGTTTTGGTCTATTGATTTTATTCAGATCAACTCCTTGCTTCTGAGCCCATTGATTATTCCAGTTTCTTTGATTTCCTCTTTTTAAACCAGAATTTAGGCTCTTGGCTTTACTGCAATCACACTGTTTACCGGATGCAGGATTCACAACTGTGGTCTGTTTGTAATGGACCTTGTTGTCTTTTCCTTTGGTCTTTTCTATCTCCTTGGACTTTATCCAGTCTTTCCCACATCCCTCATTGGTGATTATATTGTTTTCTTCATGGATTTCTTTATCTATCTTATTATCTCTCTTCTTACTGGCTTCTTTCTCAGTTAGATCCTTAATTACTACTTCATCCAAAGGGTCTATCTTAAAGGCTTTTTCAGATAAGTCCTTATTCTCCTTGGTTTCTAACAAGTCTGAAGTAGGAGAGATATAATTGTTGTTATAAGGAGGAGGTGTACTGTTGTATCCAATACCAGGCTTCATCTTATCATGAATCTGAGCCTTTAGAAGAGAATCCATTGCCTTTGAAGCATATGAAAACTTCTCTATGTCAAGTTTAACTTTGGACAATTCCTCCTTTAGCTTATCACTCTCTTCTAAGGATTTAGACAGTTTAGTCTCTAACTCATTCTTTTCCCACTTCCAGTAGTTAGTATCATAAGAGTGTTGAAGTTCATTGGCTTGAAAGCCTTTGATTTGTTCTTCAAATCTCTCAACTATTAGTACATAATCTCTTCTATCTTTTTCTAACCTTTTGAGGTCATCACACATACTTTGATTGTGATCCCTGTATCTTTTGACAGTGTCAATGCAAGTTTTAGTGCAAAGGTTAGAAATTACCTCAGATGGGAGATCAGACACTTCTGCCATAAGAGCTTGATTCTGAATGGCTTCCTCAGCTTGATCACTCCAGTCAAATCCCATTCCTTGTTGAGAAACAAGGGCTTGAGCAGGATTCTTGTTCTGAGTGTAGCCTCCATTCTGAGCTTGTTGGTGGTTGTTGTTAGACACATCACTCCTGCATTCTCTAGCAAAGTGTCCTTTCATGTGACACTTGTAACATTCCACTTTGGTTTTGTCAAAACCAGCTCCATCCTCTCTTCTTTGGGAGAAGTTATTCCTTCCTGTTCTTTTAATGAACTTCTTCACCCTCATGGATAACATGGCCATCTGCCATTTTATATCCATCTCCTCCAGGTCATCAGGGTGAAGTTGATCCAGATCATCATTGATTAATGAAGTGTTACTATGACTGGACAAGAAGGCTTCAAAGATTGTTTCAGATCCTTTTTCTGAACTTGCTCCACCAGCAGTACTAACTGCTTCAGGGATGGCAGTAGTATCAGTGGCTGCTGAAAGAAGTGCAGAATTGTGGACATAACCAGTAGGTTTCTTCTTGATCTCTACCTCAGTTTCAAAAACTCTTAGATCATTGTATAGATCATCAAGTTCTTTCTCCTCCAGATTGTCACTCTGCCTATAAGAGACAGTGTACATAGTCCACTCATCCCCAAGAGATCTGAGGAATTTCCTGTTGATGTCATCTTGATCCATCTTTACTCCAACAGTGGCCAGTTCTCCAATGAGTTTGTTGAACCTATCAAAAGTTTGAGTCATAGACTCATTCTTTGAGGAAGTAAAATTCTCATACTGCTGCTTAAGAACATCTCTTTGATTTCTCTTGATACTCTTAGTTCCAGCAAATCTTTTCTCTAGAGAATTCCAGAGAATTTGAGCATCAGTGCAGTTGCAAAATTGATGCTGATATTCATTAGGGATTGCCAAGAGCAGAGTGCTCAAGGCCTTCATCTCTGTCTGCCTGATCTTTCTTTCACCATCTGTCTTTGGTGGAGGTCTTTTTCCATCTGGTCCTATCCTTCCAGCTTCAGAAGGACCATTCTCAATGATATCCCACATTGAGTAGTCAGTGAGAAGAATATATTGTCTGATCCTTATCTTCCACATGTCAAACTCACTGGGTTTGAGCATTGGAACCTTGGAGACCAAAGTACTGCTTGATTCTGTAAGATTTTCCATGATAGATAGATGTTTCTGATTCAATATATAGATGTTTCTGATTCAATAGGCTCTGATACCACTTGTCAGGATCGAATTCTTAACAAGAATTAATTCTCAGAAACTAATATCAAAGAAGTTGCGGAATAACACTTTGATATTTAATAAAACAGTAAACAAAACAGTATATGATTAACAAACTGTAAACTTGTATTGAATGCTTGAAGCTACAAGATTACACACTCAACCTCAATATTGATGAACAGGCTCACCAATACGAATTCTACTTCTCTAGAATTAGGATCTATGCCTTGAGGTTGATTTTCTCTCTATATCAAAATTAAAAACCTAAAAACTAATTCAATCTATTCTATACATTCTATACATATACTGATCAAAAGATAATTACAAAGAATAAACAAATCTTCAGTATATCTTCCATGTATATCTTCTATGTATATCTTCAGTATATCTTCAGAATATCCAGCTGTCATACATTCCATCCGGATCTCTTAAGCAGCACTAATAATGCTCAGCAGCATTAACTTCTTGAAGCAGCATTAACTGTAAGCAGTACCAACTACTAGCAGTACTAACTAGCTAAGCAGTACTAACTTTGTTCAAGCAGCACTAACTTTGACTAGCAGTATTAATTCTACTAGCAGTAGTAATACTCAGCAGTATTAATCTTCAAAGTGTTCTGGCAGTAGTAACCACTCTTGTACTAGCAGTAGTAACCACACTTAGTAGAATCTTCAGTTCCCAACATAATGTAAAGAAATCTGTTGTGGTTGACAGGATGGAAGACTTAACGACTACTCATCCAACCAGTTCAGATGTTCCAATTGAATCAAATGCCTCGATTCAACAAGAGATTACAATTCAAATGCCGACTCCAATAGTTGAAGAAGTTCCATGTGATAAAGAGACAGAAGTAGCTGCAACAGTAGAAGATTCTGTACAGATCAATCTACAGCCAGAACAAGCTGTACCTGCTGAGCCTTCTGAACCTGCCACTTCAACTGAAATCACTCCTCATGAACAAACCGAAGAAGGTACAAGTGGATTTATAGATGACACAATTGACATACATTCATATAATCCATTGCCTCATGAACATAAATGGACCAAAGAGCATCCGATAAGCCAGATCATAGGCGATCCATCAAAACCGGTGCAAACTAGGTCAGCATCAATGAACATGTGCATGCATGACTCCTTTCTAAGCAAGATTGAGCCAACAAGAGTATCAGAAGCTCTTGCTGATCCAGAATGGGTGATCTCAATGCAAGAAGAGCTGAATCAGTTCGATGCACTTAAAGTCTGGAGACTCGTACCGAATCCTAAAGGTAAAACCATTATAGGTACGAAGTGGATCTTCAAAATTAAGAAAGACGAAGCTGGTACCGTCATCCGGAACAAGGCACGACTAGTAGCCAAAGGATACAGACAAGAGGAAGGAATAGACTATGACGAAACATATGCTCCTGTGGCGCGATTAGAGGCAATCAGAATGTTTCTAGCCTACGCAGCCCACAAGAACTTCACGGTCTTTCAAATGGACGTGAAGACAGCATTCCTCAATGGAATTCTGAAGGAGGAAGTCTACGTCTCTCAGCCAGAGGGTTTTGTCAATCAAGAAAAGCCGAATCACGTCTACATTCTTGACAAAGCACTGTACGGTCTGAAACAAGCACCTCGAGCCTGGTATGATGTCCTTTCCACTTTTCTAGTTAAGTCTGGGTTTTCCAAAGGTACGGTGGATACCACTTTGTTTATTAAAAAGGAAAAATGCGATATCATTTTAATTCAAATCTATGTAGATGATATTATCTTTGGTTCTACAAATACTAAGTATTGTAAGAACTTCGCAAACCTTATGGTGTCTAGATTTCAAATGAACTTGATGGGAGAGATGAATTTCTTTCTCGGTTTACAAGTAAAACAGTTTTCTACGGGTATCTTTATCAATCAATCTAAGTACATTAGGGAAATTCTCCGGAAATTCCAAATGGAAAATACAAAACCGATTAGTACCCCAATGGCACCAGGAACTAAGATTGGCACCGATCCTTCGGGAAAGGCTGTTGATATTAGGACCTACAGAGGAATGATAGGTTCTTTAATGTATCTTACTAGTAGTAGACCAGAAATAATGTTTTCAACATGTCTTTGTGCCCGATATCAGGCTAATCCAAAAGAAATCCATTTGTCTGCTGTAAAGCGCATTTTCAGGTATCTAAAGGGCACTGCAGATCTCGGTCTGTGGTATCCTAAAGATACTAGTTTTGAACTAACAGCCTACACAGATGCAGATCATGCAGGTTGTATGTTAGACAGGAAGAGCACGTCAGGACATGTGCAGTTCCTCGGTGACAAATTAGTAAGTTGGGGATCAAAGAAGCAACTTTGCGTTTCAACTTCTACGGCCGAAGCAGAGTATGTAGCTGCTGCTAGCTGCTGTTCTCAGGTCTTATGGATGCAAACTCAATTACGCGACTACGGTTTCCACTTCAATAAGATCCCGATCTACTGTGACTCCAAGAGCGCCATCGCAATCACAACGAATCCTGTTCAACACACAAAGACAAAGCACATAGACGTCAGGTATCACTTTATTAAAGATCATGTTGAAAAAGGAACAATTGAAGTTTTCTTTGTAAAGACTGATTATCAACTTGCCGATTTGTTCACCAAACCCTTAGATGAAAAGAGGTTCAACTTTCTTATCTCTAAGCTTGGTATGCTAAATCTTAAGATATAATCGGTAATTACCTAACAAAGTTTTCTATTGTATACTTTTTCATCATTTCTTCATTCTTAACTCTGATTGATATCTGCCATTCTATCATATGTTCATGATCCAAGGGGGAGTATGAGAAGAAATTGACATCTGGTCAATATTACTTCGAGGGGGAGCTCATAAAATATTGCATGTACCTTTTAATGCAAGATTTTTTTTGTAATGCAAGATTTTAGGGGGAGCTCTTCAAGTCAAAAAGGGAGTACGGATATGACTTCTGATTATTTCAGATCAGGACTCATACTTTAAAAAGTTTTACTGCTTTTTGTCTTTTCAATATAAGTGAATAATTATTACTTTGACTTGACATTAGACTTTTGCAGAATTTTTGAGAGAAGCTTACAAGTTCATATGTTTATGACTTAAAGCTTAGCTTCATGAGATGGAATATCGTACGTAAAGGTATAATTCTATATCTTCATCTCACATATGGTTGAAAGAAGGACAACTTTCGATCATAAGAAAACATTGTTTTTAATGTTCAAAACACTTCCCGATTTTTCATCACATTTTATATTTTGGGAGTGTATTTTAAATGTTTTCATGATCTAAATTGTGCTTTAACTGAAATAGTTAAACCCATCTGAGCAACACGTGCATCTAGGAAAACAAAGAATCATTGTGCTAGGAATTAACACAACTTCAATGGAATCACCTTAACCAGTGATTTCTACCCAAGAAGTTAATCCTTAGTGATTGAGTGTGCAAATAGAAAAGGAATGAGTGTGATTAGAGAAAGCAAAAAGTTTAAAAGAAAGAGTGTGTGAGAACAGAGTTAAAAGAATATCAAAACTCTGCACCAACTTTTTCTGAGCCGGGTAGCCACCATTCTAGTGATTCACAATTCTTTGGTGATCATTATTGAAACAGGCAACTAACCCATGCCAACTCTTGATCAAACCTCACCATCTACTCATTTTCTTCTCAACAAGAAAGTGTTTCACATTTTCAAAAGGGGATGCAGCACATTTGCTATCTGATTTTCATTCGGAAAATCTAGATATTGAAAAGAAGGAAGTTTGCCCTACCTTCGCACTTCAATCATGCACATTGAGTCTGTGTTTAACTTACTGTTGTCTCAGTGGTCTACACAAAATTGAGCCAATAAGCAATCATCCGTGCTTAATTCTTTCAAACACAAGCACGAACACACAAGGAATTAGTTTCTTTGTCATAACGTTTATAGAAATTACCTTTGTGGTGTTTCGATGATTAAATGGAAGCCCTGGGGGAGTCAACATCAAAACAGCTCCTTTCCAATGTGTATTCGTTACACTCAGTGACTTAGTGTTACTGACAGGCATGATAACTGATTCATTAGTTGATTTCAGGTGTTACACGACACATTTGTCTGGACTTGCAAAGATCTAGATGAATCTCTTATGAATTGACGAATCAGGGGCTCTAACCGTCAGATTGACATTTCTTACAACAAATTTTGATGAAGTCGTTACACTTAACATAAAAAAGGGGGAGAATGACTACAATAAGACAAGAAATGGCAAAGATCACATGTTTCAAGAATCACGTCCACTCTTCAAAAGGGGAGATTATTAGATTGAAGACATGCTGAGTCAAGAGCTAGAGAAAAAGATTGCATCTTCTGAGCTGAACAAGAAGACTGAATTGGATAAATCTTTTTATTAAATGATCTTGATCCAAAGGGGGAGATTGTTAGACCACAGTCTCATTGGATTCAAGATCATCCAAACTGAAGATCGCAATCTGAAGCTAAAGCCGGAACGTCGACTCTCAATGTTAAAGTCTATGTCGTTTGTAATAAATGTCAATGTAATTCAATGTAATTGTTTGTTAAATATATTAGTTTAAATATCTATTTCTATTAGATATTAGGTAACTTAGGTAACTAAGTTAGTATTAGTTAGTTTCTAGTTTACTTTATTAGGATTTAATATCTAGACTTAATATCTAGATATTAAGATAGATAGTGTGTTCAACACACTTGATAGTTGTTGTCTATCAATCTCTCTAACAGATCAGATCATAGAATCACACATACAAACACACACAAGAAGGTGTAAAAGAGAGAAAACATTGAGAACACAAAGCAAAGCTTAATCGATCAACCTTGTAATCGTTATTTTATATATCAAACAGGTTGGTAATATTATTGTGTTGTTTCTAAGAACTTGTTAGGTAGTATTGTTGGACCGACAAGTTGAATGATAGAGAAAAATAAAGATAGATAAGTAATCATTAATGAAGGAAAATACAAAAGAAATGTACATATCTATTATATGTTCAAAACCTGGAAGGACGTTAACCTTCCAACAAAGTGGAAAACACTATGCTGCTCATCTATTTTGAGTCTAGGGAACCCCTAAAGAATTGGTCAAGGGAGACAATTGCTTTTGGTACTCATAATTATCACATTTACTATTCGACACCCCTTGATAAGAAGAAAAAGAAAAAGAGACAATGACTGTGGTCCAACTCTTCGCTGCCTGTTATCTCAAAGCATGCATATGGGCAGTATATACAATGAATAGTTGATCGAGGTTTAAAACTAATGCTGACCTCTTTGATCGTACGGATTTCTGAAGGTCTTCAAAATATTTGGGATAACAATGAGCATCTCAGGGCCGTTTTTCCGAACCGAACCGGTACCATATCGAACCTGAACCGGTACCATGTATTTGGTCCGGTTGTCGGTTCCAATATTTCCTCAAAATCGGTATTTGGCATTTCAGTATTCGGTACCGGGATTTTCCCTAGAAAAAAAAAACGAAACCGAACCGGAATTTTAAAAGGACGACTAATGGTGAGAAATGACAAATTACTATGCCCACATTTCACTGTTACTGTATCCAAAAGCCTCTTGCATGGTATGATATCCCTACCTACAAAACCTCATTTATTCACCATAAACATACACACACACACACAAGCCTCTAGCATTATACTCGTCCGTTGGTCGGATACACGACATGACTTTAATTTAGATTCAGGTTAAACCGTCTGTTAATATCTATCATGATAAGAAGGCAGGTTCTGTGTGGAGCCAGTTAGGATTACCAGTAATCAACTTTTTGCCCAAATATCTATCATGATAAGAAGAATCTCATTACTTCCTCTATTATTAAAAGGTCAAATTGTCATGTAGTTAATTTTAAAGTGTAACAACTACACATTTATAATATAGTAATACAAATCAGTTTCGAGAAAAAAAGGCATCTCAATTTACCACATACTGATCAAGTGATAACGTAGTAATTATCAAAATGATAAGAATCACTTTAAAGGTAAATTAGTCTCTATATCACAACCAACTAAAACTTTGAAGTTAAAAAACCCAAATAATTAAACACGTAGGAACCAATAAACCAAAAACCGATTTAATCAACCGAATAACACCTCTACTCACAATTAGAACGGAACTGAATTTCTCTTGTCGATCACAAAACACTTGTATGTCTACTTAACACACAGGACATACAATCAACAAAAAAAATAAGTTTATTTCCTAGCTTAATGCATGCTAGTTGTGAATATTACTCTAATTGTTCAATGTTTTTATGCAATATGCCAATATGTCTATTGTTTTAAACATGATTTTGGACTTTTGGGTTCCAGATTTTAGAACCAAATGCTCCTCCCAATCTAATGTCACTGAATACCAGGCAACGTGTAAATGCACATAGCCGAATCCATATCCAATAAATGGGTATATCACATCCGATACAAGCATATGTGGTTAATGATGTGTTCACTTTTCATCCATATTTGATCTTCCTATGAGTGCACACGTTAAATGGTCAAAAAGAATAGGGGAGCGTTTGGTTCACATAATAGAATTTGATGGAATTGGAATCTATTGAAAGAATTTGACTTTGAAGGAACGGTAATGGAATTTGATGGAAATTGACCATGTGTTGGTTGGTAGGAACCAGATGAAAATCAATTATTTCAATTTTAGCCAAGGAATGATGAATTCCTCAATCTGTGGAATTCAAAGGATTCCATCATGATCAATATGTGAACCAAACAAAGGAATTGGAATTTGGTCAAAGAAATTATCCATTCCAATTCCTTCAAAATCCATGAACCAAACACCCCCTAAGACCCATAAGAATTGGATTTTCACATAATTAAAAAAATGAAAGTAAAGGAATTAATACAAAGAGACCTATAAGAACTAATTTAAAAGTGTCACATTAGTTATGACACCAATGCCAAACATGATGCATACAACCCTTGGCTCATTCTGAGAAAATGACATGATCTTATTTAGCACATCCTGAAAATCCATAAGAAGTTGAACATCAGTATGAGAAACTTCAAACTGCAAATACTCATGGATGTGATCAGGTATTAGTCATAACATTCTAATAATATCATGCTAAAGCGAACTCAGTAAGGACATTTAAACCAGGGCGATTATATTATGGTATGTGTTTATAGATGATGAACGATCATGTTATATATATAGAAACGATACTACCTCTGTCTCAAAATAAATGTAACGTTTGACTTGGCACATAATTTCATGAGTGTTTGACTATTAGTCAACTATTTGCTCTTTTGGACCAAAATCAATGTTTTAATATTCTATAGTGATTATTAATGAGCAAAAAGGTAAATATGTATTGAAATCTTACCGAAATCAGATATTGACCAAATGTTCACAAAAACTACAAAAGCATAACTCTATATATCATTTTTATAGATCAATCATCAATCAAATATTGATTGTGCTTTAAATCCTCTCTCTCTCTCTCTCTCCTCTAGACTGACCCTACCCAAATCAAGAACTAACAATGAAACTCAAGAATATATGTAATAATATGATGCAAATTTTGATATCCTTTAGCATATTCATTAAATTAGACATATAAAACAAAATTATTAGAAGATCAAGGTTCTAACTCTATAGTTCTTCCATGGAGCATGCCATACAGGACCAGGCAGCTGCTAGGGATTCTCTCCATGAGAGTTGCAGTTGAGAGATTCCTACATGAAACAAGTCAACCCATTAAAACCACAAAGACAAGCAGGTTGCTTTTACTACATATGTTGAAACGGAATAACAATTCAACTAAATGCATGCGGAGTTCATATCGGAAATAATAAATTTGGACAGGAGGGACCAGTGACAGATAAGAATAGTGAGTCAGTTTAGGCTGAGAGTAGCTTGGGAATTCTCTATAATAAGACGTTAGCGAGAAGTATAAATAGTGGGGAGCTTGGGGTGATTGGCATGCATAAATTGATGGCTCTTTTGGGAGATCCCTAGCTTCTCGAATAACTAGCTACCTTTTTACGATTTCCATTGTGAATTCAAGCATTCAACCCCTTATTCAATACATATTTCCTTTTTTTCTATTTGTTCCCTGACTCTTAACTTAAGATTGACTAAAGAGCGGAGATTTTGAAACATAAACCTTTATGGTAGTAAACTATGATTTAGGGGTTGATGCATATATGGATAAGTTTTCAACAGGTGTAAAAAGTACAAGCAAATCAAAACCTGTCTGAAGTCCCATGAACTGGAATAATGTCAGTCAAGTTACCATCACCTCTGTCAAATAAAAATTCACATAACCAATTCAAGGTTAAGCTATTTAAATCAAAATGTAACCAACATACATATTACTAAAATCGAAATGCATATCATTACCATGGTTCTGTTGGATGTAGGTCCACGGACTTTACTCTTTCCTATCTTTGAGCAAGCTTCCTCTGTCACACATACGCGCACAAAAAATCTCATAATTATCAAACAAACGCCTTGAAACAAAAATGAACACAAATCAAATAACTAACAGTACCTTGATATTGAGCCTGAGAGGTTGTCCCAAAGCAAACACACACACACACACACAAAATTGAAAGTTTCAGTTAGTACATAATCAAATCGAGTTTCAACATTAGTAATGTGATTGAACAATGATAAAAAATTTCAATTCATCATAGATTCAAAGACGGATCTAGATTACAACAGCGGAAATCAGAATCAAGGAACAACATAAGTTTTACCTCTAATGTAATGTAATCCAAATAATAAAAGATAGATATAAAATATAGAATGGTTAAAATTGGTTCAAACATAATGAGCTCATAAGTTAAATCAATCCAAACTAAAAAAAAATCCACAGTAAACAAATAATTACAAGTGTGGAATATCCCAAATAAAATGTCTTTCCGAAACATGATTTCCTATATAGTAACCATACAAAACAATAATGTTATGAACAAACGCCTTTCTTGACCATGCCACATTGGCTTCAAGCCTTGATGCATTAAGCTACCCCAAAAAAATGAGATCAAGTTCCATATTTAGAAAACTGTACACAAATCCAATAGACACCAAAACAAATTAAGTCACCAATAGAAGTATGACCATTATCGGCTCCACTTTTGTTCTGTTGGATCACACTCCATGAATCAACTAAAAGAATGATCATGATCCAAATTTTACTGTACCTGGAGAAACATCTGTTAGAAGAAATAAATTTTATGATGAATTTGGTGTATCGAAAGCTTTTAACACATAACTTGTGCTAAAAATCACTTTTGACATCACATACATAACTCCATGAAGATGATAGCATTTATACCTGTGATGACTACAAGAAGACGATAAGAGAATATAAATCTAGAATCATGAAAACATGTTCAACTATGTACTACACCATATCCCAACAACCTCAAAATTTGATTTCCAGTTGCTTTCATAAGCTTCTTGGAATATGATCTGAACCTCTATCAACATTAAAAACCATGTGTTATATGAGCTCAAAAAGCCATATCCAAAAGTAGGTTAGTACCAGAACAGAACAGGTAATTAGAAAAATGAAAAGAGATACATAATAATTAAACCAAAAATGTAACATACCTTCCAAAATACCGAACAAAACTCAACCCAAATCCTTCAATTGAGGGAAGGGGGTGCAATTTATTAATAAGGATCATCAACGTAATAGAAAAAATCCATGAATTTGAGATGTAAAAACCCAATTTTAGGGTAGAAATCATAAACATGAATCCAATCTGTAACACACGTAATTTTCGGTAAGTAAAGGACACCCGAACATTTTTGGAACTTATGAACAACGGGACTTTTGTTGGGAAACCATTGTTTGAAGTTCCATGGAATATCGGGGTTATTGGCGTTGAAAAAGTCGATTTTTGGAGCTTGGTACGGGCTTGTCTACAATGCCCGACGACTATGACAGTGTCATAGTCGCACCGGGCAAAGTAGCAACATGAAACAAAAGCAGAGGGGCACCCAACGACAATGACTAGCGACAATTCCCAGGGCATTGTCGCATGGATGTCGCACATGAGGGGCAGAGGGTTGTTAAGTGTGGGTTTCAGCTCATTTATCCATTTACTCACTTCCACTTCTTCCCAAACACTCTCTAGAACTAACCTAAGGCATACATGGCGATTTTGGGTCATCCTTGGCTCAAATCCTTGAGTACTATGGAGGTAAATCATCATCAAGTGGTAGAATTGGAAGCTATGATCAAAAGTTCACTATCTCCATCTTCATCTTCAACCTCAAGCTCCATTTTAGGATTTTCTAGGTTTTCATCAAAACCTAAGTGGTAAGTGTATCCCTTCTATTTCTAAACCTTAATATAAGTTATGAATGGCTTCTTGATGATTTTCTAGTGTTTGATTCCTTCAGTTTCAGTTTGTAAGATTTTGGAAGGGTTGGGGTCAAAATTAGGGTTTTGACCAAAAATGGGGATTTTGATGTATAGTGTTTGGGGATCGTTTCTAAATGGTTAAATGTGTTTGTTTATAGGTGGAAATTGTGTATCTAGGTTTCGGAAGGAATTGCTTGTGGATTCGGAATTCTTCAAAGGAGCTCAAGTTGGGGTAAAATCTAGATTTAGCCTAAATCTAGCGATGTGAGTTCAAGTTGATTTGTGAAAATGGTGTACATGCCAAAATGTTTATTTTAAAGTGTCTGTGTTTTACATTAAATTGTTAACTGCGGATAAGTTTTGGTTATTTGGATATATTTAACTTTATAAACTTATGTGACACACATCTTTGTGATTTTTGGGCATTTTGAAAAATAAAGCATTTTGATATGTTTCTTTGATGACATAATATGTAAATGGAGGTCAATTTATAAAATTGTCCATTTGGTGCATACAATTTTATAAACCGTTGGAAAATGCATATCATTGTACTATTGAGTCATTTTGGCAACATGAAGAGAACGAGTTCATTTGGAAAACGTTTTGTTTCAACCAACGAGAAGTTTTTGGGTTAATTACCTTTTTTTGTTGTGGTGTTTGCATAATTGTTGGTCAAACGTGTTTCGATGTCTATACTGGTTTTCATTTGGGGGTTTACGTAAATTGTTGGGCCTTTGGTTCGGTTTTGACTAAATTGAGTCTTGAGGGCATTTTGTCCGGTTTTAATAACTTAAAGTGGAGTCGTGGGTATGAGTTGCATTTATTTTACTTTATTTTGGAGAATGCATGTTTTGAGTGCGTGTGTCATCCAATAGGAGTCATGTGTTTTAGACTGTAATAAATTGGATCCATAGGCATGTAAGTCAGTCGTGTTTAATGGTGAGGACTCTTGGGATTCTCACTTTGGGAAATAATACCGTGTTGGCATTGGTGTCGTCCCGATTGTTTGGCGAAGAGGAACCTTTATGGGTTGTGCTTCGGGACCATGAGTCTTGTGTTTGGATGTTTAATTCTTGTGCACGAGTGTTAGTCATCATGGGTTATCAAGTAAGGAGTTGAGACTCCTACCTTGAATGCTAGTGAGTAGACACTAAAGGTCGAACGGGAACCTTGAGGTTGGAACTCTATTAGAGAGCGAATGAGCACTAAGATCGGGTATCCTTGAGGTGACGCCCGCTAAGTGGTGTGCACTAAATGTGTTGGGGACTTGAGGTGACACTTAAGTTAGTGTGCACTAAAGGTC
This sequence comes from Arctium lappa, assembly GCA_023525745.1. Taxonomy (NCBI): domain Eukaryota; kingdom Viridiplantae; phylum Streptophyta; class Magnoliopsida; order Asterales; family Asteraceae; genus Arctium; species Arctium lappa. The sequence goes on along the minus strand of CM042061.1, from coordinate 53,650,836 downwards.
AATGATCTGAGGTGCAGTTCGATAACATAGATACGTGGCATACTTTTGTGTTCCCGCCACGTTCAATGGAAACGGGTCTCCCCCGTCACCGAAAGGTGTTGTTTTGGGTATTGTATTTTTTAGTATCCATGTTTCGGTGACGTTTTATATGTACGGGTTTTATCCATGGGTTATGTGGAGTATTAGTGTTCCACTCGTGTTTTGGTGTTTCAGGAAGTAAAGGATTATACGTGTTTTATAAAATTGGGAGTTCGCTCTTTATTCTCATTCTGAGCAAGTTTTGGGTTAAATCTAAATTTACGAAAAAACGTTTTATATTGGGATTTTTGCCTTTAAAACACTCTGGTTTGGTTAACGGTTAACTCTGTGTCTCTTTCGTTTAAAATGCATAATTATTAGTTTAACACCCTTAAATTTGGAAAGAACGACTAATTAAAAACTTTCAAAAATACCTTAAAGGGTAATAAAATCTCTTACTAATAGCCCATAATTGAAATACATTTCTAGGTTGAACCATCAACAAATAATTAAAGTCCTACATAAAGACTAACTAAAGTCGAGTGTTACTATAACCCAATAACAATCGCTATCTCCAAATATAAATGCGGAAGACTTCATCAAGCTAAACATTTCTCGAGCACACAACTAGCACTCTTCGCTTCACAGTGTCACTAGAACTATTCCCAACCGGAACCTGATGCACATGCCGACAAACAAAAAGGTTAGGCCTAACGCCTAGTAAGCTCAAGAGTTTTCAACATATATAAATAACTCGTTTAAAATGGAAGAATGCAATTAAAATCATAATCTTTCAAGATGATATGTTTCGCTTATGAAAACGACTCGTTTATCAATAAATGTCCATTTCAGACGACAGAGACACCAAGTTAAACGTTAACCAAATCAAACTGTTTTACAAACTAAGATCCTAATATAAAACATTCTTTCGTAAACTTAGATTTAACCCAAATCTTGCTCAAAATGAGAAAAGAGAGAGAATTCCCAATTTTATAAAAACGGGTAAAAATATCATATCTCGAAATACCCAACACGGGTGGAACATGACCCACATCTCATAAAACCAAAGATAAAAACCCATATGAATAAATATCGCCGTGAACACGGACATTAGACCCAAAACTCACGCAACTATAAAATGGAAAGACATCAAATACTGAAACGTAGAAATGACGCATTCCATTCAAACCTTAATATATGTGGGGAAAACCCAATATTAAGGTCATCATTTAACGTCGACCACACAAAACCAAAGTTGGTAAAATACGACTTTAACTTTAAAATACCACGGATCGACGATGGGGAGACCCGTATACATTGAGAATAGAGGAACACGCAAGTAGGCTGCCCATACAACTTTCTCGCATGTCATCTAAACATTTCCATCTTAGGTGGCAAGAACACGTGAATGGGGCCACCCGTGATGTTATTGGATTTCACCACATATCCCGGACCTAGTTCCCATGCCACCACCGACATCACAATCCTCAGACCGATTATGTCTCTGGCCATACTCCGTCGAGTTCCACCTCAAGGACTTACAGACATAGGTGCCTATCCAATCTAGACGAGTTACAACTCGGAGGCTCGAGCCCTCCTATTGCCTACTCGCTAGCAAACCCAAGCGGTCACTAAATGTAACCCAAAACCTCAGGCCTTACAAAACAGACAGACTTACGTGCCTATGGATCCATTACAACACTGTCTAACATTACATGACTCCAATTGAAAGACCAAAGTTCCCAAAACATGTAACTCCCAATGGTATGAAATAATCGCCATCATACTCCAAAATTCCACAACTGTTTTTAAACCGGACAAATGTCCTCAAGACTCCATTTAGTCAAAACCAATCCAACGACCCAACAGTTTACGTAAATACCCAAATGAAAACCGATAATAACATTGAAACACATTTGACCAACCATTATGCAAACACGACCAAAAGTATAATTAACTCAGATTTCATCGTTGGTTGAGACAAATCATTTTCCAAATGAACTCATACCCTTATGTTTTCAAAATGCCTCATAACACAACAATATGCATTTTCCGAAAAGGTTTAAAAGATCAAATACACAAGATGACACTTAATTGAACTCCAATTATATATGTAAAATTATCAAAGAAACAATTCAACATGATTTATTTACCAAAATTCCCAAAGATCCCAAAATGGGTGTCTCAACATGTTTATAAAACTAAACATTTCAAAATAACCAAAACTTATCAGCAGTTAACAATTTGAGGTAAAACACAAACACTTTAAAATAAATATTTTAGCATGTACACCATTTTCACAAATCAACTTGAACTCACCTTGCTAAATTTAGGCTAAATATAGGTTTTAACCCCAAAAACTTGAATCACCAAAGATGAAGGCTTGAATCTCCAAGAAACTTCTCTAGATCTTAGATCCGACACATCTACAAGGTTTCCTTCAACATACAAGTTACCAAAATCACACCCAAGTTGAAGGATGAAAGGAAAAAGGGTGAAACCATCAAACCTTAGCTTAACATTGAGAGAGATGACGAACTTACCACCACAAAATATACTTGAATCTTCTAATAGACTTCAAATATCTTGCTATATTCTTGAAGAGATCTCAAAAACGAAACCATGGCAACTTGAATCATCAAAAAGGGAGTAGGGATACAAAAGTTATGAAGAAATGAAGTTTGGTGGCTGAAAATCAGGTTTTAAGCTTGAACAGGGCTTCGCGCGGGTTACCGGGCGGCCTAAGTCGCCCCACAACTCACCCGGATGGGTTTTATGCTCGAACAGGGCTCCGAGCGGGTTACTGGGCGGCCTAAGTCGCCCCGTGCACTGTTCGTCCGGTTTCTTCATTTTTCATGCCCGATCACTATTTTGGCCATAACTTCTTCGTTATAGCTCCGATTTCGCTCCGAAAAGAATCGTTGGACTCGTAATTGAATCCTTCATAAATCAATACTATGAAGTCTAGGATTCAACTCCAAAATCATGTATCTTATTTTTCCCTTAAAATTATTGATTTTTGCATTAACTTGAAATGATACTTTTCGAATTTCGGGGTGTTACAATTAGTAAACGAGTCGTTTTCATAAGTGAAGCGTATCATCTTGAAGTATTATGATTTTAACTGCGTCCTTCCTTTTTAAACGATTAATTTTTTATGTTGAAAACTCTTGAGCTCACTAAGCGTTAAGCATAATTTTTTTATTTGTCGGCATGTGCATCAAGTTCCAGTTGGGGGTTTGGTTCTAGCAGTACTATGAAGAGATGTGCTTAGTTTTTCACAAGTGTAAGTATTTGGTGAAATCTTCCGCGGTTTGGAGATAGTGACTATTATTGGGTTTTAGTAGCACCCGTCCTTGTAATAGACTGTATGTAGAGAATAAATTGTGTATGTTGAGGTTAAACCTTAAATTGTGATTGCGTATGAATAATTTATGGATGTATTTAGAAAATTTTAAATTAGTTGTTATTTCCATATTTGAGGGTGTTACACAATCACAAAAAAAACCCCTAATCTATCGTAAGAGAGAATCCAATCGTTAATCACCTGTTTTTCGGTAATATTTATCCATGAGAGGGGGCAAAGCTCTGTGGCATCTAACGCAACGCTGCTGGTGAATGTAGAAGACAAAGAGGATCGAGGAACGGGAATCTTGAGAGGAAATCTCTCAGCAACATCAAGAACTGAAGTAGAGTCGGAATAGGAGGATTTGAGATCAAGAGGTTTCTTTCTGGTTTGGTAGAGATAGAGATAGAGGAGAGAAATTTGGGCAGAGATGTCGTGGAGAAGGAGACGAGTGGAGGAGAGGAGAACTTATTTCAAGAATGCTATACACTTCATTATATATAGTATAGATAATTTGTATATCCATACTATTGATGTTAAAATAATACACGAGACCCACAAAAGGATATTCTTATTAGTCACAATCGTTGTTGAGTTTATGGTAGTTGTTAGTTTACTTAGGGGCTGTTTACCAAATTTTTGATTAATTCCTGTATGGATAAATCTGTCTGTGTGGATAAATTTGTCTGTCTGGGTAAAAATGTGATGTTGTTAACTTTTTTACCTGAATCAACCGTCTGAATGACAAGAATGACTAATCTACCCCTCAAACAAAAATGTGTTGTTGTTTACCTTTTCTTGAACATGTTTGAACAATTTTTTGTTATCACCACTTCAATCAAAATCAAACCAAAAAAACCAATACAAACACATAATCAAATCAATACAAAAATACAAGCACATAATCAAAATCAATACAAAAATACAAATACAGAACCAAACTCAATACAAAAAAAACAAACACATAATTAAAATCAAATCAAAATCAAACCAAAATCAATCAGAATCCATACAACACACAGAATCGATGGTCGCCGGTGGGGAGGGGAAAGAGTTGCAGTCGTGGATTGATGGTCGCCGGTGGGGAGGGGGGAGATCGTCGAGAAGTGGATACCTTTGTAGATATTTCAGAATGGCCGCAAGTCCTATGGAGCAGCGGTGGTCGAAGTTCAAGCAGGGTCGCCTCGGTGGTCGGAGTTCGAGTAGATACGATGGAGCAGCAGTGGCCGGAGTTCGAGCAGGGATGCCTCAGTGGCCTGAGTTAGAGCAGGGATTATGGAGTCGCCAGTGTAGAGAAAAGCTTATGGAGAGAGTCGTATGGAGGAAGGCTAGGGTTTTTTAGATGAGATGAGGAGACCATGTTCTTTGTTTTTTTGTTTTTAGGGGAAAGACATGTGAATAAGTCAGGGTTAAGGGGTGTAAAATAGTCAGCTTAATAGGGACAACAACTCCTTCCAAGTTGAGCAAAAAAGTTGAGGGCTGTCCGAATAAGCCCAAGTAAGCCACAAGTAAACACCTAATTTTGGTTGTGCGAATAAGAAAAATAGACCAATAATCCCAATTAAGCCACAAATAAACAACCCCTTAGTTGGCAATGTTGTAACAAAAAAAAGTGCAAAAAAAGAGGTTCTTATAAGTCACTCTATTTGAGATGCTCTTAAAGATGGTCTTAAAAGAAACAAGAATGAACCTTGATTTGGACTACAACAAGTTTAAATAGGAGGGTACTTATTGTTGCCATGTTGAACCATTCTAATGTTGATTAATACTTGAATGTATGAATTTGTTCATATCATTTGACATTTACTTGTTGATTGGCACGATAACTAATATCTTCTATGTTAGCTCTTATGTGCCCTCTTTCTTAATTTGTATTATTGTCCCTATTTTAAGATCTTTGCAAATATGAAATATACATGTTGGCCCTCTGTCCTTAGGTGAATTGTTATATGGGGTTAGGGAATACAATGGGAACCTTTAGTTATATAAGGTGGCATCCTGGTATGCCAAAAAGGTCTTTAATCTCGCCTTATGTTAGTGAGCTCTCAAGTCCAGTTTTCGATGATTGTTGTCAACAACAGGAAAGGGCAGATGAACCAACAATACGGCATTGAAAGACAACCTCCTTAAGGCTGAGCCTAAGTTGTCTAAGGCATCCGATTGTGTGTTCTTGTGTTTAGGGAATTGTTGAATTATGAAGGGTTTGAAGTTGTTGGCATTGGCTTTGGCAACATTGAGGTGCGATGTCGTCTAGAATCCGTGATGGCAAACTCTCCATTCATTTGCTTGACTATGAGGATGGAGTCATCAAAGACATTCAATTTCATGCAATGAGGGTTTCATGATCACTTTTGTTGTTGGTCGCTTTGAAATCACACCTGATAACCTGTATGATCATGTCTCCATTTGAAAACTTCAATATGATGTCGATTGTCAAACCCTGGTCTTCAAAACTTGACGACTCTTATATAAATAACATACATGGCTCAGTCTTGTCAACATCATTCACTTCTTCTAGTTCCTTGATTGTACATTGCATGGATGATGATTAACGACCCAAGGGCACTACCTAGGAACGCGAGTTTGAGGGGTGTCAACAACACCCTCTAGGAAGACAATGTTGATGTGCATGCCGAGATTTTTGAGATTCGGGAGACTCTGCAATGTCATCATCTCAATATGACAAGTGATCTCATCTTATGTGTTTACTTTTGTATAACTTGAGGAATTGTACAGTTAAAAACTTGTTTGAAACTGATTTAAATTTTTGGTGAATGATGTACTAAAAACTATAATTGAGCTTTGGTGTTAATGTTTCTTTTGATAGATTGTTGATTTCACTTTCATTGTGATATTTTATTGTTGTGCTATTATCTATCTATCTATCTCTCTCTCTCTATTTATCTATATATATCTCTTGTCTATATATATAGAGAGAGTCATTCTTTTGTTAACCAATGATTTTGTGTTAACCATTTTAGACCAATAGGATTTCAAGGATTTTTTTTGGTTTAGTAATTGTAACTGTTTTTTTAGTAAGGGTAAATTAGGAATTTTGAATTTTAAACTTATCTAATATTATATTATATCATATTCACACGTTGAGATATTTATGGGATTGATTTTTTTTATTGCTTATCTGTAACACTCGTAAATCTCTACCCGTGAAGTTAACCCTTTGAGAAATTCTTGTTCCTTGTCGTAGAATTTCATCCCCTATATCTTACCTATTAAGCCTTATTGCGTTATGAGTGGCATGTGCGGAAAATGGGAAGAAGCGAGCCTCGGTACTCTCTGGGCGATAGTGCCCTGGGCACAATCGCCAGCGGGGGGTGTGCCTGCGGTACATTATGGGCGATAGTGCCCTGGCGATAGTGTCTTGGCGATAGTGCCCTGGCACAATCACGGTCGGCCCCAGGGCCTTTTAAAGTCACGATTCTCAACCATTTCCCTCATTATCACTTCCTAATTTCTTCCCTTTTCTCTCCCAAACCCCAAAACCGAACCCTAACCCATTTTGATGGTTTTCCCCCTTGAACCACATGATTCTTCATCATCTAACTAGTTGGAACCTTGAACCACAAAACCTCCATCTTCATCTTCCTCATCAAGTTCATCGGTTGGGAGCTCGGGTTGAAGTGTTGGATTGGGTGTTCTCGGAAGTCTCTTTGTCTTCAAGGGTAAGTTTTCTTGTAATAAGGTTTTAAATGCTCCATTGGTGGTTTCTTAAGGTTCGATATCTCAAATATCGGATTTGATGGTTTTGGAGAAATTAGGGTTTTGATCTTGTTTGAGATCTTGGTATTTTTATGTTTGGAGAATGTTTCCTTATGGTTGAAAATAGTTATTTATGGGATGGAATGTTGGATCTAGGTTTTGGAAGTTTTCGGCTTGAGGATTCAAGCGGCCTTCAAAGAGCTCGTTGGGTGAAATCTAGATTTAGCCTAAATCTAGCAAGGTGAGTTCAAGTTGATTTGTTAAAACGGTGTACATGCCAAAAATGGGTATTTTGAAGTAAAAGTGTGTTTTACTTGATATTTGTCAAAGTGTGGGTATTTTAATAAGTTTCATGTTTGGTAAACTTGGGTTGTGAAATTATATAAAATGCTCATATTTGGGTTCTTAGCAATTTTGTACAAATGGAGTTCATTTCATGGCATTATGCATTCTTAATGACTTTGTACAATTGAAACCTAAGTTCATGGGTTATGCATTCCGAGTATGTTGCATTCATAAAACCGTTGGAAAATCTTTGGTCCCAATACGTATCGAGTTTCGGTTTAGCCACGTCTTTGGGGTATGTGTCTTCATAAACGATGTTTAAAAGCATTTCATTATTTGGAAGACGTCAATTGTTGATAAAAAGGCTTTTGAGTATCTTAGCTCGGTTTTCACTAAAATGAGTCGTGTAGGCATTTGCTATTTCAAGTTGCCTCTTTGGGTGAACCGGTTCAGAAATAAGTTGAATCTAAAGTGTTGTCATTGATGTGATTTCTCAAGTGTTCTTATTTAGTGTACAAGTGTTTGGGGATTTATGTAGAAATTTGTATATGAATAACTTACCATGAGTCATTTATGCATATCTTGGTATTATGATGATTCCTCCTTGGAATGCCTTTTTGGCGACCTTATATTCTCACGAAGTATTTGAATGGATATTATGTCGTATGATGGATTTACATGCTTAGGATGGTAATATTGTGTTCTTGGTGGATACCCGAATGACTAACGGGTTGAAACACATCTTTGAGACCTCCTATATGTATTATGTGGACGAACCAAGTCTGTGATTCACTATAGGAATGTAGGTGGGTGACATTTGGAGAATTTCCTAAGGCGGTAGTCTCCCATGTACCTAGACCTCCGCCGTCGGGGAATTTCCTAACCGGTAGTCCCCGGTGCGTGCCGGGCCTTTGGGTTGTCAGTGAAAGTGACTTCAAGGTGCATTGCCTCTTTGGGTGAACCGGATTGGAGATATGGGTCGCTCCCGTTGACTCCACTTCTACGTGATTAATTGGTTAACTGCTGATAAGAACTGTAACTGTTTCTAGCATGATTTTACTTGTGCATTCATTCATGTTAAAACTCTTGAGCTCACTAGGCGTTAAGCCTAACCCTTTTTATTTGTCGGCATGTGCATCAGGTTCCTGTTGGGGGTTCGGTTTTAGCAGTGCTTTGAGAAGTCGAGCCTTAGCCTTGTGCAAGAGTAAGTAGTTGATGAGGTCTTCCGCAGATTGGAGATAGTAGCTGACTTTGGGTTTAGTAGCACCCGTCCTTATCATAGACTGTTATATAGGATATGTATATGTATGGAGGTTCATTCTTAAATTGTGATTGTAGACGAATCGTTATTGATATGTTCAGAAAATTTTAAATAAGTTGCTATTTCCAGAATGAGGGTGTTACATTATCCTAATATTTTTATCATTGACATTGATTTTTTTTTTAATTTGCAAACCTACGTCTTCTTCCTATAATCTTGGATTCGTTTTTTTTTCTTTTTTTTTATCATGGACGACAATGAAATTGAACCCGGATCAGCGATGTTTCCGTCTTCTGCTGAGGATCATAATGCAAATTCATATCATGTTGAAGAGTTATTTTTGTACGAGTGGGTAGGAATGTCATCCTAACTTCTGTAAAACAACAAAAGGCTATAAAAGAATATGTATATCTTCCATGCTTTTCAAATCATGTATATGTACAGTGTTTCTACAAGAAGTGCATATAAGAACAATTTAAACATTGCATATATGCACAGTCAAATGTTGCATATATGCTCATCTAAGAAGTGTATAGAACCACTATTTCACTTGTTGTCATAAATTGATTTCGGCTCTTAATTAAGGTGATTAGGGTGATTAGGGTAAAAAAAAGTTAATTTCAATCACACACCTATCTTATTTGACTTATTATTTTCTTTTTTAATTAAAAACTTTTACCCCTTAAAGTTTAAAATAAATTATCTTAAAAATTACTAATATTTTAATCAAACAAATTAACATAAAAAACGAGAATTCCGTGCTCTTTGATATGATATCCATCTCGATATAGTTTTTTTTTCGTTTTAACCGTTTTTTACATGAAATGTTATATATGTTTATATTCATTATGAATATTTATATACGTTCAAATATGTACAACAGCTTGACACCGTAAGTCTGTAACTCGACATCACCTTCTTCAAGACTTTCTTCAACATCGTAAGACACCGAATTCTTTATCACCGTAACCCAATACCCATCGAGACCAATCGAGAACCCACCGAGACCGAGCGAGAACCTATCAAGAAAGATCGAGAATCCATTCATTGACTTGGTGTGTGTTTATGTGTGTTAAACCATAACCTACCACCTTCATTTTCCATCAAAAACCTATTGATTGATTTATTATTTGTTTGTGTGTGTAAAATCATAGCCTATCATTTTCAGTTTTTATCGATACAGATGGGGAACCCATCGAGACCAATCAAGAACACATCAAGATCGATCGAGAACCCATTGGGACCGATCGACACCAATTAAGACTAATCAAGAACCAATCGAGACTAATCAGAGAACCCATCAATTGTGTTGGTGTGTGGTTATGTTTTAAAATCATAGCCTGACGCCTTCATTTTTCATCAAGACAAATTGAGAACCTATTGATTAATTTATTGTGTGTTTGTTTGTGTAAAATCATAACCTACCACTTTTAATTTTTAACGAGATGGATTGGGAAATCTATCGATACGAATCGGGAACTCATCGAGATCAAATCGATAATCCAATAAAGAAAAAGAAAAAAAATGGAATATGTAAAGTTGAAATTGTAGTATATTCATGATGAATATTATGGTGAAAATTAATATTTATCATAAATATTATACTAATATAAATACTAGATAGTTATTATATACACGTGATCATACATAAATATTCATAATGAATAATATGTGTATTCATGATGAATGTTATAGTGAAATGTATATTCATGACGAATATCATATTGATGTATGAATGTTGAAATGTTGTTGTATACAGTAAATATATATAAATATTCATGATGAATAATATGTATATTAATGATGAATGTTATAGTAAAAATGTATATTAATGATGAATGTCATAGTGATGTATGAATACTAAATATTTATTGAATACACGTGAAACTACATAACTATTCATGATGAATGTTATACTAAGTTGTATATTTATGATGAATATCATACTAATAGATGAGTATTAAAGAGTTGTTGTAAACATATCAACGTGCATAAACATTCACGATGAATATTACAGTATTACACCGATATATCAATTTACGTAAAAAACGGTAAAAACAACTATATTGAGATGGATGTTAAATCGAAAAGAATGATATGCTCAGTTTTTTGATGTAATTTGTTTGATTAAACTATTATTTATTTTTAAGATAATTTAGTTTAAAAATTAAGGAGGTAAAAGTTTTTTAATTAAAAAAGAAAATAAAAAGTCAAATAAGGTAGACATTGATCCAAACTTACATTTTTACCCTAATCACTTCTTAATTAACCTTATTATTTTGTAACGATTAATTAGTTTCTAAATTTTGAACAATGACCAATATTGGTCCTCATATTCACAATGAAAATGTGGTTTTCATTTGAACCTACCCCTATATATAGGCATAATCAAATGAGAACCCCATATTTTGTGATAACCGTGAGAGTTTTTACCTTGATGTATTGTTTCACACGATTTTTTCTCATATAAAGCTAGCATTTAATTTAGTGATGAACATATATGTAATGCCTGAAGTTTTACTCACTTGGATATTTCAAATTTAAAAGATCCCTTATAGTAAGCTTCATCATTGGGAAATGATTTGGAATAATTGTTATGCAAAGTTATGAGAAAAAGTCAAGAAACCAGTGGTTAAAGAGAGTTTCATGCGAGTTTACCCACATGAAACCCACTTTAAGGTTTGTGTTATGGGGTGTGTGCAAGTTTCATGTAAGTTTACCCACATGAAACTTGCATTCGTGCCCATATAAGCTTTTAAGCCGATTTTTGTTAGGGTTTCACCACTTTATCTTCACCAACTTTTCTCTTCCCCATTTCTCTTCACCATGGACGAATTGAGCCACCCTGGGGCCGAGTTTTAGGAGCCTTTTGGAGCTTTGGAAGGAAAAGCTTAGAGCTGGAAGGCTATGTTGGTTGATCTAAAGTTTGGAAGATGTAAGAATTTTTGGGTATTTTGAGGTTTATTCTTAGGTTGTTGTGGATCCGATATTGTAGTTACTCTTGGTGCATTTAAGGTTTGTTTGTGATCTAGATAATGTTTCTAATGATAGATGTTTGTGGATCTAAAGCCTTCACCAAAGTAAGCTCAAGATTGGAGTAAAACCTATATTTAACCTAAATCTAACAATGTGAGTTCAAGTTGATTTGTGAAAACTATGTAAATGCCAAAAATATCCATTTTGAAGTATTTATGTGTTTACTTGATAATTATCAGATGTTGGATTATTTAATGAGCTTTGCCTATTTGATGTATTTGATTTTATAAATCTTGTGAAACACCCATATTTGGGATTTTTGGATATTTTGATAAATAAATCATCAATGTAGGTACTTATAATGATTTATCTTATAAACGGAGATCATTTGGTGAAATGCACTTTTAGGGGTTTGTTTTTTTTTAAAAACCTCTTAATGGCTCTTAAGTCTGAATCGTTCAGACCTTTTTACACATCACCTCTTATCAATCATAACTAAAATAAGACTTCAGACTTTAGACTTCTTAAAAAACAAACGGCACCTTAGTGTGTGTGGTTTGGAAAAATGCATATTCTTGTGTTATGGAACATTTTGAAAATATAACTTGTATGATTCCATTTGGAAATTATTTGTCCAAACTAAAGTTGCGTTATTGAGTTAATCATATCTTTGGAGCATGTGGTTGCATAAATTTGAGTTAATTACGTTTTTGTTTATGACGACTTTTATTGAATAGTCAATTGAATTGTTGAGATTTTGGCTTGGTTTTGTCTCAAATGAATCTTGGGGACATTTGTATGGTTTGATTTGCTCTATGTCGAGCTTTTGGAGTTATATGCAGTTATGACATATTTATTTGAAAGTTACATGCTTTGAGTGTGTTGGTCATTCATTGGGGTCATATGTCGACCTTTTGGAGTTATATGTAGTTATGACATATTTATTTGAAAGTTACATGCTTTGAGTGTGTTGGTCATTGATTTGGGGTCATAACTTTTGGAGTTATATAAGTTAGACTGTAATGCAGTGGATCCATAAACATAGAATTCAGTTTATTGGTTTGAAAATGGGATCGTTATCCTGTTTTATATCATGGCGTTCGTATGAACGATAGACCTGGAGTGATTGAGCTTTGCGCCTATACGAGCGATAGATCTGGAGTGGTTGAGCTTGGTTGCATCAGTATTGCGGAGAGGGACCCGTGTGGGTTGGAGTCCGGGATCGTAGCCGGTATTACAAAGATGAACCTTATGGGTTGGACTCCGAGACCATGGATATTATGGAGTTGATCTCTTGTTGAGTCGGACTCCACGACCCTTGTTTTGAGGCTTTGAGCCAAGTAAAGTTGACACTAAGTCATCGGGGGTATTTTGGGGATGAACTCGTGTGGAGTTGGGCCGCAGGACCATTGGCTTATAGGTGTATCTCTATGGTGTGTAAGTGGCACTAGGGTCGGGGGATTGCAGAGATGAACTCGTATGAGTCGGGCTCCGAGACCTTAGGTATTGCGGTGGAAACTTGAGAGAAGTTAGACACCGAGACCATGATCTTAGGATGCTACTTGACAACGTTGATGAATGACTTACTTTGTGTTTCACCATGATTGATGGAAACCAGTCTTCCCTGTCACCGAAAGGTGTTGTTTTGGGTATTAAGTATTATCCATGTTTTCGGTGACGTTTTGAGGATGGATTGCATTCCATGATTTTGTGGTTTTGGGTAGTGAACCTCATCCATGTGTTTGGACGTTTTGTTATCCATGTTTTCAGTATATAAGTATTATTCCTTATTTACATTATAGGTGAGTAATGATTTTTGGTCTCATGATAAAAGAGTGTTTTTGGTTAATGGTATTTCATCATGAAAACGGTGGGTTTTGAGAAAGATGTTACTTGTATATTTAATACATTTAATTTGGAAGTTGTGATTTAATATAGCATCCTTTTAGTTTTACCTTTTATATTATTGATGAAAATTCTTGAACTCACTAGGTGTTAAATCTAACCCTTTTTTATTTGTAGGCATGTGCATCAGGTCTTTGTTGGGGTTCGGTACTAGCAACACAGTGATGAAGTGAGTGCTAATTAGAGGCACGAGAATGATCTAGTTATTCGTTGACATCTTTCATATTTAGAGATACCGACTGTTATTGGGTTATAATAACACCTAACCTTGACCTAGTTTGATACAAGACTTGGTTTATCCTTTATTGATGTTAAATGTAGTTTTGCTATTTGGGATAATTTAAGTATTGAATAATAAAAATGGATTTATATTTTATTCGATATATTATAAATTTTTTAAATTTAGTCGCTTTATCCAGATTTAAGGGTGTTACAATATAATTGTTTCACAATTTGTTTTTCATATATATTCGGTTCATAATGTGAAACTTTTTTACGTGTAACTTTTGTTTCACAAACAGGCTAAAAATGTTCATATTGTAAAACAAATACATGTGAAACAAACACATTATGAAATAAATATATGTTGATCAATATTCTAAATCTTAGTCTTAGACGAACAAAAGTCATATAAAATAGCACATGATGCATTAATTCTCAAAGTTATCACAATTTTATAAGTTATCAAATGGTCATATATATATATATATATATATATATATATATATAGATAGATAGATAGATAGATAGATAGATAGATAGATAGATAGAGATAGAGATAGAGAGAGAGAGAGAGAGATAGAGAGAGAGAGAGAGATGTGAGTTCATACGAGAACAATATATATTTAAGAAAATACGAGAACGACCGAGTACATACAAAATTATATATGATCCACGCGACTTTGCTGCGACTTAAAGTCGCAGGCAAAGTCATCGGCGTCCATTTTTTTGGCCAATAATGTCGAATCATATATGATTTTACACATGATTTGTTGTTTTTTTAAATAGTATGCGTTATCGTTTGAACCTTCCTCTATCTATATATATGTGTTATGTCCATTTGACCCTCCTTGTCTTGCCGAATTACTTTTCAAGCTACAAACTCCTAAGGCTATGTTTGGTAACTTAGTTGATAAGCTAGCTGATAGCTGATGAAAAAGTCACATTTGACAACAACTAGCTTATAAACATGTAAAATTACCAAAAAGGACATCTAAAAAAAATAATTAATTACAATATTTAATAATATAATTAAAACAAATTTATTGTAATATAATATATTAATTAATACAAATAAGGTAGTAAATAATATAATATGTTAATTATAAGAATTTGAAATTTATTATTATATATATTATAAATTTTGAATTTTAAACCAAATTTTAAAAAATCTATATTAACTTATGATTTAAAAAATCTTTAAATAACCGTTACATATACTATGAAAAAAAATCAAATAATAATTGCAAAAATAATAATAATTGATAACGAAAATATATTGATCACTATTGAAAAAATTGATATAATTATTAGTAATTCTAAATAATTAAAAATTAATATCAATGTATAATTAAAATTTATGTTATAATTTTCAGATAATGTTAATTAATATTTATTAATTAATAATAATAAATTTTAATAATTAATATTTATTTATAATTTATAATTAATAGCTAATATATAATAATGAATATTAATGAAAACATAATTGGAATAATCATAAAAAAAATTCCTCATAAACTATTGCAAGTAGCTTACCAAAAAGTTAGTTTATGTCAATCCAAACATGTATCCAAAAAACAAGTTAACTTATAAACTAGCTTATTTTTGCCAAACGATGCCTAAATAACAACCCTCAATTATCCCTTGTGTTATGAGGTTCATCGAATTTTGTGTGATAGTCATCACTCACCTTTCTAGTTTTGGCCAAAAGATAAAAGCATCATCAAGAGTGTACTAAGTAGAGATTTAGAAGATATTTTGCTTCCAACACCTATATTATAATGTATGCTAAAATGTAGGGGTGTGTAGAAATTCAACCGATCCAATTAGAACCGACCGACCATAATTGGATATCCAATTGTAATTGAATCGGATCGGATTGAAAATCGCAACATCCAATTTGGATCGGGCGGTTCTTGGATGGCAGTCCAGAACCGAGCAAAACCGACCGAACCGAACCGACCAACATCCAATTACCCATCCAATTAACCATCCGATTACCATTCAATTTTCCATCCAACTATCATCCAATTATTTTTTTTGCAATTTGTTTAAATCTAAATTTGTTTTGTGTTGGTTTTTGAATTCTTAGTCTCACTTATGTTGGTTTTAACACAAACTAAAAGTAATTAATTAGAACACTGCATTAAATTAACACGTTGGATGGATCCGATCATCCATTGGATGTCAGATGGATCCAATGGATATCCAATAAGAACATCCAATGGATGGAACCGAACCGATCCAATCATCCATTGGATTGGAAAAAATCCAACATCCAATGGATGATTGGATCGGTTCGGTTTCTCTCACATCCATTGGATGTCAACCGATGAACACCCCTACTAAAATGCATAAAAGGAAAGAGAGAATGAGAGTGAGTGTCTAAAAATCTCTAAATTTAGAAAAATATATAAAACTCTATATTTAAGAGAAGAAAAAAATATTTAATTATTCCCTACTAATAGAAGACAATGAAATTAAATATTTAGGAGATAGAGATAATATTTTATTAAATCAATCGAATATTTTAATGATATCATTAATGCTGTAATATCTAAAATAGAGTAGTTGTTGAAGTTAAATTTTATAGATTTTGACTTTTGATACTTTATTATAGGAAATTTGGAGTATATAAATGGAGATGCTCTAAGTTTATGTCAATTTTCGGGTTTGTGACGCATTTTTTAAATATGCTTTATTTCGAAAAAAAAAAAAAGTTGGCAAAAAAAAAAAGTACCCAACGAGGAATCCAATATCCGAATCCGGTTTGTGCGGAGATAGGGATACCCCACATCCCTGACTCCTTACCCGTACCGATTAAGTCATTAAAATGATTAATTAAGAAAAACATTGAATCTCACAACTTTACGCCATGAATTATTTCCAATTTTGGAAAGTTGAAAAATTCGTCCAAGCGTTATGATACAAGGATGCATATCTCTAAAGCTTTAATATACCAATGACTTCTTCATGAAATGTAAGAATAGATATAGAGGTTTGTATATCCACATAAGGTCACTCAAGCGACTAATTTTACACCAAAACATTTTAAAAAATGTCTTAGACAAGTACGAAAGCAATGACGCTGAACAGGTGCATTAACTTATGCTCTACCAATTCGTAATATAAAATCTAGAGGAGCAACTGACGGATTCATTCATTCTTGACTTTGAGATAATATAAGTTAACTCGTACTTTTGTCATCACAAACACTGAATGTGAGATAAGAACTCTGAACCATAATAAATAATAATGTTATTTGTCTTACTCTATCTTTTTATTACAGTTAGGTTATCGTTTGTAATTAATTACTGAATTTAGGATCTCAATTACTTCTCGGATAAATTTAGGGACTTTAAAACTAATTGTTCGTGTTTCATTCTTAGTTTTTCGTATTACTTCATAAATAATATTCATATCTAAATATTCGAATAAATATTTATTCATTTTTTTATACATAGGGGCTGTTTGGCGGTTGCTGAATGGTTTAGTGCAGAATGATTAAGTGGTCTGAATGATTAAGAGGTTTTTATGATATAGTGTAAAATGAAATATGGTTGTTTGTTAATTGTTCATAATGAAATCAGGGCTCTTAATGGTTGAGGGAGGGTCAGGATACAAAATCATTAAGAGGATTTTGGAACCATTAAGAGGCATCACTTTTTTTTTGCCAAACAAAATTTACCTCTTAGCGATTCAGAGGTTGCCTCTTAATGGAACCATTAAGAGGTAAACAAACAGCCCCATAAATTTATAAGCTTCAGAGTTCAGAATCCAAATCATAAATGGGCCCATAAAGTCCAAATTTACAATATGAGCCTAAAAATCCAAACTTTTATATGGGCTTAAAGGCTAATCTACATAGGCCCAATTGGCCATATCAATATAGGCCCATATTAGCCATCATAATTTGTAGAAATCCAATCGTAAAAGCATTCGCATTTACAGCAGGTTATGTTTTGGCTGATTTACAGCAGGTTATCTACAAATTGCACCACTAACCTAGGACTGGTAGGGTCAGGTTATAACCTGATTGCCCGAGACTGATTACACATTTTTATGAAATTTCAAAGTCAGGCCCGGTCCATGACCAATTATATATAGGCCCTATTTTTCAAAAAAAAAAATAATAATAAAAAAAATTCTAGTGCTTTTTTAACTTAAGTTTTTGAAGTTTTTCAAAACTTTATTTTTTTAAATGTATTATTTAAAGTGTATGTCAAGACAAATTTTCAAAGATCATAATTATAAAAACAAACATGTATAACATTTTTGTGTAAAAAAGATTTAAAAATATATTCTTTTTTTTTTTAAACGGTCGGTCCTGAAACTGAGATCGGGATCGGTAATAGGGCCTAGATTGGTCCTAGGATTTTTGATCGGGACCGACCGACCCGGTTTTCAAGGAACTGATTTAGGATCGGGCCAACCCAATACCACTTTTTGACCATCTCTATTCTTTTGTTAATATGTTTGCCTCTTTCTCATAAAAGAAATGTCTGTACATATTCCAAATCCTACCTTCATAGGAGATTTAGGAGGTGTTTACTTGGGGCTTAATAGCTTAATGACAAAACCGGCTAATTCGCGCAGACGTTTGGAGTGTTTACTTTGGGTTTAATGACAAAACCGGCTTATTCGCACAGACATTTCCGACTTATTCACTAAGTAGGGGAAAGATGTGTTGTCCCTATTAAGACACATTTTTGACATTTTTACCCTTTAAAAATAAAGACATGCCTACCCTCCTACTCAATAATCACGCAATAAAACCTAGCTGCTTGATTTCACCTTCACTGCTTGTTCGATTTCGATTTCACCTTACCGCTCGTTCGATTTTACTGTTTCGAGTTTATTGCTGGTTCGATTACACTATTTCGATTTCAACCCTAGACAATAATTTCCTTTGGTCGATTTCTCCAAAGGTAATGATTTTACTGATTGTTCGATACTTGTTTCTTCTCCATACTCGATTGTTGTTCCATACTTGTTTCTTTAGTCGATTGTTGTTCCATACTTATTTCTTTAGTCGATTGTTGTTCCATACTTGTTTTCTTCAGTCGATTGTTGTTCCTTACTTGTTTTTTCAGTCGATTTTTGTTCCATACTTGTTTCTTCTCCATAGCTGCTTGACATTTCTGCAATGTAGATTTTTGTAACCATGATTTCTACAATGTCGATTTCATACTTGTTTCATACTTGTTACTTTTTGTTTGAACTTGACTACATTGTGTTTGAACTTGGAAGTTTAAGTACTTAATGAATTTTTGTTTGATTTTTGGATTATATCAATGAATTTATGAATATATGGCTTAAAAAATAAACAACAATTTATAAAACAACTTAAAATTCATATTCAGGGGTAAATTGGTCATTTCTATTATTCAGACTGTTAATTCAGATAAAAAAGTAAACAACAACATCAATTTATCTAGACAGACAAATTTATCCAAACAAACACATTTATCTATACAGAACTTAATGGAAAATTTTGTAAACAACTCCTTAATGATTATTTGGATTGATATAAAAAATTCAACTAGGTTTTTAAAGTTTAAAATTTGAAAGGTTCACCACCAAATATATACAAAATTAATTGAATTTGATATAAAGACATCAATTACCTAGTGTTTAATAACACATCCTCAATAATTCAGTTCCACTGCATGCTTTATTTGTAAAACCGTTAAAATTTATATATATAATATATTGAAAATGCTATAATTATTAAAAATAAGCTGAAAGAAGATTTAGATATTATTAATGATTAAAATTGAAAATAGAAATTAAAGAATAAAAATTAATTAATGGGTGATTCTAACTACACCCTAGTCTAGGTGTCATTTACACCCTAGTCTAAGAAGGTTGTGAGGAGGAAAGGGATAATGAGTGCACAGTTTTCCGATCCAGTTACACCATATGCACCCTAGACTAGGGTGCATATAGCAACACCCTTAATTAATTTGTATGCATCTGACAATAATAATGAAATCGTAAACGGTCTCAACAAACATTGCATCCCAAAATACAAAAACTATAAAAAGACATCATTTCAATCTCTAATTAAAAAAGGGTGTTGCTATTACTATCCCCTCCTCACTCATAAAAACTTGCATACCCCCTATCTCCCTCACATACACCCCCTCCTACTTCACTCACATCCCTCCTACTTCACTCACATACTCCCTATAGGAGGGGGTATGGATAGAATTCATCTTAAAAAATAAAAATTAATGAACTGTTCATCTATATATAATATATATATATATAAATGTATATACCTACAAAAATTTGGATTATCTTCTAGAGTAAAACAATGATTATAATAAATGAATTTAATCATCTTTTATAATTATTTAGATTATAATGAATGAATACTGATCATATTTCATAAATACCTTGATTGTTTATTAATATAAACATTGAACATTGAATGTATGGTTTGTAAGATTTTTTGAATCTCGTTTTATGAGGGTCGTTCCAATTTTTTTGGAGGCCCTATTTCGATTGTACAAAAAAAAATTCACCCCAATCTTTTTTAAATATATATAATCATTTTTCTAGAATTGTTCGAAACAAAATAATCATTCGGTTCTTCATTATCAACTTTCTCTAGTAAGTAGTTAATTTGAAAGATTAGTGTATATGAGTTTACCAGTTGTTGTCTAGGGCCAGGTTCTCAAGAAACTTTAGCTCGATTCTAGGGCAAAGTTCTCCTTCAACTCTTAAAAACTTAACCAACTTTGTGGTTACCGGGTATAACCTCAAGGCTGCATGTTTTAGCAGTCGGTTTCATTGTCAAGGGATTAGTCTGGGCCAAAGGCCCAGGACACCCTTTCAAAAAAAAAACTCTTAAAAACTTTTATGCGTGTTATCAAAGGGTTACAGTGTTTTGAACAATGACGATTAGTATCATGATGAACAAAGTCAACGAAATTACAGGTCAGGCTGCTCGTCGAACAAGAAAATGAGAAACAAATAACATGACAGAGAAAGATTACTAAACAGGTCGTGCTTGGTACCTCAATCGTAAAATTAGCCATCGGGAAAACAAAATGAACGAGCCTAGCTAACCAGGAGAGTTCAATCTTCAATTTAAAGATCTATGGTGAAGAGATTGCAGATTTGTAGTTGTAATCAGGAATTGGGCGAAATAAGCAAATCTGGTAGAAGAGGGAAGGGATTGAGACATTGAGTTAAATTGCTAAAACATTAAAATTGTCAAATGGGCTAAAATAAAAGGGGAAAGACCGAAAGAATTGAGCTAAAAATCAAATTATATATAATTGTGTACATGTTAGGTCCTTGTTTAGAATCTCACATTGGTACACTCTCTGACATAACCCTGATATATATATATATATATATATATATATATATATATATATATATATATATATATATATTTAGAATTCACCAACATTTATGGTGAGAATGATGAGAGCATTTCTGAACTATTTGATGAGTTGACTTTTCAAATCAAACTTCATTTTGCTTCAACTACTTTTGATATTTTCAACTAATTTTATCTACCTTCAACTATCTTCAACTACCTTCATTAGCTTTATCTTAACATTTATTCTCTCTTTTAATCACTTTCACAAACTTTTACATACAGTTAATCACTTTTACATGCATGAATTTGTTACAATTTTGATAAAAGAAATAGGTAAATAAAAGTATATAAAAATTTTATTTTCACTTTCTCACTAAAACTTTAATTGTCATCAAAACCTAAACCTATATATATATATATATAAAGAAATTAAATAAAAACCATAAATATGTTAATAGACCCATAACAACCCTTGGCTCAAGGATGAGCCCACCCTTAACTTTGTAAAAGGGGGAAAAGGTTAACTTTATAGCCCAAATCTAATCCCCTACAATCCGCCTCCCTTCAAGACTCACTCATCCAATAGATGTGCATTATATCAAGCCTCTCAATATATATAAATATAAAAATGAAGTATCATAAAGTTATTATACATTTTATAAATACAATTTAGGGAATTTTTATGAGAAATTTCGTACATGCATAATAAATTACTTGTTTGGGATTTATTGAAAGTAAGTTGTATGTTGTTTTGAAATGTTTTATTATCTATATTGAGTGAAAAAGAAAACTCTTATGTATTATTTTCTTGAAAAATAGTTTAATTGAAGATTATGAAACATTAATATCTTATAAGTCGACGAGAACTCGATGACTAAATTGCAAAAAATGGAAATCCATCGAGTTGATTGTTATGTGAATGTCGATATAAAGTAGTTGTTGAGGAGGTTCAAACAAGAACACCCCCGTTTTACGAAAATGCTAGAACGTTTATGGGCCTTTAAATTATTTAACTCATAATTAAAATTAAAAAAAATAAAGTAATTAATTAAGGATAATCATTTGATTTTGTATTTATCTGTAATATTTGTGACTTTTTTTTATCTCTAAATTCACGTAAAGATAATATATGCACCGATCACAATGTATCAAATCATTATCATGTTATTATCACAACAAAATCACATAATGAACAGACAAATCAATGATTGTGGAGGTGATGATCACTGGTCTTTGATTATCACATCGTTATCACAACAAAATCACATCATTATCATAGCAAAATCACATAATAAGAAATCTTCAAATTATCAAAGCATTCACGTTATAATCACGGCAAAATCAGATCATTATCACATCATTATCGGCAACGGAGACATCAACTTAAGAAGTCTCAGATGATATTAACAATATTTAAGGGATAAAGACAATATAAGATAATAGAAAATTTTGGATAAATACTAATTAATTTTTATTTGTTCTAAATGTTTATTATACGTAAATTAATTTGGAGGCCCAGAAGTGTTCTTGCATTTTCGTAAAATAGAAGTGTTATCGTTTGAAACTTTCCATATATATATAGAAGCATGTTCAAACGAGAAGTAGTCAATTTGCGAGAAGACGAAAAGGAATATGAGCCACATAATTCATTAACTAAAAAAATACCATAAATAAAAAATAAAATTATTTTTAGAAATTAAGATAATTATCATTTAGAAATTAGAATAATTATCATTTTGAATTGGATAAATCCTTAAAAATCTAATTATATCTTTTAAACTTATTTATTTTAATAAATTCATATTTTTTTTATCAAATTTTTTATTATTTTTTTCTAGATACATTTTTGATCAAAAAAATAAAATCATAATTTTCGTAAAATATCATATGTGATATCCATAATGAATTCATTTTTTTTCACCATTTTCTCTATTTTTTGAATCACGTGTGATTAACTTCATTTAATATATGATCTATTATGTATCACATATAATCACTATGTGAATTTTTGTACATATCATATATGATAATATATGTCTAAATGTAAGTGATGTATAATTACATGTGATAACATTTACATCACCAAAAAGATCAATAAGTATAAATATATGTAATCATATATGATTAACTAAAATATCTACAATTATCTTGCATAATTGTAACACCCGGATTTTTTGGTAAGACAATTCCTTCATGCTCTCTTCCAAAATTCTTTTTTTTTTTTTTGTATAAATCCTTCTTAAGGTTTACCTTCGATTATTGTTTCTAGTTAAGGGTGTATTGAAGCTTGAAAATCAGATTTCGGAGGCCGGGGAGGTGTTCGGCGACAGTGCCACGCGATAGTGACATTATCACAATTGTTGTGTCATAGTCGCGGGGCCGCTTGGACTTACAGTACATATTCGATGATTGTGCCTCGCGATTGTGACATTTGTCACTATCGCTTGGCACTATCGTGGGGGAGGAAGGGGACCGAACTCTCGGTACGTTCGGGGCGAATATGCCCGGCGATAGTGACAGGTGTCACTATCGCGTGTCAAGGTCGCGATCGCGGTGCACCAGGCCATTTAATACGATTTTCACTTTATTTCATTCATTACTTCACCTAATATTTCAAGACTCATCTCCTCCCACCCTCTCTTCATTGAATTCGACTTCTAGGTCATTAAAGGCTCCATCTCCCCCATTTCTTCCAAGATTCCTCCATCAACTAGGTTGGGAAGGCTAGGGATTCAAGGGTTTATCATCTCAATCCTCCTACCAACACCCCCAACTTGGAAGTTTCTAGGGCTTTGATCAAAACCCATATTGTGAGTTCATTCCTACATTTTAAAAACTTTATACATGTCAAAACATCAGTTTTGAACTTCTAATCATCTCCTTACTTGTATTTTTTTTGTTGAAGAGTTTTGACCCAAACTAGGGTTTTTGGATTTTTTTAGGGTTCTCATCCTTTTCAACTAAGATAAAGAGTTTTACCATATATGATGCAAAATGTGGTTTCTTATGCATATTATTGGTGGGTTACTTGAAAGAACACGTTTTATCTTATTTATGATTCTTATGTTATGGTGGAGTTATTTGGGAAAAATGAACCTTTGGGAAGAAATAAATGAACTATTATTGTTGGGGTCTATGACCATCTTGAAATGACATGATTTTAAGAAGAGTAATTTTGTAAAGAACCTATGTTGAAAAATGGATTATGGTCATCATGTGGCTATTGGATGGAATTGGTTTTACTTGATGTTATTTATATAAAGAAACACATGTTTTGGGAAATGAATGGTATCGAGGACTATATGTTTGATTATAGTTGGTCACAAATGAAATTGTGACAAGTCTAGACTATTACTAATGGATCCATAGGTATAGAGTCAACTTAATTTTGGGTTAAATCCCATTTGTAGCTAGTGAGACATTGGACCCTAGGGTGGCAACTTGGTACGGTTATGTGGGACCGGATACTAGCCGGGGGTCGTAAATGTAAATCCTAGCGAATGAGCATGATTAGGATCATTGGGTGCCCTCCCCCACATCTGAGTACGAGCCGACGAGCTCGTGGAAGTATGGTGAGCTCAATAACTTGGAAAGTGGCCTACTTTTGTGTTTCGCCACAATATTTGGAAAATCGGGTCTCCCCCGTCATCGCAAGATGTGTTTTGGACCGCAAGGTCACTATGTGGATATCATTACTTATCTTAACCCATTGTCTTTGAAAAGTTACTTATTATTGACCTTTATTTATTTCCAAATTATTTATATAAATTGTATGTTCTCACTAGGCGTTAAGCCTAACACTTTTTCTCAAATGACGTGTATAATAGGTCCCCTTAGCGGTGGGATGTCGAAGGTTTGAGTGACGAGCGTGGGCTTTTGAGGCATTTTTGAAATGATAGATACTTGGAGTCGTGGCGTATAAACAATTACTTCATTTTGGGAATTTGGGTTGACAACCAATGTAATCTAGATAGAATTTATTTAGATTAGTTTGTTGTTGATTTCATATTCATTCATAGGTTTTGTAAACACTATCATACTTTTACCCCTTTTTGGTGGTTTACTCCAAATACAAGCGTCATTTTGCAGAATTTTTGAATTTTTAAATTTACTCAATTTTTAGGGTGTTACAATACTCAGATGTGATAACATTTGCATCACCAAAAGATCAATAAATGTAAATATAGATAATCATATATGATTAACTAAAATATCTACAATTATCATTCATAATCACATGTGATAACATTTACATCACCAAAAGATCAATAAATATAAATATACGTAACCATATATGATTAACTAAAATATCTACAATTATCACATGTGATAATATGATATGTGATATGCACAAAAATTCATATAGTGGATCATATGTGATACGTAATAGATGTTGGTAATTTCTCCAATATATGTATTTTAAAAATACATATAAAATTACAATAAATGTAATAACAAACTACAATCAACGAAATTATTAGTAATAATAATATGAATACATCGGAAAAATGACGAAACAAAAGACAGAAATTGTAAACGACTAAACCGATGATTTAATGGAAGCTGAGGCTCGTGTTGAATACGATTCCCTTAAATAGATTCGCCGTCTGTTCCCAGGGTACAACAGCGTAAGTAGTTGAACTGCCGGATATGATGACTTGGCTGAAAATATCGTCGGAACAAGAACGTATGCAGTAGAGAATTAGGGAGACCGGTTACTAGCCATGGATCATATTTTCCCCTCTTTGTAACTACGGATGCATATGATCCTCGGGGGGACATTTGGTGAGACCGGTTACTAGCCATGGATCATAGTGTAGTCCTAGTGAACGAGTAAGATTTTGTTTTCTCGGGGGCCCTCCCTCACATCGTAGTACGGAGCTGTGTGTTCGTGGCCATGGATTCCAAGTGTCTGACTCATAACTCGGATTGTGGCCTACTTTGTGTTCCGCTACAATCCTTGGTAGAATGGTTATCTTTTGTCATCGTATGATGAGTCTTGGATTGAAAAGGCCCGGTTGTGGCAAAGGTTTTCAAATGTAAACTAAACCTTTTTGAAAAGATTTCCTTTTGATACAATTGTTTATACTTCTTGATATTATAAACTGTATGTTCTCACTAGGCTTTAAGCCTAACACTTTTTCTCAAATGATGTGTATAACATGTTCCCTTAGCGGTGGGTTGCCAAGGGCTTGAGTGACGAGCTTGGTCTCGAAGCATTTTTGAGATGACTAGTATTTGACGTTGGGCATTTGTTTAAGTCCCATCTTTTGGTGATTTTGGATTGACAACCGATGTAATCTAGATAGTTTATGTTTAGATTAGTTTGTTGTTGAATTCCATATCCATTCGCAGGTTTTTTGTAAAGGCTTAGTACTTTTCCCCTTTATGGGAGGTTTATATCAAATACAAAAGTCATATTTCCAAATTTCCGAATTTTTAAAATTTCTCTGATTTTTAAGGTGTTACACAAAAACAGTTAAAATTTTGTTTTTCCTCTATGCATGAACTACTTGTAAGGTACATCCAGTTGGGTGTTGAACATTTGCCATTCTAAAGTCCGTATTTGTCGATTAGTTCAAAAATATGACTTGAATGTTTTAATTATTTTGGGGAATATCAAGGTGGGTTTGTGTTAATTTTTCAAAAGTAAAACAAATTACGATTCTTAATATTAGGAGATACATTTCTAATCATATTGCTAAAATATATTTCTTTAACAAATGCTTATCCATCATTATGGTTTTTTATGTGTTACTAAAGCTCCAATTTTCTTGCATGTGACCACAAAAAAAAGGTTACTGAACCACAAGGGTTGTGGCGTACTGGTTAAGGCTCTGGGGATGTGGTGGAATATCCCATCTGTAACACCCATAATTTTCGGTAAATAAATGTCATTCGAACGTTTATGTGACTTGTAAACAGTGGGGTTTTGTTGGGAAAGACATTGGTTAAGGTTCCTAAGAGTATCGAGGGCCTTGGAGTTGAAAGAGTCGAGTTTTGGGGCTCGATACAAGCCCAACGACTATGCCAAGCGATTATGACAGTGTCACTGTCGCCTGGCAATGTCGCAAGTGGGAGAGTACCTACGGTACAACCCAAACGACTATGCCCTGCGACATTGACATGGTCATAGTCTCAATGGGCAATGTCGCCCACGGGTACCAGAGCCTTAAATGTGCGATCATTCAGCCAATCTTCTCATTTTCCCATTTCTACCCTATTCCATTTCTCTCCCAAAAACGTTTCCCTTTCTCCCCACATAAACCCTAATCGATTTTGGAGGCTGTTCCATGAAGTTTAGAGTGTTCCTTCCCTACCTCATGCTAGTGATTTCACCTTTTGTTGGAAGATGAAGTTCTCATCTCCAAACCTAGAGATTTTTGGGTTTTCTAGGTTTATACCAAAACCTAAGTGGTAAGTTCATCCTCTCCATCTCTAAACCATATGAGGTGAAATAAATGCTCCATTGATGATTTCCTAAGTATTATGTTTCTTCATTTTCGGTTTGGAGATTTTGGAGGAGTTAGGTCAAAATTAGGGTTTTGGTAATAAGTTGAGTTTTTGATGTAAAATGTTTGGGAAATGCTTCTATATGGTTGAATATGGTTATTTACGGTTGAAAATGTTTGGATCTAGGTTTTGGAGGTTTTGGCTTGAAGGATTCAAGTTTCGTCAAGGAAGCTCAAAGTGGGGTAAAATCTAGATTTAGCCTAAATCTAGCAAGATGAGTTCAAGTTGATTTGTGAAAATGTTGTACATGGCAAAATGTCCATTTTAAAGTATTTATGTGTTTTACATAAAATTGTCAACTGTTGAGTTATTTGATAACTTTTGATTATTTGAAGTGTTTAGCTTGTTAAACTTTGTAAAACACCACATTTAGGATTTTTGGGCACTTTGATAAATGTGTCATAAACGAATGTGTTTTGATGGTTTAGTGCATAAATGGGTATTCGGTCAAAAATTCACTTTTAGTGTTTTGTCGGGTTTTATGCATCATCCATGTAATGGGCCGTTTTGAAAATACAAAGGTGCGAGTTCTTTAGCTTTGGTCAATCCCGACCTTTGGAACATTTTAGAATTGGTAAACCTTTTAGTTTTGGGCCAAAGGCCAATTGTGATTTGAGAGACAAAGATTTTGGCAAAAGACGTATTTTGGTTTTGTAACCCTATTGGCTCACGTATTTTAGTCAATCGTTCATTATGCCTTTTTGAGGATTGGTTTACACTCAGATGGGTCTTTGGAACATTTGTTCCGTTTTGGTAGCTCGTTATGGAGCCTTGGACGTATGGTGTACTTAGTTGCATCTTATTTGAGAGTTACATGTTTTGAATGCGTTAGTTCATTCGTTTGAGTCATGTAACGTTTTAGACTGTAATGCACTGGATCCATAGGCATAAGAGTTTGTTTGAGTGGGATAAATATCTCCGTATTGTAACTTGAAAGAGGCATGGGGTATTCTGACCAATAACTGCAACTTTCTTGTGAACGAGCTTCACTGGGATGTTTTGGGATTCCAAGGTATAGACCCAGATGGGTTGAACTTGATGAGTGCACGAAGATTTCCAAGGTATAGACCTAGAGGGGTTGAACTTGATGATTATCCAAGCAATAGACATGGAGTTGTTGAGCTTGTTGGTTTGTTAGCTATAGACCCGGAAAGGTTGATGTTAACGATTGTTTTATCCCTAAGTGACGCTCATATAACATTGATAAGTGGCTTAACTTTGTGTATCCGCCACATTCGATGGAATTCGGGTCTCCCCCGTCACCGAAAGGTGTTGTTTTGGGTATTGAATTTTAGTATTCAAGTTTTCGGTAACGTTTTGTACATGTGGATCTTCTCCATGATTTATGGGTTGAGTATTATGCTACATCCGTGTTTTTGGGTGTTTTGGGATATGAAGTGTTATTTAAATTATCATATATTGGGAGTCGATTTATATTCACGTTTTGAGTTAGTTTTGGGTTGCACCGGTTTATAAAGAATGTTGTATTGGAACGTTGTCCTTAAAGAGGTATATTATGGGAAAAACGAGTCGTTTCCATTTCTAAAGTAAATCATTTTGAAAGATCTTGATTTGAATTGATTTCTTTTCTTTTAAAGATATATTTATTCAAGTTAAAAACTCTTGAACTCACTAGGCTTTAGCCTAATCTTTTTATTTGTCGGTATGTGCATCTGGTTCCATTTCGGGATTAGATCTAACGACATTGTGAAGAGGTGAGTACTAGTTGTATGCTCAAGAAGGTGATTAGCTTATTGAAGACTTCCACATTTATATTGGAAATAGCGATAGTTAGTGGTTTTGTTAGTGACACCCGAATTTAATTAGTCTTTGTGTAATACTTTAATTAATTCGATGATGGGTTAACCTAGAAATGTATTTCAATTATGGTCTTGTAGTAAGAGAATTTATTATCCTTTGAGGTATTTTTGGAAATTTTAAATTAGTCGTGTAACACCCGTATTTTGTTAAGCCTTGCCTTACCCTTCTTTTCTAGTTTCTAATCGAAAACCCTTCATTATAAATCCTTGTGAAGTTAGAACTTTGGATCGGGAGCGCTTCAGGTCGAAAGGTAAACAATTTGACCTCGGTACAGTGTGGGCGATTGTGCCCGCGATTGTGATAGGGTGTCACTCTCGCGGGGCACTCTCGCGGCCCTTGTACCGAGAGTGGGTAGGAGCGGACGATTGTGCCCGCGATTGTGATAGAGTGTCACTCTCGTGGGGCACTCTCGCCATCGGGGTCCAGACTCCATTAAATCCCTTTTTCCCACTTTTCTCATTTATTCCCTTAACCCACTCTCTCCTAAACTCTCTCTCAACCGAACCCCACCCACCTCAAACGAACCCTATTTCATTTTTGGGGGTTTTCCCCTACAACCTTGTACTCCCTCGCCATCTATACTTGTAACCTCAAACTCTTGAGCGAGATTCAAGTGTTCATCACCACTTCTTGAGGATTCATAAGTTTTGGGGTTTTGCTCAAAACCTAAGTGTAAGTTCGTCCCCTCAATTTCTAAGCTTCTTTGTAAGTTATAATCACACCATGGATGATTTCCTAGTATTATGTTTCTCTAATTTCGTTTTGGTTGACTTTGGGAAGGTTAGGTCATAATTAGGGTTTGGCCAGATTTGGGGATTTTGATACCAATGTTTGGGGAGCAATCATTTATGGTTGGATATGTTTATTTATGGTCGAAAATGTGTGGATCTAGGTTTTGGAAGCTTGAGTTGAAGAGTTGGAACGGGTGTCTTCGGAAAGCTTTGGGTGGGATCTGTGCTTTTGGAGGCCAATGGTTGTGGATTGAAACCTGGGTTTAACTTAACCTAGCGAGGTGAGTTCAAGTTGATTTGTTAAAACGATGGGCATGCCAAAATGTTTATTTTAAAGTGTTTGCGTTTTACACGAAATTGTTAACTGCTGATAAGTTTTAGTTATTTGGAAATGTCTAACTTTATAAACTTATGTAACTCATATCTTTGGGATTTTTGGAAAGTTGATAAATAAATCATTTTGATATGTTTCTTTGATGATTTAGTATATAAATGAAGGTCATTTTATATAATTGTCCATTTGGTGTATACGATTTTATAAAGGTCGAGTGGGAACCTTGAGGTTGGAACTCTACTAGAGAGCGAATGGCACTAAGATCGGGTATCCTTGAGGTGACTCCCGCCAAGTGGTGTGCACTAAAGGTACCGTGTCCTTGAGGTGACGCCTGTTAAAGGGTGTGCACTAAAGGCGTTGGGTCCTTGAGGTGACGCCTGTTAAAAGGTGTGCACTAAAGGTGTTGGGGACTTGAGGTGACACTTAAGTTAGTGTGCACTAAAGTCAATGATCTGAGGTGCAGTTCGATAACATAGATACATGACTTATCTTTATATGCCACCACATTCGATGGAATCGGGTCTTCCCCGTCACCGAAAGGTGTTATTTTGGGTATTGTATTTTGGTATCCATGTTTCCGGTGACATTTTATATGTATGGGTTTTATCCATGATTTATGAGTGGGGTAATATGTTCCACCCGTGTTTGGGAAACTAAGTTTCATCTATGTTTTTATAAATGTGGAGTTCGATTTCTATTCAATGCTTTGAGTGAGTTTTGGGTTGAATTTACTCTATGAAATAATAATTTATGTTGGGGTATTCGTCTTTAATATTTGCAGATTTGGAAAATGAGTCATCTCATATTAAAGCATATTATTTTGAAAGATTATGATTTTACTTGCATTCTTCCTTTTTAAACGATTACTTCATATATGTTGAAAACTCTTGAGCTCACTAGGCGTTAAGCCTAACCTTTTTATTTGTCAGCATGTGCATCAGGTTCTGTCGGGGTTTGGTTCTAGCAGCTATGAAGAGTTGAGCCTTAGCATTGTGCAAGTGTAAGTAGTTGGTGATGTCTTCCGCAATTTGGAGATAGCATCTACTATTGGGTTTTAGTCGCAACCGTCCTTGTTATATACTGTATGTAGAGAGTGACTTATGTGTGTTGAGGTTAAAACCCTATTTTGTGATTGTAGATGAATCAATTTTCGACGTATTTAGAAAATTTTAAATTAGTTGTTATTTCTAGAATTGAGGGTGTCACAAGTTAGTATCAGAGCTTAAGTTTGAGAGATTTAGGTATTGATTTTGACGCCTAGACTCAAAGTAGCGTAATTTAAGCGTTTGAATGTGAGATCACACCATTAGGCACTTTAAGATTTGATGATTCGAGGTGAGTGGATTCACTAGAAACGGGAATCACGCCGAAAATGGCAAGGATGATCATGTATAGTACGTTCACAATA
This sequence comes from Arctium lappa, assembly GCA_023525745.1. Classification (NCBI taxonomy): domain Eukaryota; kingdom Viridiplantae; phylum Streptophyta; class Magnoliopsida; order Asterales; family Asteraceae; genus Arctium; species Arctium lappa. Next base: position 53,618,960 of record CM042061.1, on the reverse strand, counting down.
GCACCTTGCCAGTGTTATGGTGAGCTTACGAGTTACATAAGTATGCTCGAACTGCCTTGGTACGATAACCGTTGGGGTAGTGAAGGAGTCTCTGAATGAGTAACCGTTAGAAAGAGTCGAGGATTTGAGCATACGACATTTGGAACGACAGTAAGCATGTCGATAGCCTTAAGTGGACCATTTCGGGCTGGAATGAATGGATGGGTTAGAACCGTAGACTTTTGGAATCGACATTATTCGAGGAGAAATTGTACGATGAACCGATGGAATTTTCGATGATTGCTTTAAGAAGTTTGATCATCCGGATGACAATAGTATGATGGAAAATTGAGGAATGGGATTTCGGGATGTTGAGTGCCGACCAAAGTCATGCACAAAATTTATTTCTAAAATAAGTTGCATCAATTGTTTCCCATGTTTTCGAAGCATAAAGTGAGTTATACTACGAAGCCTTGGTAAAGTATTCAACATTCATCAGATTTTAAACCGTGAGCTTAAACATGCATAAAGTTGTTTTGTTGTACGTGGTTGCAATTTTTATTGAAAATCTCTTTATCCTTGTTTCGTGTCTGACACTATTTTTCCGGATATTGTAATATCCGTGTTTTAATGTTACTTGGGTTATTGGGCAAATAACTGTGGAATTTTTGACTTTGACATTGGATCTCCTCCACGTATGTTAAAGTTTTAAAGGAAGAGTTGTCCCTATGTTCTTGAGTCGAAATTTTCTTTGGAATTTTAGTCTGTACGAGTCGTGTTGAATTTATGAAAAAATATTATTATTTTCTGACGCTTTGCTATGCACGAGTGTATTTTGAATTGTGTGAGTTTAATTTTATTGTGTGTAAATTTGCGAGTTTTATTTAAGCGTTGTCTCATTCGAGTTTTGTTGAAAAGTATCGTTTTATATCAGATGCGATAAAAGATAAAATTTTGGAATCATGACATTTTAATCATAACTTTGTTTCATGCTATTTGATTTTGGGAGCGTCGGTTTTTGGCACCATTTGACTTTGAGTGTCGTTGGGTCTCATTGAGTTTCATTGAGTTTATGGATAATTTTATTGGGTGTTATAGAATTCTATTTTACGACATTTGGCATCGTGCGGTTGAACTTTGAGAGGTGTATACTTGCATTTTTGTGTGCGTTACTTATGAATTTTCGTTTAGTATTTTGGCTCGTGCGGATCTTGCGCCGACATTTCCGCAATCGTAAGGGACGTTTTGAGATTTTGTTAGTATATATTACCCCATATGTTATTTTGGGAAGTTTTAAGATCGGGTGATTTCTCTTTTGAGAATTATACTAGTATTTCATTGCATACAACTTAATATTATAATCGATTTATACTTTTAGTGTGAGTAAGTATATGCATGATTTACGATGGTTCGTGTCAAACTTTTGCTTTAAACAATCTCTAGTTATTGATTTTACTGTTATGGTCACATGCAATGCCTTATATTGAATTACTCGTGTGCATGACTTTATAGCCACCATTTTGGGTCAAAGAAAGTTTATTCGTACGAATAAAAGTTTGGAGCCGATTTAAATTATTTTATGTTTGACCTAATTGCAAGCACTTATCGTTTTACTATGTTTAGGAAATAAACTGTGCATGTGAGCCTTATTGAAAATTTTACTTTATAACATTAAATGTGGTTTAAAGGAAAGAAATTTGGAGTTGGAAATTGTGAAGCTCTTTGGAGTTTGTACAAACCTTTGTTGCACATATTTTAGTGCAGAAAATTATTTTTCATATACTAGACATAAATTGATGCATGCGAGAATCATGAAGGTCCATTTGAAAATTTTGTTGCACATCTTTATTATTGTCATTATTAGCGTAGGTAAGGGCTAAAGGATTTTTGAAATGGTTTTATATGTGTGATGTTTGTTGTCACCTTACACACCTACCGAGCATACGGTAGTGAATTTTATACGTACGATTGATTGTAATAAAACCATTGTGTTTGTGAGTTTTTATAAAATTTCAAATTGGCATATCAGTTGGAGAAAAAAAAACTTGAACTCATTAGGGCTATAGATTTAAAACCCTATCGCGAAAGGAGTTGCGAGTAAGGGACTAGAGGAGTCCTTGGGACTTGAAGCGTGGGATGATCCGACTTGTGGCCAATCTTGAATTTTGGGGTTTCAGTTCTTAAATCTGTGCACGCATGAATAATTGAGGTAATAGGTTCATGTCTTTCCAGTTAGCTATGGGGTGATCTTTATGTATCGGAAGCTGGCAGGGCAGGGTCTTGTGTAAATACCTGCCCCGGGTCGGATTCGACTGGTCGGATTACTTGTTCGTTTGACGTCATGCTACTTTTGTGGTGTGCCATCTTTATGGGTTCCAGGAAACCAAGGATTTTTATGGTCCATTTGTTAGGGATGTAAAATTGGTAATATTAGCCCTCTGTTAGGTGTCAACCTTAATACGACAATACTTCTAGGATGAAGTATTGGGTGGGATGTTCACGTCTTCGGTATCACCGTCTCGTTTTAGGCATCAACTTGCTCTTTTGAGGTCAATGAATATTTGAAAGGTTTGGAAGTATCCCTGTTAGATCATGAGAAATGTTGACCCTCGGTGGTGAAATTTAAAGAAAGATTAGATGTTAGTAATGAAGTACTAATGTGTATAGTTTTCCTTAAGGTGGTAAGGAAATCATTTAGGGAATGTATTTAGGTTCGAGAGTAGATCAGAGTTAGTTGGTAGTCGGATCTCCACTAACCAGCTATTCGAAGAGCGTATTGGTACGCCCTTGGAAGGACGACCTTATCAAAAGATCAAGAATGGATCATTAAGAATATTGAGAATTCGTTGGGGTTTGATGTCGATCGTTGGTTTTGGGTTCAGAATCTTGTGGATCTGAGATAAATTGACCGGTGTGAAGTTGAGGTCACAAATTACCCTAGGGAAGTACGTGTCGCCCAAGGTTGGGAGACAACCGCAGTCTCACAGTTAAAGGCTACGGTAGTAAATTAATTGCTCATTCGAATATACGGGTGAAGTGCCCAAGGGGAACAGTTATCGTGAGGACCATCGTGAAGTTATGGGAGTAGTTCTGACAAGCGGTGTAGAGTTAATCTATTCTGTGGGCAACGTTTTATGAGAATCTAGATTTCGAGGATGAAATATCTTAAGGTTGGGAGGATTGTAACACCCGTATTTTGTTAAGCCTTGCCTTACCCTACTTTTCTAGTTTCTAATCGAAAACCCTTCATTATAAATCCTTGTGAAGTTAGAACTTTGGATCGGGAACGCTTCAGGTCGAAAGGTCAACAATTTGACCTCTGTAGAGTGTGGGCGATTGTGCCCGTGATTGTGACAGGGTGTCACTCTCGCGGGGCACTCTCGCCGTCGAGGTCCAGACTCCATTAAATCCCTTTTTCCCACTTTTCTCATTTATTCCCTTAACCCACTCTCTCCTAAACTCTCTCTCAACCGAACCCTACCCACCTCAAACGAACCCTAATCCATTTTTGGGGGTTTTCCCCTACAACCTTGTACTCCCTCACTATCTATACTTGTTACCTCAACCTCTTGAGCAAGATTCAAGTGTTCATCACCACTTCTTGAGGATTCATAAGTTTTGGGGTTTTGCTCAAAAACCTAAGTGTAAGTTCGTCCCCTCAATTTCTAAGCTTCTTTATAAGTTATAATCACACCATGGATGATTTCCTAGTATTATGTTTCTCTATTTCGTTTTGGTTGACTTTAGGAAGGTTAGGTCAAAATTAGGGTTTGGCCAGATTTGGGGATTTTGATACAAATGTTTGGGGAGCAATCATTTATGGTTGGATATGTTTATTTATGGTCGAAAATATGTGGATCTAGGTTTTGGAAGCTTGAGTTGAAGAGTTGGAACGGGTGTCTTCGGAAAGCTTTGGGTGGGATCTGTGCTTTTGGAGGCCAATGGTTGTGGATTGAAACCTGGGTTTAACTTAACCTAGCGAGGTGAGTTCAAGTTGATTTGTGAAAACGATGGGCATGCCAAAATGTTTATTTTAAAGTGTTTGCGTTTTACACGAAATTGTTAACTGCTGATAAGTTTTAGTTATTTGGAAATGTCTAACTTTATAAACTTATGTAACTCATATATTTGGGATTTTTGGAAAGTTGATAAATAAATCATTTCGATATGTTTCTTTGATGATTTAGTATATAAATGAAAGTCATTTTATATAATTGTCCATTTGGTGTATACGATTTTATAAACCATGGGAAAATGCATATCATTGTGTTAAGAGTTATTTTGGAAACATGAAGGGGATGGGTCCATTTGGAAAACGCTTTGTTTCAACTAATGAGAAGTTTTGGGTTTATTACTTTTGGGTTGTAGTGTTTACATAATCGTTGGTCAAATGCGTTTCGATGTTTATATTGGGGTCCATTAGAGATTTGCGTAAATTGTCGGGTCTTGTGTTTAGATGTCTAATTCTTGTGCACGAGTGTTAGTCATCATGGGTTATCAATTAAGGAGTTGAGACTCCTACCTTGAATGCTAGTGAGTAGACACTAAAGGTCGAGTGGGAACCTTGAGGTTGGAACTCTACTAGAGAGCGAATGGGCACTAAGATCGGGTATCCTTGAGGTGACGCCCGCCAAGTGGTGTGCACTAAAGGTACCGTATCCTTGAGGTGACGCCTGTTAAAGGGTGTGCACTAAAGGCGTTGGGTCCTTGAGGTGACGCCTGTTAAAGGGTGTGCACTAAAAGCGTTGGGGACTTGAGGTGACGTTTAAGTTAGTGTGCACTAAAGTCAATGATCTGATGAGGTGCAGTTCGATAACATAGATACGTGGCTTATCTTTATGTGCCGCCACATTCGATGGAATCGGGTCTTCCTCGTCACCGAAAGGTGTTATTTTGGGTATTGTATTTTGGTATCCATGTTTTCGGTGACATTTTATATGTATGAGTTTTATCCATGATTTATGAGTGGGGTAATATGTTCCACCCGTGTTTGGGAAACTAAGTTTCATCTATGTTTTTATAAATGTGGAGTTCAATTTCTATTCAATGCTTTGAGTGAGTTTTGGGTTGAATTTACTTTATGAAATAATATTTTATGTTGGGGTATTCGTCTTTAAAATGTGCAGATTTGGAAAATGAGTCATCTCATATTAAAGCATATTATTTTGAAAGATTATGATTTTACTTGCATTCTTTCTTTTTAAACGATTACTTCATATATGTTGAAAACTCTTGAGCTCACTAGGCGTTACGCCTAACCTTTTTATTTGTCGGCATGTGCATCAGGTTCTGTCGGGGTTTGGTTCTAGCAGCTATGAAGAGTTGAGCCTTAGCCTTGTGCAAGTGTATGTAGTTGGTGATGTCTTCCGCAGTTTGGAGATAGCATCTACTATTGGGTTTTAGTTGCAACCGTCCTTGTTATATACTGTATGTAGAGAATGAATTATGTGTGTTGAGGTTAAAACCCTATTTTGTGATTGTAGATGAATCAATTTTTGACGTATTTAGAAAATTTTAAATTAGTTGTTATTTCCAGAATTGAGGGTGTCACAAGTCGCTCTATCCAAATTTGAGGGTGTTACACCATCTGCCCAGGGTTCGAATCCATGCATACACAACAATTGTGGCCACTGAGATTTAATCTGGGCTGATGTCTTACAGTCATAATTTGCCAAAGGATTAGTTTAGGCATAACCTAGGACACTCTTCCGAAAAAAGGGTTACTGAGTCAAAAGTAGAATCGTGTTTGAAATGAGTCACTGACTTATCAATGGCATCACTTAAGAATTAACCTCAAAAATATTTGTTTCATGCTTACAAGGATGTTTTGAGTGGCATTATCTCATAATATATTTTGCTTTAAATTTGACGATGAATTTCTTGCTTGCTAAATAATTACTTCTGCACTATTTACGCGATCATCATGTTTTTAATATCCACCTTCATGTTCCTGAAGTTATCTCACTTTGTGTTGTTGTAGGGATCATTATGTTTGGTGAGAGATAGTTGCTTAAACCTGTTTCATGTGTCGTCGACCGTGATTAGTTTCCATGTAATTGGAATGATATAATTTGTTTGACATGATTTGTTATAATTTGCATGTGCATTTCTTCTAAATTTTTTATTAACTTATTCCACATTACTGACTCATATTGTAAACTACAAGTCTATAACTCATCATTTCAGGAAGCTCATGGTTGCACATTAATTTCTTTGACAAAAATGGATGAAAAGCTATTGATCTGAAAATAGGACCTTGGCTTGAGAAGCTACTGATATGAAGTTTAAAGGTAAGAAACACCATTGAAGATGGGGATGTTACAGTAATCATTACCTATGGTCAGTTTGAAAATTCTGTTACTGTTCCCTTGGAAACTCAGTTCAGTTGTTGTTTTTGGTATCAAATTAGCCTCATTATGCAGATCTGGATAAGGTTCATTTGGTTGTTGTTTTGGTTTAACAGATTTGCAATGACCTTTGGCCATATTGCAAAATGTATCTTGGATTTGTACAAATAGATCATCAGTTTTTATGGAGTTATAAGGTTGGAATTAAATTGATGTCGGTGCTGATCTGCTTTCTTTCTGTCCCCTTCCTGTTTTTTGCTTGTTTTTGGACAACTTTTTCTTGTCTAAAACAATTTTCATGGTACATTCACTCTTGATTTCTACTATTTTCTTTAGTCTTGATCAGTTGGTCTTTTGGGTTATTATGATATCCAATTTGGCTATTGATCTCAGTTGGGTAATAGTTCTTGATGTAAGAGATGGATTTCTTTTTCAATGACCAATTTTTGGATTGTGCAATAGGTTTCCTTAGATGTATTTGAAATTTTTGATTGAATTCATTGAAAACATGTATTACCATTTATTACTTTGGTTTTTATAGAAATTCTTGACTGCTGTATTTGAAATTCCTGATTGGTTTTATGGATTCTCTGACTGATTTTTACAAAATAATTCCATTGCAGATTACATGAGGTTCGAGAAAGGGGATTCTTGTAAATTGCAAACCGCCGTTGTTTGTTACCGGTAAATGTTTCCTTGCATAAGGGTTTACATGTCTTTGTTTTTCTTTTCGATGTCAAAATCTTTAGTTTGTTTCATTTTTGATCTCAGACAATCGTACCAGATAATGTAATAGCGTGTTTGTATTTTGCATTTATGTTTACGTTTGTTCAACTTTTACTTCCCGTTGCATTGCACGGGTACACAACTAGTAATTAGTAAAAATACATTATTTTTATTTATTTTCTACCTTGGAGAGTTATTTATACAAATAAAGTTTTCCTAATATAAAGATTTGAATTATAAAGCAAAAAAATTCGAATCTCTCAAACACACTAACGTATTTGAAAGTTTTATTTATTTATTGGAATAAAGTAAATGAAATAAAAATTTAAATTCATGAATTTTTACGATATTTTATTAACTAAAAGATGAAATTAAATACTTCATCTTAAATTTAAAAGTATAGTCGTTATATATAACTTCCTAAAAAAACATAACGATTTTGTAATCAACGAAACAAAAACCTAATTCATGTATTCACGTTTTATCTTTTGTTCATCTCCATCAAAAGGTTCGTAAACTCAGGCCTTTATTATAATTGGCACCAATCACCGGCCTCGATGGTAGGTTGATGCCCCGGTCTAGACCCCGTCTTCGTCAACGCCAACGGTCGATTTCCAACCTCTTATTAAATTACAATCTAGCCCTAGGTTTAGAGGACCACTTGACTCTATCCTACCTTTCTCCATAAGCTTACTTCATTTCTAGCAAAAGTACACATGCTTTGATCTACATCATATCTCAACTCTCAACAACTTGTCTTCACTTTACTAGACAACAGACTTTCAACGATAATAATTGTAAATAAAAAAAATATGTCGATAATTATTGACGGATTACTGACTATTTGAGTTTTCAAGAATGTGACCTTCGATTATCTTATCAGCGGAGCACTCATAATCCTATAACCGACCTAGCTAGCTACTACAAAAAAATGGTTTAAAAACGAAAATAAAATTATACTCCCTCCGTCCCAAAATAAATGTCCACAATGAAAATGACACACAGTTTTAGGAATGTGCAATTATTACACTTTTTAAATAACCAAAATACACTTTTACCCTTGAAAATAGAGAGAGAAACTTTCTCCACCTTATAATTAAGGGTAAAATGGGAAATTGGAAACTTACTTTTGAAAGTGGACATTTATTTTGGGACAAACTAAAATAGTAATGTGGACACTTAATTTGGGACGGATGGAGTAAATAGTATGTTGGCAATTGCCAAAGATTACCCAAAAATATAGAAAAATGTGAAATAAAAAAGGGAAATTGGCACAAATAGCCATATTACACCTCCAATTTCACCTCCTAGCTATGTCTCTCCCGTATTTGCAGATTTAGCCCTAGGTCCTCAGTGGAGGACCTAGGTCCACAATGGAGGACCTAGGTCTGATTGTGGATTTTCATTAATGTTTGTTATGGAGATGACATGTGTCGGGATATTGCGGATTGCGGACCTGGGTGACCCGACCCATTGCGGACCTACCGCAATCCGTGACTTTTTTTGACTTTTAGCTGTCCTCCATTGCAGACCTAGGTCCTCCATTGTGGACCTAGGGCCAAATCCGTAAAGTTGGTAGAGAAATGACTAGGAGGTGAAATCCTTAGAGGAATATGACTATTTGGGCCAATTTCCCAATAAAAATGGTGAATTACATTTTTTGTCCTTGAAGTTTCATGATTTTAACGACTAAGGTCCCTCAAGTGAATTTTCAACGATTAGGATCTTTGTGATTTCATTTTTACAACGAATCAGATCCTTATCATTGACTCGTCTCTTCCAAGTCCGTTAGTGATCCTTATGTCCCTCATGTCAGGGTTATTTTAGTCCATTTCCCTTTTCCCTCACTCTAATCCCACTCTCTCAACAATTGTTCACATTTACAAACCCTTTTACTAATCGTCCCTCAACCGTCATTGTTCTTTCGAATAATTGTTGAGGAGAGGTATTGAAATGAAGGGAAAGAGGGAATGAAACAAAATATATGAGAGGGGCAAAAGAGGTCACTAACGTACATAGTTTCTTGTAAATCAAAACCACATGGACCCTAATCAATGAAAATTCATTTATGGGAACCATAGGGACGAAAAATGTAATTCACTCAACAAAAGTGATAGATAAAATATTAAATATGATTGTCGGAGATCCATCAATGATAGTTGTCGGTAGAATATCGCTGAATATTTTTCCGACCAACAATTTTAGATGGATAACCGACGTAAATCACCCACACGAACATCTTGGTAGGTATGTTGTCAACAACCACTATTGTTGATGGGTTACTGACGAACAAAATATGTCTAAAACATTTTACGAACGATATTTGATATTAGCGATAACAATGTTCAAATAACACGTCCGTAAACCATGGTAATACTTTGGATATCAAAATGATATTGAGGGATTTGTAACGAATGTTTACTAATGGATTATCGGAGACAAACATTTCTGACGGATTATCGACGGATTTGCATTCATAATACGAGTGCCAGTTTTAGTATCGGCACATCGTTTTTTTCAACCATTTACCAATGGTTTTCAACAGATGTTTATGGACAAAGTATTGAATACCTTGTTTCCGACGGATTACCCAAGTATCCTCCTTCAGAAACCCGTCGGAAAATCTGTCTTTTAATTGTTTAAGATTATTCCATTTCCTTTAATAAATAACATGCTTACGAAATGTACTTTCAATACACAAAACTATTCTAGTAGTGACCATTACCGACGAATCTGCAACGCTTTTATCCGTCGCTAAAGTCTTGTTATTTGTAGTGCTTCTTCAAATGAGATTCATCAAGTGATTGCGGGGAAAAGTTATACCAATGATTGCCTTTGTCAACGAGTGTTCATGGTCATGGACATGCATTATTCACCATTGACTTCACTTTTGTCCATTTTGACTTTATAAGCTTAATTGCACAAAGGTATTGGCTTTCTTTATTTCAAATTCCTCTAGATGATATTTGTCTCAATATCTTCTTTAATTTGTGAATTTATCAATTTTGTTGTGGTCAATATCATTCGATCTACAAAAAAGGAAGCTACCATTTGGGGAGTTAGGTCTAAGCCAATTCTTTTGAACTAATAATACCATCTATACAGCGGAGTTCAAACAAGAACATCTTCATTTTATAAAAAACGTGAGAACATCCTTATCTCATGTGATAATACACATAAGGTAGTCTAGTGTTGTGTGGACGATTTGGCCCACGACTTAGGTCGTGCAATAGATCGTTTTCTTCTTTAATCTAGTATCACATGTGATTGACCATACTAAAACTAAAAGATGTCCTCATGTTTTTATAAAATGAATGTGTTCTAATTTAAACCCTATCATATATATATATATATACATACATATATATATATATATATATATATATATATATATATATAGAGAGAGAGAGAGAGAGAGAGAGAGGAAGGATTGTGTGAGGAAAAAGAGTTAACGTGAGAAGCGTAAGAAGAGATCCCCATCCTTGATCACTTTTAATCTCATACCCATACATGAATTGCGCTTTAGAAGGGAATTGATCCAGTGCATCTTGGTATATCTCATTAGTCAATTAGGATTGATCAAAGGGTCACAACTAGAAAAAGATATTAGTGACGAAAATCAGTAACGGAAAAATATGTCGCTAATTAGTGACAAGTTAATATCGGAGCGACCATGAAAAGTAACTGGTGGAGATCCCTTCTCACCATTCTCACCAGAACTCAACCCTATATATATGGAGATGTTCAAATGAGAAACACTAAATATATGAGAAAGAGAGAAACAATATCCTAGCCATTAGCTTAAATGATCAAACTTTATTAAATGAAGGATAATATGGTAATTAGTAATTCTATCGATAATAGAATTAGCGGAGCGTAAGGATCTCAATTATGTTATCGATTTTATCTCGATTCTTTCTCGATCATATATCACAATTCTATCATCGATCATATTTCGTAAATCAAATCCGATTTTATGGTAATTTTATTATCAATTTTTTCTCGATTCTTTCTCGATCATATATCACAATTCTAGGTTATAAAAAATTATCAAATTTCTTAATTCTTTCTCGATAAAATCTTGTATTCTTTCAATATGAATCTGAATCCAAAAATCGATCTTAAGCAAGATGTTGATTTTGATCCTCATCCTATAATGCTATATATGAATCTAAAATTCATTTGTGAATCAATTAAATAATTCATATGTGAATCATTCGGGTTCACATTTGCATATAACAATGAAAATTTAAATAAAATTAGTTTCACACACACACACACACACATATATATATATATATGTATATATATGTACTATTTCATTTTGTGATTTTCTAGTAAATTCACATGTGAAGAGGACCTAAAACAATTGATATCATATGAGAATCGATGATTTCGTATGTGAAACAGTTAAATAGTTCATATGTGAATCACATCACTTTACACACACACACACACACACACACACACACATATATATATATATATATATATATATATGTATGCACATATAGTTCATATGTGAATCACGTCGCAGATTCACATATGCATATATAGTTCATATGTACATGTTTGCCGCCTATTCTGTTGCAGTTGTAAAAGTTACGAAACTATCTTTTATCTTTCGTGAATCGTTACATTGCGACCGAATTCTCTCGTGCTGCACAATTAGCCCCTCAAATGTTGACCGTTAATTTTTTTAGTGGAAGAGCTAAATTGCTTCTTATCTTCTTATATATTTATTGTTTCTCATTTGAACCTTGACTATATATATAGCCTTAGGTTCATTTGAGAAATGGTAAATATATGAGAAATAGAGAAATAATCCTAGCCATTCATATGGCCAAGATCGGATTTGACTGGTCAAAAGTTGCGGCTATTCCAAAAATATTCGTAATTTTTACAAAATACACGGGCTGTGTTCATATATGAACATGTATAATTCACATATGAACTATATGTTCATATATGAATCAGTGTAATTCACATCTGAACTCTTTTAACTGATTCATATATGAACCTTTGTGATTCATATATGAACTAATTAACTGATTCACATATGAACTAATTAACTGTAAGTTCATATATGAACTTTTGTGATTCATATATGAACTAATTAACTGATTTATATATGAACATATAGTTCATATGTGAATTATATATGTTCATATATGAACTCATCCTGCGTATTTTACGAAACTACTCGTCTACTTTCTATAGACCATGCAAAGAATTATCCGATGTTTCGCGGTCAAAGCCGCAAATGTTGACCAGATGAACGACTAAGATTACTTCTCTATTTTTCATACATTTACTATTTCTCAAATGAACCTCTCCCTATATATATATATATATATATATATATAAAAAGAAAAAGAAAATATTAAAGAGATGGGAGTTGGCTGGCCCTTGGACTTCCTTATTGTGATTTGGCAAGGGGGCAATTGATAAAAGTAGTCTTTGGTACTATTTAACCTAGCTATATACCTACAAGCTTTCCAATATGGACCCTAAAGATTTGGTCTTGGATTTTATTCCACTCACATTTTGCATGCATGGGGAGAATTCTTATCACCTAACATATTCTAATTCTAATTCATTCTTTAATTTAATTACTTAATTAATGGGTGTTTAACAAACATTAGTTTTGGACATACTAACACTTGTTCATAACCAACAAAAACTGTAGGCTGTACCACAGCATCACAACAGGCCAACAATCATTTAAATTTCCCATTCAATTAAGTTGTTCTCTTCAATTATTCATTACAATTGTTACATAGGCTTTATATTCATTATTTTGCTTGCGTATGTGTAACTGAAAAAATCTATCTTTAATATAAATTAATGAATCTTATCTTTTTATAATATACGCCAGCTGAACGTATGTGAAAAGACTTGTCTCTTGAATCCGACTCTTGGGAGTTAGTTAAAGCCAATCTTTTCTTATTTTACAAACAAACTATTATTTATTCCCATGTACTTTGATTTGTTATACATCATAGAATGCTCGATCTTAAGTTCTTTGATTTTGCAGTTAGGCTTCCGTAAATTGGTGACTATATATAGCTTTAGGGCTCTTGGTCTGTTTCCTAAATTTGGATCTACACATATGATTTGTTATCCGAACACACTTTGTACCAACCTGACCTACAAAAGGTTGAAGGTAGGGTAAAGATAAGATATATTGACACAAGTCGATCTAATTTAAAAAGTCGTCTATACATGTTCACATATTTAGGTCAATGATCAAACGGTACACACACACACACACACACACACACACACATATATATATATATATATATATATATATTTATAGGGGAGCGATCAATTGGAAACCAGTATTATATTGGAAACTTTGGAAACCGAAATCAACCAATCAGTGAATTTCTTTTTTTTAATTGAAAAGATTATTTTTCTCTTTTACATTATTTCATAATATATATGGTAATTGTTGTTATTATTATTATATTAATAATTATTTAATTTTAATTTAGCTTATATATGGTAATAATAATCATTGATTAAAAAAAATTTACCCCCTTAAAGTTTAAAATAAATTATCTTAAAAATTACTAATATTTAATCAAACAAATTAAAACTCTATTTAATTGGATCAATAGAGATGTAGTGGTTGAGATTTGTCCTCACGTACACAATGAAAATTGAGTTTTCATTTGAACTTTCCTATATATATATATATATATATATATATATACATATATATATACACATGACAAAAGTCGTCCGCGTCCATTTTTTGTCGTTAATGTAAAATCATATGTGATTTTACACATGATTTGTTGTTCTCGTATTTTCTTAAATAATTGGTGTTTTCGTTTGATCTTCCCTCTATATATATGTACACATACTGACATAGGGTTAGGTTCAAGGGAAACCTCAAAAAAACGGAAAACTGAGGAACACCCTGATAGTCATTAATCTGGCCGGTATGCATTTGTGCATACAAGTAATTTGTAACATGCACACGTGGATATGCACAAATGCATATAATGCACAAGTGCATAAAACCAAAAAACGCCTTATTTTACTTGTATGCACAAGTGCATACCGTCCAGATGAATGACTACTAGGGTGTTCCTCAGTTTTCTATTTTTTTGAGGTTTTCCATTGAACCTCCCTCTACTGACATAAATACATGAATGATAAACCTTCTTGCAAATATGCTTGCTCTTATTAGAATATAAATAAATAAATAAATATATATACATATATATATATATATATATATAAAGTTTTATGAAAAAGGGTATGAGATATTCTTCAATCTTGTTCAATAATTTTATCTTTTCCTTCTTGGCATCGAACGTAAGAGGACAAATTTTTTAAGGCTATGTTTGGCAAACTAGCTGAAAAGTTAGCTGGTAGCTGATAAGCTAGCTGATTGCTGATAAGCTAGCTGATTGCTGATAAGCTAGCTGATGAAAAAGTCATGTTTGACAAAAACTAGCTTATGAACATGTAAAATTACCAAAAAGAACTGTTGTTAGACCACAGTCTCATTGGATTCAAGATCATCCAAACTGAAGATCGCAATCTGAAGCTAAAGCCGGAACGTCGACTCTCAATGTTAAAGTCTATGTCGTTTGTAATAAATGTCAATGTAATTCAATGTAATTGTATTAGTTTACTTAGATTTAATATCTAAGTTATAGTATTGTAATAGTTAGATAAAGGTATCTTACCTAGTTTAGTTAGTTTCTAGTATAAGTTAGTTAGCTTTATTAGATATAATATCTAGAATTAATATCTAGATATTATCTAGATAGTGTGTTAGACACACTTAGTGGATTAGATATTGTGTCTCTAGTCTCTCTCAATCAAAATGAGATCACACATACAAACACACACAAGAAGGTGTAAAAGAGAGAAAACATTGAGAACACAAAGCAAAGCTTAATCGATCAACCTTGTAATCGTTATTTTATATATCAAACAGGTTGGTAATCTTATTGTGTTGTTTCTAAGAACTTGTTAAGTAGTATTGTTGGACCGACAATTGGTATCAGAGCCTGATTAAGATCAAACAAGTTTTTCAGAAAAATAGTCTCTGTGTTCTTCAAGAAAAATTAATTTCGAGTGTAAGAGTGTTTTAGGTGTTAGAATCGATCAGAGTGTGATCGAAATACATGCTAGATCGAGTTGTATGTGTTTAATTTCACGTTAAAGCTTAAATCGAGTTCTAATTTCTGGTTTTTGTGAGAAAAGAGTTGAGAAGAGTATACGTGATTCTTGAAACATGTGATCTTTGCCATTTCTTGTGTAGTCAACTGTTAAGTCTGATTTTATAGTAATCATTGTATTTATAGGGCTTGGTCAAATACTGTGTCTCTAGTCTAATTCTGTGTTGTATTGACCAAGGGTATTTAAGTCCCTTTGGTCTTTGTTCCGTGTAAGAAACTAACGCACACTTTAATACATTTTACACTTTGCGCATCCAAGCTCTCTCTCTCTACTTTCTCTCTCTAAGATTCATTGATCTTGGACTATCAATTGGTATCAGAGTCATCTGAATCTTGAGAGGATTGAGAGAATTCGTTTTTAGATTCTGAATTTGTGATTTAATCCGAAAATTTAATTGATTTTCTTGAATTTTTCAAGAAAATCTCGTTTTCGGATTTTTGATCAAATTCGATCTGTTTTTTGAGTGAATTTCATTGAAGATCAGTTTGTTGGATTCGATTTTGATAGAAGAAAACTTTTGATTCACATTGTTTTTCAAGAAATTCAGTTTTTGAGGTTCGATTTTGAGGTTTTTGAAAATTCTGGAAAATCGTGTTTTACGTTCTGTTCATATACGAATTTTTGAGTTTTTAGTTTTTAATCGAAATTTTTGATTGAAGTGTGTTAAAAAGTTGTTTTCGAACGTTTTTGTACAAGAAAGTTTTATCAAATTTAGTTTTGAAATCGAGTTTTTGGAAATTTTATGGATTTCCATTCGGTTTGCGCCAGATTGGAACTTTGCACGAGTTCTTCATAGTTTGCGCGAGTTCATCATTGGATCTGCGTGATCTTACTAATCTTGTTTCAGTGTTTCAGGTTTCTCAATATCACGCAAAGTTCGAACTTTGCGTCTCCTTTGCTTCAAGAGAAGTCAAGTTTGCGTTAGCCTCCTATCACGCAAAGCTACTTTGCGTCTCCTACAGCTCACGCAAAGCTTACTTTGCGTCTTCAACGACTAAAGCAAAGGCTAGTTTGCGCCTCGGTCTTCTCACGCAAAGTTGATTCAACTGCTCGCGAGAAGTATAGTTTGTATCTGACTCAACTCACGCAAAGCTCACTTTGCGCCTTCCTCTTGTCACGAGAAGTCCAGTTTGCATTTCTCGTTGCTTGCGCAAAGCTCATTTGCGTCTCCTGCCTCTCACGCAAACCTCTAGTTTGCGCCATATCTGTCCAAACTAAAAAAAGAGTCTGGAATTTTTTTTAAGTTTGTCATCTATGGATTCTACAAAGTTTGCCTTTCAAGCTAAGTTCTACACAAGTGATCTGATGATGTCTTTGGGATCTGAAACTCGTCCTCCAGTTCTTGTCGATGAAAACGAATTCACTCAACTGAAGGACATGATGAAGTCTCTAACTGAAGGACCTTTCGTAAAGCCTAATAAAAAGACTCCTCCAACATCTGAAGAGGCTTCACAAATGAAAGCTGATCGAGAGTTGAAAGCTAATCTGATGCTAGCTTTACCAAATTCTGTCTACAACCGGGTTGATCATTGCAAGGATTATCCAAATATGTTGTGGGCACAATTGAAAAGGTCATGCTTGGTTCTTCGGTAGCAACTCAGCTTCGACATACTCGGTTCATGAACAACTTTGAGGAGTTCAAGGCCAAAGAAAATGAGACTATAAAGAGTGTGTTTGACAGATTCTGTGCAGTGTTGAATGATCTGCGAAAGATAAATGTAAACAAGACAGAGCTTGAGATGAGTCTGAAATTTCTTAATGCTCTTCAGCCTGAATGGAACAAATCATGTCACAGACTGAGGAACGATGTTCGGATTTCCACAATGCAGATTCAGGAACTATTCGAGATTCTGATGACTGATGAGAGCTTGGTGCTAGAAAAGAAGGCCAAACTGGAGAAAAAGAACAAGAAGTCAGTAGACCCGGCTGCACTTCTCACGAGCCAACTAGCTGAACAAGCGTTGTCTGATAACTCTTACAACGGGTCAACTGATGATGGTAGAGAGGCTCTGCAGAAAGCTATGATCCTTCTCTCTCAAGATTACCAGAAAAAGTTCCAACCAAGAACTGGTTCCAACTCTTCTCGCTTCACTTCTGTGACTAGAGCCAAAGTGCCTGAGCCAAAGACTTCCACCTGCTACAACTGTGGAAAGTCGGGACACATTTCAAAGGAGTGTCGCGCAAAGAAGGTCAATGACTCAACTTATTACAGAAAGAAATTGGAACTGGCCGAGAAAAGAGAGAAAGGAACTGCTTTGCTAGCAGAAGAAGAATTCTGGCTGGATCACTCTGACAATGAAGCTACAAATGTAGAGATCGCTCAGATGTGCTTGGTCGGAGATGATCAGTCAGACGATTCTGATACGGATGAAGATGAGGTATATACTGATTTTGATTACAATTTTATTACCTCTCAGATGAAAATCATAATTACTACTTTGTCTGATTTGCGTTCTAAGTTATTATCTGAAAAGAATTTAAATTCTGAAAAGTCAGATTTGATTGCCAAACTGAAAATTTCTTGGAAAGATGAAAAATCTATTTTAGAAAATACTAAAAACATATTTCAAAAGAAATTGGATGTTTTGGAAAATTCAAATAAGACTTATCTTGAATATTTGACGGCTATGACTAATTTAAAAGATGAATTTTCAGATAAAATAAATAAATTAGAAGAAAAGCTTTATCGAAGAAATCAATCTGATCAAACAATTTTTATGAACAAACCGAGGAGTGAAGAAACTTTAAAACAAAGGTGGGGACTTGGTTTTGAAAATCCTCATTGTTTAAACAATGCGATTGAAAAATCCCCAACTTTATATAAATACGATTATCTGACTCTTGCTCATTATGCTCCTCAGTTTAAAATTGATTGGATGAATGAGAAACAAGTGTTAGAAATCGAAAATGAGAAAAGGACAAATAACAAGAAAAATGAAATTCCTTTTGTTTACACTAGTGAAAATGCAAAATATTTTCCTGAAAAATCAAGGAGAGGAAGAAGAGTTTTAAAAGATATATCTCCTATCAAATCTTCAATGTCTGATGATTTTATTGATCCTTATGCTTCTAATTCTGATAAGAAAAATATTTCTCCAATCATTTATGATTCTAAGAAATATACTCCTCCATTGGTATTAGAGAGTACAATCATCGATCTTGAAGATAAAATAGAAGATCAAAATATTTTAAAGAAAATTGAATCTAATATTATTCTTTCTTTCATGACGTCTAGTCTTGAAGAAAAAATTATTTTCTCAAAAATCAGATTCTATTTCTAACCTTTCTTCTGATTCTAAGGAAAATAAAAAGGAAGTTTCAAATTTTAAAATCTTTTCTCAAAATAATTCAGACTTCGAGGCAAATTCAGATTTATTAGTTGATCAGATTGATTGCTTGGATAAAATTATTTCTTCTGATTTAAATATTTCATCTAAAATTCTTGATGATTCTTTTACGCTCAATGATCAATATTATAAACCTAAGCGTAAAAGATGACGGTCAAAGAAGTCAAAGAAACGAGATACAGTTCTTTCTGACAGTTCTAATTCTTCTGATTCAATTCTTACAGATAGGACTTTGAGCGATCAGTCAAAGAAGCAGATCTGGAGAGCGAAGCGGACATCTGATGAACATACTTTTGATGGGGATAAATGTGTAGACAAACTTTACAACAGTGATTCATTTGCTATATGTAATAAAATTTCAAAATACTCTATAAAGCAAATGATTCGACTTTCAAAACATGTCTCATGTTCTTCCTCAGATTCTAGTTCTGATGATTATGCTTTCTCTTCTGATGATTTCTGATGATATTCCTCATACTTCTCGTAACAAATCTGCTTATTATTTCCCCATAAGAACTGCAACTAACAAACACGGGCCCAAATTCAAGTGGGTACCCAAATCTTTATCTGATTCAAAGTTGTAGGCATCACATGTTGAGGGGGAGTAATCGAACGTTGGCTTCTGAGTACTTCAGCTCAGGACCCGTACTTCATAGGCTACGACTTCTAAACAAATCAATTTAGAACTCGTACTTCAATGCTTTTAGCTTCTGACTAAATGAGAGATTGTGAGTACATCTACTTTAATTCCGCTGCATTTTATCTCTGATAATGATGTTATTCCAGTTTTTCTCAATTTTTCAAGAATCTGAGCTTGTTTATCTTTCTTTTGAATTTGTATAACCTAATTTTTTTTATTTTGAGACACAAATTTATAATACAAAATGTGAAATATGAAATAATTGAATTTTATTTTGTTCCAACTAAATATCAATTTGCCGAATTCTTTACATTTTGTCTTTAATGAAATTTTTTAACATCGGCATATTGAGTTTAAAAGTTTAAATCTTTACAAAATTTATTTTATAAAGTAAAGTTTTACATTTTTTCTTTCTTTTGAATAAAATATGTGTCTAGGATAAACTTTCAAGTTCTTTTGTTTATATTGAAGTTTTATATGTTCAACTTTCAAGTCTTACAAAAGTCGAAAAGTCAGCAACATGTTTGTAGCTTTTGATACTGCTTTAAAGATATGTGAGTCGGAATTTTTATAGTTTATTTTGCTTAGACTATCTAAATAATCAGAATTATAGATCGGAATGAAAATATGGGCTAAGCACTTAGATATTGACCTGAGTGATTGAGATGAATTAGAATTTCATAAAATACAGAAATCTCTGAGTTTAAAAGTTTGTACCTGTGACCTTTATGGTTTGGGAAAGTAAGTTCTTTGGGATGCTTGTCATCTGGTCCCCTAAGGTCATTTGGTCTGGGAGTGATCGAACCTAAATCCTTCTATAGAACCAGATCGAAAGTCATGTTCTACTGGTATGAATGGGTTTAGAATGTGTCGATGTAGCCTTTCTGATCCGGAAAAGTAAGTTCCAAGGGGTGCTTGACACCTAGTCCCCTAAGACCAACTGGTCTGAGAGCGGCTAACCCAAATCCTGCAATAGGGTCAAATAAAAAGTTACGTTTACGACATGTTCTTTACTTACCAAACTTTTTGATTAAAAGAAGCTAATGTGCACAACGCTTAAAAGATGCCAAAGAGCACACTCATGTGAAGATGCCAATGTGCACACTGCTAAAAAGATGCCAATGGGCACACATCTCATGATACTTGGTGATATGTTTGAGTTGCGATAAACCTGTAAATTTGTGAAAGTCTTAATTTTTGATGACTTAGTGTCAGTACATGCAAAGTTCTCTATAATATTTTTAGAATTACATTTTCTTAAAGCCAGTCGAAGTTCACATGCGAGCACACTGAATAGATTGATGAAAGTTGTTGAAACTGAACATGTCTTAACTTGATATGCAATAAAACTTGTTTCTATATCCAAACACATACATTTGATTTTATTTGATGGATTTTATTGTGATATTTTACTAAGTAGAATTTTATTTGTTTCTGTTTAAATTTTTATATATTTAGTCGTTTCAAAATATATATTAAGTATATTTTTCTTTCTACATTGATATTTGATCATTGTGTTCTCATTTATATATTTCAAATGGGTTTGAACATTATTCAAGGGGGAGTGAAAAATGAGAATTTTTCTTAATGTCCATATTTGTTTTCAAGGGGGAGTATCTGATTTTCTTTATATGAATGCTAACTTGAAATGTCATATCTAGTGCATTTGTGTAGGGAGAGTCAAAGAGATTAAAAAGGTAAAATTTTTTCTAAGGCTAATTTGCGCAATCAGTTGGTCGCGGAAACCTTGCTTTGCGCAACCTGCGTGTAACGCAAACTGAACTTTGCGCAACCTGCATGTAACGCAAACCTCGCTTTGCGCAACATGCATGTAACACAAACCTCAGTTTGCGCAACCAACGTGAAGCGCAAACCTCCCCTGTTTTCTCTGTTTATTTGATTTTGCAGATCTTAAGCTGTCTCGACTCCAACATTGGCATGACCTAGTTGAACCAGTTCATCAAGGTCATGAGGGGGAGAAATCAGAGAAGTCAAGGAGATGATTTGGGAAAGTAAGTTCTTTGGGATGCTTGTCATCTGGTCCCCTAAGGTCATTTGGTCTGGGAGTGATCGAACCCAAATCCTTCTATAGAACCAGATCGAAAGTCATGTTCTACTGGTATGAATGGGTTTAGAATGTGTCGATGTAGCCTTTCTGATCCGGAAAAGTAAGTTCCAAGGGGTGCTTGACACCTAGTCCCCTAAGACCAACTGGTCTGAGAGCGGCTAACCCAAATCCTGCAATAGGGTCAAATAAAAAGTTACGTTTACGACATGTTCTTTACTTACCAAACTTTTTGATTAAAAGAAGCTAATGTGCACAACGCTTAAAAGATGCCAAAGAGCACACTCATGTGAAGATGCCAATGTGCACACTGCTAAAAAGATGCCAATGGGCACACATCTCATGATACTTGGTGATATGTTTGAGTTGCGATAAACCTGTAAATTTGTGAAAGTCTTAATTTTTGATGACTTAGTGTCAGTACATGCAAAGTTCTCTATAATATTTTTAGAATTACATTTTCTTAAAGCCAGTCGAAGTTCACATGCGAGCACACTGAATAGATTGATGAAAGTTGTTGAAACTGAACATGTCTTAACTTGATATGCAATAAAACTTGTTTCTATATCCAAACACATACATTTGATTTTATTTGATGGATTTTATTGTGATATTTTACTAAGTAGAATTTTATTTGTTTCTGTTTAAATTTTTATATATTTAGTCGTTTCAAAATATATATTAAGTATATTTTTCTTTCTACATTGATATTTGATCATTGTGTTCTCATTTATATATTTCAAATGGGTTTGAACATTATTCAAGGGGGAGTGAAAAATGAGAATTTTTCTTAATGTCCATATTTGTTTTCAAGGGGGAGTATCTGATTTTCTTTATATGAATGCTAACTTGAAATGTCATATCTAGTGCATTTGTGTAGGGAGAGTCAAAGAGATTAAAAAGGTAAAATTTTTTCTAAGGCTAATTTGCGCAATCAGTTGGTCGCGGAAACCTTGCTTTGCGCAACCTGCGTGTAACGCAAACTGAACTTTGCGCAACCTGCATGTAACGCAAACCTCGCTTTGCGCAACATGCATGTAACACAAACCTCAGTTTGCGCAACCAACGTGAAGCGCAAACCTCCCCTGTTTTCTCTGTTTATTTGATTTTGCAGATCTTAAGCTGTCTCGACTCCAACATTGGCATGACCTAGTTGAACCAGTTCATCAAGGTCATGAGGGGGAGAAATCAGAGAAGTCAAGGAGATGATTTGGGAAAGTAAGTTCTTTGGGATGCTTGTCATCTGGTCCCCTAAGGTCATTTGGTCTGGGAGTGATCGAACCCAAATCCTTCTATAGAACCAGATCGAAAGTCATGTTCTACTGGTATGAATGGGTTTAGAATGTGTCGATGTAGCCTTTCTGATCCGGAAAAGTAAGTTCCAAGGGGTGCTTGACACCTAGTCCCCTAAGACCAACTGGTCTGAGAGCGGCTAACCCAAATCCTGCAATAGGGTCAAATAAAAAGTTACGTTTACGACATGTTCTTTACTTACCAAACTTTTTGATTAAAAGAAGCTAATGTGCACAACGCTTAAAAGATGCCAAAGAGCACACTCATGTGAAGATGCCAATGTGCACACTGCTAAAAAGATGCCAATGGGCACACATCTCATGATACTTGGTGATATGTTTGAGTTGCGATAAACCTGTAAATTTGTGAAAGTCTTAATTTTTGATGACTTAGTGTCAGTACATGCAAAGTTCTCTATAATATTTTTAGAATTACATTTTCTTAAAGCCAGTCGAAGTTCACATGCGAGCACACTGAATAGATTGATGAAAGTTGTTGAAACTGAACATGTCTTAACTTGATATGCAATAAAACTTGTTTCTATATCCAAACACATACATTTGATTTTATTTGATGGATTTTATTGTGATATTTTACTAAGTAGAATTTTATTTGTTTCTGTTTAAATTTTTATATATTTAGTCGTTTCAAAATATATATTAAGTATATTTTTCTTTCTACATTGATATTTGATCATTGTGTTCTCATTTATATATTTCAAATGGGTTTGAACATTATTCAAGGGGGAGTGAAAAATGAGAATTTTTCTTAATGTCCATATTTGTTTTCAAGGGGGAGTATCTGATTTTCTTTATATGAATGCTAACTTGAAATGTCATATCTAGTGCATTTGTGTAGGGAGAGTCAAAGAGATTAAAAAGGTAAAATTTTTTCTAAGGCTAATTTGCGCAATCAGTTGGTCGCGGAAACCTTGCTTTGCGCAACCTGCGTGTAACGCAAACTGAACTTTGCGCAACCTGCATGTAACGCAAACCTCGCTTTGCGCAACATGCATGTAACACAAACCTCAGTTTGCGCAACCAACGTGAAGCGCAAACCTCCCCTGTTTTCTCTGTTTATTTGATTTTGCAGATCTTAAGCTGTCTCGACTCCAACATTGGCATGACCTAGTTGAACCAGTTCATCAAGGTCATGAGGGGGAGAAATCAGAGAAGTCAAGGAGATGATTTGGGAAAGTAAGTTCTTTGGGATGCTTGTCATCTGGTCCCCTAAGGTCATTTGGTCTGGGAGTGATCGAACCCAAATCCTTCTATAGAACCAGATCGAAAGTCATGTTCTACTGGTATGAATGGGTTTAGAATGTGTCGATGTAGCCTTTCTGATCCGGAAAAGTAAGTTCCAAGGGGTGCTTGACACCTAGTCCCCTAAGACCAACTGGTCTGAGAGCGGCTAACCCAAATCCTGCAATAGGGTCAAATAAAAAGTTACGTTTACGACATGTTCTTTACTTACCAAACTTTTTGATTAAAAGAAGCTAATGTGCACAACGCTTAAAAGATGCCAAAGAGCACACTCATGTGAAGATGCCAATGTGCACACTGCTAAAAAGATGCCAATGGGCACACATCTCATGATACTTGGTGATATGTTTGAGTTGCGATAAACCTGTAAATTTGTGAAAGTCTTAATTTTTGATGACTTAGTGTCAGTACATGCAAAGTTCTCTATAATATTTTTAGAATTACATTTTCTTAAAGCCAGTCGAAGTTCACATGCGAGCACACTGAATAGATTGATGAAAGTTGTTGAAACTGAACATGTCTTAACTTGATATGCAATAAAACTTGTTTCTATATCCAAACACATACATTTGATTTTATTTGATGGATTTTATTGTGATATTTTACTAAGTAGAATTTTATTTGTTTCTGTTTAAATTTTTATATATTTAGTCGTTTCAAAATATATATTAAGTATATTTTTCTTTCTACATTGATATTTGATCATTGTGTTCTCATTTATATATTTCAAATGGGTTTGAACATTATTCAAGGGGGAGTGAAAAATGAGAATTTTTCTTAATGTTCATATTTGTTTTCAAGGGGGAGTATCTGATTTTCTTTATATGAATGCTAACTTGAAATGTCATATCTAGTGCATTTGTGTAGGGAGAGTCAAAGAGATTAAAAAGGTAAAATTTTTTCTAAGGCTAATTTGCGCAATCAGTTGGTCGCGGAAACCTTGCTTTGCGCAACCTGCGTGCAACGCAAACTGAACTTTGCGCAACCTGCATGTAACGCAAACCTCGCTTTGCGCAACATGCATGTAACACAAACCTCAGTTTGCGCAACCAACGTGAAGCGCAAACCTCCCCTGTTTTCTCTGTTTATTTGATTTTGCAGATCTTAAGCTGTCTCGACTCCAACATTGGCATGACCTAGTTGAACCAGTTCATCAAGGTCATGAGGGGGAGAAATCAGAGAAGTCAAGGAGATGATAAAGAGACAAAGAACTCAAAAGTTTATCTGCTGATCAAGATTCACTCAAAGATTCTATTCTCTCAACTTCAACTTTTTCTTTTGCTGTTCCTGCTCCGACCACCACAGTTCATTCAAGGTCTTTCAAAAGAGGTGTGTCGTCTAGAGCACAAGCTGATGAATCAACTGTTCGTTCAAGTTTATTCCAATCTGGTCCAGACTTGTCAAAGGCAGCAAAGACAAATCAAACTGAAAGATGCTGAGAAGAAATTTTTCTTTAAAAGTCAGAAAGTTTCATAAAGTCGCTTTAATGGTCAATGCTGATTTTGAAGATGAATTTTGAAGACCAAAGCGCCAATGATTACTAAGGGGAGATTGTTAAGTCTGATTTTATAGTAATCATTGTATTTATAGGTCTTGGTCAAATAATGTGTCTCTAGTCTAATTATGTGTTGTATTGACCAAGGGTATTTAAGTCCCTTTGGTCTTTGTTCCGTGTAAGAAACTAACGCACACTTTAATACATTTTACACTTTGCGCATCCAAGCTCTCTCTCTACTTTCTCTCTCTAAGATTCATTGATCTTGGACAATCAAAGACATATAAAAAAAATAATCAATTACATATTTAATAATATAATTAAAACAAATTTATAGTAATATAATATATTAATTAATTCAAATAAGGTAGTAAATAATATAATATGTTAATTAAAATAATTTAAAATTTATTATTATATATATTATAAATTTTGAACTTTAAACCAAATTTTAAAAAAAAATCTACATTAACTTATATTTTAAATAACCGTTACATATAATATAGAAAAAATAATCAAATAATAATTACAAAAATAATAATAATAGATAACTGAAATATATTGATCAATATTAAATTTTTTTGATATAATTACAAAAATAATAATAATAGATAACTAAAATATATTGATCAATATTAAAAAAAATTAATATAATTATTAATAATTCTAAATAATTAAAAATTAATATCAATGTATAATTAAAATTTACGTTATAATTTTTAGATAATATTAACTAATATTTCTTAATTAATAATAATAATAAATTTTAATAATTAATATTTATTTATAATTAATATATAATAATGAATATTAATAAGAGTATAATTGGAATAATCACAAAAAGCTCCTCATAAGTTACTCCAAGTAGCTTATCAAAAAGCTAGCTTAGAGCATCTCCAATGCAAAGTTCTTATAAGCAAAAAATGTAGTGACTAGTAAGAACTAACATTGTGAAAAGTTCTTATAAGAACCCAAATCCCTCTAGGTTCTTAAATAAGAACCTAAGTTCTTATCATGAAATGTGTGAGATGTGACATTATCTTTATTTTTTTATTTTTTTTTGACTTTATAATAATTATTAATATTACATATATTTAACTTATTATAATAACTTATATATATATATATGTGGGACCCACAAAAATATGTTAATGTGGTTATTATGAGGCTTTTGAGAGGTTTTTCAAAAATCAAAAACCTCATTTTGAGGTTTTTCACATAGTGGATATGTTTTTCACTTGAGGTTTTTCGTGAGGTTTTTCGTCATAGGTCGTAACTGTACGACCTGCTTTTTCGTAGGTTTTTCGTATTTAATCAGTTTTAACTTTATAATTTTATAAAAGTTTATATTTAATCAGTTTTATTTATTAACCAGTTTTATTTATTAATATATTTAAAGTAATCATATTTAAATATAATTATTAAATAAATAAATACAAAATGAAAGTAATTATACTTTTATATTTTTAAAATAATATCTCAAATTTGACATATTTATACAATTCTAACAGATTTCTTAATGACCCAATTTTTATTTTCGTTTATACATACTTTTAAGTTTAACATTTTTTAATTTTTATTTTACATACTTTTTATACAACTTTTATATATTTCTTAATATAAAGTATTGTTTAATTTAGTTTATTTTAAGTGGTTAATTGTTTTACAATAAGAAATTTATATATAATATATATTGTATTAAAATATTTAAAAAAATATGTAAAATAAATACATAATTAAATTAATAATATTTTCTTGATATAAATAAATATGTATTTGTATGAATTTTAATGTATTTATTTTTATAAATAAGAATAAAAATGATATAAAGTGAAAATGGTGGGACCCTGAATAACTTAGAAAAGTAATGAAAAAACTTGAGTGGGGTTTTTCACATAGTGGAAGTATATAAAGGCTTTTAAGTTGTTGAGGTGACAATAATATGTAAGAAAAAAGTTATGAAAAAGCTTGGTGAAAAAGTCACACACTCTGGATGCTCTAAGAACTACCATTGTGGACTTTTATGTGAATTTTTAATTTGATGAGGTGGAAATGAGGTGGCACCAAAAAGTATAAAAATAAGGTTCTTTATAAGAACTTGCATTGGAGATGCTCTTATAAGCTAGCTTTTGTCCATCCAAATGTGTACCCAGAAAATAAGCTAACTTATAAACTAGTTTTTTTTTTGCCAAACAATGCCCAAGTCTTTCTCAATCAAACATTTGTCACTTGATCATATGAATCTATTTTAAGTTTGTGAACTACAAATAATTGTGACCGCTATGCGTATGATTCAAAGAACACGTGTTTCTAAATTCATATATAAGTATAACAATTTGAATGCCTACACGCAACGATTATTGTTCACAATTTTGGATCTGTATGATTCAAAGAACACGTGTTTCTAAATTCATATATAAGTATAACGATTTGAATGCCTACACGCAACGATTATTGTTCACAATTATGGATCTAAACGAGTTGCCCATGAAGTTATTTAAACACAAGAAACCGAAATTGGAAATTGCCATTGGTGGCTATATGTTGAAATGAACTTCCTTTCAAGCAAAAGCTTACAATCATGCATAACAGCTACTATACTTTTTTCATCCAATAAAGTCTTTATCATCTATAATTGTGAATTTGGTTGTTTGATTGATTGAATTTGGAATCCTAACCATAGAAAAAGCATGCCCACAAAATAAAATAACCAAATGTATGAAGATGATAGAATATATTCCATGTAGATAGGCATTGATGATGTTTTAAAAAGTAAAACAACAAAATAAAGAGGAAGAGATCATCATGGATACCATATTGTTTGATGAATTTTATTTATAATATAATTACATAGCTTTCAGTTTATAATTAAGTATTAAGCATGGAGTACACACATCTTTAATTAAGCTCTTCAAATGAATTTTTCAAGCTAAGAAATTAATTAAAGAAAACATTGGAGGAGAGCCTAGTTGTTAGCTAGGTATGTCCAAAGTGATGGTAGCTAGGTTTTAAGACTTCTAAATATCAAACATATATGAGTATATATTGAGTACCAGAGTCATCTTTAGGGAAAAACACTAAATAAATGGAAAATAAAAAATCATGAAAAAATGGATGAAAAAGTATATTAATATGGATGTTAAGTTAACGAGAAAAATATGATCGATTTTTGGGTGTAATTTGTTTCGTTCGAATTTTGATCATATTTCATATTTTTTTTGATTTAAAAAATAGGGGTTGGAAGATTTTTTTTATTTATAAATAAAATTATAGCAGTCTTTTTAATCACATCCGTTAGATCAATTAATTTAACGGTTGGTTGAATATTTTTCGGTTTTTCATTTATCTAGGGTTTTCCCTTGAACCTCCATTCCTCTCCCTCTCCCTCTCCCTCTCCCTCTCCCTCTCCCTCTCTCTCTCTCTCTCTCTCTCTCTCTATATATATATATATATATATATGCATACTCAAATGAGATCTCGGTAGTGTGTGATAACCGTGATCCAATTGAGTCAATCATTTAAGATAATTAATGTTGTTTCTTAAAATAAAATAAAAGGGTAAATTAATAATTTGATATTCTCATTTTATGTTTAATTTATTTAATAACTCTCTCTCTCTTTCTTTCTTTCTCTCTCTCTCTCTCTCTCTATATATATATATATATATATATATACTATATTATAAAAATGACATAAAAACTTTTAATTACAATATTTTAAGCACAAGATACAACTAATTAAAGCCAATTTCTTAATGTTTTGGTACAACCTTTTCAAGCACAGTATCTCACATAATCATCTATTTGTGGAATTAATAATCATTTATTAATAGAAATATTTGTTTTTTTGGTGGAGGATTTTATAAAATAGATTTTATATTAGCATAATTTATTTTAAATTTAGATTTTACATTTAATCTATATCTATATCTATACTATATTATAAAAACGACATAAAAAACTCTTAATTACAATATTTTAAGCACAAGGTACAACTAATTAAAGCCAATTACTTAATTTGCAATTTCTTAATGCTTTGGTACAACTTTTTCAAGCACAGTATCTCACATAATCATATATTTGTGGAATGAATACTCATTTATTAATATAAATATTTGTTTTTTTGGTGGAGGATTTTATAAAATAGATTTTATATTAGCATAATATATTTTAAATGTAGATTTTACATTTAAATCTATATTAATGAGATGTAATATAAAATCTTTTTTCTTTCGTATTTTTTTATATTACATCTCATAATGATTTTTCCATATTTTATTTTATAAAATCTTTTTCCATATTTTATTTTATAAAATCTTTTTAAATAATGAGATGTAATATAAACTCTTTTTTCTTCCATATTTTTTTTGCTAATATAAAATATATTTTATTTTATAAAATCTACACGTATTTTCTATTAGAATAATATAAAATCTACACGTTTTTTTTGCTAATATAAAATCTACACGTATTTTTTTTCACGAGCATTAAAAGAAGAAAAAAGAAGGTAAATATGAATTAAAAATAAAAAATAACGAGATACACTAATAAATTATCGTAAAATAGAAACGATGTAGATATAAAAATATTCTTCCATATTTTTAATATATTTACATTTAAATGTAAAATTGAAAATGAAAATAAAAGATTTTAAAATATTCTCTACATTCACTATAAATATATATAGCTTCTCTATATATGTATCATCCGAGTACAAGAAGAAGACGTACGGTCGGGTGTCAATGGCGGAACTTGCAACTGAACAAAAGATATTCCACTATATTTTTGTTTCTTTGAAAAACTACTTTTTTATATTTTATTTTATTTACTAAGGATTTGTTTATTTTTTCAAAACCCACAATCATATTTTTCGAAGTAGGGGAATAAGATATATATATATATATATATATATATACATATCTTTATTTTTATCGACTAATACTATGAGGTCTTGAAGTCAATAGTCAGATAAATTTTCAAGTGGTAATGAGTGAATTTGAACTATACCAGTTGAGTTGCCGGTTACAAAAGATAGAAATCATTTATTTTCTTTGTCATATTTGATGTGGGTTAAATGTTGTTAATTAATATACAAATTTATACGTTCAAAGTGATTGTCAAGTGTTGTCGAGGAGGTATCAGAAAAATTGCAAAATCTGTAAAAACGTATGTTCATATTTATAATTATTTCAATAATAGTGATATGTTGTGAGACATGTCGTTTGAGTTTTAAATAATATAATATAAAACTATTACCAATATTATTGCACAAACTCATAACAACAAACGATTAAGAATATATGCAAGTTAACCACTTATGAAAATACATTCATTTTTCACATTGTATTTTATTAACTGTTAACAGAGAAATTACGTTTCATTTTAACTCGGTTCAATATTCCAACAAAAAATTTATCCTGCCGTGCAATGCACGGGCCCAACACTAGTATATATATATACATATATCCTATTTTGTATTACCAAAATTAACATTATATATATATATATATATATATATATATATATATATATAAACAAACACACACACACACACCTTCTTTTATGAACTCAGTAATTTATGAGATTCGTGAGATTCAATTTAAACCATAAAAAATTAGTTGAAAAAATAAATCTAATATAAATTTGAAACATCTTTCCTCTCTCCTATTTTTTTCTCCCATATCTTCTTTCTATTTTCTTTCCTATTTTCTCTCTCTCCTCTTTATAACATACATGTACACACAGTTGAATATGAACTTAAGTTAAACACATTGTGAACACTTAGAAATACTATTATAGTTTGTAAACACACTCTAAATCTATGAGATTTGGAATCGTTTGTAAACATATTGTGAACACAAACTAAATCTAAATATACTACTTGTGAACATAATGTGAACCTTGTTTTGTGAACACCCTAGTAAAAAATTATTTAGGTTGTTTACATTGTGTAACACCCAGAATTTTCGGTAAGAAGTTGGGTACTGGATAAATATATTCATGCTTGAAGCCTGACCTAATGAAGTTTTTAGTTAAGGAATGTTTTACCTTAGACCCTAAGCTTATCGGGAACTTTCGGGCGCGAAAAAGAAAGATTTCGAGGTCCTGCACTGCTTGGGCGATAGTGCCCGCGACTTTGACATGTGTCACTATCACAGGGCAAGGTCGCGGGACGGGGGAGTGCCGCGGTACACCTTCGGCGATAGTGCTCGCGAGAGTGCTATGGGCACAATCGCGGGGCACTGTCGCGGTTGACCCCAGATCAGTTTAAAACTCAAATTTCCAGCCCCATTTTATTTATTGTTTCCCTAACTCGTTTTATCTCTCTCTCTCTCTAAACGAAACCTCCTCCCTATATTGGTTCTTGAGACATCTAGGACTCTTATTTTGAGGAATCAAAGTGACCTTTCACATTTGGGGTAAGATTTGGAATCAAATTGGGACTTCTCATCTTCACCCTCTTCATCAAATTTTCTAGGGTTTCACCCAACCATTTTCATCATTTTGAAGATTGGAAGTTTGTGGCTCTTTTTGGTGACCTAGAAGTATGTTGGTTGGTGGATTCAAGTTATGGTTAAGGTAATATTCTATTTTCTTAATCTATGGAAATTAGGGTTTTGGTATAAGTTGAGATTTTCATGTATAATGTTTAGGGAACGATTCTATATGGTTGGTAATGGATATTTATGTTTGGAACTTGTGGATCTAGGTTTTTGGAAGGATTTTCTTGTAGATTCAAGTTTCTCCAAGGAAACTCAAGTTGGGGTAAAATCTAGATTTAGCCTAAATCTAGCAAGGTGAGTTCAAGTTGATTTGTGAAAATGGTGTAATGCCAAAATGTTCATTTTTAAATGTTTACATGAATTTATCAACTGTTGAGTTAATTGGTGGGTTTTAATTATTTGAAGTGTTTAACTTTATAAACTTTGTAAAACACCCACATTTGGGATTTTGGGCATTTTGATAAATGAATCATAAATATTGACATTTTAATGATTTGTTTTATAAAGGTAGATTTTTGAGTATCAAAGTACTTTTATTATGTGTTTTGGAGAAATGCTTGATTTTGTGTTATGAGACATTTTTGAAAGAATAAATGGTATAAACCCACTTGGGAAATGTTTTGTCCCAATCTAAACTACATTGGAGTTATTTATATATTTTGGAGCATGTGTTTGCATAAATACGGGTTGTTTACGTTTGATTTCATTTTATGATTTTCTTACAATTGATCTTTTGATTTGTTGAGCCTATGGCTCGGTTTGGACCTCGTTGGGTCTTGGGGACAATTATCCGGATTTTGATAGCTCAATATAGAGCGTTTGGTCATGATTTGCATTTACTGCATCTTATTTGAGAATTACATGTTTTGAACGCGTTAGTTCATCGTTTGGAGTTATGTAATGTTTTTTTAACTAATGCAATGGATCCATAGGCATGGTGTTCTTAATGTCTCGTTTTGGACAAGTTCACCACTTTGGCACGGAATAGGCATCGGGTCACCATGTTAAGTAAGGTGTGGACCTATATGGTCGGGCAAGGTCCATGGGCAGTAAGGTGTAATTTCATTTGTGTTGATAGCTCAATATAGAGCGTTTGGTCATGATTTGCATTTACTGCATCTTATGTGAGAATTACATGTTTTGAACGCGTTAGTTCATCGTTTGGAGTTATGTAATGTTTTTTTAACTAATGCAATGGATCCATAGGCATGGTGTTCTTAATGTCTCGTTTTGGACAAGTTCACCACTTTGGCACGGAATAGGCATCGGGTCAACATGTTAAGTAAGGTGTGGACCTATATGGTCGGGCAAGGTCCATGGGCAGTAAGGTGTAATTCCATTTGTGTTGTATGTTTTGTGTGGATTTGGATATCTCAAAGTATAGATCCAGAGGGGTTGAATTTGAGTCTCTATGGACAAAAGATCTAGAGGGGTTGAGCTCGATAT
The DNA here is from genome assembly GCA_023525745.1 of Arctium lappa. Lineage (NCBI taxonomy): Eukaryota > Viridiplantae > Streptophyta > Magnoliopsida > Asterales > Asteraceae > Arctium > Arctium lappa. The sequence goes on along the minus strand of CM042061.1, from coordinate 53,585,650 downwards.
GTCTTATGAGTATAATCCATACGTTTTGGTTTTCTATATAGTTATGTGACCTACTTTTGTGTTCCGTCACGTGCAATGTAATCGGGTCTCCCCCGTCACCGAAAGGTGTTGTTTTGGGTATGGTGTTTTATAATCCATGTTTTCGGTGACGTTCTGAGTATGTGTTGTTATCCATGTTCTAAGGTTTTGAATATAAAATCTTATCCATGTTTTTAGATGTTTTGGATGATAGAATTTATCCATGTTTTCAGTATTTGGTTATTAAAGTATAAGTTATGTTTTGCGTGAGTTTTGGGTTTTGGATTTATATTCGAAGGGACGTTTTGTATCGTGGTTTTAATCACGAAGATGGTGAATGTTGGAAAAGAGATTGCTTTCAGACTTAATGTATTTTACTTTGGGAAATCACGTTTTCAATAACACTCTTAAAGTTTACTGTTTTACATATTCATGATGAAAACTCTTGAGCTCACTATGCGTTAAACTTAACATTTTATTTGTCGGCATATGCATCAGGTTCCAGTTGAGGAATGGTTATAGCAATACTATAAAAAGTTTCGCAGTGTGTACCGAATGTCTATTTAAAGCTAACTTGAGACTGGTTATGTCTGATAATGTGTATTACAATGTGTATTTTTCGAAGTGTACCAGGTAGCGTTACAAAGTGTATCACAATATGTATTTTCGTTATTTTTATTGTTTTATGAAGGTATCACAGTGTGTATTTCCGTTGCTTTACAAAGGGTATCACAATGTACATCTTGTATGTATCTTGGGTATCACAGTGAGTATTGTTTGTATGTATCTTTTTTCAACAGCGTCGATGGTTTTTTAAGTATCACATTGCGTAAGTTGTGTTCACATGATGTTTGCCAGAATAAGGTTTGCCGGAAAGAGGAGAGATAAAATTTCTAAGATACGTAAAATGTCCTTTATTAAAATTTTAAGTCTAAATTACCAAAATTATTAATTTCCTAATTTATCATTTGATTTGTAGTTGAGAATGGATCTCACGGTCATCACAAATTACTCAGTTCTCCCTTGAATGACCATGTATATATATATATACATATATAAGGTTGGGTTCCGATGAAAAGTTGAGTTGAGAAGTAGTTATCAACCGTAGAATGCACATTAGGATGAGATACATCGAGATAAGATGCACCGAGAAGCACCAGATCAATTCCCTTATGAAGCGCGATTCATGGGAGGATTTGAGATTATATATATAGAGTCCACTTATTTTGTAAACCCACTTTATTCTGTGAACTTGTAAACCAAGGGTATTTAGTTCCTTTTTCCCAAATTCATAATTTTAGGAATAATTAATATTTTTAGGAACAACCACCTTCCTTAATTTTTCTCACTTATCTCCATCTCTCTCTCATGATCCAACATCACCATCCAGTTCCCAGCGACATCCTTCGACTCCGGTAACCTCCCTCCAATTCCGGCGAATTTTATAAACTGTTTGAGTTTCATAAACTGTTTTTTCATAAGCCCTTTTTTCGAAAGTTTCAAGTTTTTAAGTTTAATAAATTGTTTTTTCGAAATTTTCACGTTTCATAATCCAATTATTCATATGAGAAAAATATATTAAACTTAAAAATCTGATTATTCATATGATATAAAATAAATGAAATTTCGAAAATACATGATTATTTCAAAATTTTCTGATTATTCACATGAGAGAAAATATATGAAACTTCAAAATCCAACAAACATATTATGAAACCGTTTATGAAATTTGAAAATTTCGAAAAAATAGTTTATAAAACTTAAAAAACTTGAAAATTTCGAAAAAATAGTTTATGAAACTTAAAAAAACTTCCAAATTTTGAAAAAACGGTTTATGAAACTTAAAAAACGTGGAAATTTCGAAAAAAAAAACGGTTTATAAAACTCGTCGGAATTGGAGGAGGTAGCCGGAGTGAGAGGAGGACGCCGGAATTGGATGAAGAGGATGGATCATGAGAGGAAATCGCTGGAATTCGAAGATAGGAGGTCATCAGAATTTTATGAGAGAGAGGGAAGGAGATATGGAGATAATTGAGAAAACTAAGAATATAATATAACCAAAATTAGATAAATTCAAATTAGTTATTAATTCAAAATTTAAAATTTAAATTATTTAAAACCTATTCCCAAACTACCATTTCTCCCCCTCTCTCTATTTTTTTTAATAAATTTAAATCTGGAAATTTCTCAACCGTCGATCAAAATAATGGATGACCTATATTGGTTTACATAGTTCACAAGATTAAACGGGTTTACAAAAGAAGCTTCCCCCCCCCTCTCTCTCTCTCTCTCTCTCTCTCTCTCTCTATATATATATATATATATATATATGTCACCGAATCAAATACAAATCATGAAAATGTTACAAACCATACAAAACAATCTCAACCGTCTGTGCAAATTATCAAATTAATGTCAACGATCTGGATTAAATCAGTTCCAAAATTTACTCTCAATCTTATCTGCAACTGATTAGATAACTGTCCAAAATTTTCAAAATACACAAAATCAAGGGTCGAGATTGGTGTGTAAGTTGTGTAACATTTACATGGTTTATTTGTATTTGATTTGTCATATATATATATATATATATATATATATATATATATAGTGTTTGGTTCATTTGAGAAATGGTAAATATATAAGAAATAGAGAAGTGATCTTAGCCATTCATATGGTCAAGATTGGATTTAATTGGTCAAAAGTTACGGCTTTGACTGGTCAAAAATTGCGGCTTTGACTGGTCAAAAATTACGGCTCTTCCAAAAATATAAGGGTATTTACGTAACTTTGACAAAAACACGCGCGTGTTCATATATATGAAGGCATGCAGTCATACATGAATGCATGCGTTCATATATGAATGTTCGTAATTTTAAATAAACACTGACTGCATGCCTTCATATATGAATGAATGCGTTCATATATGAATGCATGCAAAAAAAAAAGAGTGACATTCATATATGAACGCCTGTTTTTTGCATGCCTTCATATATGAATGCATGCGTTCAAATATGAATACGTACAAAAAAAATAGTGACATTCTACTAACATTCATATATGAACGTCTACTAACATTCATATATGAACTTCTGTTTTTTGCATGCATTCATATATGAACACACACGGCTAAAAAAAAAGAAAAAAAAAGTGATATTCATATCTGAACGCATGCGTTCATATATGAATGCGTTTGGATAATTTACAAAAATACCCTTCGAATAATAAAAAATGTGAGGAACACGGGAGTGGACCATGGGAGCAATTATCCCCTAATTCTCGGTCAAAGCCGCCGATCTTGACCGAATTAATGGTTTAAGATCACTTCTCTATTTCTCATATATTTAGTGTTTCTCAAATGAACCTTTCCCTATATATATATATATATATATATATATATATATATATATATATTTCTTTTGTAAACTATCAAGGTTCTAAAAGTCGTGAGGCCGTTGTGGTGTGGCGGCAAATCAAGTCTCACGAGTTATGGCGAGTCCACGGCTTTTTTAAGGTGGCCCTAATGCGGTATATATATGTGTTAGTGTTTTGAATAATGTCGTAGAACAACTTAAACTTATATAAAGTTATAAAACTAAAAAGGAAAGAAGAACCATTTGTGTCAAATATATCGAGCTTATAAGAAGTGTAAAATCGGGATTAAATCTTTTGAGTCTCTACTAACTACTTTCTTCAATCTTCAATGAATTATGTTCGACTCTCCGAGTACGAGAGTGGGAGTAAGGATTTACCGGCTATTCAAGGTTTTAGTTCTTATATATCATTTTAACTTTTATTCATGTGTGTCATATAAATCATTTATCCACTAAATTATATGTTTAAAAGAACGCGTCGTAAAGCGCCATAACGCTTTACAACAGAAACCAAGGTTTAGAGTGAAGCCACATGGGTTAACGTGGAGGCATAATGCGCCATAACGAGTTATATATATATATATTTATATATATATATATATAGAGAGAGAGAGAGAGAGGAATTGATGCACATGAAATGATGAAGATTATGCAGATGGATATACATATAAAAAGCACAAAAGAGGAAAGGAAAGATTTAGATAACAATAAAAAAAAGAGGACAAGAAACAACAGAATGGTAAATGAGCTGTGAGGTAAGTGATAAATGGAATCAACTTTTGCTACTATCTACAGAGATACCATGCACAAAGCAAAAACCAAAGCAATCTTGTAACCTGATATATCTTTTCCAAAGTCAATACCTAGCTAGGGTTTCTCTCTCTCTCTCTCTCTCTCTCTCTCTCTAAAAAGTCATAAGTTTTAGAGAGAGAGAGAAGAAACATCAATCTTGTAACCTGGAGGGAATCAAATCTTAGGAATAAAAATGGTGTGTCAGCAAGTAAAAGCAAGGACTGATTCTCCCCCATGGTCTGTTTTCTTTGTCTATATAAAGTGCCAGTTGTATTGGTCCACCTTCACTTCATTTGCACTTTCAACTTTTGTTTCTCAGACTTTTGGTTCTCTGCAAAAGATGGCTTTTCTTTCTTTCTTTCTTTCCTTTTTTTTTTTTTTTTTTTTAAACTCAAAAGATGGACAGAATGATGGGATGCTAAAGCACATGGTTTAACAAAAGAGAGACACCTTCAGATTTTGTATATTGGAAGATTCTGATCAACTGAAATTATATATTAATAAGGAGCTACAATTAAACCCCAAACCTTTAATTTGTTCCTTAATTTGCAAAATACTCCATTAAATTTTACTCCATCAAAATACACAATACTAACAAAAAAAGAACCCGCTAACCAAATTAAGCATCATTGATCCGACGGTTCTCGGGTCACCAATAGAACCTAACTTTTTGGGAGGTTCAGAGTTCAAATATCATAAAAGCTGAAGAATAATATTTATCGTATATAAATATTACTATATGCTTAAAGAAACCCCATTAAATCTGATTGTTTTAATTTGACAAATACAATAATTGTTTGCAACGATCGACCAATTCATACCTTTCGGGCCCTCGAAAGACAAAAAGTTAAAACATAATGTTTTTGTGGCATGATTTAAATTATTGCACTTGGATGAATACTTCCATCCCTAATATTGTAGCTGATGTTATGCTTTCAATCAACACCAGAATAGAAACATAGACATATTGGCCACTTGTCAATTACATAAATTAAAATGCATTCTTTTTAAATCTTAATATAAATTAATTATTCTTGATTAGGTTTCAACATTTAATGTTATTTGGATGATTAGATAAATGACACCATGATTTACGAACACTATTCATTTTCGTGTCCAGTAAGTATTGGTATAGAAATATTCGTGAATATCATGTTGAATTTATAATGATTTCTTTCGAATAATTAATTTTAACATAAATTAAATGTGGTTAGCTTTTGACCCATATTTTCTTTGTAAATAATCACCTTTTCTTTATTATACTTAGAATCGAATTTATGTGTAATTATTGTTGCTTATTGTAACACTCATTCTTTAGTATGTTTTATTTATATTTTTATAAAATTAGAAAAATTAGGTGTGCCTATTAGAAATAAATATACTTGGAACCGATTTTATTGATTAAAATTAATTATATTTCAGATTTACTTTTTTTAAATTATATTTATCAGTTTAAAATTTAAGAAATTTATGTTACTAAGATATGTGGAATCATAAATACAAATATTTGATCATATTTGTTATGTTACATGTAAATTGCATGCATTTAACAAAACTCAGTACATGTATTTATGAATTTTTAAGTAACAAAATTATATTATTATATTTTCAAGTAAATTTTAATTTATTTAGTCAAACGTATATCATTTGTTGTTAACTAGTATCCTTTCTCTTCAAAGTTTAGAAGCAAAAAATGATTATGGTTAAAAAGAAATCATTATTTTTTACATGTTCAATTTTTTTTTAGATACACCAACACGTAATTAATTTGGTTTAATCATACAAACCATTCATGATATGCTTACAAATCTTAGACATTGAGATTAAAGTTATATTTAATTAATAAATAAAGTTGACACAAAAGTAATTTTTCATTACACACACAAGTCTAAAAGCATGAATCTATACATATAATAAATAAGTAAATAATATGTCACGTGTCGTTTTCTGATGAGCCGACTTCTGTATTTTAGCACAACCACATTCACTCCTCCTTAAATCTCTCCTTAATTCAATTTTTTTAATTTATACGTTACATTTACTACCCTTATAATTAGGTATGTAGTTTACTTTTAATCACTTATCTTTTAATTTTTCATTTTAGACTTTTATCATATAAACATAAATAATGTATATGAATTAAAATACATTAAAAACATTTCTATTTTTTACAAATTATACCTTTGTAATCGCTTCGTTAATACTTTCGACATGAGTCAAATATTGAATATTTTTGAATTTAATTATATTATTAAATATCATAAATATATATGAATTAATGTGTCATAAGTAATATGAAATTTGTTGAAATTAGTATGTAATTTGATACAAATAATCACTAAATTGTCATGATTTTCTTTTTGCAATTTCATATCAATTTTTACTTCAAAGTCGAATTCTTTCGATGAATTACAATTCTATCAAATTTCATATCAAACGTTTTTATGTATTTTTGCTAAAGTGTGGATATTAAATATCGACCTTATCGATTCAAGACTTAAAAACTCGGAAGATTTTGTACTTTATTTTCTTATGATTATCTTCTAGCAAATCTTTACATATAGTTACTTAAAAACTTTGACATATAATCAATTAATCATCATATTCAACCAAATATATTCTCTTTTCGTTTTAAAAAAGTTATTTTATAATGTTATTTTAAACGAAATAACATATCCAACGCCATAGTTTACATTTTTATTTTTGGAAAATACATGTTTATTATAAATTTATAAATGTTTACATTTTATCTAGATTAACTTATAATATATATATATATATAGATAGATAGATAGATAGATAGATAGAGAGAGAGAGAGAGAGAGAGAGAGAGAGAGAGAGAGAGTGAGATAAATTAAAAATTAAGAATTAGATATGGTATATCTACCTCAAAAGTTATGTTTTTACAATTATCTTTAGATACATAGTACATATATATACTTATAATAAATTCAAAAAAAAATTCCATCATGTATAGTAATCCCAAAAAACGGGATTTACTTCTAAGTTTAAATTCAAATTACTGATGTAGTTTCATTTTTAAATTCAATTTTATTCTAGGGTTAACTTGATTTTGACTAATTAATGATATAGTTTCATTTCTAATTCAAAAAAATTTACATCGTGTTATCGTCTATAAATACAAGAATACAGGTTCAACTCATCATCGTTATATGTTCTACAAAAATTTGGACGTGATTAATAAACTGAAAGGAGTTGTTTATCTGTTGTAAGGTATAATAATTTTCACCTCTCGATTTCTCTCTATATGCATTTAAAGGTTCTTTTTATTTGTTCAAATCGACTGGTTTTTTTTTGGTCGATTTCTTTCTGATTTGTGGTTGAATAAAATTGATTCTTTCCAATTTGTGGGTGATTAAAATCGTTTCCTTTTGATTCGTGGTGGATTAAAATCGATTCTTTCCTACTCGTTTAATTTGTGTTTTGTTTACTTCATGGTTTACACTAATCAATAAAAGCATAATACTTCTCCTTTTGTTGAAATTAGTATGGGATTTGATACAAATAATCACTGGGTTGTCGTGATTTTTTTGTAACTTCATATCAATTTTTACGTTAATAACCTAATTAGGATTAATTGGTGAATTTTGCTTACTATTTGGTTTAGTTGGTGAACTTTCCTGCTCATTTAATTTACAATAGATATTTACACCGCTGGGGTTTGCACCAAGTTGCTGTTTAAATATGAGTACGGACCTTTTTCAAAAATATAAATATGCAAATTTTTTAGTATAGTATATTTAATTATTTATACTTTCTTAATCATAATTATATTATTTCCTCTATTTTTAGTTGAACTACATAATATCAGTTATCAATAGATAGTTAGGTAATGATATTTTTAAGGTCAAATTGTTATGCTTCCCGTCAATTCACTTTAAATTAATCTTTCATAATAGTTGATTCGGTTATAATTATATAAAAAAATTGATTGATATTATTATAAAATATAAGTATACGATTGATATAAATATTTAAGGCGCCTTTTACCCAAACATTTACCCGGTAAACGACTTCATGTACTTTTTCATGATTAAATGACTTCATATTTTTTTACAGATTTCAACAATAACATGAATTCTACTGATGATGCTAGAGAAAGGAGAAAACTTAGAAAGATAAATTTTGAGTAATAGTAAAAAGTTTTTTATATCTACCACATCAAACACTCAAGGTTCTTCAATCACTAGAGTGAACTCTAATATGATGAAGAATGAGAAGAGTATGACTCTTAAACTAAGACCTTACACTTGCTTTAATTCTTTATTCTTTATAATTTCTTTTTACAGGTGCTAATCGTGTTTCTCAACGACAATTAAAATCTTCAAATAAGTCCAAAAATGTTTGCAACGATGATGAAAATGTCGATCCAAATACATATCGTCAATATCAACATACAAGCATTCAATATCCTTCTTCAAATATAACTATCATAAGTCCTTTATCTAATATTTCCAATGGTATGTCTATTTTCTTTAACATCTTATTGTTAATATACTAATTACCTTCAAATGTATTTTAACATATATTACAATATATGTATACCTTACTAATGTTTCTATATTTGAAACATACATCTTTCTTTTAAATAATAAAAGTGCAACACCGCCATCAAATAAGAGACACTATTCCTTATCTTCTAATGGCATGACATCAACCAACTCATCGACAATTGAGCAAACTTCTTCTATTATGAAGTTATCATCAGGACAACATAGATTAAGAAGGAAGACTGTAAATGTATCTGATATACCTACAATTGATTTGACATCAGATGAAGAATTAAACGATGAACAACAACCTGGAGACATAATTGCAGGGATATCTCAAGGTGACTTTTGTTAATTAATTATTTCACATTTATAAATTATTACTGTTATTGAATTTATTATAATATTTCACCCAAAATATTATTCAACAAACTACTTGGATCATGGTGATCAAACGGCTATTTGTGAATTATGTCATGCAAAATTATGGAGAGATGAAGCTCTTATGTGGGATGAAAACAAGTTATTTACTTTGTTGTCTTTACGGAAAGGTTGAGCTTCCCAAAGAAAAAGAAATACTGACAACTTACACAAATCTTTTTCATTGCCTAGATTCTAAAAGCAAATGCTTCATGAAGAACATTCGTCGTTATAATGCAATGTTTTCATTTACCTCAATGGGTGGGAAAGTTGATTCATCCATTAATAGAGGTAATGCGCCATACATATATCGGCTTAGCGGTCAAAATTACCATAGAATGGGCAGTCTTCTACCACCAAATGGATCGAAACCAAAATTCTCGCAACTATACATATACGAAACTGAGCATGAAGTTTCAAATAAACATAGCGCTTTTCGGTATATATTCACCCTTATACTTATTATTAGATTTATTTTAATTCCCTAATATAGTTATACTAATGTTTACTTTTTTTTATATATTTTTTATTATGTAATCAATGAACAAAAAAAAGGGTCTACATTAAATTCTGAGTCCCTTGATGTTCAGATTATACAATAGTTGAAAAACATGCTAGATTCCTAAAATGTTTTGGTTAAGTCTTATAGGATGGCAAGAGATTGTTTTCAATCCAATCCTAATGTGGAGCTAAAGTTACGCCTTATCGGAAGATGCCAAAAGGATGGAAGAACATATAACCTACCAACTGCTTCAGAGGTTGCAGCTTTAATTGTTGGAGATATTGGTGATACAATTGAAAAAAGGGATATTATTGTAAAACATCAAACGAGTTATCTACAACAGATAAGTGAATTACATCCTTCTTACCTTCCTCTTCAGTATCTACTTTTGTTTCCTAGAGGTATAACGTCTTCAAGCAAAAGTAAAAGACCAACCGTAACAATGAGAGAGTTCTTCTCCTTTAGACTTCAAGATAGGGTAAATATTTTCTCATGAATTCTCAATGAAAGAAGACTTCTCCAACAATTTATTGTTGATGGTTATATGATGATTGAAAGTGAGAGATTGCATTACATACGTGAGCAACAAAAAGTTTTAAGGTGTGAAACTTATGAGAATTTACGTACTGTACAAGAACAAGGAGATATGAATGTTTCCAACATTTGACAACGTGTTATCTTACCTTCTTCTTTTACTAGTGATGCTTGGTACATGATGCAAAACTATTTGGATGCAATGTCACTTTGTAAGTGGTATGGATATCCGTATTTTTTCATAACCATGACATATAACCTTAAATGGCCAGAAATTAAAAGGTTTCTTAAAGACACCATGGTAAATCCAGAAGACAAGCCTGATATCCTTTGTCGGTTATTTAAGATGAAGCTTGATGCACTTATTAAAGAGTTGAAAGCCAATGTATTATTCGGTAAGGTTCAGGAAGGTATGTTACATTTATGATTATAATTTTAACAAAAGGTTAATACTAATAGTTTATCTTTATTAATTTCAAATTTCACTTTTTATGTAATTGTTTATACAGTGAAGTTTCAGAAGCGTGGATTGCCTCATAGTCATATATGCCTATTTATGCACTCTGATTTCAAGCTACCCACTGTTGAACAAATTGATCCGATTATTTCAGCTGAGATCCCAGACAAAGATGAATATCCAGATTTGTACTCACTTGTGAAGGAATTCATGGTCCATGGTCTTTGTGGTGAAGAAAACATTAACTATCCCTGCGTGATTGATAGAAAGTGTTCAAAAAACTATCCAAAAAGGTTTTCTGAACACACTTCCATTGATGGTAATGGTTTTCCTCTATATCTCAAACGAAATGATGGACGTTTTGTTGAAAAGTTAGGTGTTAAATTAGATAAGAGAATTGTTGCTGCTTATAACAAATATCTTTTGAAAATATATCAGGCACACATTGCAATCAGGCTTCTTCTATAAAATATTTGTTTAAATATATCAACAAGGGTCCGGATAGAGCTACTGTTGCGGTTGTAGAAAGCAGTAATGAAGAAGATAATAATAATTCCGTTGATGAAATAAAGGAATATTATGACTATAGATATGTATCTGCATGTGAAGGTTCTTGGCGTATATTTGGGTATGATGTTCATTACCGAACTCCTTCTGTTTTGAGGCTTCCTTTCCATCTTCTTGGACAACAACAAGTCGTTTTTGGTGCTGAAGATGATATTGAAAATTTCATAAACTAAACTTATGTGGCGTCTTCAATGTTCTTATCTTGGATGAAGTGTAATGAACTTTACGAAGAAGCACGAAAACTTACTTATGTTGAATTCCCTACAGAGTTTGTGTAAAAACTGGAAGAGCGACGTTGGGATCAAAGGAAAAAAGGCTTTTCAATTGGAAGAATTCATTCAGTTTCTCCTGCTCTTGGTGAAGAGTATTATTTAAGAATTCTTTTGAATAAAGTCAAATGTCCTAAATCATTCGAAGACATTCGTATCGTAAATGGAGATATATTTCCTAGTTTTAGAGATGCATGTTATGCTATTGGGCTTTTAGATGACGACAAGGAATATGTTGATGCCATTGAAGAAGCAAGTTTAACCGGTTCTGGTTTTTATCTACGGTCTTTATTTGCAACCATGCTGATTTCAAATAGTCTGTCTAGACTTGAATTTGTTTGGCAAAAAACATGGCAATACTTCGCAGATGAGATTCTTAACAATCAACGAATTGCATTAAAGTCTCCAGTTATTTAAAATAGTTTGAAAAAGATAAAATGTGTGTGGATATGATTTTTGAAAGTATAACTTCAACCTTAGAGCGATTTAGTCGAAATTGTCGTTTTGGTTGTTGCTGAAAATTGTAAAAATCGTAATAAATCACTCGTAAGTCGGATTAAAGTGTGTAATATATTTCTGAAAAGCTTAGGATGTATACTACAAATCACTTTTAGACGAATATGGTGTAAATCTGACTCTAAGTGGGTCAAAAATAGACTTTTTATAGAGCTGGTCATTGTTAGATAGGAAAAGGAGAACGAATATTTAAAAGACTGTATAAAAATGGGTTTAAAACCGTTTAGGTAAATTCTTAATTGGTTATAAAGAGTTGCTTGAATGTCTTGTTATAGTGTTTTTATTGATATAGATTGTATATGGATTGTTTAGATGTTGAGACGGTTGCACGAGCCACTCGGAGACTGAATTTGGCTTAATCGAATGAAGGTGAGTTCAAGTAAATTTTAAACTAGGTACACGTCAAAAGTATGTATTTTACATAGCTGATTCATGTTGTTTGTGTTTGAATGTGTGGTGGAAAAAATGCATGATTTAAACAGGTGTTATAAATGTGGTTAATTAAGGTTTATACTAAAGTAAATTTGACGATGAAACAAACATGCTAAATGATTATGAAAAAACTCATGCAATATGCTTTTGATGTTTTGAAACATAAAGTTTATTTAGCATGATATTGAGTTAAATTTTTGGTGAAGTACACTTTGTATAAATGAGGTACTATGAGCTATTTGTTGCTCTCTAACGATGATTAATTAGATCCGAATCTGGAGACTTAGAGTCACCCCCTTTGTTGCGGTTGTATTGGGGTCACTCCCTTTACAATTGATGGGTTGCTCCCATCGGGCGTTGTATTGGAGTACCGTGCACGGCTGGGTGCCAGATACTCGACTAATAGGCATATTGTTTGTAAGACACAACGTATACATGGTGATTATGCCGAAATTAGCCTAACGGATAAGTGGACTGCTGGGTAGTGCTCCTTCACTGATTCTGATTTTGTTGTGGGTCTCCCCCACGTGGTATGATGTTTGTTACCTCATCGTAAAATTTATAACCACATATTTTATTGCTTGGTGAGAAGAAATGTGTCCATTTGTATATTTCTAAATGTTTGCAGGTCATGCATTGATTTAGAAATACAAAGTAGTTACATGAATCGGTTTGATTTTGATTGTATATTGGGAATTAAATGAATGTATTATTATGTAAACTCTTGAATTCACTAGGCGGTGAAGCTTGATTTGTTTTTATTTGTCGACATGTATCCCGGGATCAAGATCAGGTGTAGGCAGTAGTGCTAGTGGTAAGTAAAACAATCTAGTATATGATACATATGGGATGGTGCAACGAGTGATAACTCTTTTGAGATGATGCTTGAGTTGCAAATAGTGTTCTGGTGGAAATTGTATTAACATTATCCTTATAATTAGTATGTATGAAAATATGATAGCCCACATATGTGGCTTTTAAATATGTAAAATTTTGGGAAATTGTTGTATATAAATATAAACATGTTATAAAAATGGTAAAATCGTGAATTTACGAATGGGTCATGTCGAGATTTTAGTAGAAATGTTTCATAAGAAAGTAGGGTGTTATAGGCCAGGCGACCTAAATCGCGCCATAGGTTTCCTCAAATGTCCAGACGCTTTTAAACTCGTTTTATGCTATTTTTAGCATAAAATGCACATGTTTCTCTCTACCATTAGAAAGCTAGCTTGTCTAGTAAACGGGTTGGCTTCACTTCCTCCTCAAGCCTCTCACGTTAGGTGATTTTCAAAGTATTCTTGGAAGTTATTGGAACATTTTTGGAGCATGAGGAAACATTTTGGAAGGGGTTTAGCTTGGTGATTCCAAGTTCCTTCCTGTAGGAGACACTACAAAACAGATGACTTTCACTGACGGAAAAATATGTCGGTAAAAGTTGGATCCGTCGGTGAAAGTTTGTCGAAAAAGAAGTCGTGGGAAAAGGCAACGCCGACATGTATTACTGACCGATCAGTGACGGATGCCATAACCGACGGATCCCAGTCATCGGCAGATCACCAACGGCTACCATCAGTGATGGTTCACAGACAGAAAACTCACCGACGGATCACCGAGGGTATTTAAATTTAAAAAAAAATTAGAAGGGTTCTTGGGTATTCCTGGAGGTTCTTGGAACATTTTTGGAGCATGAAGAAGTATTTTGAAAGGGGTTTAGCTTGGTGATTCTAAGTTCCTTCCTGTAGGAGACACTACAAAACAGATGACTTTCATCGACGGAAAAATCCGTCGGTAATCCGTCAGTAAAAGTCGGATCCGTAGGTGAAAGTTTTTCGGAAAAGAAGTCGTGGGAAAAGGCAACACCGACGGTTATTACTGATCGATCACCGACGGACGCCATTATCGACGGATTCCAGTCATCGATGGAAAACTCACCGACTACATAATTTCCTGCAGAAAACCTTCCGAGATACAATAATCCTAATACATTTAAATATTATTATACAAACATCCAAATACATTAAATATCTAAATATCATACAAAGATCCTAATACGGGGGAGGGGGAGGGGGAGGGGGAAGGTTTCCACCCAGGAACTGCCTCATGAAAATGTCAAACTAGTCGGTCAACGACTTTTGCTGTGCCTGCTCCTCTTCTTGCCACTTCATTTGCTCCTCCAAGGACCTCCTCGATCTCCTTTCTTCCTCTAACTTGTCCTCATAGACTGCCAAGTTCTCTTTTAGGGTATTTACCTGAAATTATTCAATGTTAGACATTAAAATCATAAAGATATAACAATTATTCAACATTTGACAAACATACCTCCTCGCGATTGTCGAGCGAGCTCCCACTGCTACTACTGGCTCCTGAATCACCAGTCACAACATATCGGGGATCCTGACAGGTCCCAAATCCAAACAGGTGGCCCTTATGCCATCCTCCGACACTACGCTCCCACAACTCTGGATCATCAGAAGGAATGGTGCTCGGATCTGATCCAACGTATGTCTCCTCTCTAAACTGAGAATACGTATCCTATAATTTACAAAAACGAAATTGTGTTAATACTTGTAGACTATTCGACAACATAATGGCTGTAATTCGAACATATCTATTACCTATTTTTAAGAAATATAATGCAACTTTATCATTTGCACATATTTTTTGCCTAACTATGGCAGCCCAAACTAATTAATAGTTATATATCCTATAAAACTAAACAATCCTATAAAAAAACTAAATCTGGTACGATAATTGAACTTACCGCCACACGAGCCGCCTTGGGTAAATGTAGACCGGAGGATCCGTGGGTGGACCGGTCGCACCCGGAACAAGCTTCCTATTACTATAGTGTATCATTTGGAAAACCTTACCTTTAGTGGACTCATGGCCCCATGCATCTCTCTACAATAGACATCTTAAATTGTTAGTAGAAAACAATATCACAAATTATATTCAATTTGTATAGTTGAAGATAAAATACCAAGCGTGTCCGATGCTGAACGTACTAATAGATCCTCCGGTGTACCTGGAGGACATCTCATACTTGGTGGCCCTATTGGCCCTATTGGCCATACTTTGACACCTAAATGCGTCAGTATTCCACACCTATTAAGACATAACACAAAAATCAATACGTAACACTCGGATTTTTGGGTAAGAAGAATTCCATATTTATCTTATTTTGTTCCTATTAATGCTTTTAAGTTTTAGCCTAGTGTGTTAAAGTTTGGTCTATAATAGAACGTCCTAGGAGTCATAAAAACCTAAAATTTATGAACGTGAAATTTTGGCCACGGTACACTTGGCGCTACAGTGCCCACTACAGTGACATATGACACAGTAGCATGTCACAGTCGCACCAATTGGCGTGACAGTGACATCTGGCACTGTAGCATGTCACTATCGCAATCGGGATCCAGACTTGCATAAAATCCGATTTTCGGTCTTTGTTTCCTTTATTCCTCATCTACTTCATTCCCCTTCCATTTTTTCTCTTTCTCTCTTCACCAAACCCTATCCCAACCCTTTTGTCTCCTCTTAGTAAGATTTGGGAAGGTTGGGGTCCAAATATTTAGCTCTAGAGGTGCAATCTTGGTGGATTCAAGAGAAGTGGTTACGGTAATATTCTCACCTCTTCCCCCAAAAAGCTAGGGTTTCATTGTTCTCTTATTTCCTTCTATCTCTATAGAACTTGGTGTGATTTTTGGAGATGTTTGTGGTCAAAAGAAACTTAGAAGAAATCTTGGATCTAAGATCTAGAGGGCTCACTAGAAGGTTTCAAGTTTTCATCCAAGAAGACTCGAATTTTGGGGATAAAACCTAAATTTAGTCTAAATCTAGCAAGGTGAGTTCTAGTTGATTTGCAAAACTATGTACATGTCAAAATATCTTTCTTTTGAGTTTTGAACATATTCCCATAAGTTCACTTCATATTTGATAGATTTTGTGAATATTTATATATTTGAGTATATTTGGGTTATCAAATCTTTATAGATGATTTATTATATTTAGTGGGTGTTTTGAGTTATCAAAAGATATCCAATCAATTAAATGTGATTTCTTGGGTATTTGAAGAATTTAGGCAAAATAATGTTTCAACTCTTAACAAGGGTAACTTGGGTTAAAAATGTTTTCAATCGATTTATTGAATGAGTTAAGGTGTCTATTGATCGTATTTAGGGTTAAGAGTTGTTTTGGGACTTTACCCAACTTATGAGTTTTGATATTAGCACTTCAACTATTTTTGACCTTGAATGTATAAACCCTCCCTTGGTTTTATAAAGATTTGGAAATGCAAACCATGTGGTTTTGGGCCTTTTGGCCATTGTGCTTTGATGAAGCATCGGTTAGGGACCTATTCATGTTATGGGTGCCATGCAATTGTTAAATATTTGGAAAACGTTTATGATGCCTTTTGTCTTGATTTATACTCAAACGAGTTTTGGGACTTTGTTCGGTTTTAACGGCTCAATGTGGAGCTTGATAGTAAAATACAATTATTGCATAAGTGTGAGTAATTACATGTTTGGGTGTGTTAGCCATCCAATTGAGTCATGTAATGATTTAGACTGTAATGCATTGGATCCATAGGCATAAGAGTCTGTTTATTCAACGCGGAGTTTTGATGTCCATGATTGAGTCTAGTGAGTGGTCCCTAAGTCATGATTTATTTGAAGCTTTCATGGTGCTCATGAGAGCCGTATATAGAGCTAAGTCTTGCGGTGCTTCCCATAGTGAGTTGAATATGGGGACTTGTGACTTTTGTGGCGACACTTATCTAGAGGTCGAGTAAACATTAGGGTTATTTGGGTATCTTGCGATGGTTGCTCAATGGAGCCGTATATGGGGATCCATGACCCAAAGTGAATTTCATGAACGTTGATAAGTGGCTTAAATTTATGTTCCCGCCACATTTGATGGAATCGAGCCTCCTCCGTTAACGAAAGGTGTTATCTTCGGGTATTCCCTTACCCATACTTTCAGTGTTGAAACGTACTACTTTATTTATACAAGTAGTATTTTGATGAAATACCTCGTGTGTGCGTTCTTGGGAAATTGGATGGTGAATATTTATTTGAAAAAGGGTGCTTGGTATTGGTAGTAACATGGTTTGTAAATAAAGCCTTTTCATAACTTGTATTTCAGGGACGATCGCTTTTAGAATAAAATATTTGTTTTAAACGTTTTATGATTTATATGATGAAAACTACTTTAACTCACTAGGCGTTAAGCCTAACACTTTTTCTTTTTGACATGTATATCAGGTTTTAGATGGATCTGAGTGGTGAGTGGAGCTTGCTAGAAGTTCCGGTAGGATGGCTTTAAAGACGTCATCCGGTTTTGAGAAGATAGCTGATTTGGTAGTTTTTGTAGCACCCGACTGACTTTGGCCCCGTTTGTGGGACTATATAGTTTTGTTAGAACTCTGATGCATGTTGTAGTGTTTCTTACTTTGTAAGCTTTAGACATTTGTTATTTCGAACTCTGTATTTAAGGGACTTTTGGAAGTTTTAAATTGTCTGCTTTTTTCGAATTTTAGGGATGTTACAAGTTGGTATCAGAGCTCTAGTTTAAGTGAACTAGGTATGAATTTTAGAATCGTAGACTTAAGCTGAGATTTAAGTTATGATTGGTTCGTTATGAGTAGAATTTTTAAGATGAGAGTAGGTTGTGGTGGTCGACATAAGTACACTAGTTAAGAGTCGTGACTATGGTGACGAGGATTCTTATGTATATTATGTTCATAATTTCACTTAGCTAATGCTATTATGAATATATTATTACGCGAGTGTCCTTGAATCTACCATTATTACGATACTTGATGTGTGTAATAGTATGTCTTCGTTGCTAATCTAGAGTCAGTGTAAACTCTTAACCTCATTTTCGTGTGTGACAGACAAGAATGGCAGATGCGCAGAGAGAGACACAAACACAAGAGGACGTGTATGATATAAGCATGGCGACTTCAAGACGAACCTCGAGAGTCAACCTTGTACTACCTCCTCCGTTGCCGCCATTGTCTAATGATGGACCGGAGCACGCACAAAGAGTGAGTTTGAACCTCACGGACTCGAATGACCAAGAGGAAAACTCTCATTCCCGGCTGTTGACCAGCGTGGTACAACTGATGAATTCGGCTATGGAACGATAGGAATAAAGGATAATGAATTTTTTAGAAGACACAAATGCCAATGATCGTAGGTAGGAAATAACCGTCGGGCATGACGTGAGGGGTCCCGATGACACCGGGAACATACTCCAGATGGAGGATATTGTTTCTACTAATATGAGACATGGTAGAAGAACCTACTCATACAAGAAATTCCTGTGTAGCAAGCCGCCCAAATTTTCAGGAACTAACAACCCGGTGGTGTGCATGAATTGGATCCAAGAGAAGGAACAAACATTTGACGCCAGCGAGTGTGAGGAGGGACATAAGGTGAAATTCGCCTCCCACATGATGAGGGGTCGAGCTCTTACTTGGTGGAGTGTCACAAAGTCCACCCATGGAACCGCTATCACCTCATCACTAACATGGGATGCTTTCAAAAGAAAGTGTTGGGTGAATATTGCAACGAAAGGGCGATCGACCGAATAGAGGAGGAATTCTGAGCCTTCAAGAAGGGAAACATGTTAGTGATAGAATACTCCAACCTCTTCATGGAGAAACTGGACCTAGTGGGACACGTCGTCCAGAGCAAGAAGGACAGAGTTGAGGCATATTTGAAAGGGCCGTCGGCCAATATGAAGAGAATGGTCCGAAGTTCTAAAGCCTCCACCCTCTAAGAAACAATAGAAGAATCTCAGTAATGGAAGACGTTTATGCTCGGGGTAAGGAAGAAAAGGCGGATACTAAAGAAAAGAGGAAACCGGAGGACCGGTGGAGTCCACCCCAAGGACACAGTGATCATGCCGATGAAAAAGGAGCCAACCATCGTAGGAAGTCAAAATGGTGTCAAGAATGCCAAGTCAAATATGCAGGTAGGTGCAATCCCAAACCTATGACATGTCTCAAGTGTGGGATATTGGGTCACTCCCACCGAGATTGTTCCATCAAGGCCACAATTTGCTTTACGTGTAAGGAACCAGACCACATTAAGAAGGATTGTCCACGTGCAGGAATCGGTGAAGGGCCGACCAACAGGAATAGTGTGCCAACGCTAGGGTGACATGGAGGTAACGACAGGTATGTTCCCCATTAGTTATGTTCTAAATGATAGTACTGCTGATTGTGTATGAGTCGTTGTTAGTATCGTTTAACGCTAGCTCGATTAATGATAGAAGTACTGCCATCTTCTAGTAACTGATGTTAGAGGCCAATGTTGTTAGTGTTCCGAAAATCTTAGAGAATCCGATAAGATTCTTTGGAAGTTAAGTCGTAATATTAGGCAACGTTGGGATTTTAAAGGACAAGTTTCGGAGATTGGTGATTGATCGATATTGTCCGTTTTAGCTTAAGAGTTCAATATGAGAATTGTAAATTGATGAGTATTGATAACTGGGGTTAGAGAGTATTAGTATGTCCTCAAAAAAGTTTCATGAGACAAGTCGAGTATGTCTAAGGGAAACAAGGGAACGTTTTCCACCTGTGCTCGTAGGAAGAATTGTGAGAGATTTGGTATCAGGTGTTGTTGACACCCTGACTCTTGTATTCGACCTCCAAGGAAATTGTTGTACCTTTCCAAGGAGATAGTAAGAAAATGGTATGTAACACCCCATATTTTGGGAGTTTCTACCCAAATTTGATGTGGTGCGAGGTAGCCGAAAAGAAGACGGAGGAATTTCCAACAGTGTTCCGTACGGCTCTCCGCGCAAGTGGAACCGCGCAAGCATCCGTGCGAGACTCTGCTCTGTCACGATCACGGTGCTCGGTGTGACTCTCCGCGCTAGTGGAACCGCGCGAGCATCCGTGCGAGAGCACTGTCCGCTGATAAAAGAGCAAATCAGCCCCAAAACCCTATTTTTCTATCATTCACTTCTTCTCAAATGCTCCCAACCACAACCTAGGCTAGGAGGCGATTTTTGGCTGGCATTAAGTGGTTCAACCACCATTCCTTCAAGATCTTCATCTTCATCTTCTTCTTCATCTCCTCACCATTGTTGACCATATCTTGGGGTTTTCCAAGAAATCCATTTGTAAGTTATTCTAACCATTTTTAGACCTTTGTTACTGTAAAACCTTCCATTTTAACCTCCTAGAACATCTCAGTTGATGTAACTCTCGTATTTTGAGTTTCGATCTATTTTTGGGTATTTTAGAGATTTGAGACTTTTGTCAGGATTAGTGTGAATCTGATTTTGGGTGTTACTCTCGGTGTGTTTTGGTTTGTTTGTGACCTGGATAAGATTTCTAGTGGTTGATGTTTGTGGATCTGAAGCCTTCATCAAGAAAGCTCAAGTTTGGGGTAAAAACCTAGATTTAGTCTAAATCTAGCTAGATGAGTTCTAGTTGCTTTGAAAAACTATATACATGTCAAAATGCGCATATTTTGGGGGTTTGAAAGTATATCCATGAGTTGACTTCATTTTGATAAGTTCTGTGAAAATTTGTACACTTACACTTATTTGTGTTATAAATCTTTGAAAATGGTTTATAATATTTTATGAGGTGTGTGAGTCACCAAAAAGGGGATTTTGATCCACCATACATGTTTCTTGAGCATTTGAAGAATTTGGGTGTTGTGTTGCTTGGTTGCTAATATTGGAAAATTTGGAATACAAATGATTTTTAAATGGAATTTTAGTGTGAGTTGTTGGAAACGAGCATAATTTAATTTGGAGATATTTGGAAAAGTGTGAACTTTAGGGT
This sequence comes from Arctium lappa, assembly GCA_023525745.1. Taxonomy (NCBI): domain Eukaryota; kingdom Viridiplantae; phylum Streptophyta; class Magnoliopsida; order Asterales; family Asteraceae; genus Arctium; species Arctium lappa. The sequence goes on along the minus strand of CM042061.1, from coordinate 53,564,449 downwards.
TCGGGTCTTTGGCCATTATTACTTGGAGAAAATGCTAATTTTGAGAAGTTGTATATCAACTTATGTAGCCATATTGGATTTATTATTTTGCCAACGCCTTATGATGCCTTATGGCTTGTTTGTTACTCAAATGAGTTTTTGGACGCTATCTGGTTTAAATGGCTAAAGGTAGAGTTTTATATGAAAAATGAAATTTTTGCATAAGTGTTGATTATTACATATGTTAGTGCATAGTCATTCATTTGATTCATGTAATATTTAAGACTGTAATGCATTGGATTCATAGGCATATGATTCGTTATGTTCATCATGGAGTTTTGATGTCCATGTTTGAGTCTAGTGAGTGGTCCCTAAGTCATGTTGTTATGTAAGCTTGCGGTGGTGCTTTTGGAGAGCCGTATACGGAGCTAAGTCTTGCGGTGGTGCCCATGGTGAGCCGGATACGGATACTTGTGACTTTGTGGTGAGACTCATCTAGAGGTTGAGTAGTAACTAGGGTCATTTGGGCATCTTGCGGTGGTTGCTTAGAGGAGCCGTATACGGGGATCCATGACCCGAAGTGAATCTCGTAAACGTTGATAAGTTGCTTAACTATGTGCTCCATCACATTCAATGGAATCGGGTCTCCCCCGTCACCGAAAGGTGATATCTTCGGGTATTCCCTTATTCGCGCCTTTTATTTATATAAATAGTATTTGATGAAATACCTCGTGGATGCGTTTTTGGGAGATTGGATGTTGAGCATTATTTGAAAAGGTATAGTTGGTATTGAAAATGGTATGATTTGTGATTAAAGCCTTTTTATAACTAATATTCCGGGGGCGGTCGTTTGTAGAAGAAAGTATTTTTTTTAAAACGTCTTATGATTTATGTGATAAATGCTTTAACTCCCTAGGCGTTAAGCCTAACACTTTTTCTTATCTACATGTATATCAGGTCTTAGATGGATCTGGGAGGAGAGTGGAGATTGGTAGAAGTTCCAGTAGGATGGCTTAGTGACGTCATCCGGTTTGAGAAGATAGCAGATTTGGTGGTTTTAGTAGCACCTGTTAGACTTTGTTCCCGTTTGTGGGACTAGATAGTTCCGTTTGAACTCTGATACATGTTGTGGTATTGTTTGCCCTTGTAACTCTAGATATTTGTTAATCTAAGTATTAAATTTAAGGGATTTTTGGAAGTTTTAAATTATCTGCTATTTTCAAATTTTCAGGGTGTTACAAATTGGTATCAGAGCTCTAGTTTAAGTGAACTAGGTATGAAACATATATGCCTAGACTTAAGTTGAAACTTTAAGTTATGTCTGGTTCGTTATGAGTAAAACTTTTAGGGTGAGAGTAGGTGGTAGTGGTCGACAGAAGTGCACTAATTAAGAGTCATGACTATGGTGACGAGGATTCTTGTGTAGGTTATGTTCTTAATTTCACTTAGCTACTGCTATTATGAATATAATGTTGCGTGAGCATGCTTGATTGCACCATTATTACAATGCTTGGTATGTGCAATAGTACGTCTTCATTGTTAAATATAGGGTTGGTGTAATATTTTAACCCCCTTCTCGTGTGCCAGACAAGAATGTCAAACGTCCGGAGAGAAACACAAGCTCAAGGGTACGAGTACGATATCGGAATGCGGCTCCAAGTCAAGCTGTGGGAGTTAACCGTGAGTTACCTCCTCCTTTGCCGCCATTGTCAAATGATGGACCAGAGCAAGCACAAAGAGTGAGTTTAAATCTCGCAAACCCAAATGTTCAAGAAGAAAACCCTCACTCTGGATTGTTGACTAGTGTGGTCCAACTAATGAGTTCAGCTATGGAGCGACAAGAGGAAAGGTTCATGAAGTTGCTAGAAGATAGAAATGCCAATGACCGGAGGCATAAAGCGGTCGCTGGGCATGAAGTAAGGGATCTTGGCGACACCAGAAATATAATTCGGATGGAGGACATGATTGTTGCTAATATGAGACATGGCAGGAGAACCTGCTTATACAAGAATTTTCTATGCAGCAAGCCGCCAGAGTTTTCAGAAACTGACAACCCGGTGGTATGCATGAATTGGATCCAAGAGATGGAACAAGCCTTTGATGCTAGCAAGTGTGAGGAGAGACAAAAGGTGAAATTCTCCTCCCACATGATGAGGGGTCGATCTCTTACTTGGTGGAACATCACCAAGACCACTCTTGGAACTGCTTTCACTTCGTCACTAACATGGGATGTTTTCAAAAAGAAAGTAATGGATGAATATTGTAACGAAAGGGCGATCGATCGAATAGAAGAGGAGTTTCGAGCGCTCAATAAAGGAAACATGTCAGTGAGAGAATACTCCAACCTTTTCATGGAGAACCAGTTATCAAAGTACACCACTCACACAAAGCAAACCCTATGATCTCAAGTCAAAAGACTAACTATACAATGACACATGAGAAACGTCTATGATACTCATATGACATCCAATGAAACGTTCTCATAGCGAGTCACGTCCGGTACACAAGATCCCATCTTGTACCCATATGTGGTTTATGTATCTTTATACTGTATTAATTCAGCCTAAACCCAAACTAATATTTGAGTAGGGACATTTTAGAATATGTTATTCTAAGTTTATTATTATGTCTATATATAACATATAATACTCCATAAACATAATAATTGGACAATGCCTTTCATTTAATTAATATCACGACACAATGTCCAAACATAATCATCTTATTATTGGCTTTTGGGCATACATACTAACAACATATGTGCTACATATTGACAGACTTGCCCCAATTCAAGGAGGAACTCACTAAAAGTGGGTGACTTGTTTTAAGCCATGCTTGAAGTTATGTTGACTGTGAATGTTCTAGGATTTATAGCAAGTTTCGTGACACTTAATGGCTAAGAATTACAATCGTTAGTACAAGTCATCGGAAAGATGTTAAGATCACAAACATATTGGGTGCACCTATACATTAAGGTGAAATTTATGCGATTTTAAAAATTTAGATACATGTCTATATAAGTGTTACAGTATTTTGAAAGATTGTATGTGCATGCTGGTCATTTACATATTCTTATGTTAGGAAGTTTTTATGTATGCCATACATGTTACGGTATGTTTGTTCCTATGTTATGTATGCCAATGTTTTTAGCATAACCGGGTCATGTATCGGGACATTGGTAGTGAGAGGGAGATTATGGTGCATGTTTTGATTTTAGTGTTGAGAACTCTAAGTAGTGTGATTGATCTAAAGCTCATATCCGTTAGTGAGTCGATCTTTGGTAGTATGTTTGATGTGTCCGAGAGGATAACGGAAGAGGGTGGTTGCATGTTGAGCCCAGAGTAAAGGGCCATAGTGTCAGGCATGGTATTGTGTGGAAAAGATTCCAAGTGGGTCTGTCGCCCAGTGTTGAGCTATTTTAAATAGTTGGTGTGAGCGTAGTCATTCCATGTTTGAACGGATGGAACTTTGATTCATTGTAAGTACGTTCGGGCAGATTGTTGGATGCGTTGAAAGATTGAAGTATGGGTCATTTTTTTTATTCGGCCAGTTGGAGTTGATGGGATATGGAAGTGATTAATTGTGTAAGAATTTGAGGTGTTGACGTTTGGGAGTGACGTATGTATAATGCGTATGATTTGTCCAACACCGCCGTGTGTGACCAATGTGATTCGGGAAAGAAAGTGTTCTTTTGGGCTCTAGACATATGTAGTGTTGAGGGAAGATATTTTACTATGGCAGGGTAATTGATGAAGAAATTCGTAGCGGTGGGTTCTTGGTGGTGCCTAAAGCTGACATCGTGCTAGGTCAACGAACCGAGGGGTTATTATCTTAGTCAGAGATGCATGTTGTTGTGGCGCTATCTCCGGTAGAGTGCGATCATCTAAAGAAGTAAAGTTATATGTGAAAAACCGTAAGGAGACGCGTTTTAAAAACTGTGAGTCCGGGTGTGTGGACAAAACGAACAATATTTGGTACCGTTGGTTTATTCAGAGGGTATGTCCTTTGTTTTGGGTCAGAATGTTTGGGCAACTGAGTGAAGTTTTATACGGGTGCAAATGTAGATCACCTCTATGTTGGAACGAGGTGGGTGAGAAACAACTGGCAGGACCGGAAATAGTGCAAGTGACGGCTGATAAAGTGAACCAAATTCGGGAAAGGTTAAGGACGACGCAAGACCGTCAGAAAATGTATGCGAATAAGCGAAGGAAGACAATTGAATTCCAAGTGGAAGACCAGGTGATGCTAAAAGTGTTGCCTTGGAAAGGAGTACTTCGTTTTGGAGAGAAAGGGAAGTTGAGACCTAGGTTCGTTGGACCTTTCGTTATTATAGAGCATGTTGGAGAAGTAGCATACAAGTTAGAGCTACCGGAGGATCTGCGGGGGATTCATCCTACCTTTCATGTGTCTAATCTGAAGAAGTGTTTTGCGGAATCTGATGTGGTGGTGTCGTTAGACGATATTTGTGTG